>CM062217.1:4512500-5712500 GCA_031216445.1 Lateolabrax maculatus
GTACTCCTTAATCCCCTCCCACTCCTCCATCATACCTCCCCCTACCTTCCCTCCCCGCCCCATACCCTTGGCCTGTGCACGGGATTGTAGCGCTGCTCAGACTAACATGCGCCCCCCTCCCCCTTGGTGTTTGCATGCAGTCATTGCATCCAGCAGATCCTGGAGGCGGTGCTTCACTGCCATCAAATGGGCGTGGTGCACCGGGACCTGAAGGTGAGTGATGGGGATCACCTTGCCGTCCCTTGAGAGTGTGCTTTTATATTTGTGTAAAGGGTTTTGTGGGTGTGTGATTTGTGATGTCTGTGTAAGTCTGATAAGTAAATGAGAAACTGTCTGTAATGTTTGTGGACATAATGTCACTTGCAAAGCCTCAGGACTTCTGAATCTCCTCATTCCAGTTCTGATATAAACACAGTAGCTCTCTTTGTAACCCTTTATGATACAATTTAGGCCTACACACAATAGTTGGTTGTACAGCTAGAAAGCCTTAGAAAGTCAGGCCAATGCTCCTTTCCCCACTCAGAGCTGAAACAGTCCCGACGGCTTTGTGCCGATCACCATGAGACTGTCAAATACCACCTCCGACCTTTCTCTGGCTCTGCCCTGCCACACGCAGCCTCCAGCTCTGTGAGGTCACCTTTTTTTCCTGCTGTGTAAACACCACTTCCCCCAGTCTGTGGAGATTTCAAGCATGCAACACTGGTCATGCGGGCTGATCAATGCCGCCGCTCTGTAACCTTTTTGGAACAAGATCTTGTCATTGCACAGCCGGCCATCCAAGATGGCCCAGGAGGATACTTAACCTGACCTCTGGTTCATTTACTTGTCAGAGAAAGATGTTAACCATCGATTATGAGACACCCTGTGTGGTTTTGATTGCCTGTATAGATCAGTTAATGACCCCCAGGCCTTCACATGTGATGTTGTGACATATATTTATATTGGCTGACTGGCTGGTAACGCAGTCTTTTTTAGGGTTGGAAACCGAGAGCCAGTTGCTAATTTTGAACTGGATACAAGTTTCTTAGAATTGTAAGATTGCTTAATAGTTAAGCATCTTAATAATGTATTTTGTAGACCCCTATACATATGTCATATGGTTCATATTACGTTTTGCTCTCGAGGATTTTTTTCTCAGGTTGAAATGTACTATCAGTAAGATTGTACAGCAAGCAGTAACCTTGTCTAATGTGGTCGCTGACTGCGAACTGACGAACAACTAAACTGAAGTTTTGCATAAGGCTTAATGCTGTGCTACATTTTCATCAACAAAGCAGCACTTTAAATATAATAGATAATATAATGAGCTGTGTGTGAATCAGTCCTCTTGCTGTCACGTCTTGTACCTGGTCGTGTATTTGTATGTATGTATGTATGTGTCTGCTTTTACGCCGCATCTTGTTGTGCATGGTGCACTTTGTCAAGTAGACCTCTTCTATGCAAATGTCAGTCCCAGCATTCCAGCAAAGGCGTGTTGTGTTTATCAGAACTGTTGTGGCTATTTCTTTATTTAGCCGACACGCCTATCTGGTTTCACACCCAAGCATCGGAGAGCATTTCATGCAATAGGTCATAGTGTGATGACTGAGGATAGCATGGGTGACAAGATCCCTCAAATTAGGAATTGGGTTATTGCAAATGAGATGACAACACAGCAAACAGATTTATGTTGCTAAAAGCAATAACTCCAAATTGCCCTATATTGTTCAGACTGTACAGCAAACAGTATCTAGTTTTTGGGAAATCCCAGAAATTAAAAGTATACTGCCTTTCAGATTAAATGTCAATCTGAAAGGAAGTACGTTTAGTCTGACACAAGGGTTAGTGTTAGGGTCAGGAATGCCGCATCAGCGCCAAATCCTTTTACAGACAAGGGAAGAGAGAAAGATGGGAATGTTTCCATTTAAATCACCCACTCATGAACTGCTCTCAAATACAGCTTTCTCTATCTTCCATATACCCTCCCTCTCTCTCTCTTTCAACCAAACCAGCTGCTTGTCACCAGTGTGCTCAGTTGGGTGTGCATGTCTAAGTGTACATGTGCATGAAAGAGATGGAGAGGGAAGGAACGCGTATGATAGAAAGTGATGGTGATTGCTGCTGCTGTGTCTGAACACGTGACCTGGGTGTTTTGAATTGCGTTTATGCACCTTTTGGATGGAAGCGCATGCTTCATCATAATTTCCACCCACATCCGTTTTCACGGATTATCTTACTGCTGCAGTGTTGGCAAGTTCTAACTCCCCGTTTACAAAAGAGTAAAGCCTAACCAAGTGGTAGAGCCGGGAGAATGAGATGACACGAGGTAGGCACAGCGCTTTAGGATTACTGGTTCGCTCACTCAAAGTCTCTCTCTCATGCTCATTTCCTTCTCTTTTACTTATGGGCTCAAAGGCTATAAAAGCAGACTTTTAAGTATCTGCACTTTAAATACACAGTATTGCTGTGCCTTAAAAACAAATAAGCTGAGGGGAGAGGGCAGAGGGAGAAAGGCAGAGGGTGCAAAGACACCATGCTGCAATGCAGGGGAGGCAGTGATAGAAATGCAGCCTAAATATAATGTCCTTGTTCTTTCCATGCTGTAAGTTTGCACTGGTGATGCTGTATGCATGTGGTGCATTTCAGAGAACAACTTGGAAGAGACGGACGACTTTTATTAGTGACATCAAAAAGACTAACTTTAGTCCCTGAAAGACAGGAGAAAGCGAGTAACAATACACAGTATACACAGCCCGTGCACATAAGTATACAATATAAAACACAATATACAACATACAAGTTATACAGCATTATTCTGAAATAGATATATGAGTTAACTTATTAGCCTGGCTGACCTCCAAAACTCTTAAGTATTTGGCCAACAGAGTGGCTTATTTGTCATTCAAGATTGCCAGTTCCTTTTACAGAAGCACTGATCAAGTGAGTTTGAGAGAGAAGTGGAGAGACAAAGTGAGAAGGAGCAGGGGCCAGTGGGGATAGCATCCCATTATTAGAGCCCTCTTCTGACAGAGAATAATGAGGCTGACTACATTATCTGGGCCACAGAGATGGAGCCTATAGACCACGGCACACCACATGAGGCTAGGACAAAAAAGAGCTGCAGACTGACTGGGTCGCTTTGGATGCACAAAGCTACACAACACAAGTTAGTCCACATTTCAGCGCACATCCTGCTGAAACGTGGACTAACTTCTATTGTGTAGCTTTACGCGTCCACACAAGTTATTCAAATGACATCGGTGTCTGTGTGTGTGTATCTGTGTTGTGTGTTCTGAATGTACTGTATGAACCCCATTACAAACTTTGTGCATGCGTAACTATCTACCTCCAGCTCTTCCCCCACAGTGTGTATGTTTTGTACTCCCATCCTTCATTTCAAAATGTTTGATAACCTTATTTCTATCCTCTACCCCACTTCAGCCAGAGAACCTGCTCCTAGCAAGCAAATGCAAGAATGCCGCAGTGAAGTTGGCCGACTTTGGCCTAGCCATTGAGGTTCAGGGGGATCAGCAGGCCTGGTTTGGTAGGTACAGCAGATACAGGAGTTAATCACATCTCTATGTTATATGTATTTATGTAAAGCTATAATCATTATGACTACAGTGACAGAATAAGGTTCAGTCACTGTCAGTGGTAAGGACTGCAAAGATCTGAACTCTGAACATATTTGAGAAAAATGCTCGGTAAAGGAACAGAGACCCAAGGATAGGTTAAGCTACTAGAATATCTTATATCTCCCTTATGTTTCTAAATTCTTGCTAAATTTTTCTTTGTGTGCAACCTCTTGTGGTCAAATATTGTACTGACACCTCTCATCCTTTTTGACAACAAAGTTTCCCACTTCTTTGCCATTGAAAGTTTACTTTGCATTTCTTGTAGTGTTTTCCATTTGATAAATGCTGAACCAGTATTGATCTGGTGCCACGACTGGTTCCCTAGTGACATCATCACTATTAATGTTATTATTTTTATGAGGAACGTCTAACTCTACTCATACAGGTCCAGAGTACTGCAAGTTTTACATGGAGATTCCTTAGCAAAGTAAAAACCAAACAGTGAGTTGGGTGAAGCTGTCAGTCTCCACATCTCACCTGCACCTCTACTACAAACATCTGTGCCCACCAGTGGAGGCGTCAGTGGCTTTCCTCGACGAGAGATTAGCCAGTCCTTCAAAATCAACTGACCTTAAAGTCTCAAATCTGTCTTTAAGATCTCAATCCGCTGTGTGCATGAATAGGTCTTATCTTACGGAAGCTTATCTTGCCTTCTATACAAGCTGATCCAAGGATATCACGTACACAATCTGTTGCCTTGAGCCCGTCAATCAATCGTGTTTGTGTGTCTGTGTTTACTGCAGGATTTGCTGGCACACCGGGTTACCTGTCCCCTGAGGTGTTGAGGAAGGAGGCATATGGCAAACCTGTGGACATCTGGGCCTGCGGTGAGTTGCACAGAGAGACACACACACAGTCGCACACTTAACGCACATATGGCACTGCCTAGATGATTATACACAAAAAAACAAAACACACTAAAGGACTTTTTTTTTAAATTGTGCATTTTCTGCGTGTGTGTGTCCATATGTGTTTCTGTGTGTGTCTCAGGGGTGATTCTCTACATCCTGCTGGTGGGTTACCCTCCTTTCTGGGATGAGGACCAGCACAAGCTGTACCAGCAGATCAAGGCTGGGGCTTACGATGTGAGTCTCCTCTCCTCTCCTCTCCTCTCCTCTCCTCTCCGGCTCTCTCATTTTTTCCTCTCCTCCCACTGCCCTCGTTTCTTTTTGGCAGCGGTTACGTAACTCAGTCACCTCATTCATATTTCAGGGGGTGCAAGAGAGGGAGCCTCACCTTAGATCACATTTAAGTCCATGCCAAATAGAGAGAGAGAGAGAGAGAGAGAGAGAGAGAGAGAGAGAGGCTGACTGACTCTCTGGCAGGGATTCTGGACTCATAGGACACAGACCTCGACATTTATGCCTAAACACAACAGGACCTGATGGGTTCAGAATTTCATAACAAATTGCTTGGGGCTGTGCTTAGACTGGCCTTCTGATATTGTTGAAAAACACACCCACAGGAGCCCACAGTGGCTGAAATGTTGGAGGAAAACATACTGGGTAGGGCTGAACGATACACAAAAAGAATTGGGAGTGGTAATTTTTGCATTTTATCTTCACTGAAAAAAATATATAAAAGTGATATGATTTTTGCTGGGGTCTGTACCAAACAAACATGGTCCCTTACGTCTGCAGAATATGATTTGAAGGCCCTGGTATATAGCACTTCAGTGCTTCATTTAAATTGATCTGTTGTGACCCATTTTACCTGTATCAAAAAGTGTGTACATATGTTAGATTTTCTTTTACAATTTCCTAGAGCCCAGATGTCGTCTTCAGTTCGAATTTAATTTAATTTAATTTACAATGATATAATACAGAGAAAAGCTGCAAATTGGTGTTTCTGTTTGTCCCTTTAGTTCCCTTCCCCAGAGTGGGACACAGTCACCCCAGAGGCCAAAAACCTGATCAACCAGATGCTGACCATCAACCCAGCCAAGAGGATCACTGCTCAAGAGGCCCTCAAGCACCCATGGGTCTGCGTAAGTGTCCCCTGCTTGAGATAGAAGAGCAAACAAGTGACTGGATCACAGCGAAACACAAATAACGTGATTAACTGATTTCTTCTGTCCCCTCTTCTTAAACATACCTCTATTTTTCTCCTTCTCTCGCTTCTCCTTGTCTTCTTTATCTCCCAGCAACGGTCCACAGTGGCGTCTATGATGCACAGACAGGAGACCGTGGAGTGCCTGAAGAAATTCAATGCCAGGAGGAAACTCAAGGTCTGTTTGCATGCTCACTCTCTCCCACATCTTCCTCTTCTGCTCTAATAAGCTCTTGTACATTTTAAGGGCTACCAAAGCATTGCCAAGCATGGTATTTGCACTTGTAAATTCAGGACTGAAGTATAAAATATAAAATGCGTTTCAATGAAGATGGTGTTTGTGTTAGTGCTTTCTCCCCTGATTATGGTGCTGAGGTTAAATGAAAAGGCAGTAAGAATTTCAATCTGAATTTTCGAGTTATCCTACATGCATAGTTTCTCTTCTACACTGATTTATTGCTGACATTTATTTTGTGTGGATACAACAGCTCAGCCACTGGAGCATATCACTGTTACACTGCTGCTTTTGGCCAGTCTTGGCATGGCTCAAATACCAGCACATGGGAAACTGGAAGCACAAACACAGGTGGCTGCTGGCTAATGTTGGACCGTTCAACCAACATGCCATCAGCATGAACCAATTGTCTCTGGCTTTTCACATTAAGAAAGACACGACGGACACTGGCAAGGTTAGACATTCAAATACAAAGTAAACAACAAAAACTAAAAAAGTATGTGTATGGTAAGTAAACGACACAGAAAATTCACAGTTAATACAATATATCATATGTCATTGCCAACGTTGCACAAAACATTACATTATAAAAGAAAATCAGCTAAAGGCCTTGTTGGTGTCTTGTATGTATTCTAAACTTTTTTTTTTTTTTTTGGAAATGTTTTATAAAATCAGTAACAGGAATACACACAACATGGTGAGAGAAAGTGAGTGTGAAAAAAGTAGTTCTCACAAACAAAACACTTTGAATGTCACAGAGCGACATACCACTGTCAAGGTAAACGGCTCCAAGAGGTTCTGACTGTGAGCTGTAGAGAAGACGCCCCACAGTCTGACTGCACTGTTGTAGCAGCTCCAAATCCAATAAAAAGACTATATTAGTGTTTTTTCATTGCAGCATTACTGTTCTATAAGGGCACCACCTTTGCTATGGTTATGTAAAAAGAGGCATCTCAATTTAGCTGTTCAGATATTAAGTATATTATCAACCTTAAATACCACGGTCTATTTGCAATTCAGTACCATTTTTATAGCCCTATAAAAAGTCATCAGCTCCAGTTGTAAATTATGTCTCCAGAGGAAAAAAGTGTCAAGATTAGCTGCTCCTACTCCCCCCTCTCTGTCTCTGTCTCTGTCTCAATTTGTCTGTGTCATTTCTGGGATGGATTTTTTTGTGGTTACATCTTGAATTGTAACCAGTGATCGCTCTGTTTTTTTCTAATGAAGTTTAAGTTTCACCTTCTGTGAGTCAGGAATTTTTTCAGTGAAAGACCTGTCTTTGTTTTGGTTTTAGAACAGCTAATTTAAAAGCTTTGATTGCCTTATTGAATTACTGCTGTGGGACATCAGTCACTGACAGAGAGTGGCAAAATGGATGTTTTATTTGTATAAAAATGTCAAAATTATCATGTTATTGGTTTCAAATGTTTAAAATTGATTTGTTGAATCGTTTTCTTCTCAGGGGGCCATTCTTACTACCATGCTGGTTTCTCGAAATTTCTCTGGTAAGTGTGACTTTGACCTAATTCTTGTGTCCTTCATTACTGTAAATCCACCCTTCATACTGTACCAGTGAACCAGTCAGTATGCAGTTTATTCACACATGCTAAATGTAGGAATTTTATTTTATGCAAATACTGAAGTAGAGAAAGAGACGCAAGTTTTTAACAGACAGGTTAGTTTTGAGGAACATGCCACCAGTTTGGAGGACTGGCTCTTCACCCAAAACATGACTCATGAAATGATGATCACTGTCTTTGTTCGATGTGAAGAAGCAAACTACAAACCTTTTTCAGCCACATTTAAAGCCTACAGGGGGCAAGTATTTAACACTCAGAAGTCACAGTTTGTGAGGAGAATCACTTTAAAGCAGGATTTGAGCATCATAGCACCACTTAGAAATTTGGCATTTCTTTTTTTTCCCCACAAAGGAAGACAGTAAATAATCTGAGACTTTTCCTTTTGATGTTCTGTTCTGCTAAAATGGTGGCATGTGCCTTGTAAACACTGGTAACAGTAAACATTCAGTGGCTGCCCTATTTGACCAAAGAGATGTGTAAAGTTTAGGGAGCATGCTGTCAAAAGCAGAATCACATTTTCATTTCATATCAGTGCAACTTCAGTGTTTCCCTTTTCTTTATTCAAGTATTTATTTTTCTAACGGAGGTAATGAGACTTTAAGTGAAGCTTAAAAAAGAGCATAACAAAACAGCTGTTAAATAAATTCATGTGACTTTTAGACAAAGTTTTCACAATAAAAGCATATTCAGTGAGTCAGATGACGGTTTAGCAAAAGCTTCAACATTCACACTTACTAAACATCAAAGAACAGTGGCAACGTTTGAGCTGCGGAGGAATCTCCACACTGACAGTAACTACGCCAGATGTTCATACTTATCATTGCTCTAAATGTCCTCGCAAAGTAAATAATCCCCCCTTAAAAAAGCATTTAGACCTGAGGTAGAAGTGATTTGAAAATAATTTAGCAGTGTTGGCTGTGCCTTTTGCACCAAGCTGAACTGCCACAGTAAAATACGGGGAAACACTGAATTTGATCAGCAAGCTGTGGATGTGTTTGTGTCTGTGTTCTTGTCTTTGTATTTGTGTATATCTCTGTAATGGATGACACTTTTTTAAATCTAAGCTATAATCTAAGATAGACAATATTAAGATTTGCACATCTGCACCTCCCATCTTTTGAGCCTGAGACACTTTCACAAATGTCTTTCTTCAGATGGGAATTGAACTTCTTTTTTCCTAATATATCATATTGATAGTGAGATCCAGAAATTCAAGTATTTCTCAACAAAAAAGGATTTATCAGTTTCACTAAATGAGGCGTTTTCAGCACGGTTGTGGTCAGTGAAGTGAGAGCTCGTTCCCGATTATTTTTCCATTTGGCAGGCAACAAGAAGTCAGAATTTATATCAAAGAAGTGCCGCCAGGCTCCGATGGAGCTAATTTGTAAGCTTCATACGAGTGCCTTTGAAACTTTGGAGGTGATATATTTCCGGAGGGGTAATCATGGGAATGCATTGTCGGACGAATTCAAAGCAGTTTCTTAATAAGTGTCAAACTTACGTTTTTCTTTTAATGAAATCACAACCACGAAGTCTGTGTTGATGTCCACTGCGTGTGTGTTTTGCATATATAGATGTGAGTGATGTTCTCGTGTGTGTGTGTGTGTGTGTGTGTGAAAGCATGCTGCTTCAGTAAACATGACTCACAGCAGCCCCTCTGACACTGTAAGCTTTGCAATGGGAAACGGTCTGAACATCCACTAAACAACCACTCAACTCTTTAACTCCCACACACACACACACACACACACACACACACACACACACACACACACACACACACACACATTGACCCAGGTGTGTGGCCTGGCTGTGTCAGCGCTCTCAAAAAACCTTTTTCTCGCTTTTTTTCCTCTTCTTAGGAAGCGGTACTCCATTATAAGTGTGAGGTCATCTGGCAAATGAGTCATTGAGAGGATTAGAAATAACTACAAAGTAAAAAATAAGAGACGGACTTCAGTAAAAGACGGCCGCAGCACATTACACCAATGCATGAGCCACAGTCATTGCTTTATGCAACGGGTTACTGTATTCTCATCATATATTATGAGTCATGCATTATACAGATCAGTGTATCAGTGTCCCTGTGCTGACACAGAGGCGGTTCTATTTCCCACCACATGATAATGTAATGGCTTGTAGTATTCGTACCATATCAGATTATACGGTTTAGATTAAAGTTTTAAATTGTAAAATTATATATCCCAATATGTTACTTTGATTACAGTGTTTTGAATTACCTGCATGGCAACATGGGAGTACACCGCCTGTTGTAAATTTAACATTTTGCTGACTGTTATTAAGGTCAGTGAGAACTGCAAATCTAACATTTACTAACGTTGACTAAATTCTGCATCATTTTCACCATCATCCTCCTAACACTAACACTGTTTTCAGGGATACATTGAGACAAAATGCAAGCGTCAAAGATTCTCAGATGAAAGTAAAGATCTGTGTCTCCCCCTGACATTTTTCTCTGGTGATCCTTCTGTCAGAGCAGCGGATGCATTTGTGTCACAGTCAAATAATGTCAGTGGTCTGTGTATATGAATTAATCCCTCTTCTCTAAACTAATGAGCCCTGTTTGTCTCTGCCTTTTGTCCCACCTTCCTCCTGCTGTGTCTCTGGCTCACCCCCTCCCCTCGCGTCCTGTTCTTTTGCCCTTCTTTCTAAACGTCACTCCACCCTTTATCTCTATCTTTACCCCCTTGTTCCCCATGCACCTCTCTCTCTCGCCTTCCTTCCCTCCTTGCCTTGTAACTCTCTTTCTTCGTGTGTGACTGGGTATTGGACTCTTGGCAGTGGGCAGCAGGCAGACCACCGCTCCAGCCTCTGTCACTGCGGCCGCAGCAGCAGTGGCTGCAGCCGCCGGCACCACCGCAGGGCTGGTGGAACAAGGTAGCATGGTGGCTCACCCAGGGCACGCCACCCCTCTCCCTCCCCCTCTCTGTTCCTGTCTTTCACTCTTAGTTCTTGTTCTTCCTCTTCTTCTGTTTCCCCTCTTTCATTTTCCACTGCCTCCCCCTCTCCCCTCCTTCCTCAGCATGGGAGCTCAGAGCATGATGGCCGACCACCACATCCAACCACATCTCCTACTTACTCATCAGCTGCAGCATTAGCTATGTTTCCATCTAACTATTTAGCAGGTTTAGTGCAACCTTTTGATGTTGTTCAGCTGTTGTTGGCCATATTTTCTGTTTTTATCCAAGAAAGACATTCACTTAAAATATAAATACATATTTGGGCAAATTGCATTTTTATGCTTTGGCAACATTTTCTTGAAACTTTCATGCCAATAATGCCTTTTGAATTGAATTGAATTAATAGAACTAATGCTTGAAACACAACAGATGCAGTGAGAGTGACAGTGGCTTTGGCTTTTCGAGGAAGTCGTCATAGAAAGATAACTTACCAACAAGATAAAGCCAAAATCTAAAACCTACTTAACAGTTTATATGACAAATATGCCTCTGTGGCTGTTGTTTGAGGAAATTTATTTTTGCAATAATGGAGATGTTTTAGAAAATATTTCAACTCCCATTTGCTTATTCTGTGTTGATTCATAATTTAAACTTGGACGGAAGCCCAACTACTGCTGTCATTTTCCACATCAGCACATCTGTCACGTTGATAGGGTGGCTTCAGTGCCCATCACTGCTCTGTCATCGCCACCGACCCATATTCACCATCTTCATCTGTAGACGCAGCCACAGAGCATGGCCTCGACCCAACCAAACCGCTGTCCTGTCTCTCAGTTTCTCTTTTTTTCTCCTCACTTTTTTCCTCCCACCTCACTTCTGTCACATCGCCACTCCATTTTACCCCATTCTCTTTCCTACATCCTCTCTCACTGTGTCACTGTTGTCTCTAAAGTCACCCTTTACTTTTCTAAGACTCCACCAGCATCACTCCCACTTTCCCTCTTTCCGTCATAATTTCATATCTCACTCTTCCCCTCACTCCTCTCTCCCTCTCTCTTCTTTTCTCTGTCTGACAATGACACTGGAAAGTTTGCCCCCGTCACTTTAAGGATGGAACTGCCCAAGAGCTGTCGGTGAATGCTGCATGGGGCACTGGACTGGTGCATGCGCTGCAACACGGGGGGATTGTGGTGCATGGTGAACACTGCGGAAGATGCAAGGCTGGGCTGGTTCTCGTGAAGTTAAAAACCCACTGACTGAGCTGTGAGCAGAGGTGTAGTTCTCATATAGTCCACATACTGTACTGTATATGGAGTTCAACATTTTTTACATAAATTATAGTGTAAGTTCTTTCTGAACACACCTTTAGACATAAAAAGCAAGCAGCAACCACACTCAAAAGTGTTAAAGCTGCATTTTTTTACCACAAACAAAAGTTGCAGAAACACTGATATGCTATGGCCATATCAACTAGTTAAGACAAATATAAATCTAATATTTGAGAAAAATATCTCACCTGCTACATCCCTGGCTGTCTTCACCAATGCACTCGGCTTCTCTGAGCATATTTGCTGGAAAAGGCTGTTTGCGGTTCTGTGTTTTTTAGTATTTTCAGCACCACAGATATTTAAACAATGAAGTGCAAGAGCAGTAGATTCAGAGGACATTTTAATAAACGTGAAACCGAACTAATGTGTTCTGTGTTTCTGCTCTGGGTATGCAGAAATTAACCGCCGGCATAAACGACAAAGAGCTTCACATGACTAGTCTAACATTGAGCTAAGGAGACAGAGGTAGTGGCAGTGTCCTTGTTTCTGTGGACCACAGGGACTCCACAGTCCTCTCTGTGTCCCTCAGCCTCCACTAGGCTCCAATCAAATATTTATAGTGGGCTGTCTCCCCCTATCAGCCTCTTTCTGCCTCACTGGCTTACCGGAGGCCTCGCTCTATTTTGCATATTCATACACATAAATACAATTACTATCTACTAGACTTCACCCTGTCCTCATGCAGGAGTAAAGCAAAGGTATAATTGGCCTTCAACATGCTATGTGTAGAAAAAGTTCTTGCCTCCAATAGCTTATTGCATCTCCAGAAGGCTCTTTTCGGCTTGTGTGAGTACCACCGAGTCTTCATGTGAATCCATGCCCATCCTTGCTTCGCTCTTGCAGCGGTGCATCTTGCGTGTTTTTAGCAGGAATTTATAGCGGTGCTTTTGTTTTAATCTCTTCCTTCTCTCTTCTTGCTTCATGTGTAATTTGTGGCAAGGTAAGGAGCGCCCCTTGCTTCTCCACCATTCGGGTCGAATTAAGCTACCTTTGATTTTTCAGGTTTCCACAGAGATTTCCCCTTCGTCCCTGGAATTTAAGCCATTTTTAGCAACCTTCAGTTTTTTTTTTTTTTTTTTAAGAACATCCAGTTTGTTATTCTGGCAGAATAATATTGTTTGGAAAGAGCACAGTGAAATACCCTTTTCATTTTCATTCCTCTTCCCGTTACTCTGTGCTCTCCTTTCATATCCTCTCCTCTTCCGCCAAGCCATCAGAGAATACGCAAGAATGAACTCGACACTATTCTGACCCCATTTCTTCTCCTCAGTAACAACCAGCCTTTGGAAGGAGGAAGAACAACACAGCAATAAACCATGCACATTCATGCCACTCTCACATCCCTCCGGATTATGTTAGACTTCCTGTTGCTCCTTCTTCGACTGCTGAATATGCAAATCAAACTTGAGATACTATATCACTGAGGCAGAAAAGTAAAAAAAGAAAGCTAAAAGATGGCAAAAGATTCTACACACTCCAACTCCCCTGCGTCGCTCTCAGGGGTCACTGTCTCACTTTCCGAGTGACAGCTTTAAAAGTGACCCAGTAAGGATGTGTGTTTTGTTGCTCAAAAGGAGTGAACCAGGCCTCCACTAGACCTTAAGCTGACATCCTCGTGGATTGGTTCACTGCTCAATGGAAATTCTCATGGAATTCAGGCTTCTGTTGAAAATGTCAATGCAGCTGGCTTGGAGCATGTTTGGAAATGAAAGTGAGAAAATCAGAGAGGAGCTATGCCTCATGTTCATAGAGAGAGGAAAGAGTGGGAGAGAAAGAAAAAAATCCCAGACTGCCATAAATAGTGTTTTACGTAACATGGCTGGCTGCTGATGTGATTGCATCTGATTAGACTTGAAATTGCACTCAGTCCCTTAAAAAGTCCCAGTAAGGATCACATCTAGGGGAGTAAGAGAGAGAGGAGGAGTCTGGGACTTGGACTGGCAGGTGATCAGTGCCAGCGTTTCCCAAATTTATTTTGCTGGTGTATTTCTTATTTTGTAGCCATACTACTGTAGAAATCACAGATGAGTGTTGTTCACAACTGATAGTTACTATTTATTTATTATTAGTTATTTAGCCTGGCATCACCAGATACATTTTTAAAAGCGTATTAGTCTGGAACCTCTCAGGTCATTTTCGATTTCCAAGGGGCGGAAACAACCAATCAGAGCTACGGTACGTCCTGTCAGAAGTACGGCAAACACATCTTTCTTATCAACAAAAGTGCAGTTCTTTGTTCTTCTTTTAGAGAAACATACTGAGCAGTTGGAACGTTTCACACCATCTTGGTTGTTCACAAAAAGGCCTCCACTCTGTCAGTCATCGTATCAGACCCGCCCCATGTTAGATAAATGGCTGTGGTTGGCCCGACACCACTGACGTCGGCTGAAAATCTGCCTGAATGGGAGAGGGGCCAGATGTATCAGAGCAAAAAAAAACATGAGCTCGCAGATTCGTCTGGTTCTGAGGCGAATTTATGAACCTTCCAGGGGCTCATTTACAGTCACGGTGACACAGCCACGGAGAAATCAAAATAAAGGTTGTAAGTGTTGGACAATAACAGATAATAAGATTATAAAATGTAAAATTCATCACTTCTTGTATGGCACAGGCCTTTTCCTGTGTG
This sequence comes from Lateolabrax maculatus, assembly GCA_031216445.1. Lineage (NCBI taxonomy): Eukaryota > Metazoa > Chordata > Actinopteri > Acropomatiformes > Lateolabracidae > Lateolabrax > Lateolabrax maculatus. Next base: position 4,526,854 of record CM062217.1, read on the forward strand.
TGTGTGTGTGTGTCCAGTGTTGGAGCTGTACAGTGCCAACAGGTCTGCCGGTGCAATTTTTGCTATCAACTTTAAAGCAGTAAAAATACACACATTCGCTCGTCCAATCTCGTCAACATCTGGTGTCTTGTTCGTGTTAAAGCTCTGCCCACGCCCTCACAGACACACCCAGAGCCTCCACCGACACATCACAAAGAGTCAGGCTCCTACTCTGGGGCCCCTCTGGCTGAACGTGTATCTCTCCAATGCAATCGGACCACCTTGCTATCCGTGCTTTAGCGGTGCAGTCAAAGGATTATGGGTATTACGCTCATCAGAGGACTGTGTCTACAGTATCATTCTTCCTCTCCTACCCTCCTCCCTTACCCCCATCCTACATTACCCTTCATTAGAGAGCAGACTGAAGACTAATCCTCCTTAAGGCCCCCACAGAGTTCTTTAAGGCAGGGCTTATTGTTGGGTTTTGATGGCTGCCGTGCGAAGCAGCCATCTTTGTTTCGGCTTCCTCGCGGCCATGAGGGAACCTTGGCACAAGAATTGATGTGAAACAATGAATTGGAAGACATTTTTATTTTACTCACAACAACATCTTTGTATTGTTGAAAGACAAAGCATTGGGTTCTAACCCTTTAGCAATTGACTGTGTATCTAGTCTCAAGACAGGCTGGAAAGTAAATATGGTGATGCGTATTGGGTTTAGAAGCACCGGAGGAATACTGGAATAATTCCTTGTTCACCTTAACTAGATTCAGCCTTTAACATCCAACATCTTAATGCCCCCACCTGGTAGAGGTAGTGATTTTCGATTACTTTACAGATGGTGCCATGGCATAATGAGCTTCTGTATTTATTGCTGGCAGGTGGTTATTTTTGAAGGTATCTTGCGCTGCACAGCATGGCTACAAGGAAAACATCTATACGTGGTTAACAACACACATCAGTACCCACGTTTTCCATCGCAATTTAGTCCTACCACTTTAACGTTTGTAGGTTTTTGTCACCAGGGACATTCTCTGTGAGATGTTACACACCAGCTTGTTTTTCGGGACCAGCTGAACAAAAGCCTCACACAGGCCTAAATCCAATTTTGCCCAATTAATGAAAGCGCAGCTGAACTGAAAGTACAAGCTGCTTTTGTGAGGACAAAAGATCAAGGCGGGTTGCACTGTATGAGCAATAGATTGATCGGTTACTCATTCAGTACCCATTCCTTGTATCTAGTGAATTCTGGAGGGGGCAGAGTTGCCTAAAACCCAGTTTAAGTGCTTTATCAGCAAAGTGCTGAGTTGCTTTTGCTCTTTCAGCCTCAGGCTATGTTAGCTGATGCCGTGATGACAATAAGAAACATAATTTCACAAAATCAAATTAATGTAATCTCTTCAATGTTGGTAAAAGATGTAGCAGAGTGAATCACTGGGCACATCATTGTTGCTATACTTCTGTTTCTGCTCGTCTCCACCTCTGATTGGTTATTTCCCCTGTGTTTGTCATTGCAGCAGCTAAGACCTTGCTCAACAAAAAGGCAGATGTCAAGGTAAGGGTCATCATCACATGTCATCCTCCCACTTCTCTACCCTCTGTTCCACTATTTGCTTCTTTCCTAATCTGGCTATTCTCCTTTTTGCCTACTGTAGGCAACTGCTCTCTCTTTTCTTTGTAGTTAAATGTTTGTTTGTCATTTATTGATTGTCTCTTGTTGTGTATGTAGATATTGTGGTTCTGTTTTCAGATGGCGTGCCTGTATTAGGGCTGCTGAATTTTTCTGTTGAGTTTTGCACACAGTTTTGGGTGTGTAAAGTAAAAATATTCATTTTATTTTTTTAGTAAAAATCCACAGCCCTACTCTGGATACATATCTGTGGACATGTGTCTGTATATGTGTGTGTGTGTGTGTGTGTGTGTGTGTGTGTGTGTGTGTATGTGCTTTTGTGTGTATGTGCATGAATAGGGCTTTATGCTGCCTGCCAGAGCACAAGCCTCAAGTAGCACATCCCCTTTATTTTGTTCTGGCATTATTCAGCTCATCGCCACCTCTCCATCTCCATTATTAAATGTAACCATCTGTCAGCCCTCCCCATTCGTGTTTTCATCACTTCCTCTGCCTCTCATCCCTCCATCTCTTTCTCTTCCTCCTCTTTCAGTGCTTCCTTTTCCTGCTCACCCCATCTGGTCTTTAACCCCACATTCCTGTTCATCCTTTAATGAAGATCTCTCACCATCCCACGCTCGCGCATACACACACTGCTGTAACACATCCCACACAAAACTTCCATGAATGCGTCTGTGTGTGCAGCGTGCACGCATGATAGTGTGCGACGAAGCTTGGAACATGGTGTACATGCAAACCAATGTGTTTGCCTTTCAGCAATGTACATTATGTTAGGTAGAGCTTTGCGCACGTACACGTGGACATACAGGTGTGTGTTTGTGGATACGTAAACGTGAGTGTGTGTGTGTGTGTGTGTGTGTGTGTGTGTGTGTGTGTGTGTGTGTGTGTGTGTGAATACATCACATTTATTTGTCAGTTTGAAAAGATAACGAAAGTGCATATGGGGGTGTGAGCATGCCTGCACCTCGAGTGTGCGTAAGCGTGGGTGTCCGCATGTGTGGTATGCTTATGTGCATGTGCAGCACAGTGTGTATGTGTGTGTGTGTGTGTGTGTGCGTGCACATGGCCCCCCCTCCCCTTCCTCCCTGCTCAGTCAGTTCAGCAGGGAATGTGACTCCGGTTCCAGGAATAGCTGCCAGTCTGGACCCTGGAAACTCAGACGACAGAAATAGACGCTTACTTCCACTGCGGCGCACTCATTGCCTAGCAACAGGCTCCCCACACACTCGCCCCAAACCATTTCTAAAGGCGTCTTCTTCGTTTGCTGCCGTCCCTGCTTTCCTCCGTCCCTCCCTCTTCTCTTGTTTCTCCTCTGTTTCCTCCCTCCAGATGTCCTTTTTGTTCTCTTGGCGACTCTGACCTCCTCTCCTCGGCCTCTCCTTCTTCTTCTTGTTCTTCCCGCTTGCTCATTAATGCGTAATGGCACCTGACGTTGTTCAGCTGTAGCACCTGCTCAGCGCAAGCACGCAGCCTCTCTCTGGCACATCGACCCACCACCGACAGCCTCCCGCGACACCAGCTACTGTCCATAAAAGCCACTCCATCCAGCCGCTCATGCAGTGTTGTTATAACACACTTTGTTTTGTTTCTATAAGTTATTACATGTAGCATTCTTTATTCTGAATTCACAAAAATGTAAAATACATAGAGGGCATATTTGGTTTCCAATGTTTTTTTGGTTTTGTTCATTTCAAGTGATTACATCTATGTGTGATAATTTATTCATGTATTAATGCTACATGTAACAACTTTACAACAGTCATGATTTTAAATTTAAAATGAGTTTTGGAAAAATGCTTTAGTATCCTGACAGAATACATTTTCCTTGCCCTGCAATTCTATTAAGCCTCCATCTTGCTCCTTGTTGCCCAAAATGTCCTTAATCTGTTGACAGAAGAACAGAGGGTCACAGTTCTGCCGTCTGCGCGACTCTTCTGTGATCTTCATCCCACTTCACCTCTTCCTTATGACTCTCACTTAAGCCACTGCTCCTTTTCGTGTGCTTGCACATCCTTACTTTCACAATAACACTTTGAATTCTTATTTCTATGAGGGGAGACACTCGTCATTCTTTTGCTTCTTCTGCAAGCGCTCTGGGAAAGTCTGATCCTGTTCTTATTAAGGATTGAAAGCTTCATTGCCATCAAAGTGTACAAGTTTTGGTTTAGACTGACAAGTTCTCACTCGTACTTTTTCTACCAGTACATTCACTTTTTGTCATTGGTTGCTTTATCTTTTTCCCCCCTTCTTCTACCACCATCCATCCATCTGTCAATAAATCCATACATCCATCAATCGCCTGAGGACAGAAACGCAAGTCCAGCTCTACTGTCCAGTATATGGTGAGCATGCTATTTATGCATTTTCCCCAGTCACTCTTTTTTTTCTCTCCTGTATTTGTTGCACCTTTCCCCTGCCTTTACTCTATATCAAGAGGGAGTCAAGTCTCTCTCACTTCACTAAAGTATTTATCCGTGACAGTGCTGCCCAATTCATGAAGCATTTTTTATTCAAACAGCAGTCAGGTGTCATGTAGGCTTTTTCTGAGAATAATGCTCCGCTGCACAAGAGGTGATACATTTTACATGTTGGAAACAGCAGCAGCACCCTGTTAGGAATTACACAAACTGAGAAGAAACTGAATAGTTAACATAAGCAGTGATGGCTAAAGGAAAAAAAACAGGAAGTCAAACTTCACTGACAGAAATTGCCAGGCTGAAGTCACAGCTTTGGCCCTCGCAAAGTGCACCGGCAAAAGACTAACCCTGACATTATTACGAAAACGTAATAGAGGCAGGATGTTTTAGTTCCATCAGAGTTACTCCAGGGATGCTGCTCCAGATCTGTCAGGGGCACACTTTTAGAATAGAGGCAGCGCTTGTGCTTGTAGTTTTGATACAAGGCATTGCACATACTTCAAACAAAGTCAGAGTAAAAGTATGCGTAGGGCATACTGCCTTAAAGACCACTTCTAAGCCCTGAATACAGCAACTGATGCTCTATTCAAAATGTTATATGAAACAGCAGTTGGAGCAAGAATAATAAACCAAACAGCAACACTTTTTTTTTTTTTTTAAATTCAGGTAAGTGAACTGGAAAGGGAATTACAGCCCTCTTTTCTGCGTTGAGGCGCCGCCTTCTCTCTCTGACCTGGCATGTCCCTTTTTTCCACACACCCATCATCTCTTCTGCACCTGTTCTCCTGTGCACTGCTTTCTTTTCCCACCCAATGAACCACCTGTGAATACTTTTTACCCACTTTCTCCTTTTTTGTAACATCATTAAATGGTGTTGATTGTGAATATGTGTGATCTCTTCTCGACAAATCGCCATGGTTTATATGTTTGGCTTTGGACGTCACCAGTGGTCTCCATCACTGGTGAAGCTTTGGTCAGGACTTCTGTCACCATGCCAGTTTTTTAAATGCCATCCTTAAGGCTTTCTTGATGCAGATGCTAAGACCCTGAGTTGATTCTACAAACAAGCTTTGACTAAGACTTCTCACCCGCTAATCGTTACGTTGGTGAGGAATACATTTCCTGTTGATCCAGAGAGGCAGCGGAGTGATCGCTGACGACGGCTTTGGTTGGTTTAATGTATGCATGAGTGTGGGTGTGTGTGAGTACACTGTGTGTGTGTGTGTGTGTGAGAAATGTCTGTATGTCAGCTTACAGTCAGCTTACACCCGCTTTTATTTTCATGGCTGTTTTGTGAGTCTATGCATTGTGTTGTGTCTTTGGACTTGTGTGTGGTATAAGCTCTCTTCTTGTCTCCTCTCCTCTCCTCTCTCTCCTCTCCTCTCTTGAGTAAGCCCGGTGGCTTACAAAATTCATGTTATGGTAACATATACACCCAAGCACACACTACATACACCTACTTGACTTTCTTTCCATCCTGCAAGTCAGAGTGTCAAACGGTTACCAATTCTGTAACTCTGATTCAGCATCACTGCAGAACACCAACACCTCCAGAGAGTAAATGATCTAACGTTATTCATTTAACCTTAAGTGCTCTTTCTTAAAATATTCCATTAAGGAACGCATGACTTCTCCTGACCTCTATCACTGACTAGAAGGAATATCTTAGATGTTATTGTGTTACATGATTAAGATTAATGTAATTCTAGCTAACTTCTTAGAGTGAGTCACTTTGGTGTTTCACTTCCACACCCAGGACTCAGCACCACTTAGCAATTTCAAGTTAATATTTTTCCAAACAAGATTACACATAATGTAATGCAGATTAAATGCAAATGCCATTATGATGGAAATAAGATATAAAGGACTAGCCGCTCTGTGATGTGTGGTCTTCAAAGGAGCATTTGATCGTGGCTTATGAAGGTGATTCATTAGGGCCAAATGGCACGGTTGAATCGTTGTGATGCGGAAGTCGCCAGTGACAACATGATGACGTCACGCAGTGTCGCCCGCCCCCTCATGTCGCCTCGTGTAAGATTTATGTCAATGAACGTCTGAGGTAACTTCTGCTGCTGCCGCCTGCCATCTACTGGACTCCACACTCAGACATACACCTGAGTTTATCTTACTATGCTTGTGGAGACTTTAAATTACAGCTTAACCAGTATTTCGCTCCCCCTAATTTGACATTTTCTATTATAGAGCCTTTGCAAACTAAAAGTGTAACCTTAAACCCAAAAACCCAAGCCCAGACCCTAGTTACGAAAAGACATGGAAGGTTTTTTAAATGCAGTTTTTCAGGACTTTGAGCAGCACAGACAAAACTCCATTAACCTCTGTTGTGTTGGGGGTGGCAGATATGTCAAAATCTCGGCATCATAAACCTAAAATTAACCTCTTCTCAAATTCTGTTTTTAATTCTAACTTAACCAAAAGGACAAACAACAACGTCATTAGTTCTCACAAGGATCAGAGTGCAAGGACTCGAACCTATATAAAAGCGCGCACATACACATGCATGGACACACACTCACAAACCCACCTCTTGCTGTTGTTAACACTCTTGTTGTGTCTCCTCCCTTTCCTTTCCTTTTCCTGCACAGCCCCAGACAAACAGCACCAAAAACAGCATAGTCACCAGCCCCAAAGGAAACATCCCTTCACCTGCTCTGGTATTTACCTCCTAACCCCCCTTCACCTGTGTGTTTGTGTCCCTCTATCCCACCGCCCGTCACCCTACCCCACTCCCCAACTCCTTCACCTTTGTCTGTTTTTCCTCTCTGTCCGTCTCGTCGGTTGTGGTTGATCTTTGCCTAGCCGCTGCGACGGCCACAGCGGTCGGAAAGGTCTCAAACCAGCAGGTGGTGTCGGGAAACGTTTCACCATGGCAGGTGGAGATGCTATGTGACGTGCACTCGGGTTGATATTGTGCTGCGATGTCATTTTCTCTGTCAGTGTGAAAGTTTGCCAAAGAGGAACAGACAGCCAGTGCCTGACGGGGCTGTCAGTGCAATTTACCCCCTCCTTCCTTTGTATGCCTCTGTAGAGAAGCGGTTCCCCACCGCGTGAGCATCAAAGTCCAAAGGTCTGCAGATTGTCCTTCTAGCCAAATTGCACACCAGCTGATTTCAGACTAATTCCTTCTCTTCTGTTGAGGGTGTGAAATTCAGTGCAATTTGCATGCTTTTGGGCTTCTGGCACATGGTTACAAACCACTTTTATACTTTTACTTGGCATCAGGCCTTCAGGGGAGATTTCCAAGTTATTTATGTTCATTGAGCCCTTCTCTTCTTAATCTGTGTGGATTTAAATTTGTACATTTCCATTTTCTGTGGGTGAGTTGGGTGAGTTGCTGCAAGAATTAAAACATTTCCCATAACTTTTAATGATTAAATCATTGTAATTTGTAAATGGGTTAGAATAACATCACCCAACAATACACCTTTTGGATAAATAAGCCCCAAAATGTTTGTATCATGAACAAATATGTAGGTTGTACATTAATGCTGAGGATTTTACAAAGCATATCAAAGATTTTAAATTGTCCTACCTCTCAGACAGCTTTTGTTTTTTTGTTCTTTTCCAATGCTGTATAAAAATGAAAACAGTCCCTGCTTGCAGCTGCGTTACCAGGTGAAGGTAGGATCATTGTATAGTCCTTGTTTGATAAGTTCAGACTGCAAACATCTAAATCAAGTACATTATCTTATAGACATCATGTGATAACTGTAGCTATCAGACATCAGCAAAAATGTTTCGAATTCTGCTACACACTACACCTCATGTTGTGGTAATTTCCTCTCAGAAACACTGCTGATGAAATCCACTCTAGGCTCCTTATGGTTCCCTGTCGACATCATTAATCAGTTGGAGAGAGTTTAGATTATCTCCACCTTTGATAAAAACAACAACAAAAAATCTGTATAAGAATACAGAAATTTGACTTGATTCACTGTATAGACTTTTTAACATTTGCATTGTAACATTATAAAAACACTAAAAGTCACGGGTGGAGGTGATTAAAAAAAACTATATTATATATATATATATATATATATATATATATATATATATATATATATATATATATATTTTACTTTATACAGTGTTTTATTCTGTCCTGAAACAAAACTTTCCTGTAATCAAACATGGACATTAATCATGCAGTCATTTTAGTTGTTTTCCAGCAGTCAGGTACATTAGCAAGGGTGTAAGGGTGCATAATGTTTGTGAAACTACATGTTATTTAGCCAGAATAGCTGCATTATGTCATGCCATTTATATACACAGGCCAGTAGCCACGCTCAATCATAAATCACTGGCAAAGAGTCCTAGATGCCACACTAATGATCTCACAAACTTAGACCTGTAACGCAGCTGAGAACTTGAGCAAGTTTAGGTTTTCTCCTTGGAACTGCTGCGCATTATATGTGATGTCAGTTAAAGCCCGAGTCCACTCTGATGCTCTTGATGGGAAGTTCACGCTTATGTGCTTAAGCGAGTGCATGGAGCAGAAGTGTTTTTTGTCTTCTGATCCTTGAAGGGAAAAGAGAGTGGGTGGGCGGCTGTGATCTCCATGCTGTTGCTAGGGACTTGAGGAAGTTACTGTTTAGCCATTTGGTACATTAACTCCTTCATTACAGAGCTGCCAGGCCACGGAGAGACAGACTGCCTTCACTTCCATGACCTTAATTTTCTGACATGGAAGCAGTTAAATAGGGTGATGAGTAAGTTAGAAGTGCACATGAACGTGAATGTATTGTGGCTTGGCTCTTTTTACACAGCACAAAAGACCATCTAAATGAAATAATTTAACTTTAACTAATCTGCGCCGCCAGAACATCCCTGGAAGAGCAGCAGTGTTAATTTAAGGTCAGTGGTGATGTGTAACAGTCAAATCCTTCCCCATCTGAGGATGTGAAACAATCAGCACTCGCCCTCTCCCTCTAATCTGCAAACCCCAGGTACTTTGTTCTCACTCATCATCATCTCACAAGTTGCCGCCGGCGCTTGTTGCCCTGGGTGACGGTTGCCCTGACAACACTGCCGTCATCACCAGGGAGAAAGCTGATGATTGGTCATCACAGAGGTGTCACTTCCTGGGGGGGGAGAGCTGCAATGGATATGGAGGGTGAGGGGGGGGGGGTTGATTTACTGTGCATCAAATGACAGCTCTACACTTTGGAGAGCTGTAGAAAAGGGAGAAAATATATCTGTCTCCAGTCTGAATCATCAGCAATCAGCGGCTGCTGTATAGGATGGCAAGAAGAAAACACTGTTTTCAAGTACCAGTGTTTGAAAGGAGCCAGTAATTGTGCTAAAAACTTAGATTTGTCATAGGCAAAAAGACTTTTGATTGCAGAAATTGTAAGAATAAATCAGAATAATAATAAACATAAAATAAGATGCAAGAAGTAAAACAGCTCTCTTCTGTAACTCACTGTGCTCTAAGTGGAAGTAGTAGGTAGTTTTAGCAGCTAGAAGGTTTAGACGGGGTTGGTAGCAGGAAAAATAACAAGGAAAAAAGTTATACTGTACGGCTAATCTGGTGGAGTGATTGATTTCAGACTGAATTTCTTTTTAGAAAGGGATCCTGAAATGATGCCACTGCTGGATCTGCCCGGCAGTGCTCGCCTTTTCAGTTGAGATGAGTGTGAAGGAACAGAATGAACCGTTTTCATCTTGTGAGGCACCGCAGTCTGTTGGCTGGGTGCGCCAGCACCTTGTAAGATGTTGAGGCTGGTGTTAATCCATGGCAGGGCACATGCCATTTATATTGTATTGTATAAGTTTGCTGATTTTCTCGTAATTATAATTTATAGTTTTACATCATTGAGGCCATTGGAGGCAGTTTAAAAGTATGCTTGCACAGCAGGGCAGTGCAGAAATAAAGAGTACCCGTGTTCAGCCAAGCTCCCTGGATAAGTCGAGTAAAAAAAAGTCACAGTTTTGAGTGCAACTTTATGTCCCTTTCCTTAGACTGTGTACTTACTGTATCTGTGTGTGTGTGTGAGTACTGATGTGCTCATGGCAGACACTTCACCCTGAGTTTCAGTACTGTCTCTGCTGTTCTTTGTGTTTGTGTGTGTGTGTGTGTGTGTGTGTGTGTGTGTGTGTGTGCTGCATGTGCAGAGAACAGAACTGACTCCAAATTATGGTTTTCAGCTCATCCACCCACTCACTTCACTTTGGAGGATTCTTCCCTCTCTCCTTTGTCAACCTTAACAAGCACTTTCTCTTCATCCAACATTCATATCACTCTCTTTTTTCCCCTTTTTTGTCCATTTTTTACACTTTGTCCATTTCTATCTACTTTTATGTCACAATCTTTTCTTTATTTCCCTCCCCCTTTCTCTCCCTTTCTCCCCCTTTCTTTCCTTTTCTCTCATTTATTCCATGTTCCTCCATCTCCCCTCCTCCTCCTCCTCCTCCTCCTCTTCCTCCAGGAACCTCAGACAACCGTCATCCATAATCCAGTGGACAGGACGAAGGTACACATCATTGCCCAGTCCTGACCTATTCTTTATCCTCTTTGTCATTCTCCTCCTCTTCCTCATCTTCTCCTCCCCTTTGATCCTTCTTTTCATCATGCATCTGTGTGAGCGCACTGTGGTATCGGTTTACTAATGCATATGTGTGTTAGTGTGTGTGTGTGTGTTGTTAGAGATTAAACTCCTTAGTTAAATTACTTTATATTATGTAGGGAACCAGGAGTGGGTGGGATATCACCAGAATGATAAATCAACAAAAATAATCTAACAAAGACTCAAGGGCTTGGAGCTCATATTAGAGACATGCCTCTTCCCCGTCTTGCCTTTGTTTAAACACAGCATTGTGCAGCATAATGAGCAGTAATGCTAATGATATCATGTTTACACATGTGCAAAAACAAGAAATTTTACTGGATCATAGAATCTAGATTATAGTCGTCAGAGAGCTCTGATGTAGTTGGAAGATAATGCTTTTTTATATATTTTTATATATATGTTAATGGTTTTTGGGTGTATATTTGGACCCTGTCACCACCAGTTATTTATTATGCCTGTGTGTGTGTGTGTGTGTGTGTGTGTGTGTGTGTGTGTGTGTGTGTGTGTGTGTGCGCGCCACTGTGTTTGCTCAAGTTGGTTTTTTGCTGAGTTGTGATGTGCACAGCTAAAGGGGAACACAACTTTGTTTCAAAGCCACATCCAGGTTTGGCATCACAACAGAGTGAACTTTAGCGTTAGATTTTGGGTCAGACCTCAGAAAGAAGTGTAGGGCTTTGAGTTGTGTACAACAGCAGCAACAGAGTCCAAAGAGAGGCGACACAGGAAGGCACTGAACGTGTTTGAGAAGACTACGGCTGCATTGTAGTTTTTGTTTTCACACCAGCCGGGTTTAAAGCAGCTCACTTTGACATCTAGAACAGTTGCTCGCTTCGTTTGGTCCATCTGGCCATGTGAGAAAGATTCATTGTTTTAACCTTTCTGAGCCCACATTGTCAACTTTGTATAGAAAACCATCCAAAACATTAAGTTTTATGATTATATATATATACATTAACATAGTATAAACACCTGTGAGGGACAAGTGCAGTGTATATATGTAAGTCAGTGTATCATATTTACGAAGATAATTTAGAAGCCCTAGTTTTCCTGTAATGTGGCAGGATGAAACAAAATGAATAAGATGCAAAAGAAAACTTTCTCTATGATTCAGACCAAAGAAAACAAACTGTAGGTGTGATCACACGTTAAGTGTTATTTCTAATATTTGCAGATTTTTACCACAATTCTGTCTCTCTCTCTCTCGCTCACACACACACACACACACACACCCTCTCTTTTCTCCTCACTCGTTCTTCCTCTCCTCAGGTCACCAGCTGCTCTTTAGAGGGCCATGAAACCACTTTTGTGCTTTGTGCTCGTGATGCTGTGCGTGCACCGGTGTACTCCTAATGAGGTCGCCGAGTCTCTCAACTCTCCTCTACATGCAGGGGAATTTAGGCCCATTTAATCTGCTAATTGGAAATCAGACTCTAACCTCTCCTCTAGTTTAAAGCCTGACAAGAGAAAGATAGAAAAGGTAGGAGGATAGATTGAACGATCTGAAGCCCTTCTTAAGATGACAACTAATTGGCCTCTCAGAATCCATTCTGGACACTTCCATTGTTGAAATAGACGGATGGAGCACATCCCGTTGAGTTTCTGTCAGTTTCAGTAAGAGACAAGAGCACCCTGCGGAGGACAGACGTCACTTGTCCACACGGTGTGATGCACACACACACACAACACACACACACACACACACACACACACACACACACACTGAGGATGAAGCAGAGGGAGCTTTTCCTGGAGTAGAAAAAGAGAAAAGAAGTTTCAGGCCAATGGTAAAGAAGTCAAATATGAAATGACTGCTGACAAAGTGGCATGTTGGGCTACTAAGCTGATAGGTTTGCTGGCATGGTTTGACTTTCTTTTTTTTTTTTGCAAAGGTTGGATGGTTGTGACACATTAACACAATAATATTGGGATTTTGTCCTTGTTTTTTGGATCTGCTTATAAATTTAATCCACATTAGTTGGCCTCTGTAATCAGTTTTTGTGAAGATTTGACATGGCAACATAGGAATATGCCCCCTGCTGGCCTGTGTTCTGACTGTGTGTAACAAGTCTCTGTTCCACTCTTGGGATGTGTGTCTTCACGTGTATTCAGCACAAATGTGTGTGCTATAATGTTTGAACCCAGACTGACTGTCTATCTCTGATCTCCAGGAATCATCAGACAGCAGCAACACCACTGTGGAGGATGAAGATGTAAAAGGTAAGACCCCAGAGATACAAAAAAAATGACAAATTCCGAAGCTAAAAAAAAGTCAAGTACTGACTTTACTGCAAATGAAAGGCCAAAATACTTCTGGGAACTTGACAAATTTTGGATCATCACTTGACATTTCTACTGTATTGATGTAATTGTTTTTAGCTGCAGCCAGTCAGCGAACAAGCTTTGTAACTGCTAGACTCCACCATGATGTTCCTCTCGTGATCGTAAATGTCACATGAGGCTGAGAAGTACATTTCTGCAACAACAGAATCATTAAAAAGAGTATGGCAGTCAGCAGATAGCTCACACAACCAGAAAGTAGAAGAGATTTGGTCGATTGCCTTTCAGTCGGGCTTGTGAAGCTTTCGGCTTTGTAATGGTGGATTGTGACAAGCTCTGCTATTATCTTAGTTAGAAATGGATTCTTAAATACTCCTTGCAGTAAAAAGTTTTTCATTATGTTTTACTGACATAATTGTGGTACCTGAATAAGTCTGTCTTCATGAAATAGGGCATAATTTCTATAATCTTAAAAAAGGCTTAGAAATTACAGCTAAGTGTTCTGACAACCCAGTGAGTCTATGAAAAGTCCTCTCACAACTGGTGCTCTGCTTTGCATGAGCTTCTTGTTTGTTAGACGGCAATATGACGAGCCTCAGGGTGGTAATGCATTTTTCTGATGCCAACTGCTGACAAACGCCTGGCTTTGTTTTCGTAGCCGCTTATGAGAGGATTTCTTTCTCTCTCTCTGAGATGTGCTTTCTTTTATGTGAGAATGACATTTGTGTCGTTGTGATTCTTGGCCATTTTTAAAAGCTTACAGGTATAACGTGGAACACAATATGGCTTAATGACTTCTTTCTTTTTAATTCAGTTAATGTGTAAACACCAAAAATAGAGATATTTTTAATCACAGCAGCACATCCTGAATGTACAGGGACTGTAACTTTGAAAATAAGGGTAGTTTGTACATTTCATGTGTAGTGTGGATTGTGTAAATGTGACTCTAACTTAGTTACCAGGCAGTCAACCGGCTGATAGCTGACCTCTTACTGACCCCTCATGGAGCCTGGCTGTATTGCTTCCTTCTGCTGGTTTTAAGACAAATTAAGAGGTGTTTGTGTGTGAGTGTGTGCGCGACTGATCAGTGAGAGAGGGGCTGTGAAATGTAAGAGGCCTTGTAACGCTGTTGTGGTTTGGCTTTCTCAGAAGTGTCGGCATTTGGTTGAAATCATAATACCGAGAAACACACACCTCTGAAATACCAACATGCCTGTGTGGGGTGTCAGCTTGCAGAGTTGTGTACTTGTGTTGTGAGCGCGTGTGTATTAGGGGTGTGCATCTCCGTCACTGAGGCCGAAGCGATACGCAATTCGATGCATTGCCAACGATCCGTATTAAAGATACATATAAAGCAACTATATGTGATACGATACAATTTACCACTATTATTACACCGCCAAGCAAAACAATATGATGCCATATGCAATTCAGTATGGTTACTTTTTAAGCAAACAGAAAATCATAAATTAACTAAAAAAGTGCAATTTTGACTTCACATATTTGTTTTTCAAGTACTGCAGCTAAGTAAGCATCTAATTTATGCTGTTTCTGTTTGACCTCGAAAAAACACTTGGCCCTTTCACAAACAGGCCTTTTCACAAGTCCTTTGTACTGCAAAGTCTTCTTACTCAGCACCATTCCTACGTCTTACTAACGGGCAGTCTTAAAAATTAAAAGATAAATAGAACTGGGCCTGGACCTTGACTTAAACCAGTCCCTCTCTTACAAACAGGTCTTTCCTAAATGCTTACAAATGTAAAAAGGTAAACTAGTTAAAACACAGGCTGCTGTAAACACCAGTCTCACCATCATAACACCTCACACACTAAATCTGCCTGCGTCTTGTCAAGTTGTCCTTCTCTCTTGAAAAATTCAAAGTGTCGCCAAATATCCTGTTTGCAGGAATTCAGTGGAACGCGTTGCTCTTTCTCCTCCGTGTCAATCTCTAATGTGACACGCCTCGGCCTCCGTAGTAGCCTGGAGGTGAGGAACAGTGGAGAGGAATCTAAATATAATATTATTGGTCATATTTCTAAATAATAAAGCCATAGAGCCTCTAATAGTTATATATAGATAAATCGGATTTTACAGATTAAAAGATGTTTGATACAATCCATTGCGAATTCATCCCAAACCCCTTTTTTTTTTAAATGCAAATCGAGGAAGCTTAATGTGTATATGTTGCTTGTGGATGTAATTGTGAAATGAGAGGCACATGTCACACATCTCAGCAAATAACTTCACAAAGTGCTTTTTTTATCCAGTGTGTGTGTGACTGAATGTATGTGTGAATGTGTGTGTGTGTGTGTGTGTCTGCCTCTGCTTTTCTATGCCAACACACTCAAACACCCCTGTTCTCCACATCCAAGCTGAGTATAATACATCTAAATCAGGTCATGAACGTATCATTTCGGTGCCAGGCATACAGAACAGAATGTGCACTTCCATCTCCTCCTCCTCCTCCTCCCTACAGAGGCTTTGCTGCTATGTCACAAATTCCCTAGCAACAATCATGCAGGTCTGTAAGAACATTGAACCAGTGTTAGAAAAAGTACTACAGTTATCAAGTAGTACTCTTGTTTTACTGGTATCAGGCCAAATGTAAAAAGCTGTAGTTTGAGTGAAAGGGTAACTCCTTTAAAAGGTGCTCGGAGTAAAAGTAACTGAGGCCCTCTCACCTAAAGCCCTGGCATGATGGAGTTCAAACTATATATTGTATTTCAAGTGGAAAAATTGGTTATTCAAAAGTAATGTGCACATAGTAAAGATAGATTTCTCATATTCTCGAGTTGACAGTTGACCATAATGTTCATGGTCCCAATGTTTCAACATTGTTGTACCTAATAGATTTGATTTCAACTGTAGGCAAGGACACGACTTCAGTAAATATGTGACCAAGTACACGAGGAATCTACGCAATCACGGTATCAGGGATAAATGTATTTCATTACCGTCACTCTTGGCGTCAGGTGGTCTCGTGTAATGGCTGGAGACAAAGTATAAGAGCTAGGCAAGAAAAGTAGATATTGATAAAAGAGAACAGCGCGATCAGCAAGATTTGTTTCAATCAGCACCACTGTCAGTCTGTTGGGATCTAACCTCTATTCCAGAGCATAAAAAAAACATTTGACCTTTGGCTTCATTAGGTCACTTACCAGCAAGCTGTTTCAAGCAACATCACAGTTTCAGTGGCTCATTCAATAATTTACGGGGTAAATATACATGACAACATATGTTTTATGTTATTTGAATGTTTTGTACAGCCTACAGGTGCGATTCCAGTAAATAGGTTCATTTTGTTGCTCATTTTTTCCAAGTTTGTCTGTTGCTTATTTTAAATTAACTATTAAAACTGCCCTTAATGGAAGTATGGCAGCCTGAAGGAGCATTACATCACCTGAAAATCCTTCATACCTCCAGGCTCCACTGTATCATACTGTACTTTCCCTGTACACACAGAGAAAGGTATCCTCCCCCGAACCATTTCCTTCCCTTCCAAGGTCCCAAATTGGAGCCCCACCACCCCACCCCTCTGGCAGGAGTGGAGAGGACAAGGGCACCTTGAAAGGGGGGTCTGGGCCAAAGGGGGAAGTGTCTAGATTTAGCCCTGGTGGCAGGAAATGGAGACGGAGTGCCCAGAGAGGTGTTAAAAACACACCCGCTCTGCTAGCGCCACCCTTAGATAACATTAGTCTCGCACAGCACTTTTAAGACTCTTAAGGTACGAACCGGCAGATAGCGCGGTTAGAAACTACAGAGAAAACTACAAGAGCCAGGTGAGTGCGGGAGGAAGGGGAGTTGTGTTTGGCGGGAATAGTTTGTGTCATGTTGGCCTTTGTTGGATCTCGTCAGGTCAGCGAGTGCTCGACAGCTGGTTTGTAACCCAACACCCGCGCTGGCAACTGAACACATATCAGTTCTGTTACTCTCCATGCTTTTATAGTAGAGAATATGTCACAGAGTCTGTTTTCTGAGGGCTGCTTGTTATGAGTCGTCAATCTACATTTGTTGTGTAGGTGATAACTTTGTTATGTCAGTTATGATTCATTGGGATTACCTGCTGTTAAATTGCTAATCCTGAAGTTCTTCTTTTTGTGACGTCTGTGGAATTAAGTGATAATTGCTGAGGTGTTTCTGCGCTGCACTTCCCAGGGATCCCCTGTCGGTCAACAGTGTGGGCTGTGCTGTAACATCTTTTTGCTTTGGATGCCCTGTTATGTTTGGTTTCTGTAGTTACCACTTTTGGCGGAGAGTAGGAAAATTGACATTTATCGACACAAATATTTAGGTCTGTGAATTTAATTTGATCACGTTTCCGATGGTGCTGTCACACTGCACCTCTAGTAATGTTCATTTTGGCAGGAAACTCTCTCCTGCCGGTCCCGTGCCATCTATTTTCTTTCCTGTAGGGACACTTTCTTTCCCTCTATTTGTCAATGAGTGTTCATGTGTTGCGTTTCCCTCTGTGCCAGCTGATTAAACAGACGAGCGGTAATGAATAACATCCAGCTCCCTCTCATTATCATGGCCATCACCGTTGTCATCATCCATCCTCTGCTCACTGGCAAGACTTCCATTAAAGGCTCAGTAAAAGCTCACTCGCTCACTTGTAACTCCTGCTGTAATGGAGTCATTGACTGGGGTAAATGCTGTTTTTCTTGTTTTTCAATGAGATCTGGAGACAGAAGGCTGTCAGTGAAAAGTAGCAGTAATTTCTCAGAGCGAGAAAAGGGTTAACCGGGTTTATCATCTTGTATTTATCTGCCCCCACCATCAGTGTCATCTCACGCTCGCTTCCCCCCTTCCCATCATTCCTCACTGTGACATTTCCGTTATGTTTTTGTGTGCAATATGTGCGGCCGGTTGTCTTCTCTCTCTGCGTACATGTGTGCGTGTTTGGTCTCATTCTCTGTGTGTCTGTGCATGTTATCAGGGAAGAGCTTAGACAACAGCTCGCTTAAGGCGCAGTCCAGCACAAGCTCCCAGCCTGATAGCGCTCAGGGCTCCTCAGCTGCTGTTTTCTGTAAGTCAGCACGGCCCGCCAAATGCAGCCTGTAACACACACACACACAATGATATGCTCCACTAGGAATTCACCTTGACTAAATCCTTCTTTGTGTGTATTCCACTCAGCATCCCTGCATGTATTAAAAGCATACATCTGCTGTCATTAAGCACCACTAAATCCCTAAAGTACCCCGACTTATACGGTGCTTCATTCCTCCATTAGAGTCTTCTTAGTCAGCACCATTACTGCATCTTACTATCAGGCAGTCTAAAACATCTAATAACAACAGAAATAATAATAAAAAAATAAAAAAAACATAAAAACAAGCCTTTCTGAAAAACAGTGAGATGCTTTGTAGTATTTCCACTCCTCTACTATCTCATCCTCCCCACGTGTGTTTAGAATAACTCGACGTCTCCTTCTCATGGACATACATGGAATAGCAACACAATACTGCTCCATTACAATCTGTGTGTTAACGTTGTTTTTTTAGACATTTCAAAGCATGGATTTTGCTTTTTCATGTCTTTTTATTTATCCCTTCACCGTCTTTGAGTCGGACTCTGTCTCGGAGAGCTCTAATACATCCAGTGTCACAATGTCACAGAAAATGGGACTTCATTGCTGTTTATGTTTGATAAATCTCCCCTTTTATCCACGTTTGGCCGGGTGGCCTGCTTGTCTTAGTGCTCTCCAAGATGAGGTTCGTTCGTCTCAATGGCCTCAATGCTTTGCTCAGCCTTCCATTGAAGTGCACTGTCTCCCATGTTCCTCCCTCCTAAATTCAGCGACCACAAAGTTTGCTGACCTGCTGGGCTCAGTGCGTAGGGGCTCAGGGCCCACGTCCGACGGGGAAGGGAGATCCAGCACTCCGCCTCCCGCTGCCTTCTCCGCCCCCTCCCCTCCACACACCCCTGTTGTCCCCATGCAGAGTAAGTAGTGTATAGTACACCACCACTGGAATAGATAAAAAGTGGCCATGAGACTTAATAACATGAATTGGCATCTTCCCTCCCTCTGATCCTGTGCAATATTTCAGACATTGTAGTTCAATTTCTAGTTAATATACAAATTCCTAAAGGGATTTTATATTATTATTCTTTATTTATATTTCTTTATTCCTTTCTTCTCTTTTTGTTTCACTCCTCACTGTTTCTAATCTGTTCTTTTGCATTCCTCTACCACCACCACCACCCACCCACCCATTCATCCACCCACCCACCCACCCATTCATCCACCCACCCACCCATTCACACATCCATCCTGCCTGGACGGCACTCAGTGTCCCGGCTCACCGACCTGGTAAGCAGTGTTCGCAGGGTGCCGGCGGCCCCTGCACCCGAGGTCGACGCCGCACCGGCGCCGGTACCTACTGCCAGGCCCACCCCTCTACCTGCACACACCACCTCCCCACCTCCCCCTCACTCCCCCTCCAGCCCTTCCCTGTCTTCCTCCCAGAGTGAGTACCGAGCATGACCCACACCGACCCCACGCATGGTAGCCAATCACGGGCCTTAATCAAACGACACTTCAGGATTTCAGGGCAGTCCTGTGCGGGAGCAAGCGCATTTAACAGTCAGTTTTGGTAAACATGGGTACACAGAGTTAAGTACACTGTGTCAGTCTGCTCTTTTGTCAGCTAAGTTGGAAATTAAACCGTCTGGATGTGGGTGCTTTTTGCTTCTGAGCCTTATTAACCTCCTCGTCAGTCTGCCTTGGAGAGCGCCGCGGATTTATGCATCGTTTGGTTGCTTTTGACTAGTTGTGATGTCTTAAAATACACAGGTGACATTGCTTGCGGTGATGTAAGTAGATGCCGTGTGCGTGTGTTTGACAGTTGGTCGGGATCACACGATGAGCACGGTCTCTTGTGGATGTGTGTAGATGTTTGATTTTATTTGTTTGACATGTATAAAAAGTGTATTACCAAACAAATTCTAGAGTGAATTAATTTGCTGTTCAGGCTTCACAGATGTTTGTTGGCATATTTTTCCAGCTCATTACATAAACGACAAGAGAAGTCGAAACATTTGTCAGTTTTTGACAAATAACAGTATTTTGATAAGTATGAATGTATGCTGGGGTTCCTTGCCTGAGCATCTGTGTAGTTATGTTAATAAATCCAAATGATTTAAAAAAACAACTTGCTGCCCATCTGTCCGGCTGTTGCGATTACCTCTGATTAACTTATCTCCCTACTGTCCTCTGCAGCACGCAAACAAGAAATTATCAAGATCACTGAGCAGCTGATAGAGGCAATCAACAATGGAGAATTTGAGGCATACGCGTGAGTCTGCTTTTTTTGTGTGTGTGTGTGGTTTTTGTTTGTCTTGTGTTCAAATGCATAGTTTAAAGTTAACGTTTGGCTTTATTCACATGTCCTGCTCTTCCCTCTTCAGTAAGATCTGCGACCCCGGACTGACTTCCTTTGAGCCGGAGGCTCTGGGCAACCTGGTAGAGGGGATGGATTTCCACAGATTCTACTTTGAGAACCGTAAGATTGATAGATTTCTTGTTATTTGTTTTCATTTTTTAAAATCACTTCTTTAAAAAAAAATCTTGTTTTAATTTCTGATCTTGTTTCTTATTGTTTTATCTTGTTAATCTTTAGTTTTAGTGTAAACATACACGTCTGATTAGTCTGAATCCCAAAATAGGGCTCAAAGGTTGCTCATTTAGTTGCTGTACATCTCTCCATTTGCCCTGTTGCTGGCTTCTGATGACAGAAATAGACATTAGGAAATGTTTTTACAGGAAGCATCGAATGAAAAATGGAAGTAGAGAAATCTAACGAAAGCTCTGTGCTGGACTTGCCAATGTCCTCACATGTTGTCATAAAAATTCAAACCGGTAGTATTTGCTTCACTATGAGGTCCCAATGTGGAAACTGCATAACGAAGCTTTAAACACTTTTCTTGTTCATACAATACATGCTTTAATTTATATGAGAACTGTATGAAAATGAGTAATAGTAGTATTCATAGTAGAGTTTATTGCTAATTCCTGACATTGTTCTTGTCATCTTCTCAGTTTTGGCTAAGAACAGCAAGCCCATCCACACCACCATCCTGAACCCCCACGTCCACCTGATCGGCGAGGACGCGGCCTGCATCGCTTACATCCGCCTGACTCAGTTTGTTGACAGCCAGGGTCGGCCGCGGTCCAGCCAGTCAGAAGAAACCCGAGTCTGGCATCGCAGAGACAGCAAGTGGCAGAACATCCACTTCCACTGCTCAGGCGCACCAGCTGCGCCGCTCCAGTGAGGTACAGACTACAGCACGGGGACGCAACTGGATCCTCTCAGAGCATGGGCATACTATTTTGCTTTATTTCAAACTGTTACTTTGGGAAAAAACTGCAGCTGAGAACAGCAGGTTGACAGGTAGAGAAGTTCCTTGATGTTACTCCAATCTTAAATTTAGTATTGGGCACGTTGGCCACCTTGTGGTTAGTTTTTTGAGCGCTCACATGTTTTAGAAGCAGGAAAAAAGCTCTTACGGTTTGTGTTCATTCAAATGCTGGATAGATTTTCAATGCACTGATGGAGAGTCAGCAAAAGAAAGTCAGTGTGTGTTTCCATCAGAAAGCATAGTAACTCTGATTTAGTCGAGCTATTCCCACCCAATAAATCATTCAAGGTACTTACATGAATTTCTTTTGGGTCCACATGCACTGTGTGGTGTTTTTGTCCACCGCATTTTTATTTATTTATTTTGTTGAAGGCAGCAACCAGCTGATGCTGTAGCTAAACTGCCTGATACACAGCAGTTCATAAGTAGAAGTACTGTAGCAGGTCCAGCAATGTTAATCAAATTAAATCTAAGTTTTTTTGTGGCATTTTCATTATTTTCTGCTCAAAATTTACATAAAAAACATGCTTGTTTAGGGTACTCCACCCAAAATGTGTTTCTCCAAAATATGGCAAAATACTTCCATGTCACCACCATTGTTTCCAATCTTTGGAACATACTTCTACCTGTACAGCCGAATCTCAGGGTTTTTATGGGGTACAACTGCACTGGTGTTAAAGGAACAGTTGGACATTTTGGGAAATGCTTGCAGAGAGTAACATGGTCGATGCCTGACTCTTTTAACATTCTGCAAGAATACATTAAGCCTATTTCCTGCCGTTGTCGTATTGTCGTATATTCAATTTACGCTGTTTTGTTTTCCTTCTCAGGGCTGAATGGCCTAGTTTTGTCTGTCAGGAGTGCGCTGCTGGAGAGAGAGAGAGGAAGAGGAGGAGGAGGAAGGGATGAAAGAACAAGTCCAGTGTCAGTTTGGGGACAGGGCTCCTCGCTCTTCCACAACAAACCCTCCGTCACTGGACGCCCAGCCTCAACCCCCAGCATGCATCTCTCCATTTACTACTACTACTGACCCCTGTCTGTCTGCCCTACAACATCTTCTGACAACCATCAAACAGCAGCAGCAGCTCGGGTGTTTTCAGCACTCAGTGTGATTCCTTCTTCCTGTGCTCTCCTCCCCCGTCCCCACAGTTTTTGTGACACCAACCCTCTTGTCCTCCTGTGAATCCACACTTGTGTGACATAAACACTGCACTGGAAATACAGTATGTAAAGTTTTAAGTAAAATCTATTATTACCATTACTATATTATTATTATGATGATGATTATTATTATTATTACACATTTGCAATTGTATATGTAATTTGTATAATTTGAAAATTATTGATGCCAGTGGTTTCTAGAGTTGAAGGAAATCTTTTTTTGTTTTTCTCTCTTTTTAAGGAAGCATGTTTTTCCCCATATTAACAGTGGCTGATTTTTATTGTGGCTATTAAGTGTAAAATGATATTGGCAGTTTTTGTAATTTGCTTGTTGTATGTAAGCTATAATAGTGCGCCCAAACTTGTGGTCAACATGTTGTTTTGTTTGTTTGTTTTTGGGTTTTTCTTTTTTTGTCTTTTTCCCCTTTTTTTTGGTGTTTTTCTGTTTTTTTTTTTTTTTGGAAGGGGTGTGTCTGATGGTGTCATGTGTGAGTGTAGAGAGTGAGTCCTTGTCTGTGTGTGTGTGTGTGTGTGTGTGTGGCTGTGGTTATGTACGCCAGACACATAGAATGTGCTCGTCCAAACATAATGACTGTACAGTCGGAGGAACCTGTTGTATGTTTTTCCTCGTTGCAATGTGAACGGCCGGAGAAGGGGTTAGCTAGACTCAGTGTCTTCCTGCATCAGAAACGTGAACATTTCAAACATACAAAACAAGCAGCATGCAATAAGAGTTTTATTGTGAATTTATTTTTCCATCTTCATGTTTAAGGCTGTAATGGCAGAGTGCCCTGCACCTTAGCACCCTGAATGATGAGGTCATTACAATGAGAACATTTTCTAATATAACAAGATACTTAAAGAGTGACAATTGAGGTTGGTGTGTTGTTATATAAAGAAATCATTTGTTCCATGTTGTAACAAGAAAAACATAAGTTTTGTACATAGAAGCCTATATTAAGCTCAGTGTTTAAACATGGAGGGCTACACAAAAGAAAGAATCAGTCTCTTATAGGTAGCATCACTGCTCTTACATGAATTGGAGGGACATGAG
Source organism: Lateolabrax maculatus (assembly GCA_031216445.1). Taxonomy (NCBI): domain Eukaryota; kingdom Metazoa; phylum Chordata; class Actinopteri; order Acropomatiformes; family Lateolabracidae; genus Lateolabrax; species Lateolabrax maculatus. The sequence continues at coordinate 4,550,320 of CM062217.1, forward strand.
AGGCCCCATTTTAAAGTAAACTGAACTTATCTGTAGTCCTGGACTAGGCTGATCTTTGACCAGAGAAACCTCAACAGGTTTAACTGGACACTAAAACATTGGAATAATATTGTTTTGCTATACAACAAATTATTTTGAACAAATTCGAGGCCACCCCGGTGTTAAAATACACAATACACAGCTGTAGCGTGAGGAAAGAAATTACTCCAATCAACTATTAAGAATTTTAAAAATCAAAACACTTTTATGGTTAATTACTAAATGCATCCACATTTTGTATATGTATTGAATCGTGTCTCCCACTAAGACTCTGCAAACTATTTAACTGTTCAGTAACTATAACTGCTTGATATAGCAACATACCAACTCGTGAGTATGAGGGTTCTTGTCAATATGAAAGATTTGGGTATATCATAATAACAAATTAAATATGTCATACTGTTACATTAAAGTATCTTGTAATGGCAGCAAGAAACATAGCACTATTTTCTGATCGCAGTAGCAGTGACATGCTGCAGTGACGTACTGTCCTTTGACCCCACACTTCTGCCTTTTTTAACACAGTGATTCGTATGAATCTCAGTGAGCAGCAGTTCAGCCTCGGCGCCCCCGTTTCCACCGGGAGCCTGATTTCTTCTTTTTACTTTCGGCTTGTGGTGCTAAAAAGGTGCTCGGGGACGTATGTGCTGTTGGTGGCTCCTGCTGTTGCTATGCGACAGCTGGATATCCACTTGAAGCTCAGTCTGCTTTTCCTAAAAGTTTGAGATATTTTTAACTGGCAAAAATCTCTTTGCTGTGAGGAACAAAACAGCAGGTTTTTATTTTTATTATTTCAACCATAATGAAAAACAAAAGAAGCCTGCGCTCTACAGACAGGATCCCAATGGCTGTGTGACCTTTGTCACTTCTGAAGCCATAGTGCAGAAAGCTGGTGCCGCTATCTGTTTGTCTATTTAGGCCCAAATCAGTAATGAAGAGTGGAGGGTGTGTCAGCTCGAAGCCTCTACAGGTGTGAGTGCCGTACCATGAGCTCATAAACATGCTCACATAGTGAGGTTTGCATGGGGCTCCTCTGTTCTGTGGTCTGGTTCCTCATTTCAGGGCAGTCCTTTGCCACAGGGTGCAGTGTGTGTGTGTGTGTGTGTGTGTGTGTGCAGGCATGTACAGTACATCTGTTGCTCTTAGTGTGTTTTCTTATGAAGCCGGGGGGGTTTTGGAGGTGTGTGTTGTGTGAGAGATGGAAGGAGAAGGCTTTATTTCGGAGGACATATCAGTCCCCTGCCTTCAGGCCAGGACTTTTGTTTTCATTATGATTTGATCTGTTTTTTCATGTATTATGTTTTTAATGTATGATCAGCTTTGTATGATATAAAGTGCTTGTGCCAGGGGTGGCAGGAAGAATCCGATGGACTCTGCAGCACTGAGAACTGTTTTTGGGAGGGTTTGACTTGCGATCAGCTCCTCTGTACTTTGCTCGTCCACCATTGGCTGCCTTCACATTTGTCTCGCCCCTATTGGTCAGACCGAGATACGAAGAGACCGGGCAGTCGGTTTGGTGAACAGTCCTCAGGTTTCTATTTATTTTGAATATTTATTTATTTATTTTAGTGGATATTTTTTATTGTGCTTTTCTCTTTTTCTTTTCGTTGTGTTTTCCTTTTGTACAGCTCATGCACTTGTGCAAGTCCTATCTGTTGTTGTTCAAAGGGACACTGCTCCATGTAAAACATGACTGTTTTTAAAGGGATAGTACACCCAATTTGCATCCTGCATGTGTTTTTCTATAACGACCAACATGGTGTGATTTACTTTTTTTCTCCTGCAACTTCAGATTTAAGTTGTTTTTGACTTTATTTGTGCAGTTTTTTGTTCATTACCACTTTGCCAGAGTGGGACTTCCATCACTTTAAAACTCGTATAACACAGGACTGAATTTTGTGTGAACTATCCCTCCAGAATTAAGGTTATTTCAAGGTGAACTACTGAGTGGTTGTGTTGTACTCGTGTCTCATCCAGTAACAGTGTTGATGCCTAGTTGACCCTGTTCTATTACCGAAAGGTCAAAGGTCACCTGAAGGCGTTCATGTGTGATTGTGCTAACCAAACATGACCCCACCCCCTCCAGAAAAAGAAGAAATAGCAGCATGTACAGTACAAAGGTGTTCTTCTGTTCTTCTTAGTGTGTTTACTTGCCTTGAAAATCAATATAATAGGATTCACATATTAAAATGAGGGAGTTCACAGTATTACACAACTGCAACTAACTAGCAGCGTAGCTGGCATTTTATTTGCATGACAGTCGACGGGACACTTTGTTTTTTTTTTTTGTGTTTTCCTTTTTATTTGGTTTCTCATTTTCTACTGAATGCTGGTATACTCGACCTTTCTCTATCTATTTTCTCAGCTTTTTAAGTGCATATAACTATTTTTGTCTCGAGATGATATAATGAAGATGACTATGATGATCTGATGATGATATTAATGACTGTGGCACTATGAGGAAGACTACGGGGATGTTGACGGTTATGATGACGACGTGATGAAGATTTTTTTGCATGCTTTTCTATGGGGCTCTGTGTTGTCAGTGCAGAACGGCTGCCTTTTGTACGGAGCTGAGAGAACACGAGGAGCGCTTGTGGACCATCAGCACCGAGAGTGACTGGTGCTTCACTTAGCCTGCATGTGGCTGCGAGGAGCAGCACCAGAGTCCAGCTGACAGATGAGAGGCAGTTCAGAGAGTGAATGAGCTCCAGCAGGGGGCGCAGTCACACAGAGTAAAGCACAAACACACACTGATGGCTGGCAGGTGGATGCTTCTGATGCAGCTGCACAATAAGTCGACTTTAGTGTCAAATCTACCAGACGATCCAGTCAGAGACAACAGCAGTTTATCACCGTAGAGTAAGACAAAGCCTCCGTTATAATTATTGATCAGGGCTGCACGGTTATGATCAAAACGACCATCCTGATTACAGTCTGACATCATGATGCTGAGACGTGGTTGTTTTCCTCACTGATTTTGGGGAACTAAATCATTCTCCTTTATCCATCTTCTATCAGAAACTGTTTCCAGACGTTCTTAACTGAATGAAATGTACCAATACCACTGATAAATCAGGATTCTGTATGAATGATCAAAGCTGAAATCATGATTGGAGATGATTAACTGTGCAGCCCTACACATAAACTACAGTAAGCGTCCTTCTCTGGTCTCTCCAGGTCCGTGCGAGCTCTGCTGCCTTCCTGTCAGCTATTTAGTCAGACGAAGCATTACTGAGATAAACTGGAGCCGCTGTGTTCACTCTGAACCTCGGCCATCTTCTCTCTCCAGCCGGTGACTAAGTTGCACTGACAACACTGAGTCGGCTTCTCTTCGTAGGGTGTCTTTCACTCTTTCTCCCATTCCCTCTGTTTCCAACCTTATTCAATCATTTCTCTGCAGTTGGCTCTTTCTAGTTTCCCTTTGTCTCTTTTTGTCACTTTGGGTTTCTTCTGTATAATAATATTAATCCTCTAGTTCTCTGATTCTTCGGATTATTGCTCTGTTCTCTTACGTGCTACACGTGTTTCTATAACTTCAAGAAAATGTGTTAAGGTGTTATCAATAAAATGATCATTTAAATAGAAAAGTGAATCAGTTTCTGTGTTTACAGACATCAAATTGCAGAACAGCTTTGATTTTACTGACGAAAGTAACTCTGGACAGAAATGAATGAATTCATATTTTGACCAGAATATTTGCTCACCAGGTAGAAAACATGTTTTTGAATGCAACATAAAGTGAATCCACAGTTATCCAGTGTGAATCCTGAAGTTCATCCAACACAGACTCATGTGCTGATGGTTTGTTTCACATCTAAGGGACAGTTAACACAAACACACAGGAACAAACAGCAGCTCCGCGTTAATAAATGTTCAAGGATGATGAAATAAACGCTGCTATGCAATCATAAAGATACTTTAAAATTCAACATCTATGATTCAAAGACAAGGTCAGGGCTTTGCAGTCAACATTTTTAATGCATATATTTTATTGACAAAAAATCTTATTAAATGAAATGAATGAACAGAAACAGTGTTTAATTGAAGCCCTAATCCACACAATCTTAAAGTCAATCAGAAATAATATATAGAATATGTCTGACAGTCAACAGTAGTTAGTGTTTCATGACACACACGATAAACAAATAATTAGTACAACATTCACTGTTTGGTCCATTTTGCACAGTAAAACCTGAATCAAAATCAGAATCAGAATCAGAATTGGGTTAATTACCAAATAAGTTTTCACATAAAAGGAATTTGCTGTGGTGGATTGTTGCGTAACAATAAACGTAGAGAAATAAGAAAGTAGATATTATAAAACAAGCAAGGAATGTTCCATCATGTAATTTGTTCAGACAGATAAAATCTTAATTTCGGGATCTCTACATTTTCTTCAAGTACTTTCAAGTTACATGATTCTCGTCTATAAAGAACTAACTGGAATTGTCTGTAACTGACAAGAAACCACCACCATTATAAAACTAATAATAAATCACTTCGACCTCACCGCCCTCCCTGAACATCACAGAGAAATATCAGCTGGACACATTTTGATCTCAGTGGTTTTAGCATCACCAGCCTTTCCATTACTGAAATATGGGAAGAGTTTCTCAGTGAAAGTGTCTCTGTGAGTGTAGATGTGAGTCATGTCTTCAGGGTCGTAGAAGGACACCTCCCCCCCGTCATAGTCCAGCTGGACTCTGATCCTCTGGAGACTCTTCTTCACTCTGACAGTCTCACCAACAACATCAGTGTATTTTCCACTGCGATGCAATAAACACCAGATTCCATATTCTGGTGAAGCAGATATGTCTCCCTTCCTGTCAACTGACTCTTTAGCAAAACCCACAAGCCAGCCAGGATGGTCTCCCACCTCCACCTCCCAGCTGTGTTTCCCTGAGCTGAAGCCCTCAGAGCCCAGAACAGTGACATACTTCATGTTTCTCTCTGGATTGTCAGGAAGCTGCTGCTTTGTGTCTCCCTGTCTCACACTGGTTAGATCATCAGACAGATAGAGCCAGGGGGCTGCAGTGTTTGGGTCCAGAATGACAGGACTGAAGTGGACCTTGTCCTTCATCTTCTCCCAGACTCTGAAGGACAGGTTGCCCAGGTGTTTGGCCACATCTGTCAGCGCTCCTGAGACCAGCTGTGGATCTGACAGTGAGCACTGGACTCTGGCTCTGGTCTGAGTGGGTTTATAACTGCTGAGGAATGGCACGTTGTGTTTCTGCAGGTCTTCTTCAACAGCAGAGATACTGTCTGACAGAGAGGAGATCTGCTCCTGAATCATCTTCATCTCTCTGCTGATAGTCTTCCCCTTCTGCTCCTCTTCCTCCCTCAGAGCTGCCAGTCTGGACTCCTCTTCCTCTTTCAGGAACTGGTGGAGCTTGTTGAACTCTGCTCTGATCTGCCTCTCTGTGGACAACAGCTGCTTCTTGGAGTGTTGAATCACTTCATTGTATGTTTCCTCCACTTGTTTGTATTTGTTCCTCTTGTCCTGTAGAGACTTTAAGTCAGATTTCAGCTGCACCTTCAGGTCACTGACTGCTTGTTCTATAGGAACCACCTTGTGACCGTGGTGGAGAGAAAACTCACAGACAGGACACACAGCTCTATCTTCATCCTCACAGAACCAAAAAGGGAGTTCTGGATGTTTATCACACACCACCTCCTCTTTCTTTTTTTCTGTCTCAGGTGAACAGGTACTCAGCCTCCCAGCAAATGAGTCAGCCAGTTCCTTCAGTACAAAGTTCACTGTTAAATGATCCTTTAAGGACTTTATTTTACAAATGGGACAGTTTTTGTTTTCAGCTTGTTCCCAGAATTTCTGCAGGCAGCTTGAACAGAAGCTGTGGTTGCAGCTCAGAGACACAAGATCTCTGAAAGTCTCTGAACACACGTGGCAGCTCAGGAAACTTTCTAAAGGAGTGATTTTCTCAGCCATCTGCTCTGATGTGTGAATGATCCTTTAACAGCAAGACTCACCAAATCTGTGTCCCTTTAACTTACAGATTACAATCCTTCTGGTTTGTGTTTATAGCAGAGATCCTTCACCCTGTAAAAGCGTCTCCGATCCGTTCAGCAATGTGGAAATCAGATTCAAGTTTCACTTTCCTTCATGCGCGGGGGGAAGTATTTGAAGCAGGAAGTGTATGCGTGTATTAACGTGAAAAAGAAACAACTGAGATGTGTAACATTTTCTTTAGTTCAATCTGACACCTGCGTAGAATAAAGAGGACATTTAAACCTGCAACAAGCTGCTGCCGACTCTGCGCAAACTGCAAAACTGTAAAGAAAAGAAAAACTCTTAAACACACAGGCTGAACATTTGTGTGCTGATCACCTCTTACTTTGTGCTGTTTGATTGCACATGTTCACTGCAGGATGCAGTTAGGCCTACACTGACTGTTGGCCCCTTTAATATTCATACAGCGACATGAAGGCCATCCTGGTAATGATCCACAATACATTTGATTTTAAAACTAACACTGTTTAGTCTCTGGAGAATATAAAATGTAACAATCTTTATCTCTTCATGTTGTATCATGTAGGTGTGACACACAGTAGTCCTGACATGTGCTCATATTATGTGATTTACTATGTATATTCTGTATAGTTCTCATGATGATGTTGTAAAAGAGCCTTATTTTATTTAATTTATACACATTCATGTGGGGGTTGAGTTTCGATTACTGCCAAAAGGGGCCTGGCCTCCCCAGTGACATGGCTTGGTGTCTACGGTCTGGTAGAAGCGACAGAAGGAAGTCCATTTCTCATCATTTCCCTGTTCTTTACAGGACAAAACATCCACTCTAACCACAGGCCTCACAGCCGGGGCCTGTTGCAGATTCTTGAGGGATCTTTTAGACTCTGAGGACACTGATGTGGGTGAATTTCTGGCCCTGATAGATGTTGTTGATGATATTGTAGGCTGCAGTCTCATGATGGTGTCACCTCACTTGTTGAATCATGTGTAAATGCAAGGCCAATGCCCATACCTGTCCCCTCTCCTCCAGTTGAGGTAACCCCCCCCCCCCCCCCCCCCCAGCCACAACTAATGCACCATCCACTGATGCAGTAAGCGAAGCCACAGTTTACACCCAGGTAGCTGTTGATACAACCGATGCTGCTACATTTAGTGACGCAAATGTACACAGAACAACAGTCCAAAAGCCCAACATATTCTTTTACATTGATATAAAAAGATAGAAATACATTAAATCCTCACACAGAAGAAGGTGGAACAACTCGACCTTTTTCTGTCTATTTTCTCGTCTTTTTGAATATTTCTGTCTCGAGATGATATAATGAAGATGACTATGATGATCTGATGATGATATTAATGACTGTGGCACTATGAGGAAGACTACGGGACCAGAGTCCAGCTGACAGATGAGAGGCAGTTCAGAGAGTGAATGAGCTCCAGCAGGGGGTGCAGTCACACAGAGTAAAGCACAAACACACACTGATGGCTGGCAGGTGGATGCTTCTGATGCAGCTGCACAATAAGTCGACTTTAGTGTCAAATCTACCAGACGATCCAGTCAGAGACAACAGCAGTTTATCACCGTAGAGTAAGACAAAGCCTCCGTTATAATTATTGATCAGGGCTGCACGGTTATGACCAAAACGACCATCCTGATTACAGTTTGACATCATGATGTTGAGACGTGGTTGTTTTCCTCACTGATTTTGGGGAACACAATCATTCTCCTTTATCCATCTTCTATCAGAAACAGTTTCAAGACGTTCTTAACTGAATGAAATGTAGCAATACCACTGATAAATCAGGATTCTGTATGAATGATCAAAGCTGAAATCATGATTGGAGATGATTAACTGTGCAGCCCTACACATAAACTACAGTAAGCGTCCTTCTCTGGTCTCTCCAGGTCCGTGCGAGCTCTGCTGCCTTCCTGTCAGCTATTTAGTCAGTTAGTTCTCTGATTCTTTGGATTATTGCTCTGTTCTCTTACGTGTTACGCGTGTTTCTATAACTTCAAGAAAATGTGTTAAGGTGTTATCAATAAAATGATCATTTAAATAGAAAAGTGAATCAGTTTCTGTGTTTACAGACATCAAATTGCAGAACAGCTTTGATTTTACAGACAAAAGTAACTCTGGACAGAAATTAATGAATTCATATTTTGACCAGAATATTTGCTCACCAGGTAGAAAACATGTTTTTGAATACAACATAAAGTGAATCCACAGTTATCCAGTGTGAATCCTGAAGTTCATCCAACACAGACTCATGTGCTGATGGTTTGTTTCACATCTAAGGGACAGTTAACACAAACACACAGGAACAAACAGCAGCTCCGCCTTAATAAATGTTCAAGGATGATGAAATAAACGCTGCTATGCAATCATAAAGATACTTTGAAATTCAACATCTACGATTCAAAGACAAGGTCAGGGCTTTGCAGTCAACATTTTTAATGCATATATTTTATTGACAAAAATTCTGATGAAATGATAACAGAAACAGTGTTTAGTTGAAGCCCTAATCCACACAATCTTAAAGTCAATCAGAAATAATATATAGAATATGTCTGACAGTCAACAGTAGTTTGTGTTTCATGACACACACGATAAACAAATAATTAGTACAACATTCACTGTTTGGTCCATTTTGCACAGTAAAACCTGAATCAAAATCAGAATCGGGTTAATTACCAAGTTAGGTTTTACATACAAGGAATTTGCTGTGGTGGATTGTTGCATAACAATAAACGTAGAGAAATAAGAAAGTAGAAGAACAGAGAAAGTAAAAGAAGAGAATAACAAACATTTTACGTTTTACTAAAGAAAAAATTAGAAATCTGAATGTATTAATATAAATGCATTTTGAGAAAGTTTTTAAATGAATTAATTTCAATATTTGAATAACTAAAAGATGAAGAGTAATTGTAAAATTATGAAAATAAACAAGGTAAAATGAGACTTTCTGTGGTAATAGCATTAAAAAGTAAAGCCTATTTGAAATTAAAACACTGTGACTGACAAGAAACCACCACCATTATAAAACTAATAATAAATCACTTCGACCTCACCGCCCTCCCTGAACATCACAGAGAAATATCAGCTGGACACATTTTGATCTCAGTGGTTTTAGCATCACCAGCCTTTCCAATACTGAAATATGGGAAGAGTTTCTCAGTGAAAGTGTCTCTGTGAGTGTAGATGTGAGTCATGTCTTCAGGGTCGTAGAAGGACACCTTCCCCCCGTCATAGTCCAGCTGGACTCTGATCCTCTGGAGACTCTTCTTCACTCTGACAGTCTTACCATCACCATTAGTGTATTTACCACTACCATGCCATAAACACCAGATTCCATATTCTGGTGAAGCAGATATCTCTCCTTTTCTGTCAACTGACTCTTTAGCAAAACCCACATTCCAGCGGGGATGGTCTCCCACCTCCACCTCCCAGCTGTGTTTCCCTGAGCTGAAGCCCTCAGAGCCCAGAACATCTGCAAAGTAAGTGCATCTCTCTGGATTGTCAGGAAGCTGCTGCTTTGTGTCTCCCTGTCTCACACTGGTCAGATCATCAGACAGATAGAGCCAGGGGGCTGCAGTGTTTGGGTCCAGAATGACAGGACTGAAGTGGACCTTGTCCTTCATCTTCTCCCAGACTCTGAAGGACAGGTTGCCCAGGTGTTTGGCCACATCTGTCAGCTCTCCTGAGACCAGCTGTGGATCTGACAGTGAGCACTGGACTCTGGCTCTGGTCTGAGTGGGTTTATAACTGCTGAGGAATGGCACGTTGTGTTTCTGCAGGTCTTCTTCAACAGCAGAGATACTGACTGACAGAGAGGAGATCTGCTCCTGAATCATCTTCATCTCTCTGCTGATAGTCTTCCCCTTCTGCTTCTCTTCCTCCCTCAGAGCTGCCAGTCTGGACTCCTCTTCCTCTTTCAGGAACTGGTGGAGCTTGTTGAACTCTGCTCTGATCTGCCTCTCTGTGGACAACAGCTGCTTCTTGGAGTGTTGAATCACTTCATTGTATGTTTTCTCCACTTGTTTGTATTTGTTCCTCTTGTCCTGTAGAGACTTTAAGTCAGATTTCAGCTGCTGCTTCAGGTCACTGACTGCTTGTTCTATAGGAACCACCTTGTGACCGTGGTGGAGAGAAAACTCACAGACAGGACACACAGCTCTATCTTCATCTTTACAGAACAATTTAGTCTCTTCTTGATGTTTACTACACACCACCTCCACCTTCTTCTCTCCTTTTTCTGTCTCAGATGATTCAGCTTTCTGTCTCCCAGCAAATGAGTCAGCCAGCTCCTTCAGTGCAAAGTTCACACCTGGACGACTATTTGAGGATTTTCTTTTACAGATAGGACAGTTTTTGTTTTCAGCTTGTTCCCAGAATTTCTGCAGGCAGCTTGAACAGAAGCTGTGGTTGCAGCTCAGAGACACAGGATCTCTGAAAGTCTCTGAACACACGTGGCAGCTCAGGTAACTTTCTAAAAGAGTAATTTTCTCAGCCATCTGATCTGATGTGTGAATGATCCTTTAACAGCAAGACTCACCAAATCTGTTTCCCTTTAAATTACAGATTACGATCCTTCTGGTTTGTGTTTATATCAGAGATCCTTCACCTTGTAAAAGCGTCTCCGATCCGTTCAGCAATGTGGAAATCAGATTCAAGTTTCACTTTCCTTCATGCGCAGGGGGAAGTATTTGAAGCAGGAAGTGTACGCGCGTATTAACGTGAAGAAGAAACAACTGAGATGTGTTACATTTTCTTTAGTTCAATCTGACACACTTAAACACACAGGCTGAACATTTGTGTGCTGATCACCTCTTACTTTGTGCTGTTTGATTGCACATGTTCACTGCAGGATGCAGTTAGGCCTACACTGACTGTTGGCCCCTTTAATATTCATACAGCGACATGAAGGCCATCCTGGTAATGATCCACAATACATTTGATTTTAAAACTAACACTGTTTGGTTTCTGGAGAATATAAAATGCAACAATCTTTATCTCTTCATGTTGTATCATGTAGGTGTGGCACACAGCCGGCCTAACGTGTGCTCATATTATGTGATTTACTATGTATATTCTGTATAGTTCTCGTGATGTTGTAAAAGAGCCTTATTTTATTTTATTTTATACACATTCATGTGGGGGTTGAGTTTCGTTTACTGCCAAAAAAAAAGAGGGAAAGTCAAAAGCATCTTTAAGTTTCACTTTCTTTCACTGTATGTAAATAACTGACATCTGAAATTTTATTTTCTTATTAGTAGATGGTGGTACATGATTTATTAACATATTTTACGGTAAATGTCCACATAAGGTGAGTTGTTTTTTCGTAAAAATAATAATTTAATTTGAAGTGAAAAAAAACATACATGACAAAATGTATTGACATAGTAAACAAGTGTTTAACTAAAGAATTTCCTTTATTTTGTGTAAAATAATCTCCATGTCAGTTCATTTGTTATACAACCAGAGTGTTTGAAGCATTAAATCATAATTTCATTAAATGTCAAATGTACTCTCCCAAAACATCTGGACATCTTTTATTTGTGCATACCGAGAAAAATGATAATCCACAAACAGAAGTTGTGTCAGTGAAGAAAAAAACGAATTCTTCTTAAAATATAGAAGCACATTAAAGAAGAAGAACTCTTTATATCTGCATTTTATATTAAAATGTGTTAATGAAAAACATAAATATGTATTTTTAAGAAAAAATAATATGTTGTGTTTGGCAGCTTCATCTGACTGCCCAGTAGATGACAGTGTGAGCTCCAGTCTCACACTAAAGACTTCCACATGATCACCTGCATCAGCACCCAGAACAGGACGGAGTAGAGGCACGTCCAGCCACTGTGGACCAGACCTGCAGCTTCAGATGGAAGCAGAGATATTAGGATAAATATATTCACCGTTACAGTGTAAAACTCTAAAGACACAGAGTCCCTTCTAACATCTGAGGAGGTGAAGCTGCATTAAGAGTCAGAAACAGTCATCAAAGAGCTCAGGTAGGAGAGCACTGATGTATTTCCTGTTTTCAACACGAGAGGGAACCAAAGGACAAAGATTATTCAAATCTTTTGAAGCTCAGTGCACTCAAACACGCTTTTAGAGATGGAAGGAGAAGGCTTTATTTCTGAGGACATATCAGTCCCCTGCCGCCATGCCAGGACTTTTTTTCCCCTTATGATTTGATCTGTTTTTTCATGTATTACGTTTTTAATGTATTATCAGCTTTTTATGATATACACGTGTTTCTATAACTTCAAGAAAATGTGTTAAGGTGTTATCAATAAAATTATCATTTAAATAGAAAAGTGAATCAGTTTCTGTGTTTACAGACATCAAATTGCAGCACAGCTTTGATTTTATTGACAAAAGTAACTCTGGACAGAAATGAATGAATTAAAATTTTAACCAGAATATTTGCTCACCAGGTAGAAAACATGTTTTTGAATACAACATAAAGTGAATCCACAGTTATCCAGTGTGAATCCTGAAGTTCATCCAACACAGACTCATGTGCTGATGGTTTGTTTCACATCTAAGGGACAGTTAACACAAACACACAGGAACAAACAGCAGCTCCGCCTTAATAAATGTTCAAGGATGATGAAATAAACGCTGCTATGCAATCATAAAGATACTTTAAAATTCAACATCTACGATTCAAAGACAAGGTCAGGGCTTTGCAGTCAACATTTTTAATGCATATATTTTATTGACAAAAAACCTGATTATATGATAATAGTAACAGTGATTAGTTGAAGTCCTAATACACACAATCTTAAAGTGAATATTTGATGGACCTGTTCAATTTTCAAACATTTTTGTGCCACTCTAATTTGGACTGAACCTTGAAAAAAAATATAAACTGTGACAAATATAATCAAGCAATTTATGCAAACTGTTCTACAGTTAAAGAAACACAAATAAGGAAGTTAATTTGTTTCTATGAATAAAACTGGAATAATATATGGAAATAATAATAGTAATCTAAATATCATGACTGACAGACATGGTAAACAAATAACAGCAACAACATCAACTTTCACTGTTTGGTCCATTCTGCACAGTAAAACATGATATTTTATTATTTTTTTTATTTTTAATCTAAATGTATAAACGTAAATGCATTTTGAGAAAGTTACTTACAGAATTACTTTCAATACTTGGATAACTGAAAAATAAAAAGTAATTGTAAAATGTCAAAAAAAAAAACAAGGTAAGATAAGGCTTGTTATTTGATGTTTTATGATTTAAAGTAAAGCCTATTTAATATGAAAACATTAAAACTGAACAGTGTTGCTCAATGTTTAAAGATATATATATATATATATATATATATATATATATATATATATATATATAAACTGTAGATAAAAGATTTAAAAATAACATATTAAATCTACTTGTTCCACTTCTTCAAACACCATTTTAGCAGCAATGTTCAAACACTTTAATCTACTGACGTTTATTCTTTAGTTTCTCATTCTGAGCTTCGGAAATATATTTTATATTATAAACAACCAAGGAATGTTCCACCATGTAATTTTTTCAGACAGATAAAATCTTATTTCCTGGATCTCTACATTTTCTTTAAATACTTTTAAATTACACGATTCTCATCTCTAAAGAACTACCTGGAATTGTCTGTAACTGACAAGAAACCACCACCATTATAAAACTAAGAATAAATCACTTCGACCTCACCGCCCTCCCTGAACATCACAGAGAAATATCAGCTGGACACATTTTGATCTCAGTGGTTTTAGCATCACCAGCCTTTCCAATACTGAAATATGGGAAGAGTTTCTCAGTGAAAGTGTCTCTGTGAGTGTAGATGTGAGTCATGTCTTCAGGGTCGTAGAAGGACACCTCCCCCCCGTCATAGTCCAGCTGGACTCTGATCCTCTGGAGACTCTTCTTCACTCTGACAGTCTTACCATCACCATTAGTGTATTTACCACTACCATGCAATAAACACCAGATTCCATATTCTGGTGAAGCAGATAAATTTCCCTTCCTGTCAACTGACTCTTTAGCAAAACCCACAAGCCAGCCAGGATGGTCTCCCACCTCCACCTCCCAGCTGTGTTTCCCTGAGCTGAAGCCCTCAGAGCCAAACACATCTGCAAAGTAAGTGCATCTCTCTGGATTGTCAGGAAGCTGCTGCTTTGTGTCTTCATTTCTCACACTGGTCAGATCATCAGACAGATAGAGCCAGGGGGCTGCAGTGTTTGGGTCCAGAATGACAGGACTGAAGTGGACCTTGTCCTTCATCTTCTCCCAGACTCTGAAGGACAGGTTGCCCAGGTGTTTGGCCACATCTGTCAGCGCTCCTGAGACCAGCTGTGGATCTGACAGTGAGCACTGGACTCTGGCTCTGGTCTGAGTGGGTTTATAACTGCTGAGGAATGGCACCTTGTGTTTCTGCAGGTCTTCTTCAACATCAGAGATACTGTCTGACAGAGAGGAGATCTGCTCCTGAATCATCTTCATCTCTCTGCTGATAGTCTTCCCCTTCTGCTCCTCTTCCTCCCTCAGAGCTGCCAGTCTGGACTCCTCTTCCTCTTTCAGGAACTGGTGGAGCTTGTTGAACTCTGCTCTGATCTGCCTCTCTGTGGACAACAGCTGCTTCTTGGAGAGTTGAATCACTTCATTGTATGTTTTCTCCACTTGTTTGTATTTGTTCCTCTTGTCCTGTAGAGACTTTAAGTCAGATTTCAGCTGCTCCTTCAGGTCACTGACTGCTTGTTCTATAGGAACCACCTTGTGACCGTGGTGGAGAGAAAACTCACAGACAGGACACACAGCTCTATCTTCATCTTTACAGAACAATTTAGACTCTTCTTGATGTTTACTACACACCACCTCCACCTTCTTCTCTCCTTTTTCTGTCTCAGATGATTCAGCTTTCTGTCTCCCAGCAAATGAGTCAGCCAGCTCCTTCAGTGCAAAGTTCACACCTGGACGACTATTTGAGGATTTTCTTTTACAGATAGGACAGTTTTTGTTTTCAGCTTGTTCCCAGAATTTCTGCAGGCAGCTTGAACAGAAGCTGTGGTTGCAGCTCAGAGACACAGGATCTCTGAAAGTCTCTGAACACACGTGGCAGCTCAGGAAACTTTCTAAAAGAGTAATTTTCTCAGCCATCTGCTCTGATGTGTGAATGATCCTTTAACAGCAAGACTCACCAAATCTGTTTCCCTTTAAATTACAGATTACGATCCTTCTGGTTTGTGTTTATAGCAGAGATCCTTCACCTTGTAAAAGCGTCTCCGATCCGTTCAGCAATGTGGAAATCAGATTCAAGTTTCACTTTCCTTCATGTGCGGGGGGAAGTATTTGAAGCAGGAAGTGTACGCGTGTATTAACGTGAAGAAGAAACAACTGAGATGTGTAACATTTTCTTTAGTTCAATCTGACACCTGCGTAGAATAAAGAGGACATTTAAACCTGCAACAAGCTGCTGCCGACTCTGCGCAAACTGCAAAACTGTAAAGAAAAGAAAAACTCTTAAACATACAGGCTGAACATTTGTGGGCTGATCACCTCTTACTTTGTGCTGTTTGATTGCACATGTTCACTGCAGGATGCAGTTAGGCCTACACTGACTGTTGGCCCCTTTAATATTCATACAGCGACATGAAGGCCATCCTGGTAATGATCCACAATACATTTGATTTTAAAACTAACACTGTTTAGTTTCTGGAGATTATAAAATGTAACAATCCCTATTTCTTCATGTTGTATCATGTAGGTGTGACACACAGTAGTCCTGACATGTGCTCATATTATGTGATTTACTATGTATATTCTGTATAGTTCTCATGATGATGTTGTAAAAGAGCCTTATTTTATTTAATTTATACACATTCATGTGGGGGTTGAGTTTCGATTACTGCCAAAAGGGGCCTGGCCTCCCCAGTGACATGGCTTGGTGTCTACGGTCTGGTAGAAGCGACAGAAGGAAGTCCATTTCTCATCATTTCCCTGTTCTTTACAGGACAAAACATCCACTCTAACCACAGGCCTCACAGCCGGGGCCTGTTACAGATTCTTGAGGGATCTTTTAGACTCTGAGGACACTGATGTGGGTGAATTTCTGGCCCTGATAGATGTTGTTGATGATATTGTAGGCTGCAGTCTCATGATGGTGTCACCTCACTTGTTGAATCATGTGTAAATGCAAGGCCAATGCCCATACCTGTCCCCTCTCCTCCAGCTGAGGTAACCCCCCCCCCCCCCCCCAGCCACAACTAATGCACCATCCACTGATGCAGTAAGCGAAGCCACAGTTTACACCCAGGTAGCTGTTGATACAACCGATGCTGCTGCATTTAGTGACGCAAATGTACACAGAACAACAGTCGAAAAGCCCAACATATTCTTTTACATTGATATAAAAAGATAGAAATACATTAAATCCTCACACAGAAGAAGGTGGAACAACTCCACCTTTTTCTGTCTCTTTTCTCAGCTTTTTGAATATTTCTGTCTTGAGATGATATAATGAAGATGACTATGATGATCTGATGATGATATTAATGACTGTGGCACTATGAGGAAGACTACGGGACCAGAGTCCAGCTGACAGATGAGAGGCAGTTCAGAGAGTGAATGAGCTCCAGCAGGGGGCGCAGTCACACAGAGTAAAGCACAAACACACACTGATGGCTGGCAGGTGGATGCTTCTGATGCAGCTGCACAATAAGTCGACTTTAGTGTCAAATCCAACAGATGATCCAGTCAGAGACAACAGCAGTTTATCACCGTAGAGTAAGACAAAGCCTCCGTTATAATTATTGATCAGGGCTGCACGGTTATGACCGAAACGACCATCCTGATTACAGTCTGACATCATGATGCTGAGACCTGGTTGTTTTCCTCACTGATTTTGGGGAACAAAATCATTCTCCTTTATCCATCTTCTATCAGAAACAGTTTCAAGACGTTCTTAACAAAATGAAATGTACCAATACCACTGATAAATCAGGATTCTGTATGAATGATCAAAGCTGAAATCATGATTGGAGATGATTAACTGTGGAGCCCTACACATAAACTACAGTAAGCGTCCTTCTCTGGTCTCTCCAGGTCCGTGCGAGCTCTGCTGCCTTCCTGTCAGCTATTTAGTCAGTTAGTTCTCTGATTCTTTGGATTATTGCTCTGTTCTCTTACGTGTTACGCTTGTTTCTACAACTTCAACAAAATGTGTTAAGGTGTTATCAATAAAATGATCATTTAAATAGAAAAGTGAATCAGTTTCTGTGTTTATAGACATCAAATTGCAGCACAGCTTTGATTTTACTGACAAAAGTAACTCTATTGACAAAAAACCTGATTAAATGAAAATAGAAACAGTGTTTAGTTGAAGCCGTAATCCACACAATCTTAAAGTGAATATTTGATGGACCTGTTCAATTTTCTTACAGTTTTGTACCATTTCGACCCAACCTTGAAAATAAATATAAACTGTGTCCAAAATTATTGAGCAATTTATGCAGAATTTTAAAGGACACAAATAAGGAAGTACATTTGTTTGTTTGGATAAAACTGAAATAATATATAGAATATGTCTGACAGTCAACAGTAGGTTGTGTTTCATGAAACACACAGGAATCAAACAACAGGTAAATTATTATAACATTCACTGTTAGTCCATTTTGCACAGTAAAACCTGAATTGGGTTTATTGCCCAGTAAGTTTTCACATACAAGGAATTTACTGTGGTGGATTTACAATAAATGAAGAGAAATAAGTAGAAGAACAGAGAAAGAAGAAGAACATGTTTTATTAAAGAAAACATTAAAAAAAAACTCTGAATGTATTAATATAAATGCATTTCGATAATTTGTTTTACTCCATTACTTTCAATACTATAACTGAAAGATGAAGAGAAATTGTAAAATGATAAAATAAAAAAATAAAGTTAAGATGAAATTTACTATTACTATTTAAAATGAAAACATTAAAACTAGTATGTTATGTTATTGCTTAACCTTTTAAGATAGAAAAAATGACTGTAGATAAAAGATTTAGGATTATTAGGACAAACAACATTTTAGCAGGAATGCGTCACACACATAAATATGCCCACATTTATTCTTTAGTTTCTCATTTTGTGCTTTGGAAATATATTCTAACAAACTTAATTTTTAATTAATTGTTTAAAATGTTTATAAAAGTTAAGGATGCCATCACCTTTGTTCACCCGGTCTGGTCCGGTGTCAGAGGCAAGAGTAATTCACGCACAGAAAAATATAGTACAAAAATAATAGTCTTTATTGAAGATACAAAATTAATTAAACCTGCGACTCGGCACCCCAAACAGAAATCCCCGGAGGTCAACTTTTAGTAGGTACAGACAGCCACCCCACGACCCAATAACACAGCACTGCAAGTGAATAAAGATGAGCTTTACACACCCTAAGAGAACACTGCACACAGTACCAACACAGCAATCACTGCACTGCACACCAGGACACAATATGAAATGCACAGCCATCAGTAAGGCCCAAACTGCATGCAGTTCAAAACCACTTCTACCAATAAGGGAGGCAGAGGGCCTCCTTAGCCACCAGCGTTGCCCCTCAATGAGCCCCCGGCAGGGTGTCAGGTTACTAAAATCTAATTTCAATAAATCATATGTAAACCAAGACAAAATACTTAATATAGAAGCACAGGTAAAGCACTTAGCAGTCCCCGGGCCCTCTCTACCTAAAGGATGTATCCATCCTCCCCTCCTAACACAGGAACAGGCAGATCCCCTGCTTAGCTGTCTTCACTGTCGGCAACACTACAAGTTGCAAACAGCACCCTCCTGCCACAGCCCCAGCCACGTTCAATTCCTCCTTTTATCTGCATGATTCTCCACACCCGGTAACACAGGTGAGAGTCCATTATGTTCATGCACTTTCAAATTACACGATTCTCATCTATGAATAACTAACTGGAATTGTCTGTGACTGACAAGAAACCACCACCATTATAAAACTAATAATAAATCACTTCGACCTCACCGCCCTCCCTGAACATCACAGAGAATATCAGCTGGACACATTTTGATCTCAGTGGTTTTAGCATCACCAGCATCTCCAATATTGAAATATGGGAAGAGTTTCTCAGTGAAAGTGTCTCTGTGAGTGTAGATGTGAGTCATGTCTTCAGGGTCGTAGAAGGACACCTCCCCCCCGTCATAGTCCAGCTGGACTCTGATCCTCTGGAGACTCTTCTTCACCCTGACAGTCTCACCAACAACATCAGTGTACTTTCCATTGCAATGCCATAAACACCAGATTCCGTATTTTGGTGAAGCAAATCTCTTTCCCTTCCTGTAAACTGACTCTTTAGCCAAACCCACATTCCAGCGGGGATGGTCTCCCACCTCCACCTCCCAGCTGTGTTTCCCTGAGCTGAAGCCCTCAGAGCCCAGAACATCTGTATAGTAAGTGCATCTCTCTGGATTGTCAGGAAGCTGCTGCTTTGTGTCTCCCTGTCTCACACTGGTCAGATCATCAGACAGATAGAGACAGGGGTTTGCAGTGTTTGGGTCCAGAATGACAGGACTGAAGTGGACCTTGTCCTTCATCTTCTCCCAGACTCTGAAGGACAGGTTGCCCAGGTGTTTGGCCACATCTGTCAGCGCTCCTGAGACCAGCTGTGGATCTGACAGTGAGCACTGGACTCTGGCTCTGGTCTGAGTGGGTTTATAACTGCTGAGGAATGGCACGTTGTGTTTCTGCAGGTCTTCTTCAACAGCAGAGATACTGTCTGACAGAGAGGAGATCTGCTCCTGAATCATCTTCATCTCTCTGCTGATAGTCTTCCCCTTCTGCTCCTCTTCCTCCCTCAGAGCTGCCAGTCTGGACTCCTCTTCCTCTTTCAGGAACTGGTGGAGCTTGTTGAACTCTGCTCTGATCTGCCTCTCTGTGGACAACAGCTGCTTCTTGGAGTGTTGAATCACTTCATTGTATGTTTCCTCCACTTGTTTGTATTTGTTCCTCTTGTCCTGTAGAGACTTTAAGTCAGATTTCAGCTGCTCCTTCAGGTCACTGACTGCTTGTTCTATAGGAACCACCTTGTGACCGTGATGGTGAGGAAACTCACAGACAGGACACACAGCTCTATCTTCATCCTCACAGAACAATTTAGACTCTTCTTGATGTTTACAACACACCACCTCCACCTTCTTCTCTCCTTTTTCTGTCTCAGATGATCCAGGTTTTTCTCTTCCAGCAAAAGAGTCAGACAGTTCCTTCAGTGCAAAGTTCACCAAAAGATTGTCTTTGGAGGATTTTCTTTTACAAATGGGACAGTTTTTGTTTTCAGCTTGTTCCCAGAATTTCTGCAGGCAGCTTGAACAGAAGCTGTGGTTGCAGCTCAGAGACACAGGATCTCTGAAAGTCTCTGAACACACGTGGCAGCTCAGGAAACTTTCAAGTAGAGCTCTCTCAGCCATTTCTTACTGAAGTTATTTTTGAAAAACAAGACTCACCAAGTTACTGTCTCTTCTCTTGATAACTTAAAATCCTGTTTGTGTGTTTTCCAGCAGAGATCTCACACCCTGTGATGGCGTCTCCACTCTGATCAACAACATCAAAATCTTCTTTCATTTTCACTCACCTCTGTCACGGGTTCAATTATTAGGAGGAAATGCTGCTGTGTTATTTAGTCACCAGCAGATGGTGTCTGGGTGTTTTCAGAGGTAAATATTTCACTCTTCATTCAGTTCAGTACAAATTCATTGTACATGCATCTGTAGGTAGATAAAATAAAATGAAAACCTCTAAACTTCTCTTTTGTTTCTTGTCTACTTAATAAAATATTCAATTTCTACAGCTCATAAAAACACCATCAACATGAACCAAGAAGAGGTTTTAGTCCTCCAATGAGGACTGAACATTTCAACAGGCTGACTGACACTAAACCAGTTTTACAACATTTTTATTTTTCAACCAGCAGAAACATGTGACAGCAAACATGTTCTGCCAACACGTCAGTATGACTGTGTTCATTTCATCCAGTTTGATTAAATGTTAAATCAATTAAAATACAGGTACATGCTCAGTTATTATTTATTTATTCACTCACTCTTTTTCCTGTTCAGGGTCACAGGAGGACTTGAGTCTATCCCATCATGCATCAGTTGGAATGATGATCACAAGATTAAAAACTGCAAAAGAAATTAATAAACGATTTAACATATTTTAGCTGAAACATAAATGTTCTGTCAGTGTCTTTACAATCATTCAAATCATACAAATATCAGAACTTTAAGTTTGAGCTTTCAAAGTAAAACATGAAGTAAAACCTGAGCAGATGAACTTCTCTCTTTGGTTATTTAGATCTTCATTTGATTCTTTTCTTGTAGCAGTTATTCTTCCAACAGTCCAGACAAAACAATCAAATAATACAAGACGCTCATATAGACAAGAACACAATGAGGCTGGAAAATATATTCAGGCAGGCAGAGAAGTTGTTTAATACTTAAATGTTCTCTACATGGATTTTGGCTCATCTGTAACAGAGAAACAAGAGGAGTCAACATGACAGTCGATGAGTTCTCTGATTTTGTTGTAACTCTTCCAACATGGCAGCACGTCTCTTATAACCATCAGGAAATGTTCTTCAAAGTCTCACTAACATGTCTCTGTTTGCTCACTTGTTTCAATGAATTCACTGAAATACAAACACAATAATAAGGTGTGGTGATCTGCTGCTGGAATGAACTGAACTATTTCCTTAAACTTTAATCCTGTCTGACATCAATCAAAATCTATTGACATATATATACACACACACATTATGAACCAAGACTCCAGTACAACAAAAATAAGGTCACTTCTTTATTGCATGGATGATAGCTACAGATATAGAAATACAACAGTCCAAGTCAACCCTGTCTTGTGCATTTGGCCACAAGTTCTCATCTCACCTTCTGTCCTGTCCTGCAATCCACCTGGGAAAAGATCTTTCTGCAGGTCTGATCCATCCCTGCAACCTTCTGCAGACACGTCCAGACGTCCAGCATTCACTGCATCCAAGAGGAACCTCTGATCATGTGGCTGCTGGTCATAAACTTTCCACCTCCATGAGGAAAATGATTCCTGTGTGGCTGAGGAATGGAGAGTGAGGTTCCCTCTTTCCTCAGCTGTCACAAGTCTTTCATAGAGATGATCAAGTCATGAAAACAGGAGCTCTTTTATTTTATTTTTTATCTTTGGTTTTGAACGTAAATTTTACAGTTTTTAACAACAGTGTGTAAACATTTGCAGACTGGAGGGTAAATACAGAGTTTGGGTGGTGGTTGAGTTTGAGTGAGAAAACAGTTCATGAAATGTGAAAAATGTGGTCACTGAATGTATTTTGTGTAAAAGCAGTGAAAAGTCCTCACTGACTGCTGCTGTGCTGCTGTGTGAAGAGACTTTAAACAAAGTGAACTCATATAGAGACTTATAGCACTTGTAAACATCTGTGAAGTGACAGAGATGAAACTAGAAGTCACACTGACTCTCTGCTCTCTGCTGGATGATTTATGAACAGCAGGTTAACTATGTAGCTGTGCCTCTAGGAAATCACACCAAACATCACATCATCTCGCCTAGAAAATCTTCAGTTGGCAGCATTCAGCCAATCAAAGCAGTAGTTGAAGCTGACTGGCCTGGTAAAAGGGATGTGAAGGTTGAGGCTGTCACCACTTCCCCACTTAATGAGGAGCAACAAGAGACGGTGAACAAACTGCTGTTGGAGGAGTCATCTGCTTCTGCCAGAGATGTTAATGATGTTGGCCGTGCTCCAAGCCCACAGATGTCGATGAACCTTAAAGACGACATTCACCTGGAGAGATCTCAGGGCCTTTGTTCCTCCCATATGAGAGTGTAAGGAAACGCTTTGGCCTCTCCAACGCTCCTGCGGCTTTCCAAAGGAGTATGGAAGAGATCACAATGGTCTTCTACAACCATACATACTGTTCTGAGGATGAAGCTTCCTCAGAGTAAACAGTACAGAAAAAACTCTGATGGTTGAAAAATGTCTGTTGTTTCCCTAATTATTTCATTTTACATCATCTATTGATTGTAAATACATATATTTACAATAAATGTAATTCAGAAATATACAATAAATGTATTAATACAGCACATATCTTGAAACAAGTTTAGAAATGACTCCATTTGGTCATTAACTGTAACGATTACTTTCAATATCAAATCATCTGCAGGTTATTTTCTTGATACTTTTTCTTCTATAAAATGTCAGGAAATAATGAAAAATGTCCATCAGAGAAAGGTGACGTCTTCAAATGTCTTTTTTTTTTACAACCAACAGTCCAAAAGCCCAAAATATACATTTATATTGAAATAAGAAGGTGGAACAACTCGACGTTTTTCTGTCTATTTTCTCGGCTTTTTGAATATTTCTGTCTCGAGATGATATAATGAAGATGACTATGATGATCTGATGATGATATTAATGACTGTGGCACTATGAGGAAGACTACGGGACCAGAGTCCAGCTGACAGATGAGAGGCAGTTCAGAGAGTGAATGAGCTCCAGCAGGGGGTGCAGTCACACAGAGTAAAGCACAAACACACACTGATGGCTGGCAAGTGGATGCTTCTGATGCAGCTGCACAATAAGTCGACTTTAGTGTCAAATCCAACAGACGATCCAGTCAGAGACAACAGCAGTTTATCACCGTAGAGTAAGACAAAGCCTCCGTTATAATTATTGATCAGGGCTGCACGGTTATGACCAAAACGACCATCCTGATTACAGTCTGACATCATGATGCTGAGACGTGGTTGTTTTCCTCACTGATTTTGGGGAACAAAATCATTCTCCTTTATCCATCTTCTATCAGAAACTGTTTCCAGACGTTCTTAACTGAATGAAATGTACCAATACCACTGATAAATCAGGATTCTGTATGAATGATCAAAGCTGAAATCATGATTGGAGATGATTAACTGTGCAGCCCTACACATAAACTACAGTAAGCGTCCTTCTCTGGTCTCTCCAGGTCCGTGCGAGCTCTGCTGCCTTCCTGTCAGCTATTTAGTCAGACGAAGCATTACTGAGATAAACTGGAGCCGCTGTGTTCACTCTGAACCTCGGCCATCTTCTCTCTCCAGCCGGTGACTAAGTTGCACTGACAACACTGAGTCGGCTTCTCTTCGTAGGGTGTCTTTCACTCTTTCTCCCATTCCCTCTGTTTCCAACCTTATTCAATCATTTCTCTGCAGTTGGCTCTTTCTAGTTTCCATTTGTCTCTTTTTGTCACTTTGGGTTTCTTCTGTATAATGATATTAATCCTCTAGTTCTCTGATTCTTCGGATTATTGCTCTGTTCTCTTACGTGCTACACGTGTTTCTATAACTTCAAGAAAATGTGTTAAGGTGTTATCAATAAAATGATCATTTAAATAGAAAAGTGAATCAGTTTCTGTGTTTACAGACATCAAATTGCAGAACAGCTTTGATTTTACTGACAAAAGTAACTCTGGACAGAAATGAATTAATTCATATTTTGACCAGAATATTTGCTCACCAGGTAGAAAACATGTTTTTGAATGCAACATAAAGTGAATCCACAGTTATCCAGTGTGAATCCTGAAGTTCATCCAACACAGACTCATGTGCTGATGGTTTGTTTCACATCTAAGGGACAGTTAACACAAACACACAGGAACAAACAGCAGCTCCGCCTTAATAAATGTTCAAGGATGATGAAATAAACGCTGCTATGCAATCATAAAGATACTTTAAAATTCAACATCTACGATTCAAAGACAAGGTCAGGGCTTTGCAGTCAACATTTTTAATGCATATATTTTATTGACAAAAAATCTTGATAAATGATAACAGAAACAGTGTTTAATTGAAGCCCTAATCCACACAATCTTAAAGTGAATATTTGATGGACCTGTTCAATTTTCAAACATTTTTGTGCCACTCTAATTTGGACTGAACGTTGAAAAGAAATATAAACAGTATCTAAAATACTCGATCAATTTATGCAAAATGTTCTACAGTTAAAGAAACACAAATAAGGAAGTTAATTTGTTTCTATGAATAAAACTGGAATAATATATGGAAATAATAATAGTAATCTAAATATCATGACTGACAGACATGGTAAACAAATAACAGCAACATCATCAACTTTCACTGTTTGGTCCATTCTACACAGTAAAACATGATGTTTTATTATTTTTTTTATTTTTAATCTAAATGTATTAACGTAAATGTTTTTTGAGAAAGTTACTTACAGAATTACTTTCAATACTTGGATAACTGAAAAATAAAAAGTAATTGTAAAATGTCAAAAAATAAACAAGGTAAGATAAGGCTTGTTATTTGATGTTTTATGATTTAAAGTAAAGCCTATTTAATATGAACAGTGTTGCTCAACATTTAAAGATATATATGCATATATATATATATATATATATATATATATAAACTGTAGATAAAAGATTTAAAAATAACATATTAAATCTACTTGTTCCACTTCTTCAAACACCATTTTAGCAGCAATGTTTAAACACCTGATTATGTTGACATTTATTCTTTAGTTTCTCATTCTGAGCTTCGGAAAATATATTTTATATTATAAACAACCAAGGAATGTTCCATCATGTAATTTGTTCAGACAGATAAAATCTTATTTTCTGGATCTCTACATTTTCTTCAAGTACTTTCAAATTATACGATTCTCATCTATAAAGAACTAACTGGAATTGTCTGTAACTGACAAGAAACCACCACCATTATAAAACTAATAATAAATCACTTCGACCTCACCGCCCTCCCTGAACATCACAGAGAAATATCAGCTGGACAGATTTTGATCTCAGTGGTTTTAGCATCACCAGCCTTTCCAATACTGAAATATGGGAAGAGTTTCTCAGTGAAAGTGTCTCTGTGAGTGTAGATGTGAGTCATGTCTTCAGGGTCGTAGAAGGACACCTCCCCCCCGTCATAGTCCATCTGGACTCTGATCCTCTGGAGACTCTTCTTCACTGGGACAGTCCCACCAAGACCATTACTGTATTTTCCATTGCGATGCATTAAACACCAGATTCCATATTCTGGTGAAACAGATATCTCTCCCTTCCTGTCAACTGACTCTTTAGCCAAACCCACATTCCAGTCAGGATGGTCTCCCACCTCCACCTCCCAGCTGTGTTTCCCTGAGCTGAAGCCCTCAGAGCCAAAAACATCTGCAAAGTAAGTGCATCTCTCTGGATTGTCAGGAAGCTGCTGCTTTGTGTCTCCATTTCTCACACTGGTCAGATCATCAGACAGATAGAGCCAGGGGTTTGCAGTGTTTGGGTCCAGAATGACAGGACTGAAGTGGACCTTGTCCTTCATCTTCTCCCAGACTCTGAAGGACAGGTTGCCCAGGTGTTTGGCCACATCTGTCAGCGCTCCTGAGACCAGCTGTGGATCTGACAGTGAGCACTGGACTCTGGCTCTGGTCTGAGTGGGTTTATAACTGCTGAGGAATGGCACGTTGTGTTTCTGCAGGTCTTCTTCAACATCAGAGATACTGTCTGACAGAGAGGAGATCTGCTCCTGAATCATCTTCATCTCTCTGCTGATAGTCTTCCCCTTCTGCTCCTCTTCCTCCCTCAGAGCTGCCAGTCTGGACTCCTCTTCCTCTTTCAGGAACTGGTGGAGCTTGTTGAACTCTGCTCTGATCTGCCTCTCTGTGGACAACAGCTGCTTCTTGGAGTGTTGAATCACTTCATTGTATGTTTCCTCCACTTGTTTGTATTTGTTCCTCTTGTCCTGTAGAGACTTTAAGTCAGATTTCAGCTGCTCCTTCAGGTCACTGACTGCTTGTTCTATAGGAACCACCTTGTGACCGTGGTGGAGAGAAAACTCACAGACAGGACACACAGCTCTATCTTCATCCTCACAGAACCAGTAAGGGAGTTCTGGATGTTTATCACACACCACCTCCTCTTTCTTTTTTTCTGTCTCAGGTGAACAGGTATTCAGCCTCCCAGCAAAGGAGTCAGCCAGTTCCTTCAATGCACAGTTCACTGTTAAATGATCCTTTAAGGACTTTATTTTACAAATGGGACAGTTTTCGTTTTCAGCTTGTTCCCAGAATTTCTGCAGGCAGCTTGAACAGAAGCTGTGGTTGCAGCTCAGAGACACAGGATCTCTGAAAGTCTCTGAACACACGTGGCAGCTCAGGAAACTTTCAAGATTCATTTTTCCAGCCATTTGTCTTTTTATCTAAATTGTCTTAAGACAAGACTCACCAAGTTACTGTCTCTTCTCTTGATAACTTAAAATCCTGTTTGTGTGTTTTCCAGCAGAGATCTCACACCCTGTGATGGCGTCTCAGCTCTGATCAACAACATCAAAATCTTCTTTCATTTTCACTTACCTCTGTCACAGGTTCAGTTATTAGGAGGAAATGCTGCTGTGTAATTTAGTCACCAGCAGATGGTGTCTGGGTGTTTTCAGAGGTAAATATTTCACTCTTCATTCAGTTCAGTACAAATTAATTGTACATGCATCTGTAGGTAGATAAAATAAAATGAAAATATCTAAACTTCTCTTTTGTTTCTTGTCTACTTAATGAAAAATTAAATTTCTACAGCTCATAAAAACACCATCAACATGAACCAAGGAGAGGTTTCAGTCCTCCAGTGAGGACTGAACATTTCAACAGGCTGACTGACACTAAACCAGTTTAACAACATTTTTATTTTTCAACCAGCAGAAACATGTGACAGCAAACATGTTCTGCCAACACGTCAGTATGACTGTGTTCATTTCATCCAGTTTGATTAAATGTTAAATGTTATTTATTCACTCACTATTTTTCCTGTTCAGGGTCACAGGAGCACTTGAGTCTATCCCATCATGCATCAGTTGGAATGATGATCACAAGATTAAAAACTGCAAAAGTAATTAATAAATGATTTAACATATTTTAGTTGAAACATAAATGTTCTGTCAGTGTCTTTACAATCATTCAAATCATACAGATATCAGAACTTTAAGTTTGAGCTTTCAAACTAAAACATGAAGTAAAACCTGAGCAGATGAACTTCTCTCTTTGTTTATTTAGATCTTCATTTGCTTCTTTTCTTGTAGCATTTATTCTTCCAACAGTCCAGACAAAACAATCAAATAATACAAGACGCTCATATAGACAAGAACACAATGAGGCTGGAAAATATATTCAGGCAGGCAGAGAAGTTGTTTAATACTTAAATGTTCTCTACATGGATTTTGGCTCATCTGTAACAGAGAAACAAGAGGAGTCAACATGACAGTCGATGAGTTCTCTGATTTTGTTGTAACTCTTCCAACATGGCAGCACGTCTCTTATAACCATCAGGAAATGTTCTTCAAAGTCTCACTAACATGTCTCTGTTTGCTCACTTGTTTCAATGAATTCACTGAAATGTCATAGCTGCAGTGACAGTGATCTGTTTCATGAGTCTGTTCAGACAGAAAGTCTCTTCTGAATGATGATCTTTGACCAACATATTGCACAGCAGTCAGTGTAAGGCCTGTCAGTCACACAACAATAAGGTGTGGTGATCTGCTGCTGGAATGAACTGAACTATTTCCTTAAACTTTAATCCTGTCTGACATCAATCAAAATCTATTGACATATATATACACACACACATTATGAACCAAGACTCCAGTACAACAAAAATAAGGTCACTTCTTTATTGCATGGATGATAGCTACAGATATAGAAATACAACAGTCCAAGTCAACCCTGTCTTGTGCATTTGGCCACAAGTTCTCATCTCACCTTCTGTCCTGTCCTGCAATCCACCTGGGAAAAGATCTTTTTGCAGGTCTGATCCATCCCTGCAACCTTCTGCAGACACGTCCAGACGTCCAGCATTCACTGCATCCAAGAGGAACATCTGATCATGTGGCTGGTGGTCATAAACTTTCCACCTCCATGAGGAAAATGATTCCTGTGTGGCTGAGGAATGGAGAGTGAGGTTCCCTCTTTCCTCAGCTGTCACAAGTCTTTCATAGAGGTGATCAAGTCATGAAAATAGGAGCTCTTTTATTTTATTTTTTATCTTTGGCTTTGAACGTAAATTTTACAGTTTTTAACAACAGTGTGTAAACATTTGCAGACTGGAGGGTAAATACAGAGTTTGGGTGGTGGTTGAGTTTGAGTGAGAAAACAGTTCATGAAATGTGAAAAATGTGGTCACTGAATGTATTTTGTGTAAAAGCAGTGAAAAGTCCTCACTGACTGCTGCTGTGCTGCTGTGTGATGAGACATTAAACAAAATGAACTCAAACTAGAAGTCACACTGACTCTCTGCTCTCTGCTGGATGATTTATGAACAGCAGGTTAACTATGTAGCTGTGCCTCTAGGAAATCACACCAAACATCACATCATCTCGCCTAGAAAATCTTCAGTTGGCAGCATTCAGCCAATCAAAGCAGTAGTTGAAGCTGACTGGTCTGGTAAAAGGGATGCGAAGGTTCAGGCTGTCACCACTTCCCCACTTAATGAGGAGCAACAAGAGACGGTGAACAAACTGCTGTTGGAGGAGTCATCTGCTTCTGCCAGAGATGTTAATGATGTTGGCCGTGCTCCAAGCCCACAGATGTCGATGAACCTTAAAGACGACATTCACCTGCAGACATCTCAGGGCCTTTGTTCCTCCCATATGAGAGTGTAAGGAAACGCTTTGGCCTCTCCAACGCTCATGTGGCTTTCCAAAGGAGTATGGAAGAGATCACAATGGTCTTCTACAACCATACATACTGTTCTGAGGATGAAGCTTCCTCAGAGTAAACAGTACAGAAAAAACTCTGATGGTTGAAAAATGTCTGTTGTTTCCCTAATTATTTCATTTTACATCATCTATTGATTGTAAATACATATATTTACAATAAATGTAATTCAGAAATATACAATAAATGTATTAATACAGCACATATCTTGAAACAAGTTTAGAAATGACTCCATTTGGTCATTAACTGTAACGATTACTTTCAATATCAAATCATCTGCAGGTTATTTTCTTGATACTTTTTCTTCTATAAAATGTCAGGAAATAATGAAAAATGTCCATCAGAGAAAGGTGACGTCTTCAAATGTCTTTTTTTTTTACGACCAACAGTCCAAAAGCCCAAAATATACATTTATATTGAAATAAGAAGGTGGAACAACTCGACGTTTTTCTGTCTATTTTCTCGGCTTTTTGAATATTTCTGTCTCGAGATGATATAATGAAGATGATTATGATGATCTGATGATGATATTAATGACTGTGGCACTATGAGGAAGACTACGGGACCAGAGTCCAGCTGACAGATGAGAGGCAGTTCAGAGAGTGAATGAGCTCCAGCAGGGGGCGCAGTCACACAGAGTAAAGCACAAACACACACTGATGGCTGGCAGGTGGATGCTTCTGATGCAGCTGCACAATAAGTCGACAAGCAGAGATCTCACACCCTGTGATGGCGTCTCAGCTCTGATCAACAACATCAGAATTTTCTTTCATTTTCACTCACCTCTGTCACAGGATCAATTATTAGGAGGAAATGCTGCTGTGTAATTTAGTCACCAGCAGATGGTGTCTGGGTGTTTTCAGAGGTAAATATTTCACTCTTCATTCAGTTCAGTACAAATTTATCGTACATGAATCTGTAGGCAAGCAGAATAAAATGAAAACATCTAAACTTCCCTTTTGTTTCTTATCTACTTTATAGAAAATTAAATTTCTACAGCTCATAAAAACACCATCAACATGAACCAAGGAGAGGTTTTAGTCCTCCAGTGAGGACTGAACATTTCAACAGGCTGACTGACACTAAACCAGTTTAACAACATTTTTATTTTTCAACCAGCAGGAACATGTGACAGCAAACATGTTCTGCCAACACGTCAGTATGACTGTGTTCATTTCATCCAGTTTGATTAAATGTTAAATCAATTAAAATACAGGTACATGCTCAGTTTTAATTTATTTATTGACTCACTCTTTTTCCTGTTCAGGGTCACAGGAGGACTTGAATTTATCCCATCATGCATCAGTTGGAATGATGATCACAAGATTAAAAACTGCACACTGATGGCTGGCAGGTGGATGCTTCTGATGCAGCTGCACAATAAGTCGACTTTAGTGTCAAATCTAACAGACGATCCAGTCAGAGACAACAGCAGTTTATCACCGTAGAGTAAGACAAAGCCTCCGATATAATTATTGATCAGGGCTGCACGGTTATGATCAACACGACCATCCTGATTACAGTCTGACATCATGATGTTGAGACGTGGTTGTTTTCCTCACTGATTTTGGGGAACTAAATCATTCTCCTTTATCCATCTTCTATCAGAAACTGTTTCCAGACGTTCTTAACTGAATGAAATGTACCAATACCACTGATAAATCAGGATTCTGTATGAATGATCAAATCTGAAATAATGATTGGAGATGATTAACTGTGCAGCCCTACACATAAACTACAGTAAGCGTCCTTCTCTGGTCTCTCCAGCTCCGTGCGAGCTCTGCTGCCTTCCTGTCAGCTATTTAGTCAGACGAAGCATTACTGAGATAAACTGGAGCCGCTGTGTTCACTCTGAACCTCGGCCATCTTCTCTCTCCAGCCGGTGACTAAGTTGCACTGACAACACTGAGTCGGCTTCTCTTCGTAGGGTGTCTTTCACTCTTTCTCCCATTCCCTCTGTTTCCAACCTTATTCAATCATTTCTCTGCAGTTGGCTCTTTCTAGTTTCCCTTTGTCTCTTTTTGTCACTTTGGGTTTCTTCTGTATAATGATATTAATCCTCTAGTTCTCTGATTCTTCGGATTATTGCTCTGTTCTCTTACGTGCTACACGTGTTTCTATAACTTCAAGAAAATGTGTTAAGGTGTTATCAATAAAATGATCATTTAAATAGAAAAGTGAATCAGTTTCTTTGTTTACAGACATCAAATTGCAGAACAGCTTTGATTTTACTGACAAAAGTAACTCTGGACAGAAATGAATGAATTCATATTTTGACCAGAATATTTGCTCACCAGGTAGAAAACATGTTTTTGAATGCAACATAAAGTGAATCCACAGTTATCCAGTGTGAATCCTGAAGTTCATCCAACACAGACTCATGTGCTGATGGTTTGTTTCACATCTAAGGGACAGTTAACACAAACACACAGGAACAAACAGCAGCTCCGCCTTAATAAATGTTCAAGGATGATGAAATAAACGCTGCTATGCAATCATAAAGATACTTTAAAATTCAACATCTACGATTCAAAGACAAGGTCAGGGCTTTGCAGTCAACATTTTTAATGCATATTTTTTATTGACAAAAATTCTGATGAAATGATAATAGAAACAGTCTTTAGTTGAAGCCCTAATCCACACAATCTTAAAGTCAATCAGAAATAATATATAGAATATGTCTGACAGTCAACAGTAGTTTGTGTTTCATGACACACACGATAAACAAATAATTAGTACAACATTCACAGTTTGGTCCATTTTGCACAGTAAAACCTGAATCAAAATCAGAATCAGAAACAAAATCGGGTTTATTACCGAGAAAGTTTTCACATACAAGGAATTTGCTGTGGTGGATTGGTGCGTAACAATAAACAGAGAAATTAAAAAGTAGAAGAACAGAGAAATTAAAAGAAGAGAAGAACAAAAATGTTTTATTAAAGAAAAAAATTTCAAAATCTGAAAGTATTAATATAAATGCATTTTGAGAAAGTTTTTAAATCAATTAATTTCAGTATTTGAATAATTGAAAGATGAAGAGTAATTGTAAAATTATGAAAATAAACAAGGTAAGATGAGACTTTCTGTGGTAATAGGATAATAGATAAGTAAAGATCAGTAAAGATAATTAAAGCCTGTTTGAAATGAAAATATTAAAACTGAACACTGTTGCTCAAACGTTGAAGATAGAAAAAAACAATCTGTAGATAAAAGATTTAGAATTAACATTTTTAAATCTACTTGTTCCACTTCTTCAAACACCATTTTAGCAGCAATGTTCAAACACCTGATTATGTCGACATTTTTTCTTTAGTTTCTCATTCTGAGCTTTGGAAATATATTTTATATTATAAAACAACCAAGGAATGTTCCATCATGTAATTTGTTCAGACAGATAAAATTTTATTTTCGGGATCTCTACATTTTCTTCACATACATTCAAATTACACGATTCTCATCTATAAAGAACTAACTGGAATTGTCTGTAACTGACAAGAAACCACCACCATTATAAAACTAATAATAAATCACTTCGACCTCACCGCCCTCCCTGAACATCACAGAGAAATATCAGCTGGACAGATTTTGATCTCAGTGGTTTTAGCATCAGCTGCCTTTCCAATACTGAAATATGGGAAGAGTTTCTCAGTGAAAGTGTCTCTGTAAGTGTAGATGTGAGTCATGTCTTCAGGGTCGTAGAAGGACACCTCCCCCCCGTCATAGTCCAGCTGGACTCTGATCCTCTGGAGACTCTTCTTCACTGGGACAGTCTCATCATCACCATTAGTGTATTTACCACTACCACACTTTAAACACCAGATTCCATATTTTGGTGAAGCGTCTGCCTCCCCCTTCCTGTCAACTGACTCTTTAGCCAAACCCACAAGCCAGCCAGGATGGTCTCCCACCTCCACCTCCCAGCTGTGTTTCCCTGAGCTGAAGCCCTCAGAGCCCAGAACATTGGCATATTTAGTGCATCTCTCTGGATTGTCAGGAAGCTGCTGCTTTCTGTCTCCACATCTCACACTGGTCAGATCATCAGACAGATAGAGACAGGGGGCTGCAGTGTTTGGGTCCAGAATGACAGGACTGAAGTGGACCTTGTCCTTCATCTTCTCCCAGACTCTGAAGGACAGGTTGCCCAGGTGTTTGGCCACATCTGTCAGCGCTCCTGAGACCAGCTGTGGATCTGACAGTGAGCACTGGCCTCTGGCTCTGGTCTGAGTGGGTTTATAACTGCTGAGGAATGGCACGTTGTGTTTCTGCAGGTCTTCTTCAACATCAGAGATACTGTATGACAGAGAGGAGATCTGCTCCTGAATCATCTTCATCTCTCTGCTGATAGTCTTCCCCTTCTGCTCCTCTTCCTCCCTCAGAGCTGCCAGTCTGGACTCCTCTTCCTCTTTCAGGAACTGGTGGAGCTTGTTGAACTCTGCTCTGATCTGCCTCTCTGTGGACAACAGCTGCTTCTTGGAGTGTTGAATCACTTCATTGTATGTTTCCTCCACTTGTTTGTATTTGTTCCTCTTGTCCTGTAGAGACTTTAAGTCAGATTTCAGCTGCTCCTTCAGGTCACTGACTGCTTGTTCTATAGGAACCACCTTGTGACCGACGTGGTGAGGAAAATCACAGACAGGACACACAGCTCTATCTTCATC
Organism: Lateolabrax maculatus; assembly: GCA_031216445.1. NCBI lineage: Eukaryota > Metazoa > Chordata > Actinopteri > Acropomatiformes > Lateolabracidae > Lateolabrax > Lateolabrax maculatus. The sequence continues at coordinate 4,584,771 of CM062217.1, forward strand.
TTTACAGAACAATTTAGGCTCTTCTTGATGTTTACTACACACCACCTCCACCTTCTTCTCCCCTTTTTCTGTCTCAGATAATCCAGTTTTCTGTCTCCCAGCAAAGGAGTCAGCCAGCTCCTTCAGTGCAAAGTTCACCCCAACATTTTCTTTTGAGGATTTTCTTTTACAAATAGGACAGTTTTTGTTTTCCACTTGTTTCCAGAATTTCTGCAGGCAGCTTGAACAGAAGCTGTGGTTGCAGCTCAGAGACACAGGATCTCTGAAAGTCTCTGAACACACGTGGCAGCTCAGGAAACTTTCTAAAAGAGACATTTTCTCAGCCATTTCTGCTACTATCCAAATGATCTTGGAAGACTCACCAGCTCCAATTTCTCTTCAGCTTGCTGTTTAAAATCCTTAAAGTGAGCAGTTAGAGATGTTTCACCCTGTGATGGTGTCGTGGCTCTGTTCAACAATGTCAGAATTTGCTTTCAGTTCCACCAACCTCTTTCATTGGTTCATCATTAACGGTTGTAAATGCAGAAATGCTGCCATCTGTTTTTATTACCAGCTGATAGAATGAGATACTTTGGTAGCTGGAAGACTTTCAGGTTCATCCTGGACTCAAACATGTTTAACCCCTCCCTCCCTGTGTTGGAAACACTCTTTAAGACGATTATTACTGTACCTATGATGTTAAATAAGAGTAAGGAGGGGTGTGTGTGTGTGTGTGTGTGTGTGTGTGTGTGTGTGATTGAATATAATTTGCTCATTTTAGCTTTTACATACAGTATTTCCATTCACGGAAATATATTCTGAACAGTTGTTTTTTCAGTGTTTATAGCTCTCACTATCTTTGGACTTTGTGTGACAGTTCTTTTATTGCCTGACCTTTGGTACGTGTACTGACTTGTGATTTCGTCCTTTTTGTGTTTCATGAACTACCTCCTGAGCCTCAGCCCAGTTGCAAACACAGAACAACCACTGATGTTAAACTCTTTTAAGACGATAATTACTGTACCTGTGATGTTAAATAACATTAATGGGGATGTGTGTGTGTAATTGATTAGGATTTGCTCATTTAAGTTTTTCCATACAGTATATTCATACTGAAACAATATTCAGAAACAGTTGTTTGTTCAGTGTTTCTAGCTCTTTTCTGCTTTTTTGTTTTTCCTGAACAGAAATAAATAAATTGGAGTAACTGTCCTGAAGATCAACAACTTTAAAAATGTTCGTATGTGTCTCTTTCACTTTAATTTTCATTTCAAAACCCCTCAAAACTACTGTAAATACTAAAACCTAAATACTGTATCTGATATTAATGTGTCGGATTATAATAATACATAATCCAAATTCATAATTGCTTTACAGAGATAATCAGGTAAAATTATGCTTGAAACCAACAACATTATTATATACATTTGTGTGTGTGAAAAAATATTTTCAACTATATTGTTGTTATATGTTGAATCAAATAAATTACAGGTACATGCTCAGTTTTTATATATTTATTCATTCACTCTTTTTCCTGTTCAGGGTCACAGGAGGACTTGAGTCTATCCCATCATGCATCAGTTTGAATGATTATCACAAGATTAAAAACTGCAAAACAAAATAACAAATGATTTAACATATTTTAGTTGAAACATAAATGTTCTTTCAGTGTCTTTACAATCATTCAAATCATACAAATATCAGAACTTTAAGTTTGAGCTTTCAAACTAAAACATGAAGTAAAACCTGAGCAGATGAACTTCTCTCTTTGTTTATTTAGATCTTCATTTGCTTCTTTTCTTGTAGCAGTTATTCTTCCAACAGTCCAGACAAAACAATCAAATAATACAAGACGCTCATATAGACAAGAACACAATGAGGCTGGAAAATATATTCAGGCAGGCAGAGAAGTTGTTTAATAGTTAAATGTTCTCTACATGGATTTTGGCTCATCTGTAACAGAGAAACAAGAGGAGTCAACGTGACAGTCGATGAGTTCTCTGATTTTGTTGTAACTCTTCCAACATGGCAGCACGTCTCTTATAACCATCAGGAAATGTTCTTCAAAGTCTCACTAACATGTCTCTGTTTGCTCACTTGTTTCAATGAATTCACTGAAATGTCAAAGCTGCAGTGACAGTGATCTGTTTCATGAGTCTGTTCAGACAGAAAGTCTCTTCTGAATGAGGATCTTTGACCAACATATTGCACAACAGTCAGTGTAAGGCCTGTCAGTCACACAATAATTTCCAACAAGGTGTAAAATGAGCTTGTTAATGAGTGTTAAAGCTTCAGACCTTCAGACTGCAGGTTTCCCAACACGTGCAGAAGCCCACACTGATGTTTTACTGATGTATCTCTCTGCAGAAGAAAGACTTGTTGAGGCATATGTACATATATATACATATAGTACTGTATTCCTTTCATACCAGAGTACTGAAACATGTTAGACGTGTCAGATGGTTTGTCCCATAAAATATCATTTTAAGCTGAAGGTTGCTCTGGAATGAACTGAATTAATGCCTTAAACCTGAATGCTACCTGGCATCTTACTGTTGCTTTCATTTTGATCTCTTACTGTTCGAAATGCTGCCACTGTACCTCATTCTTTTGAATTTACTGCACTGAAAGTTAACTTATCCAGTAGTAATTCAACAGACCACCCTCAGCTGTCTCTAGTGCAATTAATACATTAGCAAACTTACTTTCTGAGTACAGTAACTCATAGAAACTGGTTCTAGGTGACTTTAACCTGATTTGGTTGGAAAATGATTCAAATAGTCTGAAAGAGACGTGTGACAGTCTCAATCTGTGGCAGCTGATTGATGAGCCGACCAGATCACACTGGAAGGATCTTTCAAAATCAACATGGATAGATTTGATTCTGTCCAATAGGAGGGACAAGATTACTGCTTCTGAAGCTTTTGTGCTTGGCATCCTTGACCACTGTCCTCTTGCCTGCATCAGTACTTTGTCTCCATCTTGTGGCGTTTACGGGAAGAAAAATGTGTCCATTTGATCACATACTGTCTGCATACTGTACATTCAATAATGTTGATGACATTATGCACATGTGAGCATGTTGTTGTCCCTGAAAGTTGCATTAAGTAGGTTACAACATGAATAAAATGTGACAGTGAAACCGTTTCTTAAACCATGTTGTCTTCTTGGAAATGTTTCTCCATTTCTACACCCTTCATACACTGTCAGCATGATACAGTCCTGCTGACTGACTCCACTTGATTAAAGAACCAAATCTTAATTCTCCTTTAGATCGAATCATTTTAAGACACCATCACAACATCTCTGTCTGTACAACCCTCAGTGCTCCCTCTTTTCAGTGAGGCTGTAAGAAATAAAGAGTCTAAGACTGAAAGAAGAAGGAAACTTTTAACTTTGAATTGTGTACAATCATGCAGTGAAGTTGTAGGAGGGCCTTGTTCCAACCACCTTTAAATGTGATATTTCTGTTGTCCTATTGGAACCACCTTATGACTCTTCTGTATATCTGTAGTTCATGTTTGTTTAAAAAAAACATTGATTTATCCGCCACTAATACCGTCCGATGATCGATTTTTATGTTGCTGTGGTTTTTACGTATTGTTCAGGGTCATTCAGTGCCCTTCAAGATGTACATTTTTGCTTGTGTGTGCATCGTAATGTGACATTTGATTTAAACATTTAAAAGAAAAAAAACTACAAACAAAACTGACGGACAAATCTTAAATGCCAGGAGAGAAACCTGGCTGGCACACCTAACAAATGATCAAAAATAATATTCAAAAGATAAAACACTGAAAGTCAAACCGTCACAATAAACATATACAGTATATGTACTATATATAACTAAATCAGAATCATAAACATAATGAAGATACATTATGGTTCCTGTTATTGGACATGTCAATAAACCTTATGAACTTTATAAGGTGATTCTGCGAGCCTGATTTGTTGCCCCCAAGTGGCCAAAGAATCAATTCTTGCAGGTTTTAAATCTGTTGAGTCTACAACCTTTTAGTCTACTTTAAAGCATTAGCTTTATCATTATCAAACTTTCATTTGTAAGCATGCTCACCATGAGGTTCACTTTGTTCCATACTATTTTCACTTAAATCACCAAATTTTCTACTTTAATATCTAAGTTTTAAATATATTTGTATTCTTCCTCTGATCTGCTCCAAAATATTTGAATAACCAAGGCCTAATAAATTGTTATCATATTACATAATTGCCCCTGCATACGATTGGTTTAAGTAACAACTTAATAATTAATAACAAGCTCTGAAAGCAGAAGTCTAGGAAAAATAAGGGCAAGCAGACATTCAGGTGTCGGGTCTGTTATACAATTTATTAGAAAATGAAATGTACAAAGTAGTAAAAGTAATAAAGTCCAAATAAGAATCCATGGATCAATACCTGCACATAATAACAAATACAAAACACAAGCACACCCATTAGAATACATGCATTTAACATCATTGATAATCATGTGGAGAATCTATCTTTAACTATAAGCTTTTTAAGAGGTGCATGTTTATCAATGATAGCAAGTAATGAATTTGTTGAATTTATTCCAGCGCCAATTCTACATTTGGATTTCAAGGTGTGTGAGTGTCACTGAAAAAAGCCTGGTCATTAAAAGGTTTTAAATTTCTTTGGATAACAATCCTAGAGCTTGATCTTTCCAGTGTAGCGCCTCTAATGCAGGCTCGAGGCTTAAACTACAGTAAGCGTCCTTCTCTGGTCTCTCCAGGTCCGTGCGAGCTCTGCTGCCTTCCTGTCAGCTATTTAGTCAGACGAAGCATTACTGAGATAAACTGGAGCCGCTGTGTTCACTCTGAACCTCGGCCATCTTCTCTCTCCAGCCGGTGACTAAGTTGCACTGACAACACTGAGTCGGCTTCTCTTCGTAGGGTGTCTTTCACTCTTTCTCCCATTCCCTCTGTTTCCAACCTTATTCAATCATTTCTCTGCAGTTGGCTCTTTCTAGTTTCCCTTTGTCTCTTTTTGTCACTTTGGGTTTCTTCTGTATAATGATATTAATCCTCTAGTTCTCTGATTCTTCGGATTATTGCTCTGTTCTCTTACGTGCTACACGTGTTTCTATAACTTCAAGAAAATGTGTTAAGGTGTTATCAATAAAATGATCATTTAAATAGAAAAGTGAATCAGTTTCTGTGTTTACAGACATCAAATTGCAGCACAGCTTTGATTTTACTGACAAAAGTTACTCTGGACAGAAATGAATGAATTCATATTTTGACCAGAATATTTGCTCACCAGGTAGAAAACATGTTTTTGAATGCAACATAAAGTGAATCCACAGTTATCCAGTGTGAATCCTGAAGTTCATCCAACACAGACTCATGTGCTGATGGTTTGTTTCACATCTAAGGGACAGTTAACACAAACACACAGGAACAAACAGCAGCTCCGCCTTAATAAATGTTCAAGGATGATGAAATAAACGCTGCTATGCAATCATAAAGATACTTTAAAATTCAACATCTACGATTCAAAGACAAGGTCAGGGCTTTGCAGTCAACATTTTTAATGCATATATTTTATTGACAAAAATTCTGATGAAATGATAACAGAAACAGTGTTTAGTTGAAGCCCTAATCCACACAATCTTAAAGTCAATATTTGATGGACCTGTTCAATTTTTTTACAGTTTTGTGCCATTTGGACTGAACCTTGAAAAAAAACATAAACTGTGTCCAACATTATTGAGCAATTTATGCAGAATTTTTCTACGTTCAAAGAAACACAAATAAGGAAGTACATTTGTTTGTTTGGATAAAACTGAAATAATATATAGAATATGTCTGACAGTCAACAGTAGTTTGTCTTTCATGACACACACGGGAAACAAATAACAGGTGAATTATTACAACATTCACTGTTTAGTCCATTTTGCACAGTAAAACCTAAATCAAAATCAGAATCAGAATCGGGTCAATTACCATGTAAGGTTTCATATACAAGGAATTTGCTGTGCTGGATTGGTGCGTAACAATAACCATAGAAAAATAAGAAAGTAGAAGAAGAGAAGAACAAACATTTTACGTCTTACTAAAGAAAAAAAATTAAAAATCTGAATGTATTAATATAAATGCATTTTGAGAAAGTTTTTAAATTAATTAATTTCAATATTTGAATCATTGAAAGATGAAGAGTAATTGTAAAATGATGAAAATAAACAAGGTAAGATAAGACTTTCTGTGGTAATAGAATTAACAAGTAAAGCCTGTTTGAAATTAAACATTAAAACTGAACATTGTTGTTCAACCTTTGAAGACAGAAAAAACAATCTGTACATAAAAGATTTAGAATTATCATATTAAATCTACTTGTTCCACTTTTTCAAACACCATTTTAGCAGCAATGCCTCACATGCTTTAATATACTGACATTTATTCTTTAGTTTCTCATTCTGAGCTTTGGAAATATATTTTATATTATAAACAACCAAGGAATGTTCCATCATGTAATTTGTTCAGACAGATAAAATCTTATTTCCTGGATCTCTACATTATCTTCATGTACTTTCAAATTACACGATTCTCATCTATAAAGAACTAACTGGAATTGTCTGTAACTGACAAGAAACCACCACCATTATAAAACTAATAATAAATCACTTCGACCTCACCGCCCTCCCTGAACATCACAGAGAAATATCAGCTGGACACATTTTGATCTCAGTGGTTTTAGCATCACCAGCATCTCCAATACTGAAATATGGGAAGAGTTTCTCAGTGAAAGTGTCTCTGTAAGTGTAGATGTGAGTCATGTCTTCAGGGTCGTAGAAGGACACCTCCCCCCCGTCATAGTCCAGCTGGACTCTGATCCTCTGGAGACTCTTCTTCTCTGTGACAGTCTCACCAAGAGCATTAAAATAATTACCACTCTGATGCAATAAACACCAGATTCCATAGTTTGGTGAAGCTGATAGCTTCCCCTTCCTTTCAACTGACTCTTTAGCCAAACCCACATTCCAGCCAGGATGGTCTCCCACCTCCACCTCCCAGCTGTGTTTCCCTGAGCTGAAGCCCTCAGAGCCCAGAACATCTGCATATTTAGTGCATCTCTCTGGATTGTCAGGAAGCTGCTGCTTTGTGTATCCACGTCTCACACTGGTCAGATCATCAGACAGATAGAGCCAGTGGTTTGCAGTGTTTGGGTCCAGAATGACAGGACTGAAGTGGACCTTGTCCTTCATCTTCTCCCAGACTCTGAAGGACAGGTTGCCCAGGTGTTTGGCCACATCTGTCAGCGCTCCTGAGACCAGCTGTGGATCTGACAGTGAGCACTGGACTCTGGCTCTGGTCTGAGTGGGTTTATAACTGCTGAGGAATGGCACGTTGTGTTTCTGCAGGTCTTCTTCAACATCAGAGATACTGTCTGACAGAGAGGAGATCTGCTCCTGAATCATCTTCATCTCTCTGCTGATAGTCTTCCCCTTCTGCTCCTCTTCCTCCCTCAGAGCTGCCAGTCTGGACTCCTCTTCCTCTTTCAGGAACTGGTGGAGCTTGTTGAACTCTGCTCTGATCTGCCTCTCTGTGGACAACAGCTGCTTCTTGGAGTGTTGAATCACTTCCTTGTATGTTTCCTCCACTTGTTTGTATTTGTTCCTCTTGTCCTGTAGAGACTTTAAGTCAGATTTCAGCTGCTCCTTCAGGTCACTGACTGCTTGTTCTATAGGAACCACCTTGTGACCGTGGTGGAGAGAAAACTCACAGACAGGACACACAGCTCTATCTTCATCCTCACAGAACCAATAAGGGAGTTCTGGATGTTTATCACACACCACCTCCTCTTTCTTTTTTTCTGTCTCAGGTGAACAGGTACTCAGCCTCCCAGCAAATGAGTCAGCCAGTTCCTTCAATGCAAAGTTCACATCTGGATCATCCTTTAAGGACTTTATTTTACAAATGGGACAGTTTTTGTTTTCAGCTTGTTCCCAGAATTTCTGCAGGCAGCTTGAACAGAAGCTGTGGTTGCAGCTCAGAGACACAGGATCTCTGAAAGTCTCTGAACACACGTGGCAGCTCAGGAAACTTTCAACAAGAGTAATTTTCTCAGCCATCTGCTCTGATGTGTGAATGATCCTTTAACAGCAAGACTCACCAAATCTGTGTCCCTTTAAATTACAGATTATGATCCTTCTGGTTTGTGTTTATATCAGAGATCCTTCACCTTGTAAAAGCGTCTCGGATCCGTTCAGCAATGTGGAAACCAGCTTTAAGTTTCACTTTCCTTCATGTGCGGGGGGAAGTATTTGAAGCAGGAAGTGTACGCGTGTATTAACTTGAAGAAGAAACAACTGAGATGTGTTATATTTTCTTTAGTTCAATCTGACACCTGCGTAGAATAAAGAGGACATTTAAACCTGCAACAAGCTGCTGCCGACTCTGCGCAAACTGCAAAACTGTAAAGAAAAGAAAAACTCTTAAACACACAGGCTGAACATTTGTGTGCTGATCACCTCTTACTTTGTGCTGTTTGATTGCACATGTTCACTGCAGGATGCAGTTAGGCCTACACTGACTGTTGGCCCCTTTAATATTCATACAGCGACATGAAGGCCATCCTGGTAATGATCCACAATACATTTGATTTTAAAACTAACACTGTTTAGTTTCTGGAGATTATAAAATGCAACAATCCCTATTTCTTCATGTTGTATCATGTAGGTGTGGCACACAGCCGGCCTAACGTGTGCTCATATTATTTGATTTACTATTTATATTCTGTATAGTTCTCGTGATGTTGTAAAAGAGCCTTATTTTATTTTATTTTATACACATTCATGTGGGGAAAAAGGGAATGTCAAAATCAGCTTTAAGTTTCACTTTCCTTCACTGTATGTAAATAACTGACACCTGAAATTTTATTTCCTTATTAGTAGATGGTGCTATTTGACTTATTAACAGATTTTATGGTAACTGTCCTCATGATGTGAGTTGATTTTTTTGTAAAAATAAAATAATCTCCATGTCAGTTCATGTGTTATACAACCAGAGTGTTTGAAGCATTAAATCATAATTTCATTAAATGTCAAATGTACTCTCCCAAAACATCTGGACATCTTTTATTTGTGCATACCGAGAAAAATGATGATCCACAAACAGAAGATATGTCAGTGAAGAAAAAAACAAATTCTTCTCAAAATGTAGAAGCACATTAAAGAAGAAGAACTCTTTATATTTGCATTTTATATTAAAATGTGTTAATGAAAAACATAAATATGTATTTTTAAGAAAAAATAATATGTTGTGTTTGGCAGCTTCATCTGACTGCCCAGTAGATGACAGTGTGAGCTCCAGTCTCACACTAAAGACTTCCACATGATCACCTGCATCAGCACCCAGAACAGGACGGAGTAGAGGCACGTCCAGCCACTGTGGACCAGACCTGCAGCTTCAGATGGAAGCAGAGATATTAGGATAAATATATTCACCGTTACAGTGTAAAACTCTAAAGACACAGAGTCCCTTCTAACATCTGAGGAGGTGAAGCTGCATTAAGAGTCAGAAACAGTCATCAAAGAGCTCAGGTAGGAGAGCACTGATGTATTTCCTGTTTTCAACATGAGAGGGAACCAAAGGATAGATAGATAGATAGATAGATAGATAGATAGATAGATTACTTTATTCATCCCCGAAGGGAAATTAGGTCGTCATAGCAGCCGGTATATTAAAATACAATAAAATACAATACAACAATAAAATACAATACAATAGAATAAAATAGAATAAAATAGAATAAAATTAAATGTTCCAGTATATGGAGCGGAGTGTTGTACAGGGTACACAGTGCAAGGAGACATTTAGTGCAGTTCTGTGGTGGTGACTCTGACAGAGGTAGATGAGTTGTAGAGTCTTATTGCAGTTGGGAGGAACGATTTCCTGTAGCGTTCCTTAGAGCAGCGGGGTTGAATGAGTCTGTGGCTGAAGCTGCTCTTTAGCTTGTCCAGTGTTTTGTGGAGGGGGTGAGAGGGATTTTTCTGTGATTGCCAGCAGTTTTGCCAGCATCCTATCCTCCACCACCTCCTCCAGGGTGACAAGCTTAGAGCCAACCACAGACTCAGCTTTTCTGAGGACAAAGATTATTCAAATCTTTTGAAGCTCAGTGCGCTCAAACACGCTTTTAGTGTGTTTTCTTATGAAGCCGGGGGGGTTTTGGAGGTGTGTGTTGTGTGATAGATGGAAGGAGAAGTCTTTATTTAGGAGGACATATCAGTCCCCTGCCTTCAGGGTAGGACTTTTTTTTCCCTTATGATTTAATCTGTTTTTTCATGTATTACTTTTTTAATGTACTATCAGCAGTTTATGAAATACACGTGTTTCTATAACTTCAACAAAATGTGTTAAGGTGTTATCAATAAAATGATCATTTAAATAGAAAAGTGAATCAGTTTCTGTGTTTACAGACATCAAATTGCAGAACAGCTTTGATTTTACTGACGAAAGTAACTCTGGACAGAAATGAATTAATTCATATTTTGACCACAATATTTGCTCACCAGGTAGAAAACATGTTTTTGAATGCAACATAAAGTGAATCCACAGTTATCCAGTGTGAATCCTGAAGTTCATCCAACACAGACTCATGTGCTGATGGTTTGTTTCACATCTAAGGGACAGTTAACACAAACACACAGGAACAAACAGCAGCTCCGCGTTAATAAATGTTCAAGGATGATGAAATAAACGCTGCTATGCAATCATAAAGATACTTTAAAATTCAACATCTATGATTCAAAGACAAGGTCAGGGCTTTGCAGTCAACATTTTTAATGCATATATTTTATTGACAAAAAACCTGATTATATGATAATAGAAACAGTGATTATTTGAAACCCTAATCCATACAATCTTAAAGGCAATATTTGATGGACCTGGTCAATTTTCTTACAGTTTTGTCCCATTTGGACTGAAACTTGAAAATAAATATAAACTGTGTCCAACATTGTTGCAATTTATGCAGAATTTTAAAGGACACAAATAAGGAAGTACATTTGTTTGTTTGGATAAAACTGAAATAATATATAGAATATGTCTGACAGTCAACAGTAGGTTGTGTTTCATGACACACACGATAAACAAATAACAGGTGAATTATTACAACATTCATTGTTTGGTCCATTTTGCACAGTAAAACCTGAATTGGGTTTATTGCCCAGTAAGTTTTCACATACAAGGAATTTACTGTGGTGGATTGGTTCTTAACAATAAATGAAGAGAAATAAGTAGAAGAACAGAGAAAGAAGAAGAACATGTTTTATTAAAGAAAACATTAAAAAAAACTCTGAATGTATTAATATAAATGCATTTTGATAATTTGTTTTACTCCATTACTTTCAATACTATAACTGAAAGATGAAAAGAAATTGTAAAATGGTAAAGTAAAAAAATAAAGTTAAGATGAAATTTACTATTACTATTTAAAATGAAAACATTAAAACTGAATGTTATTGCTTAACCTTAGATAAGAAAGATCTGCTCCTGAATCATCTTCATCTCTCTGCTGATAGTCTTCCTCTTCTGCTCCTCTTCCTCCCTCAGAGCTGCCAGTCTGGACTCCTCTTCCTCTTTCAGGAACTGGTGGAGCTTGTTGAACTCTGCTCTGATCTGCCTCTCTGTGGACAACAGCTGCTTCTTGGAGTGTTGAATCACTTCATTGTATGTTTCCTCCACTTGTTTGTATTTGTTCCTCTTGTCCTGTAGAGACTTTAAGTCAGATTTCAGCTGCTCCTTCAGGTCACTGACTGCTTGTTCTATAGGAACCACCTTGTGACCGTGGTGGAGAGAAAACTCACAGACATGACACACAGCTCTATCTTCATCTTTACAGAACGATTTAGACTCTTCTTGATGTTTACAACACACCACCTCCACCTTCTTCTCCCATTTTTCTGTCTCAGATGATTCAACTTTCTGTCTCCCAGCAAATAAGTCAGCCAGCTCCTTCAGTGTAAAGTTCACTACAAAATATTTCTTTGAGGATCTCCTTTTACAAATGGGACAGTTTTTGTTTTCAGTTTGTTCCCAGAATTTCTCCAGGCAGCTTGAACAGAACATATTTTAGTTGAAACATAAATGTTCTGTCAGTGTCTTTACAATCATTCAAATCAGACAAATATCAGAACTTTAAGTTTGAGCTTTCAAAGTAAAACAACTAATACAAACACAACAATAAGGTGTGGTGATCTGCTGCTGGAATGAACTGAACTATTTCCTTAAACTTTAATCCTGTCTGACATCTTACTGTTGCTTTCAATCAAAATCTGTTGATATATATACACACACACACATTATGAACCAAGACTCCAGTACAACAAAAATAAGGTCACTTCTTTATTGCATGGATGATAGCTACAGATATAGAAATACAACAGTCCAAGTCAACCCTGTCTTGTGCATTTGGCCACAAGTTCTCATCTCACCTTCTGTCCTGTCCTGCAATCCACCTGGGAAAAGATCTTTCTGCAGGTCTGATCCATCCCTGCAACCTTCTGCAGACACGTGCAGACGTCCAGCATTCACTGCATCCAAGAGGAACATCTGATCATGTGGCTGCTGGTCATAAACTTTCCACCTCCATGAGGAAAATGATTCCTGTGTGGCTGAGGAATGGAGAGTGAGGTTCCCTCTGTCCTCAGCTGTAACAAGTCTTTCATAGAGGTGATCAAGTCATGAAAACAGGAGCTCTTTTATTTTATTTTTTTTCTTTGGTTTTGAACGTAAATTTTACAGTTTTTAACAACAGTGTGTAAACATTTGCAGACTGGAGGGTAAATACAGAGTTTGGGTGGTGGTTGAGTTTGAGTGAGAAAAAAGTTCATGAAATTTGAAAAATGTGGTCACTGAATGTATTTTGTGTAAAAGCAGTGAAAAGTCCTCACTGACTGCTGCTGTGCTGCTGTGTGAAGAGACTTTAAACAAAATGAACTCAAACTAGAAGTCACACTGACTCTCTGCTCTCTGCTGGATGATTTATGAACAGCAGGTTAACTATGTAGCTGTGCCTCTAGGAAATCACACCAAACATCACATCATCTCGCCTAGAAAATCTTCAGTTGGCAGCATTCAGCCAATCAAAGCAGTAGTTGAAGCTGACTGGTCTGGTAAAAGGGATGTGAAGGTTCAGGCTGTCACCACTTCCCCACTTAATGAGGAGCAACAAGAGACGGTGAACAAACTGCTGTTGGAGGAGTCATCTGCTTCTGCCAGAGATGTTAATGATGTTGGCCGTGCTCCAAGCCCACAGATGTCGACGAACCTTAAAGACGACATTCACCTGCAGACATCTCAGGGCCTTTGTTCCTCCCATATGAGAGTGTAAGGAAACGCTTTGGCCTCTCCAACGCTCCTGTGGCTTTCCAAAGGAGTATGGAAGAGATCACAATGGTCTTATACAACCATACATACTGTTCTGAGGATGAAGCTTCCTCAGAGTAAACAGTACAGAAAAAACTCTGATGGTTGAAAAAAATGTCTGTTGTTTCCCTAATTATTTCATTTTACATCATCTATTGATTTTAAATACATATATTTACAATAAATGTAATTCAGAAATATACAATAAATGTATTAATACAGCACATATCTTGAAACAAGTTTAGAAATGACTCCATTTGGTCATAACTATAACGATTATTTTTTTTTTTTTTTAATTTTATTTAGTTTATTCATCACAAACGTGAAATTATTTCTCCGCATTTAACCCATCCAGTGGCACCTGTACGAACACACACATGCACAGGGTCACACAAAGAGACAGGTGCCATATTCACACTGGAGCGGTGGGCAGCAGTTCACAGCGCCCGGGGACCAATTGGGGGTGCGGTGCCTTGCTCAAGGGCACCTCGGCCGTGGCAAGTAGGTGGGCTTCCACCCCACCAGCTGTCAGTCCACCAATCTTCGGGAGCGAGAGCGGGGATCGAACATCCAAACTTGGGTTATTGGACAACCCCGCTCTGCCACTGAGCCACGGCCGCCCAGCTTTCAATATCAAATGATATGCAGGTTATTTTCTTGATACTTTTTCTTCTATAAAATGTCAGGAAATAATGAAAAATGTCCATCAGAGAAAGGTGACATCTTCAAATTTCTTTTTTTTTACGACCAACAGTCCAAAAGCCCAAAATATACATTTACACTGATATAAAAGGAAAGAAAATCATTAAATCCTCACACAGAAGAAGGTGGAACAACTCGACCTTTTTCTGTCTATTTTCTCAGCTTTTTAAATATTTCTGTCTCGAGATGATATAATGAAGATGACTATGATGATCTGATGATGATATTAATGACTGTGGCACTATGAGGAAGACTACGGGACCAGAGTCCAGCTGACAGATGAGAGGCAGTTCAGAGAGTGAATGAGCTCCAGCAGGGGGTGCAGTCACACAGAGTAAAGCACAAACACACACTGATGGCTGGCAGGTGGATGCTTCTGATGCAGCTGCACAATAAGTCGACTTTAGTGTCAAATCTAACAGACGATCCAGTCAGAGACAACAGCAGTTTATCACCGTAGAGTAAGACAAAGCCTCCGTTATAATTATTGATCAGGGCTGCACGGTTATGACCAAAACGACCATCCTGATTACAGTCTGACATCATGATGCTGAGACGTGGTTGTTTTCCTCACTGATTTTGGGGAACTAAATCATTCTCCTTTATCCATCTTCTATCAGAAACTGTTTCCAGACGTTCTTAACTGAATGAAATGTACCAATACCACTGATAAATCAGGATTCTGTATGAATGATCAAAGCTGAAATCATGATTGGAGATGATTAACTGTGCAGCCCTACACATAAACTACAGTAAGCGTCCTTCTCTGGTCTCTCCAGCTCCGTGCGAGCTCTGCTGCCTTCCTGTCAGCTATTTAGTCAGACGAAGCATTACTGAGATAAACTGGAGCCGCTGTGTTCACTCTGAACCTCGGCCATCTTCTCTCTCCAGCCGGTGACTAAGTTGCACTGACAACACTGAGTCGGCTTCTCTTCGTAGGGTGTCTTTCACTCTTTCTCCCATTCCCTCTGTTTCCGACCTTATTCAATCATTTCTCTGCAGTTGGCTCTTTCTAGTTTCCCTTTGTCTCTTTTTGTCACTTTGGGTTTCTTCTGTATAATAATATTAATCCTCTAGTTCTCTGATTCTTCGGATTATTGCTCTGTTCTCTTACGTGCTACACGTGTTTCTATAACTTCAACAAAATGTGTTAAGGTGTTATCAATAAAATGATCATTTAAATAGAAAAATGAATCAGTTTCTGTGTTTACAGACATCAAATTGCAGAACAGCTTTGATTTTACTGACAAAAGTAACTCTGGACAGAAATGAATGAATTCATATTTTGACCAGAATATTTGCTCACCAGGTAGAAAACATGTTTTTGAATGCAACATAAAGTGAATCCACAGTTATCCAGTGTGAATCCTGAAGTTCATCCAACACAGACTCATGTGCTGATGGTTTGTTTCACATCTAAGGGACAGTTAACACAAACACACAGGAACAAACAGCAGCTCCGCCTTAATAAATGTTCAAGGATGATGAAATAAACGCTGCTATGCAATCATAAAGATACTTTAAGATTCAACATCTACGATTCAAAGACAAGGTCAGGGCTTTGCAGTCAACATTTTTAATGCATATATTTTATTGACAAAAAATCTTATTAAATGAAATGAATGAACAGAAACAGTGTTTAATTGAAGCCCTAATCCACACAATCTTAAAGTCAATCAGAAATAATATATAGAATATGTCTGACAGTCAACAGTAGTTAGTGTTTCATGACACACACGATAAACAAATAATTAGTACAACATTCACTGTTTGGTCCATTTTGCACAGTAAAACCTGAATCAGAATCAGAATCAGAATCAGAATTGGGTTAATTACCAAATAAGTTTTCACATAAAAGGAATTTGCTGTGGTGGATTGTTGCGTAACAATAAACGTAGAGAAATAAGAAAGTAGAAGAACAGAGAAAGTAAAAGAAGAGAATAACAAACATTTTACGTTTTTACTAAAGAAAAAATTAGAAATCTGAATGTATTAATATAAATGCATTTTGAGAAAGTTTTTAAATGAATTAATTTCAATATTTGAATAACTAAAAGATGAAGAGTAATTGTAAAATTATGAAAATAAACAAGGTAAAATGAGACTTTCTGTGGTAATAGCATTAAAAAGTAAAGCATATTTGAAATTAAAACATTAAAAATGAACATTGTTGGTAAAACTTTGAAGATAGAAAAAATAATCTGTAGATAAAAGATTTAGAATTATCATATTAAATCTACTTGTTCCACTTCTTCAAACACCATTTTAGCAGGAATGTTCAAACACCTGATTATGTCGACATTTATTCTTTAGTTTCTCATTCTGAGCTTTGGAAATATATTTTATATTATAAAATAAGCAAGGAATGTTCCATCATGTAATTTGTTCAGACAGATAAAATCTTAATTTTGGGATCTCTACATTTTCTTCAAGTACTTTCAAGTTACATGATTCTCGTCTATAAAGAACTAACTGGAATTGTCTGTAACTGACAAGAAACCACCACCATTATAAAACTAATAATAAATCACTTCGACCTCACCGCCCTCCCTGAACATCACAGAGAAATATCAGCTGGACAGATTTTGATCTCAGTGGTTTTAGCATCACCAGCCTTTGCAATACTGAAATATGGGAAGAGTTTCTCAGTGAAAGTGTCTCTGTGAGTGTAGATGTGAGTCATGTCTTCAGGGTCGTAGAAGGACACCTCCCCCCCGTCATAGTCCAGCTGGACTCTGATCCTCTGGAGACTCTTCTTCACTGGGACAGTCCCACCAAGACCATTAGTGTATTTACCACTGCGATGCACTAAACACCAGATTCCATATTCTGGTGAAGCAAGTAACTCTCCCTTCCTGTCAGCTGACTCTTTAGCCAAACCCACATTCCAGTCAGGATGGTCTCCCACCTCCACCTCCCAGCTGTGTTTCCCTGAGCTGAAGCCCTCAGAGCCAAACACAGCAGGATACTTCATGTGTCTCTCTGGATTGTCAGGAAGCTGCTGCTTTGTGTCTCCCTGTCTCACACTGGTCAGATCATCAGACAGATAGAGCCAGGGGTGTGCAGTGTTTGGGTCCAGAATGACAGGACTGAAGTGGACCTTGTCCTTCATCTTCTCCCAGACTCTGAAGGACAGGTTGCCCAGGTGTTTGGCCACATCTGTCAGCGCTCCTGAGACCAGCTGTGGATCTGACAGTGAGCACTGGACTCTGGCTCTGGTCTGAGTGGGTTTATAACTGCTGAGGAATGGCACGTTGTGTTTCTGCAGGTCTTCTTCAACAGCAGAGATACTGACTGACAGAGAGGAGATCTGCTCCTGAATCATCTTCATCTCTCTGCTGATAGTCTTCCCCTTCTGCTCCTCTTCCTCCCTCAGAGCTGCCAGTCTGGACTCCTCTTCCTCTTTCAGGAACTGGTGGAGCTTGTTGAACTCTGCTCTGATCTGCCTCTCTGTGGACAACAGCTGCTTCTTGGAGTGTTGAATCACTTCATTGTATGTTTCCTCCACTTGTTTGTATTTGTTCCTCTTGTCCTGTAGAGACTTTAAGTCAGATTTCAGCTGCTCCTTCAGGTCACTGACTGCTTGTTCTATAGGAACCACCTTGTGACCGTGGTGGAGAGAAAACTCACAGACAGGACACACAGCTCTATCTTCATCTTTACAGAACAATTTAGGCTCTTCTTGATGTGTCCTACACACCACTTCTGTCTCAGATGATCCAGCTTTCTGTCTCCCAGCAAGTGAGTCAGACAGTTCCTTCAGTGCAAAGTTCACCCCAACATTTTCTTTGGAGGATTTTCTTTTACAAATGGGACAGTTTTTGTTTTCAGCTTGTTCCCAGAATTTCTGCAGGCAGCTTGAACAGAAGCTGTGGTTGCAGCTCAGAGACACAGGATCTCTGAAAGTCTCTGAACACACGTGGCAGCTCAGGTAACTTTCTAGAAGAGTAATTTTCTCAGCCATCTGCTCTGATGTGTGAATGATCCTTTAACAGCAAGACTCACCAAATCTGTTTCCCTTTAAATTACAGATTACGATCCTTCTGGTTTGTGTTTATATCAGAGATCCTTCACCTTGTAAAAGCGTCTCCGATCCGTTCAGCAATGTGGAAATCAGATTCAAGTTTCACTTTCCTTCATGCGCGGGGGGAAGTATTTGAAGCAGGAAGTGTACGCGTGTATTAACGTGAAGAAGAAACAACTGAGATGTGTTACATTTTCTTTAGTTCAATCTGACACACTTAAACATACAGGCTGAACATTTGTGGGCTGATCACCTCTTACTTTGTGCTGTTTGATTGCACATGTTCACTGCAGGATGCAGTTAGGCCTACACTGACTGTTGGCCCCTTTAATATTCATACAGCGACATGAAGGCCATCCTGGTAATGATCCACAATACATTTGATTTTAAAACTAACACTGTTTGGTTTCTGGAGAATATAAAATGCAACAATCTTTATCTCTTCATGTTGTATCATGTAGGTGTGGCACACAGCCGGCCTAACGTGTGCTCATATTATGTGATTTACTATGTATATTCTGTATAGTTCTCGTGATGTTGTAAAAGAGCCTTATTTTATTTTATTTTATACACATTCATGTGGGGGTTGAGTTTCGTTTACTGCCAAAAAAAAAGAGGGAAAGTCAAAAGCAGCTTTAAGTTTCACTTTCTTCCACTGTATGTAAATAACTGACATCTGAAATTTTATTTTCTTATTAGTAGATGGTGGTACATGATTTATTAACATATTTTACGGTAAATGTCCACATAAGGTGAGTTGTTTTTTCGTAAAAATAATAATTTAATTTGAAGTGAAAAAAAACATACATGACAAAATGTATTGACATAGTAAACAAGTGTTTAACTAAAGAATTTCCTTTATTTTGTGTAAAATAATCTACATGTCAGTTCATGTGTTATACAACCAGAGTGTTTGAAGCATTAAATCATAATTTCATTAAATGTCAAATGTACTCTCCCAAAACATCTGGACATCTTTTATTTGTGCATACCGAGAAAAATGATAATCCACAAACAGAAGTTGTGTCAGTGAAGAAAAAAACTAATTCTTCTTAAAATATAGAAGCACATTAAAGAAGAAGAACTCTTTATATCTGCATTTTATATTAAAATGTGTTAATGAAAAACATAAATATGTATTTTTAAGAAAAAATAATATGTTGTGTTTGGCAGCTTCATCTGACTGCCCAGTAGATGACAGTGTGAGCTCCAGTCTCACACTAAAGACTTCCACATGATCACCTGCATCAGCACCCAGAACAGGACGGAGTAGAGGCACGTCCAGCCACTGTGGACCAGACCTGCAGCTTCAGATGGAAGCAGAGATATTAGGATAAATATATTCACCGTTACAGTGTAAAACTCTAAAGACACAGAGTCCCTTCTAACATCTGAGGAGGTGAAGCTGCATTAAGAGTCAGAAACAGTCATCAAAGAGCTCAGGTAGGAGAGCACTGATGTATTTCCTGTTTTCAACACGAGAGGGAACCAAAGGACAAAGATTATTCAAATCTTTTGAAGCTCAGTGCACTCAAACACGCTTTTAGAGATGGAAGGAGAAGGCTTTATTTCTGAGGACATATCAGTCCCCTGCCGCCATGCCAGGACTTTTTTTCCCCTTATGATTTGATCTGTTTTTTCATGTATTACGTTTTTAATGTATTATCAGCTTTTTATGATATACACGTGTTTCTATAACTTCAAGAAAATGTGTTAAGGTGTTATCAATAAAATTATCATTTAAATAGAAAAGTGAATCAGTTTCTGTGTTTACAGACATCAAATTGCAGCACAGCTTTGATTTTATTGACAAAAGTAACTCTGGACAGAAATGAATGAATTAAAATTTTAACCAGAATATTTGCTCACCAGGTAGAAAACATGTTTTTGAATACAACATAAAGTGAATCCACAGTTATCCAGTGTGAATCCTGAAGTTCATCCAACACAGACTCATGTGCTGATGGTTTGTTTCACATCTAAGGGACAGTTAACACAAACACACAGGAACAAACAGCAGCTCCGCCTTAATAAATGTTCAAGGATGATGAAATAAACGCTGCTATGCAATCATAAAGATACTTTAAAATACAACATCTACGATTCAAAGACATGGTCAGTGCTTTGCAGTCAACATTTTTAATGCATATATTTTATTGACAAAAAACCTGATTATATGATAATAGTAACAGTGATTAGTTGAAGTCCTAATCCACACAATCTTAAAGTGAATATTAGATGGACCTGTTCAATTTTCAAACATTTTTGTGCCACTCTAATTTGGACTGAACCTTGAAAAAAAATATAAACTGTGACAAATATAATCAAGCAATTTATGCAAACTGTTCTACAGTTAAAGAAACACAAATAAGGAAGTTAATTTGTTTCTATGAATAAAACTGGAATAATATATGGAAATAATAATAGTAATCTAAATATCAGGACTGACAGACATGGTAAACAAATAACAGCAACAACATCAACTTTCACTGTTTGGTCCATTCTGCACAGTAAAACATGATATTTTATTATTTTTTTTTATTTTTAATCTAAATGTATAAACGTAAATGCATTTTGAGAAAGTTACTTACAGAATTACTTTCAATACTTGGATAACTGAAAAATAAAAAGTAATTGTAAAATGTCAAAAAAAAAAACAAGGTAAGATAAGGCTTGTTATTTGATGTTTTATGATTTAAAGTAAAGCCTATTTAATATGAAAACATTAAAACTGAACAGTGTTGCTCAACGTTTAAAGATATATATATATATATATATATATATATATATATATATATAAACTGTAGATAAAAGATTTAAAAATAACATATTAAATCTACTTGTTCCACTTCTTCAAACACCATTTTAGCAGCAATGTTCAAACACTTTAATCTACTGACGTTTATTCTTTAGTTTCTCATTCTGAGCTTCGGAAATATATTTTATATTATAAACAACCAAGGAATGTTCCACCATGTAATTTTTTCAGACAGATAAAATCTTATTTCCTGGATCTCTACATTTTCTTTAAATACTTTTAAATTACACGATTCTCATCTCTAAAGAACTACCTGGAATTGTCTGTAACTGACAAGAAACCACCACCATTATAAAACTAAGAATAAATCACTTCGACCTCACCGCCCTCCCTGAACATCACAGAGAAATATCAGCTGGACACATTTTGATCTCAGTGGTTTTAGCATCAGCAGCATCTCCAATACTGAAATATGGGAAGAGTTTCTCAGTGAAAGTGTCTCTGTGAGTGTAGATGTGAGTCATGTCTTCAGGGTCGTAGAAGGACACCTCCCCCCCGTCATAGTCCAGCTGGACTCTGATCCTCTGGAGACTCTTCTTCACTCTGACAGTCTTACCATCACCATTAGTGTATTGACCACTACCATGCAATAAACACCAGATTCCATATTCTGGTGAAGCAGATATCTTTCCCTTCCTGTCAACTGACTCTTTAGCAAAACCCACAAGCCAGTCAGGATGGTCTCCCACCTCCACCTCCCAGCTGTGTTTCCCTGAGCTGAAGCCCTCAGAGCCAAACACATCTGCAAAGTAAGTGCATCTCTCTGGATTGTCAGGAAGCTGCTGCTTTGTGTCTTCATTTCTCACACTGGTCAGATCATCAGACAGATAGAGCCAGGGGGCTGCAGTGTTTGGGTCCAGAATGACAGGACTGAAGTGGACCTTGTCCTTCATCTTCTCCCAGACTCTGAAGGACAGGTTGCCCAGGTGTTTGGCCACATCTGTCAGCGCTCCTGAGACCAGCTGTGGATCTGACAGTGAGCACTGGACTCTGGCTCTGGTCTGAGTGGGTTTATAACTGCTGAGGAATGGCACGTTGTGTTTCTGCAGGTCTTCTTCAACAGCAGAGATACTGACTGACAGAGAGGAGATCTGCTCCTGAATCATCTTCATCTCTCTGCTGATAGTCTTCCCCTTCTGCTCCTCTTCCTCCCTCAGAGCTGCCAGTCTGGACTCCTCTTCCTCTTTCAGGAACTGGTGGAGCTTGTTGAACTCTGCTCTGATCTGCCTCTCTGTGGACAACAGCTGCTTCTTGGAGTGTTGAATCACTTCATTGTATGTTTTCTCCACTTGTTTGTATTTGTTCCTCTTGTCCTGTAGAGACTTTAAGTCAGATTTCAGCTGCTCCTTCAGGTCACTGACTGCTTGTTCTATAGGAACCACCTTGTGACCGTGGTGGAGAGAAAACTCACAGACAGGACACACAGCTCTATCTTCATCCTCACAGAACCAATAAGGGAGTTCTGGATGTTTATCACACACCACCTCCTCTTTCTTTTTTTCTGTCTCAGGTGAACAGGTACTCAGCCTCCCAGCAAATGAGTCAGCCAGTTCCTTCAGTACAAAGTTCACTGTTAAATGATCCTTTAAGGACTTTATTTTACAAATGGGACAGTTTTTGTTTTCAGCTTGTTCCCAGAATTTCTGCAGGCAGCTTGAACAGAAGCTGTGGTTGCAGCTCAGAGACACAGGATCTCTGAAAGTCTCTGAACACACGTGGCAGCTCAGCAAACTTTCAACAAGAGTAATTTTCTCAGCCATCTGCTCTGATGTGTGAATGATCCTTTAACAGCAAGACTCACCAAATCTGTGTCCCTTTAAATTACAGATTACAATCCTTCTGGTTTGTGTTTATAGCAGAGATCCTTCACCTTGTAAAAGCGTCTCGGATCCGTTCAGCAATGTGGAAATCAGATTCAAGTTTCACTTTCCTTCATGCGCAGGGGGAAGTATTTGAAGCAGGAAGTGTACGCGTGTATTAACGTGAAGAAGAAACAACTGAGATGTGTAACATTTTCTTTAGTTCAATCTGACACCTGCGTAGAATAAAGAGGACATTTAAACCTGCAACAAGCTGCTGCCGACTCTGCGCAAACTGCAAAACTGTAAAGAAAAGAAAAACTCTTAAACACACAGGCTGAACATTTTTGTGCTGATCACCTCTTACTTTGTGCTGTTTGATTGCACATGTTCACTGCAGGATGCAGTTAGGCCTACACTGACTGTTGGCCTCTTTAATAATCATACAGCGACATGAAGGCCATCCTGGTAATGATCCACAATACATTTGATTTTAAAACTAACACTGTTTAGTTTCTGGAGATTATAAAATGTAACAATCTTTATCTCTTCATGTTGTATCATAGGTGTGACACACAGTAGTCCTGACATGTGCTCATATTATGTGATTTACTATGTATATTCTGTATAGTTCTAATGATGATGTTGTAAAAGAGCCTTATTTTATTTAATTTATACACATTCATGTGGGGGTTGAGTTTCGATTACTGCCAAAAGGGGCCTGGCCTCCCCAGTGACATGGCTTGGTGTCTACGGTCTGGTAGAAGCGACAGAAGGAAGTCCATTTCTCATCATTTCCCTGTTCTTTACAGGACAAAACATCCACTCTAACCACAGGCCTCACAGCCGGGGCCTGTTGCAGATTCTTGAGGGATCTTTTAGACTCTGAGGACACTGATGTGGGTGAATTTCTGGCCCTGATAGATGTTGTTGATGATATTGTAGGCTGCCGTCTCATGATGGTGTCACCTCACTTGTTGAATCATGTGTAAATGCAAGGCCAATGCCCATACCTGTCCCCTCTCCTCCAGCTGAGGTAACCCCCCCCCCCCCACCCACCCAGCCACAACTAATGCACCATCCACTGATGCAGTAAGCGAAGCCACAGTTTACACCCAGGTAGCTGTTGATACAACCGATGCTGCTACTTTTAGTGATGCAAATGTACACAGAACAACAGTCCAAAAGCCCAACATATTCTTTTGCATTGATATAAAAAGATAGAAATACATTAAATCCTCACACAGAAGAAGGTGGAACAACTCAACCTTTTTCTGTCTATTTTCTCAGCTTTTTGAATATTTCTGTCTCGAGATGATATAATGAAGATGACTATGATGATCTGGTGATGATATTAATGACTGTGGCACTATGAGGAAGACTACGGGACCAGAGTCCAGCTGACAGGTGAGAGGCACTTCAGAGAGTGAATGAGCTCCAGCAGGGGGCGCAGTCACACAGAGTAAAGCACAAACACACACTGATGGCTGGCAGGTGGATGCTTCTGATGCAGCTGCACAATAAGTCGACTTTAGTGTCAAATCTAACAGACGATCCAGTCAGAGACAACAGCAGTTTATCACCGTAGAGTAAGACAAAGCCTCCGTTATAATTATTGATCAGGGCTGCACGGTTATGACCAAAACGACCATCCTGATTACAGTCTGACATCATGATGCTGAGACGTGGTTGTTTTCCTCACTGATTTTGGGGAACAAAATCATTCTCCTTTATCCATCTTCTATCAGAAACAGTTTCCAGACGTTCTTAACTGAATGAAATGTACCAATACCACTGATAAATCAGGATTCTGTATGAATGATCAAAGCTGAAATCATGATTGGAGATGATTAACTGTGCAGCCCTACACATAAACTACAGTAAGCGTCCTTCTCTGGTCTCTCCAGGTCCGTGCGAGCTCTGCTGCCTTCCTGTCAGCTATTTAGTCAGACGAAGCATTACTGAGATAAACTGGAGCCGCTGTGTTCACTCTGAACCTCGGCCATCTTCTCTCTCCAGCCGGTGACTAAGTTGCACTGACAACACTGAGTCGGCTTCTCTTCGTAGGGTGTCTTTCACTCTTTCTCCCATTCCCTCTGTTTCCAACCTTATTCAATAATTTCTCTGCAGTTGGCTCTTTCTAGTTTCCCTTTGTCTCTTTTTGTCACTTTGGGTTTCTTCTGTATAATAATATTAATCCTCTAGTTCTCTGATTCTTCGGATTATTGCTCTGTTCTCTTACGTGCTACACGTGTTTCTATAACTTCAAGAAAATGTGTTAAGGTGTTATCAATAAAATGATCATTTAAATAGAAAAGTGAATCAGTTTCTTTGTTTACAGACATCAAATTGCAGAACAGCTTTGATTTTACTGACAAAAGTAACTCTGGACAGAAATGAATGAATTCATATTTTGACCAGAATATTTGCTCACCAGGTAGAAAACATGTTTTTGAATACAACATAAAGTGAATCCACAGTTATCCAGTGTGAATCCTGAAGTTCATCCAACACAGACTCATGTGCTAATGGTTTGTTTCACATCTAAGGAACAGTTAACACAAACACACAGGAACAAACAGCAGCTCCGCTTTAATAAATGTTCAAGGATGATGAAATAAACGCTGCTATGCAATCATAAAGATACTTTAAAATTCAACATCTACGATTCAAAGACATGGTCAGGGCTTTGCAGTCAACATTTTTAATGCATATATTTTATTGACAAAAAATCTTATTAAATGAAATGAATGAACAGAAACAGTGTTTAATTGAAGCCCTAATCCACACAATCTTAAAGTCAATCAGAAATAATATATAGAATATATCTGACAGTCAACAGTAGTTTGTGTTTCATGACACACACGATAAACAAATAATTAGTACAACATTCACTGTTTGGTCCATTTTGCACAGTAAAACCTGAATCAGAATCAGAATCAGAATCAGAATTGGATTAATTACCAAATAAGTTTTCACATACAAGGAATTTGCTGTGGTGGATTGTTGCGTAACAATAAACGTAGAGAAATAAGAAAGTAGAAGAACAGAGAAAGTAAAAGAAGAGAATAACAAACATTTTATGTTTTACTAAAGAAAAAATTCGAAATCTGAATGTACTAATATAAATGCATTTTGAGAAAGTTTTTAAATTAATTAATTTCAATATTTGAATAACTAAAAGATGAAGAGTAATTGTAAAATTATGAAAATAAACAAGGTAAAATGAGACTTTCTGTGGTAATAGCATTAAAAAGTAAAGCATATTTGAAATTAAAACATTAAAAATGAACATTGTTGGTAAAACTTTGAAGATAGAAAAAATAATCTGTAGATAAAAGATTTAGAATTATCATATTAAATCTACTTGTTCCACTTCTTCAAACACCATTTTAGCAGCAATGTTCAAACACCTGATTATGTCGACATTTATTCTTTAGTTTCTCATTCTGAGCTTTGGAAATATATTTTATATTATAAAACAAGCAAGGAATGTTCCATCATGTAATTTGTTCAGACAGATAAAATCTTAATTTCGGGATCTCTACATTTTCTTCACATACTTTCAAATTACACGATTCTCATCTATAAAGAACTAACTGGAAATTTCTGTAACTGACAAGAAACCACCACCATTATAAAACTAATAATAAATCACTTCGACCTCACCGCCCTCCCTGAACATCACAGAGAAATATCAGCTGGACACATTTTGATCTCAGTGGTTTTAGCATCACCAGCCTTTCCAATACCAAAATATGGGAAGAGATTCTCAGTGAAAGTGTCTCTGTGAGTGTAGATGTGAGTCATGTCTTCAGGGTCGTAGAAGGACACCTCCCCCCCGTCATAGTCCAGCTGGACTCTGATCCTCTGGAGACTCTTCTTCACTCTGACAGTCCCACCAAGACCATTAATGTATTTTCCATCACCATGCCATAAACACCAGATTCCATATTTTGGTGAAGCAGATATCTCTCCCTTCCTGTCAACTGACTCTTTAGCAAAACCCACAAGCCAGTGGGGATGGTCTCCCACCTCCACCTCCCAGCTGTGTTTCCCTGAGCTGAAGCCCTCAGAGCCCAGAACAGTGGCAGAATTACTGTGTCTCTCTGGATTGTCAGGAAGCTGCTGCTTTGTGTCTCCCTGTCTCACACTGGTCAGATCATCAGACAGATAGAGAAAGGGGTGTGCAGTGTTTGGGTCCAGAATGACAGGACTGAAGTGGACCTTGTCCTTCATCTTCTCCCAGACTCTGAAGGACAGGTTGCCCAGGTGTTTGGCCACATCTGTCAGCGCTCCTGAGACCAGCTGTGGATCTGACAGTGAGCACTGGACTCTGGCTCTGGTCTGAGTGGGTTTATAACTGCTGAGGAATGGCACGTTGTGTTTCTGCAGGTCTTCTTCAACATCAGAGATACTGTCTGACAGAGAGGAGATCTGCTCCTGAATCATCTTCATCTCTCTGCTGATAGTCTTCCCCTTCTGCTCCTCTTCCTCTCTCAGAGCTGCCAGTCTGGACTCCTCTTCCTCTTTCAGGAACTGGTGGAGCTTGTTGAACTCTGCTCTGATCTGCCTCTCTGTGGACAACAGCTGCTTCTTGGAGTGTTGAATCACTTCATTGTATGTTTCCTCCACTTGTTTGTATTTGTTCCTCTTGTCCTGTAGAGACTTTAAGTCAGATTTCAGCTGCTCCTTCAGGTCACTGACTGCTTGTTCTATAGGAACCACCTTGTGACCGTGGTGGAGAGAAAACTCACAGACAGGACACACAGCTCTATCTTCATCCTCACAGAACCAATAAGGGAGTTCTGGATGTTTATCACACACCACCTCCTCTTTCTTTTTTTCTGTCTCAGGTGAACAGGTACTCAGCCTCCCAGCAAATGAGTCAGCCAGTTCCTTCAGTACAAAGTTCACTGTTAAATGATCCTTTAAGGACTTTATTTTACAAATGGGACAGTTTTTGTTTTCAGCTTGTTCCCAGAATTTCTGCAGGCAGCTTGAACAGAAGCTGTGGTTGCAGCTCAGAGACACAGGATCTCTGAAAGTCTCTGAACACACGTGGCAGCTCAGGTAACTTTCAACAAGAGTAATTTTCTCAGCCATTTTGCTCTGATGTGTGAATGATCCTTTAACAGCAAGACTCACCAAATCTGTGTCCCTTTAAATTACAGATTACAATCCTTCTGGTTTGTGTTTATAGCAGAGATCCTACACCCTGTAATGGCGTCTCAGCTCCTTTCCGCAATGTTAAAAGCAGCTTTAAGTTTCACTTTCCTTCACTGTATGTAAATAACTGACATCTGACATTTTATTTTCTTATCAGTAGATGGTGCTATTTGATTTATTTTCATATTTTAAGGTAACTGTCCACATGATGTGAGTTGTTTTTTTGTAATTATATATATATACACAAAAAACTTATATGATAAAATACATTGACATAGCAAACAAGTGTTTAACTAAAGAAATTCCTTCTTAACCTACATTTGATACATTTTGTGTAACATGTATTTGGAAATTATCACCATGTCAGTTGATCTGTTGTACAACCACAGTGTTTGTAGCCTTGAATCATAATTTCATTAAATGACAGTGACCTGTCACAAGACTGTGAAAAATACTTTAAACTAAGTCTTTAATGTATAGAAAAATGATAATCCACAAACAGAAGTTCTGTTGGTGAAGAAAAAAAACATTTCCTCTCAAAATATGTAAGCAAATAAAAGAACAAGAACTCTTTATATCTGCATTGTACACAAAAAAGATGTTAATAAAAACCATAAATATGTATTTTTAAGAAAAATAATATGTTGTGTTTGGCAGCTTCATCTGACTGCCCAGTAGATGACAGTGTGAGCTCCAGTCTCACACTAAAGACTTCCACATGATCACCTGCATCAGCACCCAGAACAGGACGGAGTAGAGGCACGTCCAGCCACTGTGGACCAGACCTGCAGCTTCAGATGGAAGCAGAGATATTAGGATAAATATATTCACCGTTACAGTGTAAAACTCTAAAGACACAGAGTCCCTTCTAACATCTGAGGAGGTGAAGCTGCATTAAGAGTCAGAAACAGTCATCAAAGAGCTCAGGTAGGAGAGCACTGATGTATTTCCTGTTTTCAACACGAGAGGGAACCAAAGGCCAAAGATTATTCAAATCTTTTGAAGCTCAGTGCGCTGTTCCTAAAAGTTTGAGATATTTTATTTTCTTTGCTGTGTGGAACAAGACAGCAGGTCTTTTATAATTTTTTTTAACAATCATATTGAGAAACAAAAGAAGCCTGCGCTCTACAGACAGGATCCCAATGGCTGTGTGACCTTTGTCACTTCTGAAGCCATAGTGCAGAAAGCTGGTGCCGCTGTCTGTTTGTCTATTTAGGCCCAAATCAGTAATGAAGAGTGGAGGGTGTGTCAGCTCGAAGCCTCTACAGGTGTGAGTGCCGTACCATGAGCTCATAAACATGCTCACATAGTGAGGTTTACATGGGGCTCCTCTGTTCTGTGGTCTGGTTCCTCATTTCAGGGCAGTCCTTTGCCACAGGGTGCAGTGTGTGTGTGTGTGTGTGTGTGTGTGTGCAGGCATGTACAGTACATCTGTTGCTCTTAGTGTGTTTTCTTATGAAGCCGGGGGGGGGTTTTGGAGGTGTGTGTTGTGTGAGAGATGGAAGGAGAAGGCTTTATTTCGGAGGACATATCAGTCCCCTGCCTTCAGGCCAGGACTTTTTTTTCCTTATGATTTGATCTCTTTTTTCATGTATTATGTTTTTAATGTATTATCAGCTTTGTATGATATAAAGTGCTTGTGCCAGGGGTGGCAGGAAGAATCCGATGGACTCTGCAGCACTGAGAACTGTTTTTGGGAGGGTTTGACTTGCGATCAGCTCCTCTGTACTTTGCTCGTCCACCATTGGCTGCCTTCACATTTGTCTCGCTCCTATTGGTCAGACCGAGATACGAAGAGACCGGGCAGTCGGTTTGGTGAACAGTCCTCAGGTTTCTATTTATTTTGAATATTTATTTATTTATTTGAGTGGATATTTTTTATTGTGCTTTTCTCTTTTTCTTTTCGTTGTGTTTTCCTTTTGTACAGCTCATGCACTTGTGCAAGTCCTATCTGTTGTTGTTCAAAGGGACACTGCTCCATGTAAAACATGACTGTTTTTAAAGGGATAGTACACCCAATTTGCATCCTGCATGTGTTTTTCTATAACGACCAACATGGTGTGATTTACTTTTTTTCTCCTGCAACTTCAGATTTAAGTTGTTTTTGACTTTATTTGTGCAGTTTTTTGTTCATTACCACTTTGCCAGAGTGGGACTTCCATCACTTTAAAACTCATATAACACAGCACTGAATTTTGTGTGAACTATCCCTCCAGAATTAAGGTTATTTCAAGGTGAACTACTGAGTGGTTGTGTTGTACTCGTGTCTCATCCAGTAACAGTGTTGATGCCTAGTTGACCCTGTTCTATTACTGAAAGGTCAAAGGTCACCTGAAGGTGTTCATGTGTGATTGTGCTAACCAAACATGACCCCACCCCCTCCAGAAAAAGAAGAAATAGCAGCATGTACAGTACAAAGGTGTTCTTCTGTTCTTCTTAGTGTGTTTACTTGCCTTGAAAATCAATATAATAGGATTCACATATTAAAATGAGGGAGTTCACAGTATTACACAACTGCAACTAACTAGCAGCGTAGCTGGAATTTTATTTGCATGACAGTCGACGGGACACTTGTTTTTTTTTTTTTTTTGTGTTTTCCTTTTTATTTGGTTTCTCATTTTCTACTGAATGCTGGTATACTCGACCTTTCTCTATCTATTTTCTCAGCTTTTAAAGTGCATATAACTATTTTTGTCTCGAGATGATATAATGAAGATGACTATGATGATCTGATGATGATATTAATGACTGTGGCACTATGAGGAAGACTACGGGGATGTTGACGGTTATGATGACGACGTGATGAAGATATTTTTGCATGCTTTTCTATGGGGCTCTGTGTTGTCAGTGCAGAACGGCTGCCTTTTGTACGGAGCTGAGAGAACACGAGGAGCGCTTGTGGACCATCAGCACCGAGAGTGACTGGTGCTTCACTTAGCCTGCATGTGGCTGCGAGGAGCAGCACCAGAGTCCAGCTGACAGATGAGAGGCAGTTCAGAGAGTGAATGAGCTCCAGCAGGGGGCGCAGTCACACAGAGTAAAGCACAAACACACACTGATGGCTGGCAGGTGGATGCTTCTGATGCAGCTGCACAATAAGTCGACTTTAGTGTCAAATCTACCAGACGATCCAGTCAGAGACAACAGCAGTTTATCACCGTAGAGTAAGACAAAGCCTCCGTTATAATTATTGATCAGGGCTGCACGGTTATGACCAAAACGACCATCCTGATCACAGTCTGACATCATGATGCTGAGACGTGGTTGTTTTCCTCACTGATTTTGGGGAACAAAATCATTCTCCTTTATCCATCTTCTATCAGAAACTGTTTCCAGACGTTCTTAACTGAATGAAATGTACCAATACCACTGATAAATCAGGATTCTGTATGAATGATCAAAGCTGAAATCATGATTGGAGATGATTAACTGTGGAGCCCTACACATAAACTACAGTAAGCGTCCTTCTCTGGTCTCTCCAGGTCCGTGCGAGCTCTGCTGCCTTCCTGTCAGCTATTTAGTCAGACGAAGCATTACTGAGATAAACTGGAGCCGCTGTGTTCACTCTGAACCTCGGCCATCTTCTCTCTCCAGCCGGTGACTAAGTTGCACTGACAACACTGAGTCGGCTTCTCTTCGTAGGGTGTCTTTCACTCTTTCTCCCATTCCCTCTGTTTCCAACCTTATTCAATCATTTCTCTGCAGTTGGCTCTTTCTAGTTTCCCTTTGTCTCTTTTTGTCACTTTGGGTTTCTTCTGTATAATGATATTAATCCTCTAGTTCTCTGATTCTTCAGATTATTGCTCTGTTCTCTTACGTGCTACACGTGTTTCTATAACTTCAAGAAAATGTGTTAAGGTGTTATCAATAAAATGATCATTTAAATAGAAAAGTGAATCAGTTTCTGTGTTTACAGACATCAAATTGCAGAACAGCTTTGATTTTACTGACAAAAGTAACTCTGGACAGAAATGAATGAATTCATATATTCATATTTGCTCACCAGGTAGAAAACATGTTTTTGAATGCAACATAAAGTGAATCCACAGTTATCCAGTGTGAATCCTGAAGTTCATCCAACACAGACTCATGTGCTGATGGTTTGTTTCACATCTAAGGGACAGTTAACACAAACACACAGGAACAAACAGCAGCTCCGCGTTAATAAATGTTCAAGGATGATGAAATAAACGCTGCTATGCAATCATAAAGATACTTTAAAATTCAACATCTATGATTCAAAGACAAGGTCAGGGCTTTGCAGTCAACATTTTTAATGCATATATTTTATTGACAAAAAATCTTATTAAATGAAATGAATGAACAGAAACAGTGTTTAATTGAAGCCCTAATCCACACAATCTTAAAGTCAATCAGAAATAATATATAGAATATGTCTGACAGTCAACAGTAGTTAGTGTTTCATGACACACACGATAAACAAATAATTAGTACAACATTCACTGTTTGGTCCATTTTGCACAGTAAAACCTGAATCAAAATCAGAATCAGAATCAGAATTGGGTTAATTACCAAATAAGTTTTCACATAAAAGGAATTTGCTGTGGTGGATTGTTGCGTAACAATAAACGTAGAGAAATAAGAAAGTTATTATAAGATATTATAAAACAAGCAAGGAATGTTCCATCATGTAATTTGTTCAGACAGATAAAATCTTAATTTCGGGATCTCTACATTTTCTTCAAGTACTTTCAAGTTACATGATTCTTGTCTATAAAGAACTAACTGGAATTGTCTGTAACTGAGAAGAAACCACCACCATTATTAAACTAATAATAAATCACTTCGACCTCACCGCCCTCCCTGAACATCACAGAGAAATATCAGCTGGACACATTTTGATCTCAGTGGTTTTAGCATCACCAGCCTTTCCATTACTGAAATATGGGAAGAGTTTCTCAGTGAAAGTGTCTCTGTGAGTGCAGATGTGAGTCATGTCTTCAGGGTCGTAGAAGGACACCTCCCCCCCGTCATAGTCCAGCTGGACTCTGATCCTATGGAGACTCTTCTTCACTCTGACAGTCTCACCAACAACATCAGTGTATTTTCCACTGCGATGCAATAAACACCAGATTCCATATTCTGGTGAAGCAGATATGTCTCCCTTCCTGTCAACTGACTCTTTAGCAAAACCCACAAGCCAGCCAGGATGGTCTCCCACCTCCACCTCCCAGCTGTGTTTCCCTGAGCTGAAGCCCTCAGAGCCCAGAACAGTGACATACTTCATGTTTCTCTCTGGATTGTCAGGAAGCTGCTGCTTTGTGTCTCCCTGTCTCACACTGGTCAGATCATCAGACAGATAGAGCCAGGGGGCTGCAGTGTTTGGGTCCAGAATGACAGGACTGAAGTGGACCTTGTCCTTCATCTTCTCCCAGACTCTGAAGGACAGGTTGCCCAGGTGTTTGGCCACATCTGTCAGCGCTCCTGAGACCAGCTGTGGATCTGACAGTGAGCACTGGACTCTGGCTCTGGTCTGAGTAGGTTTATAACTGCTGAGGAATGGCACGTTGTGTTTCTGCAGGTCTTCTTCAACATCAGAGATACTGTCTGACAGAGAGGAGATCTGCTCCTGAATCATCTTCATCTCTCTGCTGATAGTCTTCCCCTTCTGCTCCTCTTCCTCCCTCAGAGCTGCCAGTCTGGACTCCTCTTCCTCTTTCAGGAACTGGTGGAGCTTGTTGAACTCTGCTCTGATCTGCCTCTCTGTGGACAACAGCTGCTTCTGGGAGTGTTCAATCACTTCATTGTATGTTTCCTCCACTTGTTTGTATTTGTTCCTCTTGTCCTGTAGAGACTTTAAGTCAGATTTCAGCTGCTCCTTCAGGTCACTGACTGCTTGTTCTATAGGAACCACCTTGTGACCGTGGTGGAGAGAAAACTCACAGACAGGACACACAGCTCTATCTTCATCCTCACAGAACCAATAAGGGAGTTCTGGATGTTTATCACACACCACCTCCTCTTTC
The DNA here is from genome assembly GCA_031216445.1 of Lateolabrax maculatus. Lineage (NCBI taxonomy): Eukaryota > Metazoa > Chordata > Actinopteri > Acropomatiformes > Lateolabracidae > Lateolabrax > Lateolabrax maculatus. Next base: position 4,618,637 of record CM062217.1, read on the forward strand.
TTTTTTTCTGTCTCAGGTGAACAGGTACTCAGCCTCCCAGCAAATGAGTCAGCCAGTTCCTTCAGTACAAAGTTCACTGTTAAATGATCCTTTAAGGACTTTATTTTACAAATGGGACAGTTTTTGTTTTCAGCTTGTTCCCAGAATTTCTGCAGGCAGCTTGAACAGAAGCTGTGGTTGCAGCTCAGAGACACAAGATCTCTGAAAGTCTCTGAACACACGTGGCAGCTCAGGAAACTTTCTAAAAGAGTGATTTTCTCAGCCATCTGCTCTGATGTGTGAATGATCCTTTAACAGCAAGACTCACCAAATCTGTGTCCCTTTAAATTACAGATTACGATCCTTCTGGTTTGTGTTTATAGCAGAGATCCTTCACCTTGTAAAAGCGATTCCGATCCGTTCAGCAATGTGGAAATCAGATTCAAGTTTCACTTTCCTTCATGCGCGGGTGGAAGTATTTGAAGCAGGAAGTGTATGCGTGTATTAACGTGAAAAAGAAACAACTGAGATGTGTAACATTTTCTTTAGTTCAATCTGACACCTGCGTAGAATAAAGAGGACATTTAAACCTGCAACAAGCTGCTGCCGACTCTGCGCAAACTGCAAAACTGTAAAGAAAAGAAAAACTCTTAAACACACAGGCTGAACATTTGTATGCTGATCACCTCTTACTTTGTGCTGTTTGATTGCACATGTTCACTGCAGGATGCAGTTAGGCCTACACTGACTGTTGGCCCCTTTAATATTCATACAGCGACATGAAGGCCATCCTGGTAATGATCCACAATACATTTGATTTTAAAACTAACACTGTTTAGTCTCTGGAGAATATAAAATGTAACAATCTTTATCTCTTCATGTTGTATCATGTAGGTGTGACACACAGCAGTCCTGACATGTGCTCATATTATGTGATTTACTATGTATATTCTGTATAGTTCTCATGATGATGTTGTAAAAGAGCCTTATTTTATTTAATTTATACACATTCATGTGGGGGTTGAGTTTCGATTACTGCCAAAAGGGGCCTGGCCTCCCCAGTGACATGGCTTGGTGTCTACGGTCTGGTAGAAGCGACAGAAGGAAGTCCATTTCTCATCATTTCCCTGTTCTTTACAGGACAAAACATCCACTCTAACCACAGGCCTCACAGCCGGGGCCTGTTACAGATTCTTGAGGGATCTTTTAGACTCTGAGGACACTGATGTGGGTGAATTTCTGGCCCTGATAGATGTTGTTGATGATATTGTAGGCTGCAGTCTCATGATGGTGTCACCTCACTTGTTGAATCATGTGTAAATGCAAGGCCAATGCCCATACCTGTCCCCTCTCCTCCAGCTGAGGTAACCCCCCCCCCCCCCCAGCCACAACTAATGCACCATCCACTGATGCAGTAAGCGAAGCCACAGTTTACACCCAGGTAGCTGTTGATACAACCGATGCTGCTACATTTAGTGACGCAAATGTACACAGAACAACAGTCCAAAAGCCCAACATATTCTTTTACATTGATATAAAAAGATAGAAATACATTAAATCCTCACACAGAAGAAGGTGGAACAACTCAACCTTTTTCTGTCTATTTTCTCGGCTTTTTGAATATTTCTGTCTCGAGATGATATAATGAAGATGACTATGATGATCTGGTGATGATATTAATGACAGTGGCACTATGAGGAAGACTACGGGACCAGAGTCCAGCTGACAAGTGAGAGGCAGTTCAGAGAGTGAATGAGCTCCAGCAGGGGGCGCAGTCACACAGAGTAAAGCACAAACACACACTGATGGCTGGCAGGTGGATGCTTCTGATGCAGCTGCACAATAAGTCGACTTTAGTGTCAAATCTAACAGACGATCCAGTCAGAGACAACAGCAGTTTATCACCGTAGAGTAAGACAAAGCCTCCGTTATAATTATTGATCAGGGCTGCACGGTTATGACCAAAACGACCATCCTGATTACAGTCTGACATCATGATGCTGAGACGTGGTTGTTTTCCTCACTGATTTTGGGGAACTAAATCATTCTCCTTTATCCATCTTCTATCAGAAACTGTTTCCAGACGTTCTTAACTGAATGAAATGTACCAATACCACTGATAAATCAGGATTCTGTATGAATGATCAAAGCTGAAATCATGATTGGAGATGATTAACTGTGCAGCCCTACACATAAACTACAGTAAGCGTCCTTCTCTGGTCTCTCCAGCTCCGTGCGAGCTCTGCTGCCTTCCTGTCAGCTATTTAGTCAGACGAAGCATTACTGAGATAAACTGGAGCCGCTGTGTTCACTCTGAACCTCGGCCATCTTCTCTCTCCAGCCGGTGACTAAGTTGCACTGACAACACTGAGTCGGCTTCTCTTCGTAGGGTGTCTTTCACTCTTTCTCCCATTCCCTCTGTTTCCGACCTTATTCAATCATTTCTCTGCAGTTGGCTCTTTCTAGTTTCCCTTTGTCTCTTTTTGTCACTTTGGGTTTCTTCTGTATAATAATATTAATCCTCTAGTTCTCTGATTCTTCGGATTATTGCTCTGTTCTCTTACGTGCTACACGTGTTTCTATAACTTCAACAAAATGTGTTAAGGTGTTATCAATAAAATGATCATTTAAATAGAAAAATGAATCAGTTTCTGTGTTTACAGACATCAAATTGCAGAACAGCTTTGATTTTACTGACAAAAGTAACTCTGGACAGAAATGAATGAATTCATATTTTGACCAGAATATTTGCTCACCAGGTAGAAAACATGTTTTTGAATGCAACATAAAGTGAATCCACAGTTATCCAGTGTGAATCCTGAAGTTCATCCAACACAGACTCATGTGCTGATGGTTTGTTTCACATCTAAGGGACAGTTAACACAAACACACAGGAACAAACAGCAGCTCCGCCTTAATAAATGTTCAAGGATGATGAAATAAACGCTGCTATGCAATCATAAAGATACTTTAAGATTCAACATCTACGATTCAAAGACAAGGTCAGGGCTTTGCAGTCAACATTTTTAATGCATATATTTTATTGACAAAAAATCTTATTAAATGAAATGAATGAACAGAAACAGTGTTTAATTGAAGCCCTAATCCACACAATCTTAAAGTCAATCAGAAATAATATATAGAATATGTCTGACAGTCAACAGTAGTTAGTGTTTCATGACACACACGATAAACAAATAATTAGTACAACATTCACTGTTTGGTCCATTTTGCACAGTAAAACCTGAATCAGAATCAGAATCAGAATCAGAATTGGGTTAATTACCAAATAAGTTTTCACATAAAAGGAATTTGCTGTGGTGGATTGTTGCGTAACAATAAACGTAGAGAAATAAGAAAGTAGAAGAACAGAGAAAGTAAAAGAAGAGAATAACAAACATTTTACGTTTTTACTAAAGAAAAAATTAGAAATCTGAATGTATTAATATAAATGCATTTTGAGAAAGTTTTTAAATGAATTAATTTCAATATTTGAATAACTAAAAGATGAAGAGTAATTGTAAAATTATGAAAATAAACAAGGTAAAATGAGACTTTCTGTGGTAATAGCATTAAAAAGTAAAGCATATTTGAAATTAAAACATTAAAAATGAACATTGTTGGTAAAACTTTGAAGATAGAAAAAATAATCTGTAGATAAAAGATTTAGAATTATCATATTAAATCTACTTGTTCCACTTCTTCAAACACCATTTTAGCAGGAATGTTCAAACACCTGATTATGTCGACATTTATTCTTTAGTTTCTCATTCTGAGCTTTGGAAATATATTTTATATTATAAAATAAGCAAGGAATGTTCCATCATGTAATTTGTTCAGACAGATAAAATCTTAATTTTGGGATCTCTACATTTTCTTCAAGTACTTTCAAGTTACATGATTCTCGTCTATAAAGAACTAACTGGAATTGTCTGTAACTGACAAGAAACCACCACCATTATAAAACTAATAATAAATCACTTCGACCTCACCGCCCTCCCTGAACATCACAGAGAAATATCAGCTGGACAGATTTTGATCTCAGTGGTTTTAGCATCACCAGCCTTTGCAATACTGAAATATGGGAAGAGTTTCTCAGTGAAAGTGTCTCTGTGAGTGTAGATGTGAGTCATGTCTTCAGGGTCGTAGAAGGACACCTCCCCCCCGTCATAGTCCAGCTGGACTCTGATCCTCTGGAGACTCTTCTTCACTGGGACAGTCCCACCAAGACCATTAGTGTATTTACCACTGCGATGCACTAAACACCAGATTCCATATTCTGGTGAAGCAAGTAACTCTCCCTTCCTGTCAGCTGACTCTTTAGCCAAACCCACATTCCAGTCAGGATGGTCTCCCACCTCCACCTCCCAGCTGTGTTTCCCTGAGCTGAAGCCCTCAGAGCCAAACACAGCAGGATACTTCATGTGTCTCTCTGGATTGTCAGGAAGCTGCTGCTTTGTGTCTCCCTGTCTCACACTGGTCAGATCATCAGACAGATAGAGCCAGGGGTGTGCAGTGTTTGGGTCCAGAATGACAGGACTGAAGTGGACCTTGTCCTTCATCTTCTCCCAGACTCTGAAGGACAGGTTGCCCAGGTGTTTGGCCACATCTGTCAGCGCTCCTGAGACCAGCTGTGGATCTGACAGTGAGCACTGGACTCTGGCTCTGGTCTGAGTGGGTTTATAACTGCTGAGGAATGGCACGTTGTGTTTCTGCAGGTCTTCTTCAACAGCAGAGATACTGACTGACAGAGAGGAGATCTGCTCCTGAATCATCTTCATCTCTCTGCTGATAGTCTTCCCCTTCTGCTCCTCTTCCTCCCTCAGAGCTGCCAGTCTGGACTCCTCTTCCTCTTTCAGGAACTGGTGGAGCTTGTTGAACTCTGCTCTGATCTGCCTCTCTGTGGACAACAGCTGCTTCTTGGAGTGTTGAATCACTTCATTGTATGTTTCCTCCACTTGTTTGTATTTGTTCCTCTTGTCCTGTAGAGACTTTAAGTCAGATTTCAGCTGCTCCTTCAGGTCACTGACTGCTTGTTCTATAGGAACCACCTTGTGACCGTGGTGGAGAGAAAACTCACAGACAGGACACACAGCTCTATCTTCATCTTTACAGAACAATTTAGGCTCTTCTTGATGTGTCCTACACACCACTTCTGTCTCAGATGATCCAGCTTTCTGTCTCCCAGCAAATGAGTCAGACAGTTCCTTCAGTGCAAAGTTCACCCCAACATTTTCTTTGGAGGATTTTCTTTTACAAATGGGACAGTTTTTGTTTTCAGCTTGTTCCCAGAATTTCTGCAGGCAGCTTGAACAGAAGCTGTGGTTGCAGCTCAGAGACACAGGATCTCTGAAAGTCTCTGAACACACGTGGCAGCTCAGGTAACTTTCTAGAAGAGTAATTTTCTCAGCCATCTGCTCTGATGTGTGAATGATCCTTTAACAGCAAGACTCACCAAATCTGTGTCCCTTTAAATTACAGATTACAATCCTTCTGGTTTGTGTTTATAGCAGAGATCCTTCGCCCTGTAATGGCGTCTCAGCTCCTTTCCGCAATGTTAAAATCAGCTTTAAGTTTCACTTTCCTTCACTGTATGTAAATAACTGACATCTGACATTTTATTTTCTTATCAGTAGATGGTGCTATTTGATTTATTTTCATATTTTAAGGTAACTGTCCACATGATGTGAGTTGTTAATTTACAGATTACGATCCTTCTGGTTTGTGTTTATATCAGAGATCCTTCACCTTGTAAAAGCGTCTCCGATCCGTTCAGCAATGTGGAAATCAGATTCAAGTTTCACTTTCCTTCATGCGCGGGGGGAAGTATTTGAAGCAGGAAGTGTACGCGTGTATTAACGTGAAGAAGAAACAACTGAGATGTGTTACATTTTCTTTAGTTCAATCTGACACCTGCGTAGAATAAAGAGGACATTTAAACCTGCAACAAGCTGCTGCCGACTCTGCGCAAACTGCAAAACTGTAAAGAAAAGAAAAACCCTTAAACACACAGGCTGAACATTTGTGTGCTGATCACCTCTTACTTTGTGCTGTTTGATTGCACATGTTCACTGCAGGATGCAGTTAGGCCTGATTATATGATTATATGATAATAGAAACAGTGATTATTTGAAACCCTAATCCACACAATCTTAAAGGCAATATTTGATGGACCTGTTCAATTTTCTTACAGTTTTGTGCCATGTGGACTGAAACTTGAAAATAAATATAAACTGTGTCCAACATTGTTGAGCAATTTATGCAGAATTTTAAAGGGCACAAATAAGGAAGTACATTTGTTTGTTTGGATAAAACTGAAATAATATATAGAATATGTCTGACAGTCAACAGTAGGTTGTGTTTCATGACACACACGATAAACAAATAACAGGTGAATTATTACAACATTCATTGTTTGGTCCATTTTGCACAGTAAAACCTGAATTGGGTTTATTGCCCAGTAAGTTTTCACATACAAGGAATTTACTGTGGTGGATTGGTGCTCAACAATAAATGAAGAGAAATAAGTAGAAGAACAGAGAAAGAAGAAGAACATGTTTTATTAAAGAAAACATTAAAAAAACTCTGAATGTATTAATATAAATGCATTTTGATAATTTGTTTTACTCCATTACTTTCAATACTATAACTGAAAGATGAAGAGAAATTGTAAAATGGTAAAATAAAAGAATAAAGTTAAGATGAAATTTACTATTACTATTTAAAATGAATACATTAAAACTGAATGTTATTGCTTAACCTTTTAAGATAGAAAAAATTACCGTAGAAAAAATATTTAGGATAATTAGGACAAACAACATTTTAGCAGGAATGCTTCACACACGTAAATATGCCCACATTTATTCTTTAGTTTGTCATTCTGTGCTTTGGAAATATATTCTATCAAACTTTAGTTGTTTAAAATATTTATAAAAGTTAAGGATGCCACCAACTTTGTTCACCCGCTCTGGTCCAGTGTCAGAGGCAAGAGGATATTCACGCACAGACAAATGTAGTACAAAAATAATAGTCTTTATTGAAGATACAAAATTAATTAAACCTGTGACTCGGCACCCCAAACAGAAATCCCCGGAGGTCAACTTTTAGTAGGTACAGACAGCCACCCCACGACCCAATAACACAGCACTGCAAGTGAATAAAGATGAGCTTTACACACCCTAAGAGAACACTGCACACAGTACCAACACAGCAATCACTGCACTGCACACCAGGACACAATATGAAATGCACAGCCATCAGTAAGGCCCAAACTGCATGCAGTTCAAAACCACTTCTACCAATAAGGGAGGCAGAGGGCCTCCTTAGCCACCAGCGTTGCCCCTCAATGAGCCCCCGGCAGGGTGTCAGGTTACTAAAATCTAATTTCAATAAATCATATGTAAACCAAGACAAAATACTTAATATAGAAGCACAGGTAAAGCACTTAGTAGTCCCTGGGCCCTCTCTACCTAAAGGATGTATCCATCCTCCCCTCCTAACACAGGAACAGGCAGATCCCCTGCTTAGCTGTCTTCACTGTCGGCTATACTACAAGTTGCAAACAGCACCCTCCTGCCACAGCCCCAGCCACGTTCAATTCCTCCTTTTATCTGCATGATTCTCCACACCCGGTAACACAGGTGAGAGTCCATTATTTTCATGCACTTTCAAATACACGATTCTCATCTATAAAGAACTAACTGGAATTGTCTGTGACTGACAAGATACCACCACAATTATAAAACTAATAATAAATCACTTCGACCTCACCGCCCTCCCTGAACATCACAGAGAAATATCAGCTGGACAGATTTTGATCTCAGTGGTTTTAGCATCACCAGCATCTCCAATATTGAAATATGGGAAGAGTTTCTCAGTGAAAGTGTCTCTGTGAGTGCAGATGTGAGTCATGTCTTCAGGGTCGTAGAAGGACACCTCCCCCCCGTCATAGTCCAGCTGGACTCTGATCCTCTGGAGACTCTTCTTCACTCTGACAGTCTTACCATCACCATTAGTGTATTTACCACTGCGATGCAATAAACACCAGATTCCATATTCTGGTGAAACAAATATCTTTCCCTTCCTGTCAACTGACTCTTTAGCCAAACCCACATTCCAACAGGGATGGTCTCCCACCTCCACCTCCCAGCTGTGTTTCCCTGAGCTGAAGCCCTCAGAGCCCAGAACATCTGTATAGTAAGTGCATCTCTCTGGATTGTCAGGAAGCTGCTGCTTTGTGTCTCCCTGTCTCACACTGGTCAGATCATCAGACAGATAGAGCCAGGGGGCTGCAGTGTTTGGGTCCAGAATGACAGGACTGAAGTGGACCTTGTCCTTCATCTTCTCCCAGACTCTGAAGGACAGGTTGCCCAGGTGTTTGGCCACATCTGTCAGTGCTCCTGAGACCAGCTGTGGATCTGACAGTGAGCACTGGACTCTGGCTCTGGTCTGAGTGGGTTTATAACTGCTGAGGAATGGCACCTTGTGTTTCTGCAGGTCTTCTTCAACAGCAGAGATACTGTCTGACAGAGAGGAGATCTGCTCCTGAATCATCTTCATCTCTCTGCTGATAGTCTTCCCCTTCTGCTCCTCTTCCTCCCTCAGAGCTGCCAGTCTGGACTCCTCTTCCTCTTTCAGGAACTGGTGCAGCTTGTTGAACTCTGCTCTGATCTGCCTCTCTGTGGACAACAGCTGCTTCTTGGAGTGTTGAATCACTTCATTGTATGTTTTCTCCACTTGTTTGTATTTGTTCCTCTTGTCCTGTAGAGACTTTAAGTCAGATTTCAGCTGCTCCTTCAGGTCACTGACTGCTTGTTCTATAGGAACCACCTTGTGACCGTGGTGGAGAGAAAACTCACAGACAGGACACACAGCTCTATCTTCATCTTTACAGAACGATTTAGACTCTTCTTGATGTTTACTACACACCACCTCCACCTTCTTCTCCCATTTTTCTGTCTCAGATGATCCAACTTTCTGTCTCCCAGCAAATAAGTCAGCCAGTTCCTTCAGTACAAAGTTCACTGTTAAATGATCCTTTAAGGACTTTATTTTACAAATGGGACAGTTTTTGTTTTCAGCTTGTTCCCAGAATTTCTGCAGGCAGCTTGAACAGAAGCTGTGGTTGCAGCTCAGAGACACAGGATCTCTGAAAGTCTCTGAACACACGTGGCAGCTCAGGTAACTTTCTAAAAGAGTAATTTTCTCAGCCATCTGCTCTGATGTGTGAATGATCCTTTAACAGCAAGACTCACCAAATCTGTTTCCCTTTAAATTACAGATTACAATCCTTCTGGTTTGTGTTTATATCAGAGATCCTTCACCTTGTAAAAGCGTCTCCGATCCGTTCAGCAATGTGGAAATCAGATTCAAGTTTCACTTTCCTTCATGTGCGGGGGGAAGTATTTGAAGCAGGAAGTGTACGCGTGTATTAACGTGAAGAAGAAACAACTGAGATGTGTTACATTTTCTTTAGTTCAATCTGACACCTGCGTAGAATAAAGAGGACATTTAAACCTGCAACAAGCTGCTGCCGACTCTGCGCAAACTGCAAAACTGTAAAGAAAAGAAAAACCCTTAAACACACAGGCTGAACATTTGTGTGCTGATCACCTCTTACTTTGTGCTGTTTGATTGCACATGTTCACTGCAGGATGCAGTTAGGCCTACACTGACTGTTGGCCTCTTTGATATTCATACAGCGACATGAAGGCCATCCTGGTAATGATCCACAATACATTTGATTTTAAAACGAACACTGTTTATTTTCTGGAGATTATAAAATGTAACAATCTTTATCTCTTCATGTTGTATCATGTAGGTGTGGCACACAGTAGGCCTAACGTGTGCTCATATTATGTGATTTACTATGTATATTCTGTATAGTTCTCGTGATGTTGCAAAAGAGCCTTATTTTATTTTAATTTATACACATTCATATGGGGGTTGAGTTTCGTTTACTGCCAAAAAAAAAGAGGGAAAGTCAAAAGCAGCTTTAAGTTTCACTTTCTTTCACTGTATGTAAATAACTGACATCTGAAATTTTATTTTCTCATTAGTAGATGGTGGTACATGATTTATTAACATATTTTACGGTAAATGTCCACATAAGGTGAGTTGTTTTTTCGTAAAAATAATAATTTAATTTGAAGTGAAAAAAAACATACATGACAAAATGTATTGACATAGTAAACAAGTGTTTAACTAAAGAATTTCCTTTATTTTGTGTAAAATAATCTCCATGTCAGTTCATGTGTTATACAACCAGAGTGTTTGAAGCATTAAATCATAATTTCATTAAATGTCAAATGTACTCTCCCAAAACATCTGGACATCTTTTATTTGTGCATACCGAGAAAAATGATAATCCACAAACAGAAGTTGTGTCAGTGAAGAAAAAAACTAATTCTTCTTAAAATATAGAAGCACATTAAAGAAGAAGAACTCTTTATATCTGCATTTTATATTAAAATGTGTTAATGAAAAACATAAATATGTATTTTTAAGAAAAAATAATATGTTGTGTTTGGCAGCTTCATCTGACTGCCCAGTAGATGACAGTCTGAGCTCCAGTCTCACACTAAAGACTTCCACATGATCACCTGCATCAGCACCCAGAACAGGACGGAGTAGAGGCACGTCCAGCCACTGTGGACCAGACCTGCAGCTTCAGATGGAAGCAGAGATATTAGGATAAATATATTCACCGTTACAGTGTAAAACTCTAAAGACACAGAGTCCCTTCTAACATCTGAGGAGGTGAAGCTGCATTAAGAGTCAGAAACAGTCATCAAAGAGCTCAGGTAGGAGAGCACTGATGTATTTCCTGTTTTCAACACGAGAGGGAACCAAAGGATAGATAGATAGATAGATAGATAGATAGATAGATTACTTTATTCATCCTCGAAGGGAAATTAGGTCATCATAGCAGTCGGTATATTTAAATACAATAAAATACAATACAACAATAAAATACAATACAATAGAATAAAATAGAATAAAATTAAATGTTCCAGTATATGGAGCGGAGTGTTGTACAGGGTACACAGTGCAAGGAGACATTTAGTGCAGTTCTGTGGTGGTGACTCTGACAGAGGTAGATGAGTTGTAGAGTCTTATTGCAGTTGGGAGGAACGATTTCCTGTAGCGTTCCTTAGAGCAGCGGGGTTGAATGAGTCTGTGGCTGAAGCTGCTCTTTAGCTTGTCCAGTGTTTTGTGGAGGGGGTGAGAGGGATTTTCCGTGATTGCCAACAGTTTTGCCAGCATCCTATCCTCCACCACCTCCTCCAGGGTGACAAGCTTAGAGCCAACCACAGACTCAGCTTTTCTGAGGACAAAGATTATTCAAATCTTTTGAAGCTCAGTGCGCTCAAACACGCTTTTAGTGTGTTTTCTTATGAAGCCGGGGGGGTTTTGGAGGTGTGTGTTGTGTGATAGATGGAAGGAGAAGTCTTTATTTAGGAGGACATATCAGTCCCCTGCCTTCAGGGTAGGACTTTTTTTTCCCTTATGATTTAATCTGTTTTTTCATGTATTACTTTTTTAATGTACTATCAGCAGTTTATGAAATACACGTGTTTCTATAACTTCAAGAAAATGTGTTAAGGTGTTATCAATAAAATGATCATTTAAATAGAAAAGTGAATCAGTTTCTGTGTTTACAGACATCAAATTGCAGAACAGCTTTGATTTTACTGACGAAAGTAACTCTGGACAGAAATGAATTAATTCATATTTTGACCACAATATTTGCTCACCAGGTAGAAAACATGTTTTTGAATGCAACATAAAGTGAATCCACAGTTATCCAGTGTGAATCCTGAAGTTCATCCAACACAGACTCATGTGCTGATGGTTTGTTTCACATCTAAGGGACAGTTAACACAAACACACAGGAACAAACAGCAGCTCCGCCTTAATAAATGTTCAAGGATGATGAAATAAACGCTGCTATGCAATCATAAAGATACTTTAAAATTCAACATCTATGATTCAAAGACAAGGTCAGGGCTTTGCAGTCAACATTTTTAATGCATATATTTTATTGACAAAAAACCTGATTATATGATAATAGAAACAGTGATTATTTGAAACCCTAATCCATACAATCTTAAAGGCAATATTTGATGGACCTGGTCAATTTTCTTACAGTTTTGTCCCATTTGGACTGAAACTTGAAAATAAATATAAACTGTGTCCAACATTGTTGCAATTTATGCAGAATTTTAAAGGACACAAATAAGGAAGTACATTTGTTTGTTTGGATAAAACTGAAATAATATATAGAATATGTCTGACAGTCAACAGTAGGTTGTGTTTCATGACACACACGATAAACAAATAACAGGTGAATTATTACAACATTCATTGTTTGGTCCATTTTGCACAGTAAAACCTGAATTGGGTTTATTGCCCAGTAAGTTTTCACATACAAGGAATTTACTGTGGTGGATTGGTTCTTAACAATAAATGAAGAGAAATAAGTAGAAGAACAGAGAAAGAAGAAGAACATGTTTTATTAAAGAAAACATTAAAAAAAACTCTGAATGTATTAATATAAATGCATTTTGATAATTTGTTTTACTCCATTACTTTCAATACTATAACTGAAAGATGAAAAGAAATTGTAAAATGGTAAAGTAAAAAAATAAAGTTAAGATGAAATTTACTATTACTATTTAAAATGAAAACATTAAAACTGAATGTTATTGCTTAACCTTAGATAAGAAAGATCTGCTCCTGAATCATCTTCATCTCTCTGCTGATAGTCTTCCTCTTCTGCTCCTCTTCCTCCCTCAGAGCTGCCAGTCTGGACTCCTCTTCCTCTTTCAGGAACTGGTGGAGCTTGTTGAACTCTGCTCTGATCTGCCTCTCTGTGGACAACAGCTGCTTCTTGGAGTGTTGAATCACTTCATTGTATGTTTCCTCCACTTGTTTGTATTTGTTCCTCTTGTCCTGTAGAGACTTTAAGTCAGATTTCAGCTGCTCCTTCAGGTCACTGACTGCTTGTTCTATAGGAACCACCTTGTGACCGTGGTGGAGAGAAAACTCACAGACATGACACACAGCTCTATCTTCATCTTTACAGAACGATTTAGACTCTTCTTGATGTTTACAACACACCACCTCCACCTTCTTCTCCCATTTTTCTGTCTCAGATGATTCAACTTTCTGTCTCCCAGCAAATAAGTCAGCCAGCTCCTTCAGTGTAAAGTTCACTACAAAATATTTCTTTGAGGATCTCCTTTTACAAATGGGACAGTTTTTGTTTTCAGTTTGTTCCCAGAATTTCTCCAGGCAGCTTGAACAGAACATATTTTAGTTGAAACATAAATGTTCTGTCAGTGTCTTTACAATCATTCAAATCAGACAAATATCAGAACTTTAAGTTTGAGCTTTCAAAGTAAAACAACTAATACAAACACAACAATAAGGTGTGGTGATCTGCTGCTGGAATGAACTGAACTATTTCCTTAAACTTTAATCCTGTCTGACATCTTACTGTTGCTTTCAATCAAAATCTGTTGATATATATACACACACACACATTATGAACCAAGACTCCAGTACAACAAAAATAAGGTCACTTCTTTATTGCATGGATGATAGCTACAGATATAGAAATACAACAGTCCAAGTCAACCCTGTCTTGTGCATTTGGCCACAAGTTCTCATCTCACCTTCTGTCCTGTCCTGCAATCCACCTGGGAAAAGATCTTTCTGCAGGTCTGATCCATCCCTGCAACCTTCTGCAGACACGTGCAGACGTCCAGCATTCACTGCATCCAAGAGGAACATCTGATCATGTGGCTGCTGGTCATAAACTTTCCACCTCCATGAGGAAAATGATTCCTGTGTGGCTGAGGAATGGAGAGTGAGGTTCCCTCTGTCCTCAGCTGTAACAAGTCTTTCATAGAGGTGATCAAGTCATGAAAATAGGAGCTCTTTTATTTTATTTTTTTTCTTTGGTTTTGAACGTAAATTTTACAGTTTTTAACAACAGTGTGTAAACATTTGCAGACTGGAGGGTAAATACAGAGTTTGGGTGGTGGTTGAGTTTGAGTGAGAAAAAAGTTCATGAAATTTGAAAAATGTGGTCACTGAATGTATTTTGTGTAAAAGCAGTGAAAAGTCCTCACTGACTGCTGCTGTGCTGCTGTGTGAAGAGACTTTAAACAAAATGAACTCAAACTAGAAGTCACACTGACTCTCTGCTCTCTGCTGGATGATTTATGAACAGCAGGTTAACTATGTAGCTGTGCCTCTAGGAAATCACACCAAACATCACATCATCTCGCCTAGAAAATCTTCAGTTGGCAGCATTCAGCCAATCAAAGCAGTAGTTGAAGCTGACTGGTCTGGTAAAAGGGATGTGAAGGTTCAGGCTGTCACCACTTCCCCACTTAATGAGGAGCAACAAGAGACGGTGAACAAACTGCTGTTGGAGGAGTCATCTGCTTCTGCCAGAGATGTTAATGATGTTGGCCGTGCTCCAAGCCCACAGATGTCGACGAACCTTAAAGACGACATTCACCTGCAGACATCTCAGGGCCTTTGTTCCTCCCATATGAGAGTGTAAGGAAACGCTTTGGCCTCTCCAACGCTCCTGTGGCTTTCCAAAGGAGTATGGAAGAGATCACAATGGTCTTATACAACCATACATACTGTTCTGAGGATGAAGCTTCCTCAGAGTAAACAGTACAGAAAAAACTCTGATGGTTGAAAAAAATGTCTGTTGTTTCCCTAATTATTTCATTTTACATCATCTATTGATTTTAAATACATATATTTACAATAAATGTAATTCAGAAATATACAATAAATGTATTAATACAGCACATATCTTGAAACAAGTTTAGAAATGACTCCATTTGGTCATAACTATAACGATTATTTTTTTTTTTTTTTAATTTTATTTAGTTTATTCATCACAAACGTGAAATTATTTCTCCGCATTTAACCCATCCAGTGGCACCTGTACGAACACACACATGCACAGGGTCACACAAAGAGACAGGTGCCATATTCACACTGGAGCGGTGGGCAGCAGTTCACAGCGCCCGGGGACCAATTGGGGGTGCGGTGCCTTGCTCAAGGGCACCTCGGCCGTGGCAAGTAGGTGGGCTTCCACCCCACCAGCTGTCAGTCCACCAATCTTCGGGAGCGAGAGCGGGGATCGAACATCCAAACTTGGGTTATTGGACAACCCCGCTCTGCCACTGAGCCACGGCCGCCCAGCTTTCAATATCAAATGATATGCAGGTTATTTTCTTGATACTTTTTCTTCTATAAAATGTCAGGAAATAATGAAAAATGTCCATCAGAGAAAGGTGACATCTTCAAATTTCTTTTTTTTTACGACCAACAGTCCAAAAGCCCAAAATATACATTTACACTGATATAAAAGGAAAGAAAATCATTAAATCCTCACACAGAAGAAGGTGGAACAACTCGACCTTTTTCTGTCTATTTTCTCAGCTTTTTAAATATTTCTGTCTCGAGATGATATAATGAAGATGACTATGATGATCTGATGATGATATTAATGACTGTGGCACTATGAGGAAGACTACGGGACCAGAGTCCAGCTGACAGATGAGAGGCAGTTCAGAGAGTGAATGAGCTCCAGCAGGGGGCGCAGTCACACAGAGTAAAGCACAAACACACACTGATGGCTGGCAGGTGGATGCTTCTGATGCAGCTGAACAATAAGTCGACTTTAGTGTCAAATCCAACAGACGATCCAGTCAGAGACAACAGCAGTTTATCACCGTAGAGTAAGACAAAGCCTCCGTTATAATTATTGATCAGGGCTGCACGGTTATGACCGAAACGACCATCCTGATCACAGTCTGACATCATGATGTTGAGACGTGGTTGTTTTCCTCACTGATTTTGGGGAACTAAATCATTCTCCTTTATCCATCTTCTATCAGAAACTGTTTCCAGACGTTCTTAACTGAATGAAATGTACCAATACCACTGATAAATCAGGATTCTGTATGAATGATCAAAGCTGAAATCATGATTGGAGATGATTAACTGTGCAGCCCTACACATAAACTACAGTAAGCGTCCTTCTCTGGTCTCTCCAGGTCCGTGCGAGCTCTGCTGCCTTCCTGTCAGCTATTTAGTCAGACGAAGCATTACTGAGATAAACTGGAGCCGCTGTGTTCACTCTGAACCTCGGCCATCTTCTCTCTCCAGCCGGTGACTAAGTTGCACTGACAACACTGAGTCGGCTTCTCTTCGTAGGGTGTCTTTCACTCTTTCTCCCATTCCCTCTGTTTCCAACCTTATTCAATCATTTCTCTGCAGTTGGCTCTTTCTAGTTTCCATTTGTCTCTTTTTGTCACTTTGGGTTTCTTCTGTATAATGATATTAATCCTCTAGTTCTCTGATTCTTCGGATTATTGCTCTGTTCTCTTACGTGCTACACGTGTTTCTATAACTTCAAGAAAATGTGTTAAGGTGTTATCAATAAAATGATCATTTAAATAGAAAAGTGAATCAGTTTCTGTGTTTACAGACATCAAATTGCAGAACAGCTTTGATTTTACTGACAAAAGTAACTCTGGACAGAAATGAATGAATTCATATTTTGACCAGAATATTTGCTCACCAGGTAGAAAACATGTTTTTGAATGCAACATAAAGTGAATCCACAGTTATCCAGTGTGAATCCTGAAGTTCATCCAACACAGACTCATGTGCTGATGGTTTGTTTCACATCTAAGGGACAGTTAACACAAACACACAGGAACAAACAGCAGCTCCGCCTTAATAAATGTTCAAGGATGATGAAATAAACGCTGCTATGCAATCATAAAGATACTTTAAAATTCAACATCTACGATTCAAAGACAAGGTCAGGGTTTTGCAGTCAACATTTTTAATGCATATATTTTATTGACAAAAATCTGATTACATGATAATAGAAACAGTGTTTAGTTGAAGCCCTAATCCACACAATCTTAAAGTGAATATTTGATGGACCTGTTCAATTTTCAAACATTTTTGTGCCACTCTAATTTGGACTGAACCTTGAAAAAAAAAATAAACTGTGACTAACATAATCAAGCAATTTATGCAAAATGTTCTACAGTTAAAGAAACACAAATAAGGAAGTTATTTTGTTTCTATGAATAAAACTGGAATAATATATGGAAATAATAATAGTAATCTAAATATCATGACTGACAGACATGGTAAACAAATAACAGCAACAACATCAACTTTCACTGTTTGGTCCATTCTGCACAGTAAAACATGATATTTTATTATTTTTTTTATTTTTAATCTAAATGTATAAACGTAAATGCATTTTGAGAAAGTTACTTACAGAATTACTTTCAATACTTGGATAACTGAAAAATAAAAAGTAATTGTAAAATGTCAAAAAAAAAACAAGGTAAGATAAGGCTTGTTATTTGATGTTTTATGATTTAAAGTAAAGCCTATTTAATATGAACAGTGTTGCTCAACGTTTAAAGATATATATATATATATATATATATATATAGATAAAAGATTTAAAAATAACATATTAAATCTACTTGTTCCACTTCTTCAAACACCATTTTAGCAGCAAGGTTCAAACACTTTAATCTACTGACGTTTTATTCTTTAGTTTCTCATTCTGAGCTTTGGAAATATATTTTATATTATAAACAACCAAGGAATGTTCCATCATGTAATTTTTTCAGACAGATAAAATTTTATTTCCTGGATCTTTACATTTTCTTCAAGTACTTTTAAATTACACGATTGTCATCTCTAAAGAACTAACTGGAATTGTCTGTAACTGACAAGAAACCACCACCATTATAAAACTAATAATAAATCACTTCGACCTCACCGCCCTCCCTGAACATCACAGAGAAATATCAGCTGGACACATTTTGATCTCAGTGGTTTTAGCATCAGCAGCATCTCCAATATTGAAAAGTGGGAAGAGTTTCTCAGTGAAAGTGTCTCTGTGAGTGTAGATGTGAGTCATGTCTTCAGGGTCGTAGAAGGACACCTCCCCCCCGTCATAGTCCAGCTGGACTCTGATCCTCTGGAGACTCTTCTTCACTGGGACAGTCTCACCAAGACCATTAATGTATTTTTCACTGCGATGCAATAAACACCAGATTCCATATTTTGGTGAAACAAATAACTCTCCCTTCCTGTCAACTGACTCTTTAGCCAAACCCACATTCCAGTCAGGATGGTCTCCCACCTCCACCTCCCAGCTGTGTTTCCCTGAGCTGAAGCCCTCAGAGCCAAACACAGCAGGATACTTCATGTTTCTCTCTGGATTGTCAGGAAGCTGCTGCTTTGTGTCTTCATGTCTCACACTGGTCAGATCATCAGACAGATAGAGATTGTGGGCTGCAGTGTTTGGGTCCAGAATGACAGGACTGAAGTGGACCTTGTCCTTCATCTTCTCCCAGACTCTGAAGGACAGGTTGCCCAGGTGTTTGGCCACATCTGTCAGCGCTCCTGAGACCAGCTGTGGATCTGACAGTGAGCACTGGACTCTGGCTCTGGTCTGAGTGGGTTTATAACTGCTGAGGAATGGCACGTTGTGTTTCTGCAGGTCTTCTTCAACATCAGAGATACTGTCTGACAGAGAGGAGATCTGCTCCTGAATCATCTTCATCTCTCTGCTGATAGTCTTCCCCTTCTGCTCCTCTTCCTCCCTCAGAGCTGCCAGTCTGGACTCCTCTTCCTCTTTCAGGAACTGGTGGAGCTTGTTGAACTCTGCTCTGATCTGCCTCTCTGTGGACAACAGCTGCTTCTTGGAGTGTTGAATCACTTCATTGTATGTTTTCTCCACTTGTTTGTATTTGTTCCTCTTGTCCTGTAGAGACTTTAAGTCAGATTTCAGCTGCTCCTTCAGGTCACTGACTGCTTGTTCTATAGGAACCACCTTGTGACCGACGTGGTGAGGAAAATCACAGACAGGACACACAGCTCTATCTTCATCTTTACAGAACAATTTAGGCTCTTCTTGATGTTTACTACACACCACCTCCACCTTCTTCTCTCCTTTTTCTGTCTCAGATAATCCAGTTTTCTGTCTCCCAGCAAAGGAGTCAGCCAGCTCCTTCAGTGCAAAGTTCACCCCAACATTTTCTTTTGAGGATTTTCTTTTACAAATAGGACAGTTTTTGTTTTCCACTTGTTTCCAGAATTTCTGCAGGCAGCTTGAACAGAAGCTGTGGTTGCAGCTCAGAGACACAGGATCTCTGAAAGTCTCTGAACACACGTGGCAGCTCAGGAAACTTTCTAAAAGAGACATTTTCTCAGCCATTTCTGCTACTATCCAAATTATCTTGGAAGACTCACCAGCTCCAATTTCTCTTCAGCTTGCTGTTTAAAATCCTTAAAGTGAGCAGTTAGAGATGTTTCACCCTGTGATGGTGTCGTGGCTCTGTTCAATAATGTCAGAATTTGCTTTCAGTTCCACCAACCTCTTTTATTGGTTCATCATTAACGGTTGTAAATGCAGAAATGCTGCCACCTGTTTTTATTACCAGCTGATAGAATGAGATACTTTGGAAGCTCGAAGACTTTCAGGTTCATCCTGGACTCAAACATGTTTAACCCCTCCCTCCCTGTGTTGGAAACACTCTTTAAGACGATTATTACTGTACCTATGATGTTAAATAAGAGTAAGGAGGGGTGTGTGTGTGTGTGTCTGTGTGTGTGTGTGTGATTGAATATAATTTGCTCATTTTAGCTTTTACATACAGTATTTCCATTCACGGAAATATATTCTGAACAGTTGTTTTTTCAGTGTTTATAGCTCTCACTATCTTTGGACTTTGTGTGACAGTTCTTTTATTGCCTGACCTTTGGTACGTGTACTGACTTGTGATTTCGTCCTTTTTGTGTTTCATGAACTACCTCCTGAGCCTCAGCCCAGTTGCAAACACAGAACAACCACTGATGTTAAACTCTTTTAAGACGATAATTACTGTACCTGTGATGTCAAATAACATTAATGGGGATGTGTGTGTGTAATTGATTAGGATTTGCTCATTTAAGTTTTTCCATACAGTATATTCATACTGAAACAATATTCAGAAACAGTTGTTTGTTCAGTGTTTCTAGCTCTTTTCTGCTTTTTTGTTTTTTCTGAACAGAAATAAATAAATTGTAGTAACTGTCCTGAAGATCAACAACTTTAAAAATGTTCGTATGTGTCTCTTTCACTTTAATTTTCATTTCAAAACCCCTCAAAACTACTGTAAATACTAAAACCTAAATACTGTATCTGATATTAATGTGTCAGATTATAATAATATATAATCCAAATTCATAATTGCTTTTCATAGATAATCAGGTAAAATTATGCTTTAAACCAACAACATTATTATATACATTTGTGTGTGTGAAAAAATATTTTCAACTATATTGTTCGTTATATGTTAAATCAATTAAATTACAGGTACATGCTCAGTTTTTATATATTTATTCATTCACTCTTTTTCCTGTTCAGGGTCACAGGAGGACTTGAGTCTATCCCATCATGGATCAGTTGGAATGATGATCACAAGATTAAAAACTGCAAAACAAAATAACAAATGATTTAACATATTTTAGTTGAAACATAAATGTTCTTTCAGTATCTTTACAATCATTCAAATCATACAAATATCAGAACTTTAAGTTTGAGCTTTCAAACTAAAACATGAAGTAAAACCTGAGCAGATGAACTTCTCTCTTTGGTTATTTAGATCTTCATTTGCTTCTTTTCTTGTAGCAGTTATTCTTCCAACAGTCCAGACAAAACAATCAAATAATACAAGACGCTCATATAGACAAGAACACAATGAGGCTGGAAAATATATTCAGGCAGGCAGAGAAGTTGTTTAATACTTAAATGTTCTCTACATGGATTTTGGCTCATCTGTAACAGAGAAACAAGAGGAGTCAACATGACAGTCAATGAGTTCTCTGATTTTGTTGTAACTCTTCCAACATGGCAGCACGTCTCTTATAACCATCAGGAAATGTTCTTCAAACTCTCACTAACATGTCTCTGTTTGCTCACTTGTTTCAATGAATTCACTGAAATGTTGAGGTGTCTGAGCTGAGAGATGTCTCTGCCATGTGTGTCCAATGTTTGGATACTTGTGTGAGAAATGTTTAGATAAGCCTATGTCAAAGGTCTGGCTACTTTCATAGATGGGTGCCCCTTGGGGGTTGTTTTTCTAAAGTTCCAAAGAGAGGAGATCAGTTTTAACATGAACCATATGTTCAAGTTCACACCTTCCCTTTTTGTAAAAATAGCCATATATGGTTATGAGGTTGGCTCTGAGCCTATCTTGTTACCACACATTAGCTATACCATGAGGCTTTAAAAGGTGTAGTTTGGGTGGAAAACGGGAGAGATTCACATTGGCTTCGGATCCTCTCACAGGCAATCTTTGGTGCTTGTTTTGACGCTGTACTTTTTGTAATAAACCTTTTTATACAATTAAGTCGGTGTCAGCGGAGATTTCTTCATCATCATCACATCATCGCCACAGAAGATACAACAATGTCAAAGCTGCAGTGACAGTGATCTGTTTCATGAGTCTGTTCAGACAGAAAGTCTCTTCTGAATGATGATCTTTGACCAACATATTGCACAACAGTCAGTGTAAGGCCTGTCAGTCACACAATAATTTCCAACAAGGTGTAAAATGAGCTTGTTAATGAGTGTTAAAGCTTCAGACCTTCAGACTGCAGGTTTCCCAACACGTGCAGAAGCCCACACTGATGTTTTACTGATGTATCTCTTTGCAGAAGAAAGACTTGTTGAGGCATATGTACATATATATACATATAGTACTGTATTCCTTTCATACCAGAGTACTGAAACATGTTAGACGTGTCAGATGGTTTGTCCCATAAAATATCATTTTAAGCTGAAGGTTGCTCTGGAATGAACTGAATTAATGCCTTAAACCTGAATGCTACCTGGCATCTTACTGTTGCTTTCATTTTGATCTCTTACTGTTCGAAATGCTGCCACTGTACCTCATTCTTTTGAATTTACTGCACTGAAAGTTAACTTATCCAGTAGTAATTCAACAGACCACCCTCAGCTGTCTCTAGTGCAATTAATACATTAGCAAACTTACTTTCTGAGTACAGTAACTCATAGAAACTGGTTCTAGGTGACTTTAACCTGATTTGGTTGGAAAATGATTCAAATAGTCTGAAAGAGACGTGTGACAGTCTCAATCTGTGGCGGCTGATTGATGAGCCGACCAGATCACACTGGAAGGATCTTTCAAAATCAACATGGATAGATTTGATTCTGTCCAATAGGAGGGACAAGATTACTGCTTCTGGAGCTTTTGTGCTTGGCATCCTTGACCACTGTCCTCTTGCCTGCATCAGTACTTTGTCTCCATCTTGTGGCGTTTACGGGAAGAAAAATGTGTCCATGTGATCACATACTGTCTGCATACTGTACATTCAATAATGTTGATGACATTATGCACATGTGAGCATGTTGTTGTCCCTGAAAGTTGCATTAAGTAGGTTACAACATGAATAAAATGTGACAGTGAAACCGTTTCTTAAACCATGTTGTCTTCTTGGAAATGTTTCTCCATTTCTACACCCTTCATACACTGTCAGCATGATACAGTCCTGCTGACTGACTCCACTTGTTTAAAGAACCAAATCTTTAGTGGAAATCTGAATTCTCCTTTAGAGCAATTTTCATTTTAAGACTACATCTCTGTCTGTACAACCCTCAGTGCTCCCTCTTTTCAGTGAGGCTGTAAGAAATAAAGAGTCTAAGACTGAAAGAAGAAGGAAACTTTTAACTTTGAATTGTTTATAATCATGCAGTGAAGTTGTAGGAGGGCCTTGTTCCAACCACCTTTAAATGTGATATTTCTGTTGTCCTATTGGAACCACCTTGTGACTCTTCTGCATATCTGTAGTTCATGTTTGTTTAAAAAAAACATTGATTTATCCGCCACTAATACCGTCCGATGATCGATTTTTATGTTGCTGTGGTTTTTACGTATTGTTCAGGGTCATTCAGTGCCCTTCAAGATGTACATTTTTGCTTGTGTGTGCATCGTAATGTGACATTTGATTTAAACATTTAAAAGAAAAAAAACTACAAACAAAACTGACGGACAAATCTTAAATGCCAGGAGAGAAACCTGGCTGGCACACCTAACAAATGATCAAAAATAATATTCAAAAGATAAAACACTGAAAGTCAAACCGTCACAATAAACATATACAGTATATGTACTATATATAACTAAATCAGAATCATAAACATAATGAAGATACATTATGGTTCCTGTTATTGGACATGTCAATAAACCTTATGAACTTTATAAGGTGATTCTGCAAGCCTGATTTGTTGCCCCCAAGTGGCCAAAGAATCAATTCTTGCAGGTTTTAAATCTGTTGAGTCTACAACCTTTTAGTCTACTTTAAAGCATTAGCTTTATCATTATCAAACTTTCATTTGTAAGCATGCTCACCATGAGGTTCACTTTGTTCCATACTATTTTCACTTAAATCACCAAATTTTCTACTTTAATATCTAAGTTTTAAATATATTTGTATTCTTCCTCTGATCTGCTCCAAAATATTTGAATAACCAAGGCCTAATAAATTGTTATCATATTACATAACTGCCCCTGCATACGATTGGTTTAAGTAACAACTTTATAATTAATAACAAGCTCTGAAAGCAGAAGTCTAGGAAAAATAAGGGCAAGCAGACATTCAGGTGTCGGGTCTGTTATACAATTTATTAGAAAATAAAATGTACAAAGTAGTAAAAGTAATAAAGTCCAAATAAGAATCCATGGATCAATACCTGCACATAATAACAAATACAAAACACAAGCACACCCATTAGAATACATGCATTTAACATCATTGATAATCATGTGGAGAATCTATCTTTAACTATAAGCTTTTTAAGAGGTGCATGTTTATCAATGATAGCAAGTAATGAATTTGTTGAATTTATTCCAGCGCCAATTCTACATCTGGATTTCAAGGTGTGTGAGTGTCACTGAAAAAAGCCTGGTCATTAAAAGGTTTTAAATTTCTTTGGATAACAATCCTACAGCTTGATCTTTCCAGTGTAGCGCCTCTAATGCAGGCTCGAGGACAGTGGTCACTGATCCCAAGAAGCTCCAGAAGCAGTAATCTTGTCCCTCCTATTGGACAGAATCAAATCTATCCATGTTGATTTTGAAAGATCCTTCCAATGTGATCTGGTCGGCTCATCAATCAGCTGCCACAGATTGAGACTGTCACACGTCTCTTTCAGACCATTTGAATCATTTGCCAACCAAATCAGGTTAAAGTCACCTAGAACCAGTTTCTTTGAGTTGCTGTACTGAGAAAGTAAGTTTGCTAATGTATTAATTGCACTAGAGACAGCTGAGGGTGGTCTGTTGAATTACTACTGGATAAGTTAACTTTCAGTGCAGTTAATTTAAAAGAATGAGGTCAACATGACTTCACATATACAACCACACCATCCCCCTTTTCCAACTCTGTCTGTTCTCTACAAGTTGTAAGGAAATTACGTACACTCATGTTTAAGCCAGGTTTTTGTCAGGACCAGGATATCGGGGTCAGTCTGTGATATTTTTCTCAGGTGATCTAATTTAAATTAAATGTTTAAATGGACCAATCTGAGGCTGTTTCTGGATTTGAAAGCATGCGGTTTAAAAAAGACTTGCTCAGAGTCATAGGAGGGCTTACTCGCAGATGGCAACCTAGAGCTTGTTTGGGGTTTTTAGGGTTAAATCAACTTGTACAAGAAATAGGCCATTAGTGATCAGTACAGGAATGTCAAAAAACAAGAGCCGGGAGTGAAGGACAGTATTGATCATATTAATTAAAATATTGAATATGCTAATTGGTATGGTAAATGTTAATGTATTAGAGGTAAAACTGGGATATTGGAGGCAGCTGATTTTAAGACAGGGTGACAAAAGGCAGGACTTTCAGGGCGTCATGACAGCATGATTCTCATAACCATTAACAAATACATTTTTAAAGGCTGACATGCCTCTGTTTGGTCATTTGAAACTGTACATGCACTAAAATGTCAAGGCTCCAGTGACTGATCTGTTTTGTGAGTCTGTTCAGAGAGAAAACCACTCCTGAACACTGACCTTTGACCAGCATATTGCACAATAGTCAGTGTAAGGCTTGCTTGTCACACAACAGTAACAAGTGTAGATCTGCTGTTGACTCTGAGACAAAAGCTGCACAGACTGTTAATCTACTGTACGACAACTTTTCTCTGTAAGTACAACATCATTTTTGTTTCATTGAATCAAAACTTTTAACCATTTAATATTAACAACAAGGTGTAAAATGAGCTTGTTGATGATTGTTAAAGCTTCAGACCTTCAGACTGCAGGTTTCCCAACATGTGCAGAAGCCCACACTGATGTTTTACTGATGTATCTCTCTGCAGAAGAAATATAAGACTTGTTGAGGTACATGATGTGCAACAGTTATGTGCTGGAATGAACTGAACTAACTCCTTAAACCTTAATCCTGCCTGAAATCTTACTGTGCATTTCACTCTATTGTTGAGGATTCCAAGAATTTCCAAACGTGTTCAGATGCTCAAGATAAACATTCATCAGGATCTAATATTAATCCTTGAAACAAATCATAGTAGAAAAAAAAAGTTTGCTGCTTATTTCCTGGATGACAAGATGTTTGTAAAGATCATAAAGTTTTGCAAAAAGCAAGAACAAACATGGAGAAACTCTGCACCCTGATACCAACACACTTCATCTGATGTGACTGACTTTATCTGTCATTCAAAGTGACAGAGATGAAACTAGAAGTCACACTGACTCTCTGCTCTCTGGTGGATGATTTATGAACAGCAGGTTAAACAGACAGGAGGTCTGACCATCTCTCTTCTCTCATATCCTCTATTGTAAGTCAAATTGTATTTATATAGCCCAAAATCACCTCACAATTTGGCTCAGGGGCTTTACAACATGTACAGGCTTATAACTATTTTAACAATAAACTCTGAACTCTTTGGGATCAAAAAACTTTTATATTCTTTATATATAAAGAAGAGTGGGAAATCTACAGTAAACATTAAAACCTTCCTTATCAGAGCAGTAAATTTGAAGTTACCCTGTTACCACTGTACCTCCCCCTTGTTTTTATGATTCCAGCTTCACCTCAGAGATGATCCAGCTGAGACTGGTGACACTGGCTGTGCTGCTCTGCTCTCTTCCCGGTGCTGATGGAGGGAAAGTCCTTGTTTTCCCCGTGGATGGAAGCCACTGGGTCAACATGATGGTCCTCATCCAAGAGCTCCATTCCAGAGGTCACAACATCACAGTGATCCGGCCCAAAACCAGCTGGTACATCAAAGCAGAGTCCCGTCACTACCAGTCAATCACCGTTGATGCTGTTATTGGATTGGATGCAAACAACTCAAATTATTTCACAACGAGAATTCTGCAGCTCCGGCGCGAGTTTCACAATTCTACTTCAGCGTATCTCAAAGCTGTGGAGGAGTTTTTGATAATGATGCGTCATGTTCACAAAGCTGTGGTTGATAAAATGCAAGAGATATTCGAGGATGCTAAACTCATACAGTTCTTACAAGAGGCCAAGTACGATGTCGTTCTGACAGACCCCTGCTTCGGTGGAGGGGTTCTTCTGGCTCATCGGTTGGGTCTGCCGCTGGTCTTCAATGTGCGATGGACAATCATGGCAGATGGACATCACACAGTTGCCCCCTCACCGCTCTCATATGTTCCCATACCAGGCACTGAACTGACTGATAAGATGACTTTTTGGCAAAGGGTGAAAAACGTTTTATTTGCCTTAATGGTACTTAATAACCAGGTCATGATAAAAGAACCTCAATACACACCATTTGTCCACCGTCACTTTGGTCCTGACGTCCACTACGATGAGCTCGTTCAGGCAGCAGATATTTGGTTGATGAGAACTGACTTTACCTTTGAGTTCCCTCGTCCCACCATGCCCAACGTTGTCTACATGGGCGGGTTCCAGTGCAAACCCTCCAAGCCGCTTCCTCAACATCTGGAGGACTTTGTCCAGAGCTCTGCAGAACATGGAGTCATTATTATGAGTTTGGGCACCTTGGTGGGGAAGCTCCCTGAGGATATAGCAGAACATGTGGCCGCTGCTTTCGCCCAATTACCTCAGAAGGTCATCTGGAGGCATACTGGGAACAGACCGTCCACCCTGGGCAACAACACCTTGCTGCTGGACTGGCTGCCCCAAAACGACCTCTTAGGTCACCCGAAGACTAGAGTGTTTGTGGCCCACGGAGGCACAAACGGACTTCAAGAGGCCATCTACCACGGAGTTCCCATCGTGGGGCTTCCTCTGATGTTTGACCAGGATGATAACCTGTTCAGGATGAGAGCGAGGGGCATTGCCACAGTGCTGGACATTGGCACATTGAACAAAGACAACTTCCTGGAGGCGGTGAAGGCTGTGCTCTATGAGCCGTCCTACAGGGAGAACGTGCAGAAGCTCTCCAGGCTGCACAGAGACCAGCCCATGAAGCCTCTGGACCGAGCCATGTTCTGGATCGAGTTTGTCATGAGACACAAGGGAGCTGCTCACTTAAAGACCGACTCCTACAAGATGTCCTGGATTCAGTACCACTCCATTGATGTAATCGCACTGTTGCTTGTGTTGGTATTGATGATGTCACTGATGTGCATTTTAACAGTGAAATGTTTGTGGTGTAAAGTGTTTGGTGGGAGGAAAGGAAAAGTGGACTAACATACAGAAAATGCCTACTATGCTCTGCATGTACTTCTCCATTTCACTAAAATGGAGGAAGTCTTTTATTCTGTACTAAATATTTATCTGGAACATCTGAAATTAAATGATGATGCTATAGTAACACAAAATAACATCAAGTTGTATATTTGATTCAAAGGCGCAGTCACTCTTGATTGTCTCCAAGAAACCCAGAGGGATAGTTTGAAGGATAAGTGATAGAGACATTTATTATCAGAGCCTTAAGACAGATAAGGTATTGGTGTGCAGGAACCTATGATATGTGAAAATTGTGAAAAAAGTGGAAATTAATTATAAAATACTCATCAGCCTGTAACCAAAATGTGTACTTTGTCTCTGCCTTCTGAAACTAAACACAAACCCTCAGGGACTCTTTCTCTTTAATGAGACTCTATAACAAACTTGAGTGTCAACGAGCAGAATCAGGTACTCAACAGTGAGTTAGGTGATGATAAAATCTTAGTGTTACCTTGAGCATCACATTAAAGCACAGTCTAAAATGAAGTCCCCATATTACATACAGCTTTCATAACACAAGTCTCATTGACAACTGCAAATGTGCAATGTTATATTTTATTTCTTAAAAGCATTTTTGTGGTGAAGTCATGAAGCTCAAATACAAATGATCCAGTCCACTCTTTTGACACATTATGCTAAGTACTGTCCACTGGCTGTAAATTAAAATGTACCTAAAGACAAAAGACAAATGCAACTTTGCATTTTGTCAACTGGGAATCATAATTTATCAACCACTGCATCACAGTATGCAGGGTTATGTAAAATGTCAGCCAAAGTGTGCAACAACCTAACACACACATGCACACACATCCCTGAACATCACAAAGAAATATCAGCTTGACAGATTCTGATCTCAGTGGTTTTAGCATCAGCAGCCTTTCTAACACCAAAATATGGGAAGAGTTTCTCAGTGAAAGTGTCTCTGTGAGTGTAGATGTGAGTCATGTCTTCAGGGTCGTAGAAGGACACCTCCCCCCCGTCATAGTCCAGCTGGACTTTGATCCTCTGGAGACTCTTCTTCACTCTGACAGTCTTACCATCACCATTAGTGTATTTACCACTGCGATGCAATAAACACCAGATTCCATATCCTGGACAGACAAGTATCTCTCCCTTCCTGTCAACTGACTCTTTAGCCAAACCCACAAGCCAGTCAGGATGGTCTCCCACCTCCACCTCCCAGCTGTGTTTCCCTGAGCTGAAGCCCTCAGAGCCCAGAACAGTGAAATACTTCATGTTTCTCTCTGGATTGTCAGGAAGCTGCTGCTTTGTGTCTCCATGTTTCACACTGGTCAGATCATCAGACAGATAGAGCCAGGGGTCTGCAGTGTTTGGGTCCAGAATGACAGGACTGAAGTGGACCTTGTCCTTCATCTTCTCCCAGACTCTGAAGGACAGGTTGCCCAGTTGTTTGGCCACATCTGTCAGCGCTCCTGAGACCAGCTGTGGATCTGACAGTGAGCACTGGACTCTGGCTCTGGTCTGAGTGGGTTTATAACTGCTGAGGAATGGCACGTTGTGTTTCTGCAGGTCTTCTTCAACAGCAGAGATACTGTCTGACAGAGAGGAGATCTGCTCCTGAATCATCTTCATCTGTCTGCTGATAGTCTTCCCCTTCTGCTCCTCTTCCTCCCTCAGAGCTGCCAGTCTGGACTCCTCTTCCTCTTTCAGGAACTGGTGGAGCTTGTTGAACTCTGCTCTGATCTGCCTCTCTGTGGACAACAGCTGCTTCTTGGAGTGTTGAATCACTTCATTGTATGTTTCCTCCACTTGTTTGTATTTGTTCCTCTTGTCCTGTAGAGACTTTAAGTCAGATTTCAGCTGCTCCTTCAGGTCACTGACTGCTTGTTCTATAGGAACCACCTTGTGACCGTGGTGGAGAGAAAACTCACAGACAGGACACACAGCTCTATCTTCATCTTTACAGAACAATTTAGGCTCTTCTTGATGTGTCCTACACACCACTTCTGTCTCAGATGATCCAGCTTTCTGTCTCCCAGCAAATGAGTCAGACAGTTCCTTCAGTGCAAAGTTCACCCCAACATTTTCTTTGGAGGATTTTCTTTTACAAATGGGACAGTTTTTGTTTTCAGCTTGTTCCCAGAATTTCTGCAGGCAGCTTGAACAGAAGCTGTGGTTGCAGCTCAGAGACACAGGATCTCTGAAAGTCTCTGAACACACATGGCAGCTCAGGAAACTTTCTAAAAGAGAGATTTTCTCAGCCATTTCTTTTACTCTTCAAATTATCTAGCAAAACTCACCAGCCCCAATTTCTCTTCAGTTTGCTGCTTAAAATCCTTCAAGGAGCAGTTAGAGATCTCCCAACTTGTAATGGTGGCGTGGCTCTGTTCAACAATGTCAGAATTACGCCAACGTCTTTTATTGTTAATCATTAAATGCAGTAAATGCTGCCATCTGTTTTTATTACCAGCAGATAGAACGAGATACTTTAGAAGCTTGAAACATGCTTAACCCCTCCCTCCCTCTGTGTGATTATCTGACCAGGGTCATTTTATATATTTTATATACTGCTGGGTAGGTTAACCTAAAATAACATATCAAAAGTAAAGTAACTGAAGATTTATGACAAACGAAGTGGAATAAAAAGTACTATAATTGCCTGAAGTATAAAGTTGCATAAGAAATAGTCAAAAAGTACCTCAAAACTGTACATAGGTACAGTACTTGAGTAAATGTACTTAGTTACAGTCCACCACTGTCTTACACACTGGCAGGAAGGTGAAGATTTTTATTTCAACAAAAAGTTGCAGCTGATTTTTACTGAATTACAATGAAAATATACTTTATCACAGTGAAAACAAAGAAACAGTTGAAAACACAGAACAAACAACGGATATCAAACTGTGTTAAAATGAAACTGCACCTATAATGAACATTAAGGAGGTGTGTGTATGCCTCTGTGTGTATTTGTGTTTTCGATTGAGTATAATTTGCTAATTTGAGCTTTTTTATGCATATCAATATGCAAAAAGACTATCAGAAACATTTATTTTTTCATTGCTCCTGTTTATTGCTGATTTCAGCTCTCACCAACTCTGGATTTTGTGTGACCTTTGGACTAAAAATCTTATTGGCACATGTGCCTCCTTGAGATTCCAAGTCTTTTTATTTTCCATAAAGGTTGGTAGAATATTGTGAATAGGGTCACACAAATCAATTGTATTAACTGTCCTGAGGATGAACAACTTTTAAAATGTTCTTATGTGTCTTTTTTAATCTTTATTTTCATTGCAAAACCCCTCAGTACTATACTATGTAAATACTAAAAACTGAATACTGTATCTGTTCTTACTTAAGGTTTATAAGACCCAAAGGTGGAGAGAAAACTCACAGAAGCTATAGGGGACATCTGGATGTTTATCACACACCACCTCCTCTTTCTTCTTTTCCTTTGTTTTTAAACCATTATTCTGCCTATTGGCAAAGTAGTCAGCCAGTTCCTTCAGTACAAAGTTCACTGTTAAATGATCCTTTAAGGACTTTATTTTACAAATGGGACAGTTTTTGTTTTCAGCTTGTTCCCAGAATTTCTGCAGGCAGCTTGAACAGAAGCTGTGGTTGCAGCTCAGAGACACAGGATCTCTGAAAGTCTCTGAACACACGTGGCAGCTCAGGTAACTTTCAAGAACAGAACTTTTCTCACCCATTTGCTCTGATTGCTTCGGCTCTATGTGAATGATCCTTTAACAGCAAGACTCACCGAATTTGTGTCCCTTTAAATTATAGATTACAATCCTTCTGTTTTGTGTTTATGATAGAGATCCTTCACCATGTTATGGTGCTTCAGCTGTCGAAAATCAGTTTGAAGTTTCACATTCCTTCCTTTTAACTGAATAACTGACAACTGATATTTTCTTACCAGCAGATAGTGCAATTTGATTTCTCACCAGATTTTACCGTAACGTTCAACAATACATGCCTTAGAATTATCATTTTTATATAATGTATATTTATATTTATATTAAGGGGGGGAAGTGGAAGTTAGGGGATATTCACCATGTAAATTCATGTGTTATACAACCCAAGTGTTTGAAGCATTCATTCATAATTATATTAAATGACAATGTAATGTCACAAGACAGTGAAAAATGCAATAAAGTAAGTTTTTTATTTGTGCATAGAAAAATGAACAGAAGTTGTGTAGGTGAAAAAAAACATTTCCTCCTAAATAACACAAGCACATTAAAGAACAACAAATCTTTACATCTGCATTTTACACAATAAAAATGTAAAGGAAAAATGTAAATATGTCACAAAAAAAGGTACATGAACATAAATAACTCGTCAATAAATAAAAATTAAGAATCAGTTTCCCCAGCTTTTTCCATCAGGCCAGTTTCACCAGTCTCTCACTGGCCTCCCACAGTTTTTTTGCCACACCAGCGTCTCTTGCGAAAGGACGCAGAGTAGCTTGTCGGCAGTCGACGAAGTAACCCCCGCTGTTTTTGGCAGCTTCATCTGACACAGCACAGTAGATGACAGTCTGAGCGCCAAGCTCGCACTGCACAAAAAACATCCACATGATCACCTGCATCAGCATCCGGAACAGGACGGAGTAGTGGCACGTCCAACCACTTTGGACAAAACCTGGAGCATCATATGGAAGCAGAGATATTAAGATAAATATTTACATAAATACTGTCAGGAATACATATACTGTTAGTTATATATACATTAAACATAATGTTAGTTCTTTTTTTTTTTTTTTTAAACAAAATGACCTCTTACCGGGGTGCACAGCATAGGAGGTCACTCCTTTCCCTTCGGTGATGCGGGCCAGTTCCTGACTGAAGTAGATGTTGGCCAGCTTGCTGCGGCAGTAGGTGAAGAAGGGCAGCAGGTTGTAGTTGAGGTCCTGGAAGTCCAGTTTCTGGTACTTGTAGGTGGAGCATGTGAGGGTGACCACCCGGCTGGGGGCACACTCCTTCAGGCGAGGCAGAAGCAGATTGGTTAGGAGGAAGTGACCCAAGTGGTTGACGCCAAAACACATGCTGAAGCCGTCGTCTGTCCAGTCGAGGACACTGGGCATGCCTGGAAAAGCACCACAGAGGGTGAAGAAAGAGGTCAAAACAATGAGGAGGAGAAAGTAAAATTATCTGGCTTTTCTCTGATGTTGCTTTTCTCCACAAGATCATATCAATATCAATAATTTGGAACTTATCCAGCCTGTCTGTGTTTCCTGTACCCTCAACAGGCCAATAATATATACTAACAGGTGGGCACTGAGATTTTAGAAAATTATTATTATTGTTTTCATGTATCACGTGGTTGACGCCCTCACCTGCGTTATTGATCAGGATGTCAAGCCTCTTCTCTCTCTGGAGGAAGCTCTTACAGAATTCCCTTACAGAGCGCAGGTTGGCCAGATCCAGCTCCATGTGCAGGACGTTAAGGTTGTGACTCTTGAACTTGATCTCCCTCACAGCCTTCTCAGCCTTGTCCACGTCTCTGCAAGCGATAACGACACGGGCGCCTCTCATTGCCAAGGCAACAGCTGTCTCCTTGCCAATGCCAGAATTCCCACCTGCAAAGAAAAAATGGACAAAAATGTATTTTGTTCGTCCTCATGTGAGGATTATGACTCGAATAAGTCAGTAGTAGTTGCAGCTTTCCTATATATCAGCCTTACATCGTCAATTTAAACCACATTGATCTTCATATATACAGTACAGTTCTAGCATCAAGATATACTTAAAGTACCCAAAGTAAAAGTAGTCATTATGCAAAATGGCCCATTTCAGAATAATATATATTTCATTATTGTATTACAATTCTTGACGCATTTATGAGTTCATCACTTTAATGTTGCAGGTGGGGTTAAGTGTAACTACTTGATATACTCATAGGTAGCTTGAGTTGGATCAATAAAGTCTTACCTTAACATATAATAATACATCATTCTGTTGAGGTTATGTTGCATTGTTAAATCTAAATCTGTAAAGTAACTAGTAACTAAAGTTATCACATACATGTAGTGGAGTAGAAAGAAGCAGAACAGGGAAATACCGTTACTCAAGTAAACTTCAAAGTTGTACCTAAGTACAGTACTTGAGTAAATGTACTTAGTTACTTTCCACCACTGCTAAAGGCAGATATTGGCCGCAATGAACCGGACACGTTTATTTACCTGTAATAAGAACTGTTTTGCCATCGAGTCTTTTCAGGTCGGTGCAATACCGCCTCTTCTTCATCCATCTCAAAATGAAGAAAGAAATCAGAGACGCGATGATTGTGTAGAGAACATACATTTCCCTCTGAGAGCTGAAGTCTTTCACCGCGAGCAGCTGCTGATGCTGCGGTCTGCTGGAGCTAACGTCAGCTAGCTCCTTAGCTCGCTAGATGAAGTAAAACGCCATTTTCTATTCCTACTATTCCTCCACTCTTGTTCTGGTCGCGCTTAAGCGTGAGCGGAGCGGGTCCAGGGCGGATTGAACACAACAGAGGGACAGTTATTTCATTTTATTTCGCCTCCAAATTCAAATTCCTGAACCACTTTGCGAGGAAGACGCGAGTGACACACTGACGCGATCTGCACATGCGCCAACTTCTCAGATACCGCAAGTCCCGCGAGAGTTCGTCAAAAAACGCGAGCGACCGGAGCGAAAAGAAAATTAAAATTTTAACCAAAAACATTTTAAAAGCAAAATTATAAACAAGACAATACGCGTATTGTCAGTTACATATATATTATACGTTGCTATGGCCGAAGATAAAAAAATATTATTTTTAAAAACTAACGAGTTAAATTGAAGTTAAATTAACGTCTGTTAATTCCTAACTTAATAACTGGCACCGGAAACTCGTGCGGTTAAATGAGCCTAACTTTCTTTGTTTGCTCTCTGAATGACCTCTGAGACACTGCACCACTCAATATGAGACTTTCAGCCAGGCATGGTGCAAGGCAGGCATGTTATTCTGTTCTCTAAGATAAACATGAGAGCACACTTGACTGAGACCATTTTTCTCTGGGGAGTTCTTCTTATTTGCTCATCTAAAACAGCTGGTAAGTCACTGTAAAGAGGTATTTTAGGGACATAAGATTAATATGTTGAAATTCATATTTTACTCTCATAACTTCAGAATTCTGTGCAATTGTTTTATTTCATTATTTCATGGTTTTGAGAGCTTTAATTAATCATTTGCTCTTGTTTTTTTATAAGGTCAAACATGCAGGGGAAAGTGTGGAGACATGTTGGAGGGATGCTCCTGTCATGCAACCTGTGTGTCTTTGCTGAGCTGCTGTGCAGACTACAACCAGTTCTGTTTCCAGGTGGCGCCTCACTCCAGCTCCATGTTGGGTGGAAGAGCTCTGAGGATCCTCAGTTTGCTCCTTCATCCTGGTGGGAGACTACTCTGCAGGTTTGTGTCTGTGAGCACACACCGTGGCCTTTGAGGCACTTTGTGATGCAAATGTTGCATACACTCATCGTGGGATTATTTCCATTGCACGTCCACAATGTGGAAAATATAAACAGTAAGCCTGTAAGCTCTATAATTACCTTCATAATTTTCCTGTATTTAATGCAAATGGAAACCTGCTGTTTATATAAAGAAAAAAAAGCGCTGCCTTTGAAATTACATATTTGATTGATATTGATATTGATTGTGATCGACCCCCATTTAAAGCTGCAAACTTCAACCCAAGGTAGACTTTTCTCTTATTTTCCAAGAGTCTTCTTAAATGTTATGTTGCATGAAAGGACTTAACATTGCTATTTTACTGACTGTAGAATATCAAAGTGTTTACCGAAGAGAAATGATTTTCACAACAAAACAAAACAATGCCAGATTTTCTGTTTCTGTTGCAGGTTCAAATGTGAGATTGAACGAGAAGGGTTTATTGATGCCGAAGGCCACGCCTACTGCATTACTCCTTTATTGTATGAGACGGGTTGGATACCGTTTGCTGTCTCAACAGACGGCATGCATTTCGACAGATCTGGAGAGTACTTGTCAGGTAAATTGCAAATTAATTAAAAAGGAGGATTTTCCACCTTAGAATTTGACTTAGAATCCATTAAAATGCTATTTAAAGAATACCTGTTATAAGACCACTTATAAGACAAGATGTGTTCCTTCCATGCAGAAAATAAGAACTGGTGCAATCGAACATTTTGCAATAATTATTACTGCTGAAAAACCTTTTCTGTTTAATTTTTGCTGTGTTAGTTCACCCCAGTAAAGCGGACCCCAGCTTTGAAGTCACCCTGGTGAATGCAACACAGTGGCAGCACTACGGCACGCTGAACACGGCGGGACGGCTTAAGATGACGTGGAACAGCTCTTTGATTGGAGCAGAGAAGGTCAACATAGAGCTGTGGGGTTACAGGGAGTTCAGCCGGAGCACAGAGGCAGGGACGAACGGATCATCCTCTCTGCAGGCCGAGCTGAGCTATCTCTACTCTCTCATCAGAAACCTGCCCAACTCTGGTACCTTCAGCTTCATCCCCGAGCCCTCAAAGAACTACTCTGACTGGGAGTTGGGCAATATCCGCGTCACTGCTAGTTCAAAGTCACATGGTGCAAGGTATCCATTATACATATCACACAAAAGTATGCAACATATGATTACATCTTAAGGGGGAAAAAAATGATGATACCAGGAATAACTGCAGATTCTTTGTTATGCTGCTAATTTAACAGCTGTTATAAATGGACACAATACATGTTTTACAGTATTTGCAAATGCTTCTAAAGTTTATTTAGTGTATATCTTATCAAGTACTGCAAAGTCAGTGTTGTTCACTCACATAACGAAGAGATGATCTGGATTTACTCATCAGATCGTCACATGTGCCTGGCTGTAAAACCTAAAATCCAACGGTCCTTACCCTACATTATGGAGGCAGTAACCAACATAAAAATAGTTTAATAGGCATGGGCTGTATGTAGAGTTTGACTGTCACAATGAATCCAAAGTTCAGTATTGGCAGTATTGGTCAGACCACAGGCAGACTGAACAATCTATAGATTGTTAGATTTAAAAAAATCATCACATAATCAATTCCAATTCCAATTAAAGTTTAAACTTTAATTTGAAGTTTATATTTTAGGGGAAAATATCTCTTTCAAAATAACTGTTGATAATTGTTTATTCGCAGGGACGTACAGGGGCTCTGGAGTGGAGGCCATGTCTTAGCCTGGCACCTGGAGCAGGCCTTCAGAGAAGACTCTGCAGCCTGGGCCAAGACTAGGTGTCTGCAGTGGGACGTCCTGGAGAAGAAGCTGCCCAACTTCCTGAACGAGCTCATTGACTGTCCTTGCACTCTGGCTCAGGCCCGAGCAGACACAGGCAGGTTTCATGTGAGTGCACTACAAGTAATCTCTATTACTAACATTTATTATTTATTATTATTATTATAAGAGTAATTTCACCGACGACGGTAGAGAAAGGTCTGTGTGTAGTGACATTAGCAAATATTGTGACTTTCTCTGTTACACAAAGTGAACCAATAACAATTACCTTCGTCTAGAGGCCTTTTGTGAGAGAAAAAATATGAAAGCAATATAAAGATGGTCAAGGCAAATAATACATTCTTTGTCTCTGGGCTGTTTATTTGAGACTAAAATTCAATAAGAGAAGAATTGTATCATGCCGGTTATGCACAGTTCCTCTTATAAATTGTATTAGATTTTTACGTCCAATAACTTTTGAAACCCCACACAGCACATTGTGTCCAGTGAGTATGATTAGTTAGTCTGAGTTTCAGGAAGTAAATAAAAGCACTGCAGTGATTCAGTGGCATAATATGATGATAAGGAAACAGGCCATCAGGATTACTTGAGGGAACATGCAATGTGTTAATATGTGATCAGTGTTGTTAGAGTTCTGTCAAAGTCAAAAGCTGATCAAGTATTGATTCTTAATTCTAAATGTAATTGTTGCCAAATCATATTAAATCACATTTAATATTATATTGAGACTGATTTTTCCTCACTGTCTTATTTCAGACTGACTATAGCTGTGACATTGAGAGGGGCAGTGTGTGCACTTATCACCCAGGTAGTGTCCACTGCGTCAGAGCAATACAGGCCAGGTAGGAGTGACAAGAGGACAGTTTTTACCTTTTTACAAGTGAAAATAAAAGCATTTCTTCCCGTTTTGACTCGGTTTTCTTCCCATATTTTCAGTCCTGCGCATGGATCAGGGCAGCAGTGCTGCTATGACAGCACAGGTGCTCTGGTGCTGACGGGGGACTCGATCGGTGGCAGCACCCCAGACAGAGCTCACGACTGGGGCTCACCTCCATACAGGGAGCCACCACGGGTGCCGGGTTACTCCCACTGGCTTTACGATGTCATGAGTTTCTGCTACTGCTGCCTGTGGTCTGACCACTGCCACATCTATATCAACCATCGGCCTTCCAGCGGGTGTCGCAACTACCAGCCCCCTAGAGCTGGTGAGACCATTCATATATCAAATCAAGTGTATTTATTGACATCTTTCAACACATAAGACTGCCACAACATGCTTAACAGATATCAGCGGACACACCGAATGGATAAAAACTAATAATCAAGCACAGTAGCACAGCACAGTGGTGATGATGGCCCTATTAAGACCTCATTAACAAGACAAGATAAGGATGTCTTAACATCAAACATATAGTTCCTTTTTATAGGTGAATATAACGTCTAAAATTATAAAAGATT
Organism: Lateolabrax maculatus; assembly: GCA_031216445.1. Classification (NCBI taxonomy): domain Eukaryota; kingdom Metazoa; phylum Chordata; class Actinopteri; order Acropomatiformes; family Lateolabracidae; genus Lateolabrax; species Lateolabrax maculatus. Next base: position 4,657,118 of record CM062217.1, read on the forward strand.
CTTGTTTCCGTGGCTAAATTTGGACTAAAACTGAGACTGGAAAAAGTACATCACAAACTCCAAGAAATAGTGCCAGAGTGTGTTTATGTATGTGTTTGTTAATCTGTGTTTAACTGCCTCTGCGTGGCTACGCACACATTAGAGTAGCAGGTAATACCAGATCAGTTTGCAGGAGAAGTAAATGAATTACTGAGTGCGGCTGAAAGTTAAGATGTGGCTACAATTGACTACCTGATCTCCAGAGACTATAAACACAACAGCAAGCCGCATACTGATATGAGAAAATGTTTGGATGAAAGAGAGAGCAGCAGCGTACTGTTCGAAATAAATATGTTTGTGCCAAAACATGTATTGGATGTAAACGCATCAGTGCTTTGTTTCTTGGCGCCTCACAGGTGTCGTCCTCGGGGATCCGCATTTCATAACTTTCGATGGCCTCAACTACACTTTCAATGGCAAAGGAGAGTTCTGCCTTGTGTCTTCGCCAGACAGAGAGCTGACTGTTCAGGCCAGAACAGCACAGGTGAAACTTAAGAACGGTGAGTCCACATTTGACATGAAAGCCCTGGTTGTGTCCCCTCTTTGATCCCCATGCTACTTCTGTGCCTCCCATGTTGAGCTTAAAGCTTTTTTGGATGAAACCGGTTCCAGGATTTCTTCAGAGAGAACCTTTTTTATGGTTCGATTAGGGTTTTTTGTTTTCAGCCACAAGATTGATTGCCCTCCTCTAGAGTTTGCACAGACATATTGACCTTGGTATTTCCTGCTGAATTTTGTTTGTCTCCTTTTCTTGCACAATTCTCTTAAGAACAGTTTATGGCTCCCTCTTATCAAGTGATGTCAGGTCCTTGTGTGACTGAAACATGTTGGCAATGTAAAATGACAGCCTATTTCCTTACATCCCTCTTGTTTTCATCGGTATCTCTTGGGGTCAGATGTGGTGAAGAAGAACAGATGTTTGCTTCATTGTTTAGAATTTCACAACAGCCATGGGCCAAGTGTCTGTAATTGGCCAGATGTCATTAATACTCTCCTCATTAGATCAGTGAAGTCAAACATCTGGATTATTTGATATTGCAGGAACTTCAGCAGTGTTAAAACCGTTCTTGATTTCAGAATTCCTGCTACATAGTAACATAACTACATATCTACAACAATGTGACGTTTCTGTTGACCACCAAGGTACTGCGGCCAAAGCCACATGGCTGTCATCAGTGGCTATGAAGGAGAATGCCTCTGATGCTATTGAGGTGCGTCTAGCAGAGGGCCACCTTCAGGTCCTGAGGAACCAAAAGGTCCTACCTTTCACCGAGCAAAGATGGATGGACCTACACGGTGAGATGATTACGACACTCCTGACCAGCTGCACACTAGACATTGTTAACTTTGGCAGCAATGTTGATGCTGTTTTGACAATTGAACTGATACGATGAAATATTGCAATCTGTCATCAGTAGCACCACGTCACTATCCTATAAATGTTGTCCTGTCTATGGGGTAAAGGTTAAGATGTGGAAGAAAAGATTTTAAAGTTTTGATCTACCACTTCTTGTGCTGAGGTCTTCCTCCAGTAACTATAAACATTTCATTTGAGTTATGTTCTCTGTAGAGGAGGGATGCTTTATTTTCTTTTACAGTTTAGTTTATTTTGTACAGCTAGATGTTGCCTTGTGAAGCCTTAACTGCATTGACATCTACTGTAGAGTCCCATTTTTGTCTTATACCTTTTGTGTATTGTTAAAGTTTACTGTATTTTAAGACTTTCACTATTTCTGATAAAATCAACAAAGGGATGAGGTATTAAAAATACAAACACAATCTCTCTTTTCTAGGAGTATTTGTGTTCGCCCCAAGTCCTCAAAATGTGACCGTCATCTTCCTCTCTGGTGCTGGCGTGGAGGTTCGTGTGCATGAAGGAACCATGGCAGTGACCGTCCTGCTTCCAGCAGAGTTCACCAATCACACTCAGGGTCTCCTCGGCCTGATGAACTCTGACCCATCAGATGACCTGTTGACCCAAACAGGAGAGGTCATCTCCCCAGCGGACGCCACGCCGGAGGAAATCTTCACCTTTGGAGCTGGCTGTGAGTGTGAAAGACTGTTGCACTTGTGTTTGCGAAACAGCAAACATCAATCAGATTGATCAGTGTTGAAATAATGTATTCTCTCTCTAAAGCAGCACAAATATTAAACTTGTTGTGTAGAGAGCCAGGTCGCATGTTTAGAAGGGATGATTAGGGATTCTGTGGTTTGCTAATAATTACAGATCATTGTGTCTTTATAAATGACTACCATATTTCAGCCACATTTGGCTAAAACATTGACAAATGTTACATGGGAAGAAAGAAGGCACATGTTTAGAGTTAACGCAGCTTTAATAGACTGAAGGATGGTATCAGGGGCTGTGACCATACGGTGCAAGTGAAACCACATCTCTGGAACACAGCTGGGGCCAAACCGCATACATACATGATAATAATGTCTCAGCTGTAATTACAGTACATATCCCTCAAGTGAGTAGTAGACTTTCCATGCGCTTGACCTTCTGACTTGCTCCAGGGTTAAGTGCAGCAAACACCCACTTTAAGCTTGTGGGAACTAATAGATTTATTGTTGCTGATAGAGTGCCATTTTTGTATGCATCAAAGTCTGCACCAAAAGAAAACCAGGACAACATGCTCTGTGTGACCTACACTGATCTCTTAGAGTTATGTTCTTATCTCCAAATTATAGCATGCCGCATATTCTCTTATTTTTAATTTCATGTTTTAGAAAATATGTAGTTTGAGCCAAGCAATTCGATTGGTCAAACATAGGCTGCTGTGGCAATAATTCCCATGAATGTGGTTAGCCATGGTTGGTCGCTATGACAACCTTTTCTTAGTCAGTCTCTCTTTTCACCCATTCTTATACATGTTTTTTATGTTTTCCTACATGTGGTTTGCTTATACTACATTGGGTTTTCAGATACTGCGTGTGTTTGTAGTGTAAAAACTGTAATGCAGTTGATTTTTTTCTTGTGTGTTTATAGATACTTCTGACAACACAACCACCACTACTTACATTAATTGCAGTTGGTTTAGGATCAGTCCGAAGCCTGTCATTTGTTTTTCTAACCAGCAATCCAAAATCGTTGCACATCTTAACTGGTGTCGTGTTTTATTATCATCCACAGGGAACATTTCAAAGAAGTCTTCCCTTTTCACGTATGACTCAAAGTACCTCTTGGATACCTACTATTTCCCACCAAGCCACAATCCTGCTTTTGTTCCTGCCTTTTCTCTACCTAAGAGATCTGATGACCCTCTGGTGGCAGACATGTTGACGATGTGCATTGGAGAAGGAGCAAAGTTCTGTAAATATGATACTCTGACCACTCGGAGTCTCACAATGGGAAACGCCACACTCAGGGCCTACCAAAATCATCAGGCCCTAATGGTAGTTCTGGAGCCAGGTACCAAGTGAAACAACATTAATCTCTGTCCATTCATTTGTTGTCTTTTATACTGATAGGCATGGGAACATATTTGTGTCTGTTTTGTTTGTTTTAATGCCAAAGGGCAACTGTATCATCTGTGGATGATTACATGTTTTATGTGGCTTGTTCTATCTTTGAATAAATTCCATTATTTATTCATGAAAATGCAACACACAGGACCTGTAAGAGCTTGTGTGTGTGTGGTTAGGAATTCATCCATGCCTCAACATAATTTCATGCCACAAAAAAGTTTAATGAAGTGAAATCATTAGTTTTGAAATTACGAGTAGTTCATACATCTGCAAATCTTTCAGTGTCATTAGTTAAGACAACATAATGGTTGTAATATTGATTTTTGAATGTGTCATTGTTCCTTTAGCGGTGTCTTGTGGCTGGCTTCCCACACCCAGGAATGGGATGAAGAATGGGACACATTACCTAGAGGGGAACACGCTGAGCTTCACCTGCAATGAAGGCTACATACTGAACGGTTCAACAGAGCGCACTTGTCTGGGTGATGGGACCTGGACAGGAGATCAACCCTACTGTATAACAGGTTGGTTCTAATATGAAACCAAAGTAACAGCTGGTTGAGTTGAGTAAAATAAACTCAGCTGTGACGTGTGTGAGAAAAGCACCAACATTTTGAACTCGTACATATAAAGTCTACTATAAATATTCCCTGCCTTATAAACAACACCTGGATCTCCTGGAAAACTCTCCCTGGTGGCACATGATACTTGGAGAGTTTTGAGAGTCAGCTGCAGGCCAGCGTTGCATTCACGAGCTGTGTTTCTGGAAATCAAACCCAGAAGAACTGAGCACCTAGCAGACATGGATGTTGTGAAAAAGATAATGTGAATGTGATCATTTTTTGTATTAACAAACATCCAAATCTGCATATTCTTAAACACAAAACACAAACGGAACATGAAAAATGATTAGATTTTCACTATCAAGTAATCATTTATCTTGAGTGTAATATACTTCCATCACAAGTAAATAAATAAAGTTATTTACTCACTTATTACAAACTATCTCCTCACATGTTTTATATTCAGTGTGATTGGCAGCATCCTCCAATGAAAACTGAGAGGGACTTTAGGAATCTTCTTCTTCTCATCCAGTCTCTTTGAAAGCAAAGATTCAATTGACTCGGCTCTCGGTTGCTCATGCCGACCATTAGCTATGATCTTAAAGTGATAAACGTCTGATCCTGGATTGGCTCGGCTTTCTGTTTGTAAATTGGAAGCACCTGGGTCCTTCTAATGGTTTCATTCATCACCCCAACCGTGAACTCTCAGAGTATTGTTGTAGTCATCGGCTGTCGCCATCAGGTGGCAGTATTTCCCACTGAATTCTTAGTGTTTTGTGTTTGAGACAGAGCAGGTTAATTCCTCCTTTTGTGCTATTATGTAGTGTGAAGCCAGCCTGTTTTTAAAAAACCTCGAAAAATAACTGGTAACAACGCGGTAATTTATCATCCATGCTGTGGTGACAGCAAGATTGGATGAAATTAGGTCTTTAATCACTTAGTTGGGGAAGAATAAAAGAAGGTTTCAAGAATTTCAAGGGTTTTGGCTTCATCGACCCATCAGCTAAGTAAAATGAGAGGAAGCAGAGAAACGAAGCCACTTGACTTGTGATCCATCACGACTTTCATCCCTTAATGGCTTCATCCCAGTCCCCCACCATACTTTCCTTGTTAGAGCTGCAAACAGAGACTTCCTCTTGATAGTAATCGAGGAAGAACAGACTTCGTATGTCAGATTTAGAGGCCCCTGTAACAACTGGCTGGGTCACGGCTGGATGCAATCGATCCGGACTCCTCCATTAGGAAAACATTAGTTTCATAACTTAGTTATCCAGTGCATACACCTCTAATCTTGAACAAAAAGCCATATCTGCTGATCTTATTTCTGTGGCATTACTGCTGCGGCTACTCAGACAGAAAGTTTTGAAAGTATCTGTCCTAATGTTCAAGTGGTGTTGATGAGTCTGGAGGTAAATATAGTCTCACAGAGACATGCACACAAATTCACATGCATGTATAGATAAAAACAATTATACATTGTGAGGTAGCGCTTTAGCTGTACAAATACATGTTGTACACACGCACACGCACACGCACACACACACAAACAAAGCATGGCTTTTTTAGCTATGTGACAATGATCACACTTGCTCCCACACTCTCATTACACAAATCAGAGCTAACAACTGTCAACATGACCCGAGGTGCTCAATGGCAGGTGTTGCATGAGCTGTTACCTTCGCCATCCGAATGTGACCTCTAGCCATGTAAACAACACTAAATACAGACCAAGCAGGATACGCCCCGACGGATCTCTCCTCCTCCCCTTATATGAATCATTGCAGCATGATGCGTAGGCTGAACAGCCAGAGAATTGTAGTCATAGTTAAGATGAAAACGGCGTGCCGCAGAACAACAAATGCCAGTTTGACTTCTTCTCTTAGTCACTTCAGTGAGCCGCTGTTGAAATGTCAACAGAGGTGACACTAAGTCGCTTCCATCAAAAGTGAATCTCTGTATTAAAATTTCCGATCACTCAGAGCCCCACCTATTTTAGATGGATTATAACCTGCTGTGCGCATAGTGCCCAGTGTGCTTTTTAACTGCTTTAGACTTCAAACAGGGGTGTGGTGTATTGTGATGATCAATGTAATATCTTCGGCTGGAAAGACGGGATTGTTGGAGAGGTAAGGGTGGGGTTTGGATAGAAAGTCCTTGCTGTGTATTTGATCTAAGTACAAACCGTGCCATGGGAGACATGAGAAGTATAAGGTTATAGAGTTTACTAGTTTGGCCGCACCTTGTCACGTTCTTCTGAAAAACAATAGCCCCGGTTGATATCAGATGCATACCAATAACAAGATCTCCCCACCTTGATGGCATTATAATATTAATAGAGTTTCTTGCGCAGAGGAGAAGAAAGTGATTAAAGAAAAGGTGACAGCTGCCAGAGGGATAGAGCAGATTTTCACAGGAATAAGTGACGTGGGTTGCAAGACAAAGCCTCACTCAATTTTCTGCCTGTGGTTCTCTTCTCAGATCCCCCTGAGATAGAGCAGCCGAGAGAGAGTGGAGTGGTTGGTAAATGCAGGTTGCGTAGAAGACGGAGTTTTTGAAATGCCAACCAAGGGCTTCTTGAGACTTTTAAACCAGACACGTAGCTCACACTTCGCTGTCTTCATGTGGCCATTTCTGTCAGTGTACAAAGGTCTGAGACAGTCTCTCGCCTCTCTGTCGTGCCTTAATTCCCATTTCCAGTTGCTTTCATCATTTCCTATTCCTTCTTTCATTACAAGTTGCCTTTTACTCACACAATAATGTAGTATTGCGTGCTTGGTTCACGGTGCTGTTTGATTGTTGTCTTTAAATGGGAGAGAGAATTGTAGAAATATAGATAGGGCCATCTCAAACTTAAGTCAAATTTACTTACAACCTATGCCAATACAACTTCAATAGCGTGACGTGATCGACGGTGAGAAATGCTTCACTGTGTGAGTTTGCACCCAGCAATAATTTTCAGTAATAGTATCAATTTCTCCGAATTAGGCAATTCTCTTTATGATAGACAGCAGTGATTCCTGACCAGCAGTACAGGTACTCCAAGGGTTACTTCTGTAGTTACCATGGATACATAGAAAGATTATGATTTGTTAAAAATAAATAGCCACATGTTTATGTTTAGGAGTAAAATAAACACACAAGTAGGATTACACGTTGATGTGAGACTGATCTTTAGTATGTTAATATTTAACAAATAAACACATATTTCTCATCAACATAACCGCATTAAAGCAGCAGCTATCTTGGTTGTTTACAAAGATGCCTCAGTGGCGCCGCTCTATGTCAGTTATCGCATTAAACTCGCCACATATTAGATAAACGGTTGTGATTGGCTCGCCACCTTACAGTTCTGGTGGAAAATCTCTCTGGATTGGAGAGGGGCCAGACATATCTGCCAGAGCAAATAAAACATGAGTTTGCAGATTCTTCTGGTTTCCAGGCTAGGTTTTAATAGTACAAAGGTGAACCGAAACATAGACAATTCCAGGATACTTTCATCTTGCATGAATTATTTTTTCAGATTCAATAAAATGTTAACATGTAGACAGGTGGTGTCAATGAAGGGGCACTTGAGCTGATCTGATAGAGCTGTGGTGATACGTTAGACTGAAAAGGTTTGGACCACTGATACACAGCATTGATGTCTGAACATTTACAGTATGTGACTAGACTCACATATATGAGGGATTGAACTGGAAAATTAAAACATAGAAGTAGACTTCATGTAAGTGTGAAATAAAAACAAATCTTTTTGACTTGACACACATTCACGTACAGAGACACACACACCTGGCCTCAGGGTCCCAGACCACAAGAAAGGTTAACTATTGAAGCTCAGTCTAGTTCCTTTGGACACATTTATCTTCCAGAGCTGCTGCTGTGTGTAGACTTTATATTCAGAAACTCCCCCAAGAGTGTCTGGGTATGAATCTCTGACCATGGATGGGGTCAAAATAGCAGGTTCAGAGACAAGAAAGGTTTTAGTTGGCTTTGTGTTTTTTGGAGTGTGTTTATGTAACTGGGTGTTTGTTAAGTTTCTACTTGGAACATTTGATGTCAGATGTTTGCCGTCTGACACATGGTTCAAATTCCAAGAATACTTCCTCCCTTCACATTAAGTCAGATGAGTGAGACACACATATCAGATGACAACAGTAGCTTGGTACAGAGACACACACTGTTACTAGGGAGGAGGAAAAAACAACAGAATTATTTTAAGATGGTATCTGCTCTGTCAAAAAACTCATCTCTATCTTGAGAATTGTTTTATATGATAAGAGTGTTGCTCAGGGGTGAATGAACGTGGTAGGGTTGTGAAAACAGTCTTGAATTTCTGATTGTATCGTCTCTTTGCAATTTCTTTGGGAGATAAACAGTAGAAAAGGGATTGAACGATGATGAGCTCAGACATTTTAATTTTCCAAGTTTCTGAGTTCGAATTTGTAGCAAAATGTAGCCATGTCATTTACATACTGTATATATAATCACTTTTATCTATTTGCGAGTCCAAAAATGGGTGATATACACTATCATCTTTGATATGTGTAGAAAACAACTTCAACTTGTTCAGTCCAAGCCCATGACGTTTGTCATGTGTTAATCCCCTCTCAGTGGAAATGTAATGGTCCAAACTGAGTGCTATTGCTCCCTGGAGCTTTACTGTTTGATCAATGCAGGGGGGGTTTAGTAGAGTAATGAGATAGCTTTGGGGTTTTGCCAGCAGGAAAAAAAGGAAAAATGTGAATGTTAACACTGATTGACTGCCAGTCCTGCACATGCTCCCAGTACAATTATACTCTGGGCACCTTGTCGCACTGATGCCGAAGGCAGCAGTGTGATGCCAGTGCTGCTGCATCCAAGGCCTGGCCATGTGTAGCGAAACTGATTGGTTTAGAAACTTCAGGGAATATTTGTACATGTGGGTGTGCATTTCACTGTGCATGCAAGTGTGTGTTTGTATTTGATTTTCCAAGGCTGATGGCATATTAAAGGACCAGCACCTGCAGTGCCTACCTGACAAACATCTACCACACTTAATATACCGGTACGTTTGTGCATTCATGCGGTCGAGGATGACGGTACTTTGATAATTATCTTCTTCATAACTGTCTGTATACTTGCCTTCCTTAAGAAAAATAACTCCTGGCTCAGCTCACTGTATGACTAGTCAAATAGTTTGAAAATGGTTCACTGAACTTGCCAAGACCTCAAAGAAAGTTTCAGATGTTTTAATTTGATCACAATATTACCTAAGCAAGTGCAAACTACTTGTGGAGGCAAATGCTGGGAAAATAATAGAGGCTGTATCAGTCCATCCAAAAATGTGCTCATTATGTGTGTTCAAAGCCAATGTTTCATTTTTTGTTTTGTTTGATCCCCTTGGTAATTATAAAAACTGATTCTTGCATTTGCTGATATACTGGCAGAATACAATGGGCCTTTGTTGGATGGCTGTGTTTGACCTGCATGTACAATATATGGATGTGATTGGTGGAGCTGTTCAAGTCGTTCGAAGTTGACTTGAAGTAATCACTTTTACTACTGAAAATTGCCTTTGCAGGACAAATACATCACTACTACTGATTGGTGAGAGCAAAGCAAAACAACATTAATTCCTCCATCCAACAAAAACTCACATTAGCACGATGTTAGTCCGGAGGTATTAAGTGAAATGAAACGGCTATTCAGTCTGATAATCAGGCTACTTCAGCACAAACGGTATAGCAGAATCTATGACTAATGGCTAATTTAACAAGGCAACGGATCTTTACACTTACATGAGTTCTAGTATTATAAAAGCTAACCTCCGCTAAAATACATTTAAATATGTTTTAACCAGTGGTCAACAGCTATTGTGAAATGTTAACATAGACCTACACTATGGCTACCATGTTCACAAAAAAACCCTTGGTTGGTCGAGCAGGTTTTTTGATCCTTAATCCTTTAACTAAAACTATAAACTATTCACTTCAACCACAGACCACAACTGTTGGCTACTGAGCAGCTCCACTGGATGCCTCGCTGAAAGGAACCGTGACTGCTGATTGATCTTTCCTCTTCAGTTTTCCCTCATGCTTTTACATCCAACAGCAATGCTTCCCTGCTGGCCTTTTGACTTTGTATTGATCCAGATATGAAAAGCTGTGGACGAAGGATAGATTGTTTAAAAAGAAGCAATGGCTGATAGCAGTCACTAATTCTGTGTTGGTATGATTTTCACAGATGATAATGTGGGATTTGTACTTGGCGCCATTGGTTCCCTCTCAGCACTGGTGACGATGGGAGTAATGATCAAACTGCACAACAGGAAACAAGACAGGTGGGTTCACACATGATTAATTTCACAGAAAAATCAATTCCTGTATTTCACTGGTGCTACAAAATCCAATTTAGGAAACAAGAGAAAGAAAATAAGCAAATATTAAATTGGGGTTAGGACTTTGAATGCTTCCTCAGCAGTTTAAGTTGTCTTTCACACTTAACTGCTGCTGCAGATTCATTTGTTCTCTTAATTTAATTTGATTTAATTTATAGGTAGTTTTTATCAGCCGAAATTGTAAATATTATTTCACTACCTTGGTTATAAATATTGCTTTACTTCCTGCACAGGCCTCTTTTAGGCTATTGAATTCCAAGTTCCTGGTAGGCTGAGAAGTTTGATGTAGGCATCCAACAGGCCTAAATATTACTCAACAGATTGATGTAATACCATCTGAAACTGTATCGCAATTGTTATACCAACAGCAGAAAACTGATGATATTTTACCATTTCACTGCATCTCATTGTAGAAATAGTTAAAGCTCCAAGGAGCAACCGATGCATCTGATCATAGTGCAGCCGAACAAACTGACGTTATTTTCATAAAGAAGACAGTGAATAATCGTTCTGTTTACATCATTCCACTGCAGCCTGATTCAGTGCTGCACACGGCAGTAAGTAATATCCACACAACGACAGGGCACAGTAAAAGGAGGTGGTTACCTTGGTGAGAAGTTGGAGGTGTGTAGCCCGTCGCCTGCAGCTCTTCATCTATCGACTCGTTGTGGCTGGTCCTTCTTGCTGAAAATTACCGATATCTTGTTTTGTAAACGCATCTTTGATGAACGAAGGCGGTTAGCGCATCCTTTGCGTTTCCCGTGACTGCTTCACAATAAAAGCCACCTCGTATTTCACCAGTTGAATGCTTTTAATGTGAAACTGCAACAGTAGGAAATGTTGTGTTTTCATTAGCAGTACACATAGAAATACAGTTAATATACTGTAGTGCACAGTAAGCAGTGAGGCTGGTATCATGAGATATGTGTGTATGTGTGTGGAGGCGATATAAGTCCTGTGTGGGAATGGCAGACTCCGCAACTAACAAGGAAAACTACTATTTAGACAGGTAATTCAAGAATGTAAATAAATGGCTATTGCTGAAAAAATGCAGTCCATATGCAATATATAGCCACACCCTATATATATATATATATCAAAAATGGGGTTTGATTTCATGAATATCTTATGGGTTCTAACTTTAGGGTGAGACTAAAACTTTGATTGTAGAATCAAACATCCCAGTCTTGCTCCCTTCCTCAGTACAAACCACCAATGGACAAGTTTCCACTGACTTACGTGACAAATAATGGCTTGTTTTTCATCAGTAGGCCTCCAGCCATAGCCAACCATATATATTTTATTCTGTCTTTGAATGGATAGATTATGTGTTGGAACTAGGAGGCACTTATCTTGTGAGAACCGGTACATAGCTAGAGGTCTTCTTCCCCTCCCATTTCCTCCCAATAGGCGAAACCTTTTGCTGTGCCAACAAAGAACAGAAAAACACAAAAGCAATGAATTCCACCTGCCTGTTTGATATCCAACATGTCCCAGCCTCCTAGCTGTTACTCATAAAATTTCTTTCTGATCTGATCAAACCAAATCAACCTGTATACCCTGTGGGGTCATACTTATGACTGCAGTCCAGAGAAACGAGAGGCTAACAGTAGGGTTAGCTCCTGGGCATATACAAGCAAATTAAAGGCCTGTTTTATGGCCTCATAGACTTCATTTGGGCTTTCCCCCACCATAACTCCGGCAGGGGAGGAAAAAGATGGATGTCAGGAGTCAAGAGCCACCTCCCAGCAGCACTTGGGGCAGGCGGGTGATGAAACCGCTGTGTTTCTCAAGTTGTGAGGGCAGGGAGCGAGCACACCTGCCCCCTCTCGAAGCCTTGATCATGGGAGGCCAGGTGTAAAAAGAGACGAAGAGTGTCAAAAGGTCTGCAGATGTGAGGGAGGTGATCTCACACACGCGACATGCTGGTACACATGCTCATATACGAGACCCGGGACACACACAGCCAGCAAACATACTGTGCATACGGTAGCCTAAGTGCGTAAAGAGAAATCTTATACATTCCTTGAGTGTGAGTGGTCACACTGACACGCATGAATGCACACACACACACACGCACACACGCACACACACACACACACACACACACACACACACACACACACACACACACGCAACACTCTCCCCTACCAACAAGTGCAGACACATTGATTCCTCCCAAGATCAGAAGCATAGCAGGATGGAAGTAGCGGCAGGGGTCTTACTGTATTTCAGATCATGTCTGGGTTGCGTGTCTGGAGGAAAGAAGCAGTGATACTACACAACTCCATGTGTGCATCTGTGTGTGTGTTTGTGTACGACAGGTAGATAGTGAAGGCCTCCTGTGCCTCCGTTCCCTAGCGTCTCAGACTCAGACTTGCACGGGTACTTTCCACATCTAGGGTTACTCCGCAGGTTTCAACAGGTCTGCTGGCAGCTCACCACAGGCGCAAGAAAGTCATTACACCATAAGATGTAAGTCTGTTTGTGTGTGTGTACCATCATGTCTACTCCACTTCAGCTATATGACACATCAAAACGGTAGAGGGGGGCTTTGTCTGAACCTGGCAAGAGGTTCAAAATGGATTGAAGGAGTGAGGGAGGAAGCTCATTGAGCAAAGTGAGATAAACTGTCTCAGCACCAAATACCAGGAAATGCTGGTGATGTATCTCACTTGTGTATCCAGAAATACATATGAAAATACAATTCAATAGCATCACTGAGTTATTACATGTTAAAGGAGTAGTGCTGAGAAAGGGAATCCATCCAGTCATTGATTGTGAACTTAGCATTAAAGCTCAGTGTTGTTGCTCAGTGTAGGTGTTCACTTCACAAGTCCGTTATTATAGTCGAAACCCCATGTGGACAGCATTAATATTTCAAGGGGAGCTGGTTGATACAATGTTTCCCCTCCTTTGTTATGAAAGTTGTTCCTGACAGCATTTAACTACTGGCTGTTTGGCCTGCGGGCAAACCATGCGTCATTATTTACAGTAATTATTTAGCTATAGATTAATTAATAACAAAGGCAGTTGTAAACTATTTAAATGTCTCTTTCTGGATGTCGATTATGCTGCTCTGACATTATGAAAGGGACTGGTATTTGAAATAGTGTAGCTCTCTATGCATACAATCAGTTTGGCTATTCAAACATCATCTGTAACATGACATTACAAAAGCATAGTTGATAAACTAAAATGATAAAGTTGTTGTTAATGAGTGATCTCTCAGGTTACACTGTCACACTGATATAATAAATGCAACTCTATGTATCAAAGATACACTTTTAAAATGCAAAGTGTCTCTCTGGCCTGGATTTAAATCACGGAGGATCAGCGGGTTCACTGAAAAACAGTAGGTAGGTAGTAAGGACTTGATTAAAATCATGACTGGCGCGGGTAATATTAAAATCATTCCACCTCTCTGAGAGAAATAGTCCAAATGAATAATGTCACATTTCCAAGTCTGTCTTAAAACAATATTCACATGCCCATATCTACATTGAAGCAGTTTTTGCTTGTTGTAAACATTCCTCCTGTTCATACTGGCTGTTAAGAGATGCCTTCCTGTGTAATAATGACTTCTTAGGTTCAACTGAAGCTGATATGAGGCCTCAGCAGTCTGAGATAGTAAAATCAATTGGGTATCTTTCAAAGTTAGTTTTTGTGGTATAAAATTCCTTTGTGTCTCCCTGGACGATGTTTTTTTGCTGAGCTGCAGTGGAGGGACAGCAACACAAGAAGTCTTGAAAAAATGTAAACTTATGTTTTAAGGAACCTACACAACATCAAAAAAAGTTAGCAAAGTGCAATGTGGTGGATGTTTTAATCAAACAGCCATTGAGCAGATACTTATAGCAACACGTGTCTCCTCTTGCTCGCTCAAGTTCAAAGGATGATCCTCCTGAGCTTGTTAATCTTCACTGTTCGAGTAATGGATATAATGTTAAAAACCAACTAATGCCCTACTAGTTCAAATACCCTGAGAGGGCTTAGTACATTTGCCTCTCAGCATTTGCTGTATGTCCCCGGTTTGTGTGTCCCCAGTAAGCGACAAAGTTTTATATGCACTGTTAATAAAACACTATTAATAAGAGCAATAAAGTGCTGTTAATAAGAGCGAGTTGAAAATGATCCCTGCCCTGATCCAGGGTTACCAGACAATTTTCCTGCGGCCAGTTTTGATTAAACAAGTGTTACCCATTACTTCACTTGGAGCAGCAGGACATGCAGACTGGATGGCTATTTCCCCTAAATAACTTTGGAAAGGTGAGGATAATCATCTTTTAAATAAGGACACACCTAGATACAAGTGGTGGTGTAAGAAAATGTCTTATTTTTGGTTGCATTTTAATGGTTTAATATTCTTAAATTCTGAAGTTTTTTTAGTGACTCTTCTTTCATTTGTACTTTCAGGGAGAAAAATGAAGAACCCGACCAGGTTGTGACCCAAGAACAAACTTGTTAAACCATCAAAGTCCTTTTGGATTATGGATCACACCACTCCACATGGAAACCTTCAACTATTTGGCCATTGGCAACAATTATGTTTAGAGCGGAGCATGTGGAAATCACATGCACTCGTGTTGTTTATAAGGACGATGATCCTCTCGTGACCTTTGACCTTATCAGGAAAACCTCAGGCGCTAGTTAGGATTTCAGCATGTTGTTTGGCATCATGTTTTTTCCTTTTGTTTGATTTGGAAAACCTCCAGGTCGTGGTAAATGGTGCATGGGGTGAGGATTGAGCGTATTGAAGTAAAGGAAAAATGCCATGATTGTTTTTATATTCCCGTTTTGCATGACTGAACGTCCGATCTTCGCTAAAGAGAGAATTGTATAAATACTACACAGAGATATCATCATTACAGTCAACACTCCCTTCTCCTGTTCAGTTTAAAATAGGACCAGATGTGTTCATGCTCATGTCAAATGTGAAGTGAACCCGATCATTTTTTGGTTGAAAGACTTTGAACTCGTATGCAGCCTTTGTGTGGGCTCACAGCCTTCAGTCAAACGGAGGGTTTTGCTGAGTGACTGAGCAAGAAAAATCCACAAATGTTACATAAAGGTCACCTTTTTAAAATGTATCATCAGTCGCTTTCTGAGTTTTATTTGCACAGTTACATATCTGTATTAGAAGAGTGAGTGAATGCATCTATAAATGTTGTAATTAAAAGATCATCAATACATTTTATTGCAGAGTTTAGATCCTGTGTAGTTTCATTCTTTTTTAAATGTCTTTATCTAGGGATGTGTTCTGTGTGTGTGTGTGTGTGTGTGAGTGCACTACAGTTTAGAGCTCAGAAATGAAGAATCGTGGTCTGGCACAGCCACATGCCCCGTCGGACAGACCGTCATCTCATGTTACCCCGCGGTCTTCTCCTCTACTTTGAACCTGACTCGCTTCTCCTTTTCCAAAACAAAGCCCTTGGGGGTGTAAAAGGAAACACAGTGACAGGGTCCCGTGTGGCTGATCCCTGGGAGTGATAGGTGGGGGTCCAGCTGTGGAAGAAGAAGGGTTCTTGTTGGAGACTAATTGAAATAACCTGGTCTGCTGGACACGGAAGGCTTTGAAGTTTTTTTTCTGCATGTGAACACTGTTTCCTAACAGTTGTGCAATGCTCTCCATTACCAGCTCCTGCAGACACTTTTTGCTGCTCTGTCGTGCCTCAGGTACCCTCGGGACTCTTATTGTTTTTCACATAAAAACACATTAATGTCCTTTACGAGCATGAATAAGTACGCACGCACCCACCTCACATGGGTTGTTACCTGGTAATGAAACCGGTCCTGATACCCTCACAAAGGAGAAGTAAGCCTCCCTGTGTGTCGCTGTCTGAGGTCTTTCCACAGTATCAGCACAGATTTGACTCACTCACTGTATAATCTCCTAACTGGGTGCAAATTTCCCTGCTTTCATGTGTCAGTCAGTACTTAGAAGAGAGGCAATGGAGCAAGCTGCCGCGTCTTGTTTGCAGAGTCAGATGCTGATTAATTGCGTACGGATGAAAGTAGAAGGTTTTCATCTCTGTGGGGGCCTGTTCTAACCCCGAATGTTTACGCTCGCTTATCATCCCAACAACCCGGCGTAATTAGTTCAATCAAATTCAAACACAAGTGGATGCTAATGTGCTCTGTGAAAGCCTGTTGCTTTCACGTGGGACTTTTCCCATTTCTCAGATCTGCTCTACATCCCTGGATTATGAAGAAAGGCTTCTGAAGTGGCTTTTGGATGAGGCTTTTGTTTTGGGGGTGTTTTTTGTTTCATGTCAACTCCAGCTTTGCAGGTGTGCTTTGTCCCTTACCTCCTAAGACTTCATGGTTGAGCAGCGCCTTCTGATGTTAACTCCTAATTTAAAGGCGTAGGTTGAAATAAAGATGGATTTCAGGATTAAAGTGTTTGCCCAAACACAGAGTTATGTGTTTGAGTTTGTCACTGGCAACGTCAACGCTTAATGTTCGGGGGAAGATTTTAGCAAAGTCAGCTAATCCTAAAGTAGATAAAAACAAGAGCTTGTTTTTTTTTTTGTTATACCTTTGTTATACTTTATTTTTAAATTCTCTTTTCCCAAACATACAACAGTCGTAAAACAAATAAGCAATTAAAAAAATCATAAATATACACAAAAATGGATTCATATATTTGCAAACATTGCACCAATACCATAAAATAAGGTATCTTACTTTTTAAAGAAAAAAGGAACTAATTTGAAGTCTTTGTGTATAAGATTCCAATTTCACACCATCTTTTTCTAATATACCCTCAATATTATACATTTTAATTTCCCAACTATTAAACTTCCTGAATTGTATTTTTCAACTAATTTATTCTTGGCATGTTGTCTTTTTCCAATTTCCTGTGATTTGCTTCAGTGCTGGGATTCTAAAGATTCCGAATAAATATTCACAAGCTTAATTTACTCGGCTCTTAAGCGACATTACCAATCTTTTCAGAGCTGTGACTGTCGGCACGCCAAGCATGCAGAGCCCCCACTGAAGTCCACTGTACGACCCTAAGTTGAACCTCAGCTTCTGTGAGGACTCGTAGAAGTGGCCCTTCAAACACAAACTGCTCTTGACATTAACACTCAGTATAACTTTATCACTCACAGACCAGCTTCTGGTGTTCCCCCTTCTCAGTCATCAACATCAGAGGCTGAACTTCATCCCCTGAGGCAATGTAATCCACTCAGCGACCAGTGGCCGTTAGGACCCGAGGCTCATTTTTCATTGGAGTCAGTTCTTTTTATAAAGGAGCACGTCATTCTCCCGGGCCACAGAAAAAGGCAGATACCTCACTTTACTACACCGCAGATGAGTGTAGCAGAGCAAAACAGACCCAGAGTGCCCAATCCACCCTTACAGATGTTCGTCCTAGACCATGCCCAACACAGGAAGCCATTAAAGAGCAAATCAATCAGACGGCACTGTGGAAACCAGGGGGACAAACCTCCGTGGAAAGCTTGTGGAGGGGCACATTGCCAGGGGAGTGAGATGCACTACGCAGCTTGTACCAAATATAAATTCATTGCAGCCTCTTGGAAACTTGTGTTTTCATAAACACGAGAACTGGGTGGAAGCGATTTTACCCGATGTGGAGTGATTCAAATGCAAAGCAGTGAGAAGTGAGAAGAGCAGAAAATAAATAAAGAACTGTGAGTGTTCGCCTTTTGTTTGCCTAGAGGGAAAATATTTCCAAAGCTCATTCTCATCCTGAGAAATCATTTTAGTGGTGATAATCCTCAAACAACATCCCCCTCTGATTTCACAACTGAAAGGGATACAAACCATTTTTTGAGATCTTTTATGCATAGATCAACTGCTCTCATGAATAAAGATGTGCATCATGGCACTTCTTTACAGCAAGCAAAGATTAAGTTCCTCTGCCCTGGTGGTTCGTTTCCCTTTGAAGAAACTCATTCCTTACAGACATTAATTCTTGTGACCCTGCTTCACTTCTCTCCATATCGCTCTTTTTTTTTTAAACAAACTTGACCACAACCTGCAGCCCATGTGATTTGGTTTTATCTGCTTCAATCAGATCTCATTTACAGCCACATGTTTTATTGCTGTGTGGTCTTTATTTACCCAATTCTGAGCTGGCTAATAGATTTTAAAGTGTTTGGCATCTCTTGCATTAGTAAAAGGTTTAAAAAAGCTTTCTTTTTCATAATTAAAAATGGCTTCAAGTCATTAATTTATTGTCACTAACAGACATTAACAATAATGGCGTCTATCCGAGGGAGAACCTTTTATTGCTGGATGTAATCTGTCAAAGGATACCTTTATCCCCATATACCTTAAATCTCAGTATGTAAAACTGAGTGAGTAATGCCTTGACTGTAGATTTATGATAGCACCTGTCTGTTAGCACAAGTAAACTGTTCCAGCAGGCATGGGAATTCCCATCAAATCCAGCTCCAGAATCCCCCAGATCATCCAAAACTTTGTTCTTGCCATCAGAGATAAAGCTTTGCAATCTTCCCCAGCCATTATGCTTAATGATCTGCTTAACTAGCCGCGTTACGCCAAAGCTCGTTCCAAGAAGAAAGACAACTTCAAAAGGCACATATTCCTCCATGCTTGGTTTGTGTTTTCCCCTTTTTTCTCCTTATCGTGCACTGTGGAACTTGTCCGATGCACAGATATGATAAAGAAGGAATTAAATCTCTGCTCTGTGTGCATTGGGTTTGATCTAAGGATTTCTTTGTGTGTGTCTGTGTGTGCATACCGTCTGAAGCCCCTTCAGTAGTCGTCCACAGACGCCACACGCATGCTGTGTACATATCTTTCAAATGAAACCACATCAGTTGATACTAGCACAGACTTGCCTGTGTGTCATCTTCAACATTTACTGATATTAGTGCCTCAATTAAGAACAACTTAATATTCAGCGATTGCAAAATGCAGCGATTTGTCACATTTAATCTGGTGCAAGTAAGGTGTCATTCTGTCAGTTTATATCCTGTTGATTTTAATATGAGTGAGTGAGATGACAAACTCACAATTGTTTATGTACAGTCGACATTTGCTCACTTTCAAGACTTCTGCACTCAGTTTTGTATCTAGTTAGCCCACATTCTTAGGCCCTAGAAGCAGGTTTTGTTTAATGTCTAGACACACTTGCTTGTGGTATCTCTGAGTGTTTTTCTCTGAGTGCGTCTGTGGATATATCTGCTTGTGAATGTACGATTCATATCACGGTGGCATTGAAGGTCCTTTACTTTTCTCTCTGTCTTCTCACTTATTATGAATTCATCATTTGTTATCGCTTCCGCAGTGTGTCTGAACCTACAAGGTCAAAGATCTCATAAGTATTCATATCCCCGTCCCCGCTCAGCCCTGCGCTAATTGAGAAGACACAGCCGCCACAGCATCATCAGGTTAATTTCTTTTTATTCATTTTCATTTAAGAGAATAAGAGTGTCTCAGGAATTATTACGAATGGTCATCAACATGCTATTTATACATCATTTTATAAAGACAGACAAAACAAGGAGCCCGAAGACATCCCTTGGACTTGTTCACCATTTTTTGACATTTTGTAGAAAAAACAATTAATCGATTAATGAAAATAATTGTCAAACTGATCATTAATGAAAATATCTGTTTTACCCAATTCACCCAATTGTAAATTGTATGGCATATTTTTAATGCAATAACTTAAACTTTAAGTGTGACCAGTGCTGCATTTTACTTTTGACTGCCCCCAACCATTCCCCTCTGCAACGTTCATTCCTGTAGTGCTGACTGAAAGGTACTACTGCCAACCGTCTGCAAACACTCGTCATGTTAGCCCACCACAAGCCATATGGCTCTGAGGCCTAGTCATCTCCTTGGCCAAGTCCCGTGTGTGGAGGTCAAACTAAAATAACCTTAACAAAAGAGATTTGTTAAAAAGGCGTTATTTTAGTTTAAAAAGAATTCTTTCAGTATAGCCACTCATAGGACATAAACATTTTGTAACTTCACTGATACACAACAAGTTCTAATTCAGATACAATCTGCAGTAATTTCTGCTACTACTGTGTAGTGTCTTACTGTGCAGCAATGTAATCCTCTGCAAGTAGACTGAAATCTTCAAACTTGCCTTTTCTCTCACTTTCAGTATAATTTGCAGGCAAGGATTTGTCATGCTTTCTGATTTGAGTGTTAGAAGATTGCTTGGAAGACACTGTTTCCCCTGACTAGTTTCATTTCATAATTTGGACCGAGATCTAGTGGGAGACCTGCCAAACATCAGCACAACATGGTGTATTAGCAGCGACTGTGCAGGGGATCGCTTTGTTTATAGCTTGAAACCATAAACCTGCAAACATACATTTGTTCCTGCGTTCTGTGGCCTGAAGCTCGGTTCAAGATGTGTTGACACTATAGAACCGTTTCTGCTTTCACTTGACCACAAAATGTTTAGCTGCTGAAATTAAGTATGACGTCAAGACACTTTTCATCTTGTTTTTTTGTTCAACTGTTGTAAACAATGTAGCCATACCAGAGTTTGCATCCTCAAAGTGTGTTTCTCATCAGCAGTTTACACTTTGCATATGGTGGATTGTGGTTCTCACATTGCATTCCCTGAATGGATGGATGAAATTAAAAAGACGCCCATCAGAGAATGTTTGCAATGTTGTTGAGTTTGACGTGGAAAAAAAGAGGTACAGTGTAAAAACAAGTCTGGCCTCAATATACCCCACAAAGCTAAAACCCCCTGGAGTTGTTTGTGCTCGGAAAGAGCATTTGGATTGAAGTTGATTTAATGTGGTGACCACTTTCTACAACCCTTTGAAGACCAGGCTATGGCAACTCTCAAAAGACAATGCACCACTTCCAAATGTAAAGAAAACATTCAGATAGTTGTATTTATTCTGTTTCAGCAAAACAAGCTTTCCTAGAATTTTCCAGGGCCAGCTATTCCCAACTAGATGAGAATAAGATCTGCATCAAGTGTCAAGTGTAAAGAAAAAACTTGTTTTGGTCCTCTGTGCTCCATATCATTCTCCAAGTAGACATGAAGTAGCGCTGGTGCTTAGTTGAGTGTGTGTCAGATGTACTGTCATTGTCGGCCCACAGCAGAGATCCATCTCGGGATGATTCCCACAAACAGGCGTACTGGGTGGGGACATTGTTTCATGATGGGAAGTGCCGCATCGCTGGCCAACAACCTTCTGGCTTCTGGCTCTTTTCCTGGTCTGTGACAAGTTAATGTGAAGATATTTCTGACTTGGAAGAATAATGATCGTGATAGTGTTAGCCATGATGTCTTTATCTTTGTTGGCAGGAAATGGTGAATCAGAAAAAGAAAATGTACTTGTTTTGTTCTATTATATTAATCACAAGCATTAGGAAAGCATGAGTTAAACCGTCTTCCAGTCAGTGAAAAATGGATGTTGAGTAAAAACACTGTAGACTACATTTTCCAGAAGTGTGACAAGCCACACATTAAGTTCTAGACTTATAAATGTGCTTCTCTAATCAGTCAGTGGGCAGTCTAAGGGTAGTTTAAAGCTACACTAATCACTATTTTTAAATTAACAATAGATAAAAAAGACTGCATGTCATTCGAAAGGGACGAACCAACAGAGTAATTGTGCAGTTCCTCTCAGCTCTATGCAGGATTTTAACGTCTTTCAACTTATTGTTTTGGTTTTACTGCCCCCAACTTTACTGTTTTGGTTCACTGTCGACACTCTCATGAAGCCCGTCTTCAGCCGCCGCAGGCAGACGTTCTCAGTGAAAAAGCTCTGATAAACCCACTGTGCACTGCCAGAGACAGAGTTAGTGACTGGCCGGTGAACATAGTGGAGCATTAATCAGCTAAAGAGCCAGATATTTCCAATTGGAAAACAGAGCTTAAGGGAGAGTAGATATTGGACTTATATTCATCAGATGGCCAGAAACACGACTCCAATTGGATGTTAATGTTGCTCTGTTTGCTTACCCTTTCGCAACACCAACTTTAGAAAGGGAGACTTTGTCAGTGTTTACAGCTTGTTTCACTGCCACCATGTCGCCAATAAATCAATCATTACTGCTTTTAAAGCCGTATCTGAAAAAATGAATAGTCTATGAAGATATTAATAGATTTGGTACGTTTTTAGGAAAGGTGTTTAACATCAGGTCAGTTAAACGGCTTCTTAGAGGAATTCCACCTTGGGGCTTAAAGATATTCAAAATGAAATCAAATTGTTTAAATCACCACCAGTAAATCATCTTTATGGTTTTTATTCTCACTATTTTTCTATTTCTCTAATTTCTCAGCACTACTGTGACTGCTGCCACCCTATTTCAAATAAGTTTTACTGCGTCACCCAATAAATCAGTCACTTTTATTGGATTTCCCAAAAGCGGAATGATCACTTATACAGGGACCGGGCTCTGGTTTACGACGACCAAGATGCTTTAGGTTTGGTTTCTGGTTTGGTTTTGAAACGTTTGAGGCCCTCAGTATTTTTGCCCTTTCAGGCTGAAGGACAACATAAATGGCTGGCGTCCACTGTGGTTAAAAGATGGCCTGTCTCATCCCGTTTACTTCTCTTCCCCTCTGTTCAAACCGGGCGAACAAAACAACCAATATTCGTCGGTTTGGCCATCCTTCCCATGTGTAATCATGAGATTGTGCTCATCAATTTAACTGCTAAAATCTCTAGCACGGTGACATGCATGGCTGAAAAGAAATCTGACAGGACAAGAAACACGAGCTGTCCGACGTCAGACATGTTTTGAACAAACCTCCGGGTTAGCCAGGAAGAGAAAACAAAGGTGAAAGGTAAACTTACTACCCTAACTGTCCGTCGTAAACATCCATAAAAGTTTACAGACACAGTTTTCCTGTCCAATGGGGGGGTTATGATAGACAGATTGCTCACTTTGAGTTTCACCACCAAAACCTTAGATAATCTATATAAACTGTTTGCTTCTTTACTACTGCTTGTGTTTCTTTCCCCATTGTTTTTATTTTTATTATTTTGCAGTGTTCCCAGATCTCTGCAATTACTTGGTGAGTACAATGCTATCATAACTGATAGAAAGAACAGACAAAATGTGATAATGAGACCCAAGTTGTAACTGTAATGCACCTATTTACAGTAATTTAGTCCTGATAAATGTCTCGTGTACAGAAACATGTTCCATCCACCTCCCATCCTTTCTCTGCTTCCCTGTCTGTTTTCTATTATTTCTCCGTCTCGTTTTGTCCCTCTTTTAAAGGAGATAAAGCTGAGCATTGATACAATAAACATTCCAGAGGGTGTCACCCACCCGGAGCCTAATTAGAGACCTGGGAGGCCTGGCAAGACGGATGACGGCTGTGTGTGTCAGCCGAGGGGGGGGGGGGGGTCGCGGTGCTACAGTGTCTGCCGCTTACGTGCAGGTGGCTGGATGTAAACGTTGGCTTTTATCTTGGCTTTGAACACAGGTAAGCTCAGGGGCCCGTACAGGTGTGCGTGCGTGTGTTTGTGTGTGTCTGAGATAGTTGAGAGAAGATGGTGGTTGCGGGGGGGGGGGGGTTGTTACTGGGACAGATAGGGCCAGAGGCAGTCATTTGTCAAGGGGAGCCCACTTCATCAGAGCTTTGCTGGGGTCAGAGAGTGACACCGTAATGTGCGTTGTGTTTTGTGTGCAACCACTAATGATGTGGATCATATAGACACTGATGTGGCCGCGCGGGGGTTGTTGGCCGGGTCGTACAGACTTCAGACAACAACCAGATGCTTTGGCTGAGTAATTGCATTGACTCACTGTGTCCCCCATAGGAGTAGACGGAAGAAGTTGTGCGTCAACGTGTGTGCCAGCGTGTTTTGTTTTAATTAATGTAATGAGCCAAGCGATGGCGGAGATTATTTTGGCACCGAGGAGAACGATCCCGACAGCAAGCAGTGACTCAGTGGTGATGTCAAAGAGGGAGACAAAATCATCATCCTTCTTCTTGTCACGTTGCTGCCAAAGACCAAACAGAGCGGCCTTTTCAACAGGGTGCAAGACGGACACACTTCCCCAATCCTCGAAATGTAGCCTCAGAGGCAGGGAACATATCAGAAAGAGCATATCTTATCACATAGTTTTGGTTTTATGTGCTCAGGTTTCAAGATATCTGTCTCAGTTCTCGGCTGCCTTCTTATTATAGAAAAACATTCTGATTCCTAACAGTAGGAAAAAAAATCCCATTGCACAATTTTTTCAGAAACAGTACCCTGGTGTTTGTGGTTAATCCACAGAACAATGTACTGTGATCCGTTTTCATTGGAATTTATTCATACCAAGAAAGCAAGTAACGATTATTTTCGTTCCTGGTAATACTGCCAGTTATTTCCTTGATTAGGCAAGTAATTGTTTTGGCCAAAAGATGTCAGAAGGTAGTGAAAAATGCCAACCACAATTTGCTCCGGAGATATTCACATTGCTTGTTTAGTCCAGCCAACAGTCGAAAACCCACAGACATTCAGATTATTATCATCAAAGACAGAAAAGCAGCAAATCATCACATTTGAGTACACTAGTGTGTGGTAGTTCACTCGCTGGGGTTTAGATGCAGATTAATTTCTCATGAACACAGTGAAGTCTGTGAATTATCCTGAATAACCTGTCAGATGCTGAGATTTGAAATGTCATTTTTAATGCTGTGAGCAACACAAGATCGTTTCCATTCACCTTTATTGTATTGAAGTGGTGGCAGTAATGTAACGTCTCAAAACCTGGAATTATAAACACAAAAACTCTGGTTTGATATCAGGGGAAATATGTTTTTTCTTTTTTTTTGCTCTCTCTCTCTATCTCTCTTTCCCTCACTCTTTCTCACATATAAATGAAATGTCATACCAAAAAAAGCGTTTTTCATGCTAAAAAAAGACTGGAGAGCCTCAGGTACAATGAAACCAATGATTCCCTCAGATGGCAACAACAAAAGCATAGAAGGATTAATAGTTTTGACCACAAAGGAGAGCAATGTGGCATTAAAATTCAGGGCCAGGCACTCGTGTTTACCCAAGAGGAAACAAGGACATGACATAGTCTTGGCTCCTGAATTTGTGAATTCAAGGCATCTGGGCCAACTTCTAATTCAACTATGCATAACTTCCCGTTGGCAGGCAGGTCAGGGATGCCAGAGTACTTTCTAATACATCTCAGTGGATTATTCTTGCTGTGACTTCCAACCTCAGTCTTGCATAACTCAGCAGGCAGGACACACAGCAGGGCGAAGGGCTCGGCTCGCACCGTGGCCACCCATGCAAAAAAATGTACACACATGGTGCTGTGAGGAACCTTTGGACACTCATTATCTGATGTTCTCAACCTAATGCAAAACAGTTAAACTGTCTAAAAAGGCAAAATGCCAAGAGGATAAAGTGTGAATGTCATGCGTGGAAGTGCCAAGTTTTATCTGGAGAGCGAAAAAAGAGCAGAATTACAGTAACTCCAGCAGACCACAAGGAATGTGGCCAGGCAGCGTGTACAGACAAGCCCAACTTGTGATCACACACGTACGCACACACACACACACACACACACACACACACACACACCCACCCACTCACACACACCCACTCACACACACACACACACAGAGAGAGAGAGAGAAGACAAAGGAAGCCTTGCTACTACAACTGCACAGCATCACAGACTGGAAGCAGGGAAGATGGGAGGTAATGACAGGACTGATAACAATATATAAGAAACAGTGCTGGAAGATTCTGCTCAAGTAATAACCTCAGTGTTAAAATACTTGTAGTTCTGCATTCAAATTTTTACTTGAGTAAAAGTACAGAGAATAAAGCTGCAATGATTATTCAATCAATATAAGTGTGCATTTCGATATTCGATGAATCATTTCAGCAGTTTTTAAGCAAAAATGGCAAAAATTCACTGGTTCCAGCTGCTCAAATGTGACTATTTTCTGGATAGTTTGGGTTTTGGACAGTTGATCAGACAAGACAAAAACATATAAAAACATCACTAAAGGCTCTGGCAACTTAATCCAGAACATAATTGTTAGATGAATTAATCGAAAATGAAAACAAGACTTTATTTTACCTTGACGTGCAACTCTATATCATTCAGTGTTTGCAATATAGTCATGTTTGTTTATAGTATATTTATATAACTAACTTATTATTCTTTACTTGTCCAACGTAATTTCGTTCCGCTGTGCACTTGTCTGAATGACAGTAAAGTCAATCTTGATCTTGATCAATTGTTACTTGCAGCCCTTCACAAGTATCATCGGCCAAATGTGTTTAAAGTATCAAAAGTAAAAGTATGGCTCCCTTGAGTGTGTATATTATTACATATTACGGTGGATTATTAGCAGGACTACAGTATACTGATGCACAAATGTGTCAGAAGCATAAATGTTGCAGTCAGTCGAGGTTGAGCTCATTTAAACTACTTTATAAACTAATAGCTAGGTTCATCTATATAATTGCATCATAGTTGCTAAACTTTCTTAACTTATATGTTACATTGCAAAATACTATAGCTGCAAAATAAATGCAGTGGAGTAAAAAGTACAAATATTTCCCTCTGAAAGGTACCGGAGAAGGAGTATAAAGTAGCAGAAAATGAAAGTATAGTACTCGAGTAAATGCATTTAGTTATTTTCCAGCACTGATAGAATATTTAATGTAATACATATAAAGTCCAGCTGTCACGCTGTTTCAGAAAAGGTTAGACGTCTCAGTCACAGCCACAGTAAACTGTCACTGTGGTTAAATTACAATAAATCCCTTTCTGTCAAACAGTCTCAGTCTTCCACTGTAATATAAGTGCAGTTTTTTACCAGCTAGTATGTCAAGGCCACACAGTTGCATTTCTCAAAAGGGCACACGTCATGCTAGATTACTTTCCCTGCGCACCCCCATCTCAACCCCGTCGGTTGTGGCAAAATAAATCTTTTTTTCTTCAAGACTGGTGAGATCATACTGGGTTTTCTATTTTTAGGCTGATTGGCTGCTTTTGGCTTGGACACTTCTTCTAAGTGCTGCATGGTGCCTGCAGTGAAACACAGGAGGGTGCTGTTTCCCACTTCAGACGAGACCTGGCAGTCTGAAGTGAGGTGGGGAGGCACAGATGAGACAGTGCACCTGTTTCCATCCAGTGAGTACATGGAAATCTTCAATGGAGACGTGTGAAGGGAAAGTCAGTCAAGGAGTACAATTAGTATTTTTTCATATCGTCAGTTTATAATCTAATTTGCTGAGTTTCCTTTCACCAGCTGTACAATGAAGGCCTGGTATTTAACCATATTCTGCTCATTTCTGTGGGACATAAACAACTAAAACTCACAGCAAGAAAGTCTTTGTTTCGCAAAATTGTTCCCAGGCCCCAAGTTTTTACTTCTGTTTATTAAATGCTAACAGATAGGCGGGGAAATAAAAGAAAATGTTTGGTCACAAGTTTCTCTGATCACAGCTCCAGCAGAGTAGGATCAAAACTGGATTTGCAAGCAATTTCCCTTATCCACATCTTAATTAACCTCCACTATATTAAACTACATACTGCAACCGCTTCCCCACCAAGATCGAGTGTAAATCCTTCTCACTCGCTTCCCCCCTTTTCTATACTGTAGCTATAAAAATGATGTATTGCTGAGGTCCTTGGACTTGTCTTTGTGTGCAGTCCAGTAAAGAGTACTTCGTAGCCCAGAGGTTTCCAAACGTAATGGACTCCCAATTAGATTTAGACCCCAACATAAAAACCAAGACAATACTCCCATAATATTCCAGAAGGGACTTTTTGTGTGTCTCTGGTACTGCACAGCGTGTTTACAGTGAACTGTCAGACTTCATGGCACTTGCATGCCTGTAATATTCCTATAGGGACCTAATAGTAAATGCATAATGGTGCTTGAATGTAGTTTTTACCCTGTGGAAAAGCTGTGTGTGTTTTATAGTTTTGCTGTAATGTTAAACGTATGATCAGGTTATTACTGTGGGAACGTGCTTTAAATCCAGTCTTTAAAGAGGTTTAAGGAGTTGATACGTTACAAACCTGCTGTTCATTGCACCACTGAGTCCCCCCCTCCAACCCCCTGCACCTCCTCCACCTCCTCCTCCTCCTCCTCCTCCTCTCTGCTGCAGGTTGAATCTATTGCCCCTGTTTCCTGTCACATGGGTTGGAAATCGGATCCCTGCTTTCTACTATCTGTTCCCGTCTTTGTGGTGTCAGCGTAGTAGTAGCTGTAGGACCTGCCTTGAAGTTCGGGGACTTTTAACGCCGGCCAAAGAGCGACTCCTGCTCAGACCCGGACAGTCAGTCAGTCAGTCAGTCCGTCCGTCCTGCAGCCGCCGGTCTGCGCATCTGTCCCGCAGGCTGCGCTTCACCTGAGAGCCGCTGCACACTCTTTAATCGCGCGATGGATTCCTGGACAGCCTCCTGCGCTCTGCTCCTCGCTGGGGTCCTTTCCTCCGCGGCTCTCAGTCATTTCGACACCGGTAAGACAAACTTTTTTCCTACTCGTCTTCTCCGAGGATGTGTTCCGACGGGGGCGAAATGTCCGCGTCTGTCGCTCTTTGGCGCACCGGACGAGCTGTTGTCCCGTCCGAAGCTGCTCCACACACACCCGAAAGTGCGTTTATGTGAACGTTGTGCTGTTATTTATTTATTTTTTTTTTTGGCATCGAACATGTGACAGATTTGCAGTCGCAGTAACTTCATTCATAGTTCCTCGCCTTGGTCCGAATCCCACTACGGCGCCGTTTCCCAAACTGCGCGACGTCTTCCACCGGGATGTTTACAGACGCCTCAAACGCTTCAGTGTTGTTTGATCAGTCTGAGGAGAGACAGACAGACAGACAGACAGAGAGAGAGAGAGAGAGGTCTGACCACAGTTTCACCGTCCCCCCCCCCCCCACACACCTACAGGGGAAACACTTGTGGTCCGAACCGTGTCCAAACGTGCCCGCGGACCCCTGGAGTCCCCGCGACGAGCTCCTACCGAATGTGGGGTCCGGTTGCGTCTGGAAAAGGCTCGGAAACAATCGGGAATCCCTGTTGTTCTGTCGTGGAAAACTACGTTTCGATGTAATCAGGGAAGCGACGGACTTGTGACCCGAACCGGCAGCTTTTACGCACCGGGCTCCCCCCGCGCGTCCGGTCCCGAGCACCGGGCCGATCGCGCTGTCCAGCTGCTGTGGCGGAACATCTTTATGTTTTTAATCTCCATCGTGATATAACTTTTGGCTGCACCGCGTTACTGTCTGCTGGGTCTTTATTGGAAACACTAAAACATTAACCCCCCCCCCCCAGTTATAAACCTGAAACCCCTCAGCTCGGTCATCTGATATCATCCATTTAATTTGCCATCAAGTCCAGCCTGTTACGCGGGGATATGCTCGCGTTTATCTGCAGGACTTCAAAGTTACAGCCCCCCCCCCCCCCAGAGCTGCCTTCCTTCCCGGAGAGTATTTTGTTTTAATGTGAATATCTAATAATGATGACCACACAAACCCAAGCTTCTCCTTTGCTGTAATTTGTGCCGCGTTTCATGTCGAAGCAGCAAATCCTCATGCTTTCCTTTTTAATTTTTTTGTCTCTTAATTATACCCTTGGATTTCAAATTAGAGGGTCCACCATCTGGGCTAGTGCGTAAGTACTCCCATGTGTACCTATGTATTAACAAAGTATTTAAAGCAATGGTATTCCCCCTCATAACACTGGGGAGAAAAAAGGCCAAGTTTATGTTTAGTTGAAGTCAGCTGTGCCATATTTACTGTACAGTAAAACAATAATTTCATGCGCCTACAAGAAGTCAGTCTCTTGTTGTAAATGCAGAGAATGACTGTTTCAGGTTTGGACTGACTGTGAATCCTAAGATCAATGGCAGAAAACGGGTCATACATGTTAAATATATGTTATCTAAGAATAACAGCTTCTTTCCAGACGTGCAGTTTATGCTCGTGTTTAACAGGAGGCATCCAGTCAAAGGAGTTTTAGGTTGATGCAAAATGTTCTGGCTCTGGGGACTGGTGAAAGGCATTCTGGTTAATGTAGGAACCTCAGGGGAAATCGATGAGGCAGGTTGAGGGAAAGTGGACACACTGAAACAAGCAGAGCGGCAAAATAGCTCCTGGGTTGCACTGAACTAGTTGATGTGGACGTTAAGAGTGTGCCACTTAAATGCGTCCCACGTCATTCTTGCTGTTTAGCATGCAGGTACATTTTATGAACGCGAACACTGTCTTCTTAAGCACAGCAGAATTTTCTGTCATGCAGCAGCTTACAAATGCTTTGCAGAGAGCCCGCCGCGACAGAGTGTCTAAAACCATTAGACTGGAGGGCTTTTACCGTCCTGGTAGGATTGCAGCATCGCGTCAAGCAGAAGTGCATCAGCAGCAGAAGTGTTCTTCATCTTGCGCTAATAATCCTGCACTCACACGCACACACAGGAGAGGAAAAGAGTGAGAATGTAGGTTACGACATGTGATGGTTGTAGTGCCTTTATGCAACCTATGCTATGAGAATGGGCTCTTTTCCCGTACAGCACACTTCATACTCCCAGTTCAGAGTGTTTGCTTAACACAGACTCTTTAGCAGTAATGTATGGGATTTCTCCTCCACCTGAACTCGAAGGCTTAATAAAGAAACTCATCCAGACTCCCACATGCTGTTTTGTCTGACTGCGGCCTGCCGCTGCTCACTTGGCAGCTGCTTAGGCCCTTCACACAAATGTACACACAAGTGGAAGCTGAATCCTGTCAGAGCTGTCAGGATGAGGCGTAATTGACTTGGTCTGTAAGCCGGTAATGATGCAGCTGATGGTGTTGGTGTCGTGAACAAGCTCGAGCTGGTTAATCAGCGGCAGGATTATTTTATTCTTGATGTTCCCAGCATCCATGAACGGTTTTACTGGCAGGTTGACGATGGGGGCCGGTGGTGGGAGTCCCACAGTGCACCATGCACCTGCATGTATGTCTTTTGTTTATGTAAATGATGCATCGTCTTATCAGAATGGAGATTAAAACATCTTTTTCATAAAACTGCCAGTGTCGCTGCTTCAGTGACACGGCTCACCCTTAAAGTGATTCTTTTTAACTTCAGTGGTGAGAAAGTTTTCCTGTTACTACATGCAGGGATAATCTATAATCTATTCTAATGGTTTCCCTCCAGGGATCGGGGGATGATTAAAGGATTTGATGTATTGGGAAATACAATTATTTGCTTTCTCACTGACAGTTAGATGAGAAGATCAATATCGCTCATATCGGTCCATTAATATGAAGTTACAGCCAGCAGCTTAGTTTAGCACAAAGACTGGAAACAGGGTGAAACTGCTAGTCTGGCTGTGTCCCACGTAAGAAAATCCACCTACCAGCACCTCTTAAACTCTCAAAATTCTGTTTAGTTTTGCCCATTCAGGCCTGTAATTATCCAAATGAAATGATCTAAAAATGGAAAATCACACTTATGTTGAAGTCTTTATAGCCATATGCAACCTGTTACAAAGGAAGAAGCCATTGCTTTGATTTAGATCTTTCTGAGGCAAAAAGGACTGCAACAATTGATCCAGCTGATCTGAGAGCAACATGAAAGAAGTGGAGTCACAACCTGTATCGCTGGACTTTTCTTTCTATTACCTTCAGAGGAAAACAGTTAGCTTTGGTTGTGTCGAGCTGAGGCTTGAAAAGGGCAGGCTGTGACATTTTGGCAATATGGAATGCGCTCTCATTATGTAATCACAGAAGACAGAGCTGTCAGGAATAAGGCCCCGATGAACAAAACATCAGGTTAATATCAGGCTGTGCTCGACCAGCCGAATCCTGGACTGTTTGGAGGCGGCGGGAGGTGCCTTTTGGGCTTTCTTTTCATTTGCTGTCTTTGCCAAGTCTCTACTTAACAAGACATGCATGAAATAACTTGTAAGGCCACACTGGGAATCTTATCAATCTAACTTGCCGCAGGTGAATCAGCTCGATTATTTCCAAACTGGAGAATTTTAAGCTTTTCACTCTCATTCAACACGGGCACTCCACTTTCTTTCTTTAGGCATTGCAGGCACCAAACAGAGTGATGGGGGGGAATGACAGCATGTGTTGTGATTTCTCTTTGTAGCCTAACATGCATATAAGCTGCTGCATAAACTGGCAACCCTCTGTTTCATCTGGCAGCCCGCTCTCTTTCCTGCTCCCCGTCTGATCGCTGTCCAGCAGGGCATGACGTTGGCCTGTACTCTGTCAGATCCGTTGCAGTGGGCCGCAGACAGAACTGTGCGTCACTGTGCGACGCGGCGGGAGATGCGAGGTGGCCGGGGGGGGTTCAAAATGCTGCACGAAATCCTGAATAGTAACTCACACTGAGGTTTGGACTGCCGTTTTTGATGCTTGCCACAGTCGTGCAGCTTCTGTGTTCACTAGGGTGACGTGTGATTGATGGGAGTCGACGGTGTGCTTTAAGGTGTTTGGCTTAACAACAGAGTGCGTTGAGTGTGCGTGTCTGTGCGTGTATGCTCACCTGCCTGTGAAGAGCCGGGGAAAGGATGCCATAAGCTTTTCTACATTTTCATATATTACAGTCCAGGATTATTGGGTATTTTTGAGTGTTTATGTCTGCCCCTGTGCCTACCTAAGTGTGTAGGGCTGCAACTAACAATTATTTTTATTAATAATTACTTTAATCTGTTGTGGTTCATTCTTAACCCTGGAAACTGCAGTTGAGGAAACCAAAGCCACCACAAGGTCCATTTAGAGAGTTTTCTGGAGCTTTTGATCATATCACGTGACCAGTTTCGTCAGCAGATGTTTGCCCAGTTGATTCCATTGATTATTTTTCCGATAAATAAATGAATCTAAATAAATTGGGTAAAATGGCTATCACAGCCCAAGGTAACAACTTAGATGTTAAATGTAAAATGTAATAAAACAAATAAAAGCAGCAAATTCTTGCATTTAGGAAGCTGAAAACAAGTGTTTGACATTTCACCCTTTAAAATTGATGATTAGTTTTCTGTCACTCAACTAATCAGTTAATTAGCCAACATGTCTGTGTTTGAGTAAAACCTTCAATGTTCCTGCTCACGATTTTAAAAGGGCAAGTGCCAGACCAAGAGGTCTCACATCCTTTATCTGAAGACCCTCCTCTCATGTACCCCCCCCCCCCACACACACACACACACACACACATACACACACACATAACCACACACATCTACACACGTCTGTCTTTGCACAATCTGCAACTCTCCCTCATACAGCCAATCACCACATCTGTCTCGACTTAATCCACTCTCAACTTGTAAACGCAGTCCATACAGTGCAGTTTATGACCGGCTTCCATCAACCTTTGTAGCTCCTGAGACAGAGGGATCTTTGTGAGTGTATGTGTGTGTGTGTGTGTGTGTGTGTGTGTGTGTGTGTGTGTGTGTGAGAGAGAGAGAGATTCCCTGAATCGTCTGCCTCAGGAGATAATAACAGACCATCTTCAACCTAAGAAACACAAGCTTGTGTTGGCAGAGGTGATCCCGATGGAGCGTTGGTCTGAGGAGAGACAGCGGGTTCTTAAAGAGTTTAACATAAGCTTTCGGTGTGCGGCTAAACCCTCTGTGCTCAGTGTGGGGAGTGTCAGAGGGCATTATGGGAAGAGGGCGCATGGGGTCTGGGTCTCAGATGTGGGCTGTGCGGTGTCCCCCCGCCCCCCCACTTATCCGGTTCAGAGATGGAGATGGAAACCTCTCCTCCCTGGTGAGCTTCTGTGCTGCAGACACACAAACCACTGGAGTAGATTGGTGAACTGTACTCTACTGTAGTGTGTGTGTGTGTGTGTGTGTGTGTATGCTGATCTACACATCTAAGTAACTGTGTTCATGATTAAGGATGAGATGGGTTAGACTTTCAGTGAGAAGACGTGATTCAATAGCATTGTTGTGCACAAAGTTAATGAAAGATGTCCTGGAAAAACTCAAAAACTAATTAAATTAAATGGTTAATTGCAATAATTCGAAGGGCTTTTAGTGATCAGTGTGATCTACACTGATGCGGGGAGAGTAAAACTGGATTAGTTTGAAGGTTATCATGAGTAACGTCATCTTTTTATGTAGAAAAACTGCTGCTGAGACTTTTCAAATGTAGATTTTTTGGCCCTTTGAGTGCCTCCTGCCAGTTGTGTAGCTGTTGTTCCCTTTTTCTAACTTTTGAGATAATGCGAGTCCCTTGCCTTTCACTCAAGGGCATGCAAACGTGTCGGCATCAATCACAGCACAGAACAATCTACCGGGGACACATGGTTGCTTTCACCGCCTATTTTCTCATCACTCACTGGAATCATGAGTAAGTTGACAAATGGGCTAATCCCCCTAAAAACTTTTGTACACTCCGTAAAACTTTACACTGCTTTAAATGTCCTGTAGGTCGGACGCAGGTTCAGTCAGTATATCCTGCTTGTTTTCACAGTAAACCCAGTCGGTCTGTCTCCCCTTTGTGTTTTTGTCCATGCATAATCAACTCCACACCAGCACATATGGAGCCCTCATGAATCTTCAGTGGAATGTCCCGAGAGGTTAAGTTTATCAAGACAACAGACACCGACAAAAACCAACCACGCATATCGACTTCAGCTGACACTGAGACTGTAAGGTGACCGACGACGGACCAGGCGGTGGAGTTACTGTGGAGAAATGCTAAAATGCTCTTTGCACTAATGCAGGCAGCTAGGACACCTTGAAATTTGAGATCAAATGATTTTAAAGTGTACTTTACATATGGATGCTGAGACAGTTGATTGATTATTTAAAAAATTAATTAATTACCGTTATAATTTTGATAATTGGGTGATTGCTTTCCTCTGTTTAAAATCAGTGTAAATGGAATAAAGTGGCATAAAATAAAAATAAGATTATTCCATAATTTACAAAAAAGGATGAAGAGCAATAATAGGCTCGGAAGAGGCTCTTCCTCTGAGCATCACCCAGTATTGTCTTACATTTGTATGGTGCTTCATTGACAATAAGGCAGATTAAAAACTAAGCCATATAGATGATTATACGAATCTGCTCACAGTAGCTCTGCCTAGCAGTGATCGATGAGGAGACAGAGACAGACATGGAGAGCAGAATATCTGCAACGGAAGAGAATAGAGCAGAGCATTTTCCTTTTTGCATATCCCAACACTCACGATACTCAGCATGTCTTGACTTGTGAAGACAGGCCAAAGTTCTGAAGAATTCCCTCATTTACTTGGCCGAAAGTAAGTTGAATCTGGCTCGCAGTCGGTAACAGAAGAAGAGAAAAAAAAGAAAAAAGCTCTAGGTCAGAAATGTGTGCTTCTGTGTCAAGCCGCTGCCCATTTACTTCCTGTTGACCTCTGGGTGGTGCCCGGCGAAGGTCAGTTTGCGGGTAACGCCCGTGTTCTTCCATGCCAATGGGATTGGACCGCCCATAAAACCACCAACCACTATGACGGAGAAACAGACCTAGCTATTATAAACACAATCGTGCTTATTATCGTGCCACGGTGCTTCTCGTCCTGTCGTGTTCAAAGGCTTATATTCGTTTTATCAAAGCGCCCCTCTCTGCATCACTCCCCGCTCTCTCCATTTCTCCCTTTGAACTTCCGCCGGGTGCCACTCTTTCATTTTTCTCTCACCTTGTGCAAATCACCACCTGCTCAGGCGGTTGGTCGGGCGACCCGGCATGCAAAGCAGCCGGTCCAGGATCCGCGGTGGTGACGGTGGTGCACGGGTAGCCCCCCTCAGAGGTGACGAGGCATGACGGATTGCGATAGTCATGTAAAGCACAGAGGGGCGAGAGAAAGAGGCGTCCCCAAACAAAGTGGAGCAAGGTTATGTGTGTCACTCCGGTCCCTGATCCACGGAGGCGGTCCTGTGAGACAACATGGAATTAAGCTGTCAAGCCGCTGCCGGCAGTACACAACTGTCAGGCTTGAAAGAGATAAACAATGTTTAGGTGGGAGCGTGCACTCATGTGGTCAGAATAGTGGTTTCTGAGGTTTTGTCGCTCAAAGGTCAGTCAAGACCAGTCAAAGTATTTTTCTGAATGAGCTGTGACATGTTGTTTTTGGATGGAGCTCCGTGAAGCAATGTAACATCTTTGCTTATTCTTTCACGTTTGTCTTCAACTCAAACTATCTCGATTGTTCCCCAAGTTTTCTTCCCCTCTCTCTGTCTCGTAACCGATTCACCTCTCTCTTCCCTTTTCCCTCCTTTGCACATTTTAATACTATTATGCATGAGCTGTGTTCCCTGGCCTCCTCGTGTAGCGTGACATTTGTGTATGCATGAGGAGACCCACTCCAGTCAATGCCGAATGACATTTTCTCTCAGCTTTGGTGCTCTCTGCGAGCAGTCAGAGCCCATCAGCTAGAACACACTCCAGGGCAAGGGGGTAAATCAAATAGTCAGAGAACAGTAATGAAATACCATAGAGCCTTATGTTCTCTATGAATTCTATTAACTGTCAAACAAACAATTGTTTTCATTATCAAAACTCAATTTAATTCACAGAGAATGGATTCTAAAGGAGGTTTTAAGGCCCCGGGGAGGAAGTGGCTGATGCATGAAAACATTACACAAAATCTAACTTTCTGCCCCAACGCTGGATTTATATTTATTCAAAGTAGAGTGTTATCAGCTCTGGGCGTGTTGATAAAAGGAAGTGCAGCTTTGCTATTCCCTAACAACGCTCATTGGCTGGTGTATGGTTTCTGCATTTCAAGGAGAACAGGAAAAAATGATTAGACATTGATTTGTTTTGGTTCAAGCCCAAAACCATTCTGACTTCCTGTCTCTGTATTTCCCCTTTTGAACATACTATTAATAAAGCTTTTGACATAGTATGATTAAGGTAAATTAGCTGTTAGTCTTTCTTTGATGTAATGTTCCAAACATCTCGCCAGTGATTGGTTGGGTGTTTTTGCAAAAATCTCCACAGACAGAGTTTCAAAGCAACCATGTATTTTTGTGGTGTCACATGCAATTCTGAGTTTTGAGAAGCGTAACCAAGAACATAACGGGAGGATATTGAATTGCTACTGTGTGAGACATGACCTGTCCGGCGAACTTAGTTCTTTTTATACTGCAGTTATGGTTGGGCCAGGGCCACTGAGGTCTGTGCTCCACTGCGGTAGAGTAATGGCAACCACTTTAAATAAATGGAGAGTAATTTCGCTGCTGAGCCCCGGGGTCTGGTTAGTGTCCAGCTGCAGCAGTTTGTGGCCAAAGAGGCAAATTGTCGCCTTTCCTCTTTGCAGGAAACGCCCACCGACAGCACTGATTTGACAAGGCCAAGCAAGTGGACATGGCTAAGTGGACAGAGCAAACATTTGGACAAGTGAAGGGAACAGACGTAGCTAAGTGGACGGCAAACAAAGAAACAAAGCCAGTAGCGGGCAGAGCAAAGAATCCGTGACAGAGAAATGTTCAGTGGATCAGAGCGCAGAGCAGGGGTTGGACAACATGTTCCTGTGTGGTCGTTTTTTTTTTTTAAAGAATATGGAAATAAACGTCCATTAACTCGAGCTGCGATAGTTAATTGAACTTTAACAGCTCAAGGACCCTACTTTTAAAAATGCACAGGAGCATCTCAGTCAACCGTTTTCACAAACAACCATTGTCCCTCAAGATGTGGAGCCAGTGATATCCCATTGCAACGCGAGGCCCTTTGAAAGAGGCTTGAACTCAAAAGGGGTGAAACCCAAGTCACCCGGAGGCCCTGATTTGGTTGTCTGTCCTGCATCGAAGGTGAATACAGCTCCCAGAGGTGAACACAAAAAGGGTTGGGTCTGCAGCAGCCTACGTGGCACCAGCCCTCGACCAACGCCAACCGAGGGGTGGTCACACTCGGCCGATGCCATGAAACAGAATCTACTGGCCCTCAATAGATCCTCCGTAATTGATCCCCTTCTCAGGGAGGCCAGTGGGATGCCCCCTGTCTTTTACCAGAGCCATCTGGTTCCAAGTACTGCTGCTCTTCCCACAGACGCACAAACCACAGTGAAAAAGGATCGCTTTCACAATCAAGATCAGGAACTAGAGACGCGGCTGGTTAAAAGGGGTCTGAATGTTGAACGCTGTGGTCCCCTCTGCGGCAGCCCATTGTGCTGTTGTTATTGTGTCCTTGGAAGTGCACTCTGTTGTGGTTAATGTGACGACCTTTTGTGATTTGATACAGTGGAAATGTGTGATCTGACCAGGTCACTCAGGCAAGATAATTAAAAAAGGAAAGATTTAAACACATTAGGAAATAATAGAGTGGGATCCATAAATTGAGTTGAACGCGCACTTTGCTGATAATGATCGTGGATTGTTCTAAAGCTAACCATTGAGTGTAGCGAGGGATTAAGGCCAAATGTCTTGACGCAGATGGAGATTTTCTCCAAAATGTACTACATGGATTAAATTGTAAAATTCTAAACATGCCAAGGAATGCTGAGGGAACAGACCGACGCCTCCATCTGTAGTTTACAAAGGTAGACAAAACAAACACGCCGGGGCCTTTCTCCCGACGGGCTTGCCACTCTCTCTCTCTCTGAGCGAGCACGCTGGAGATTCATGGGATGCAGATGGGAGATTTTTTTTGTGCTCCACACATTGGGTCTGTTCATCTGCAGCAGCAAGCAAGAGGTAAAAGCTGATTAAACCTCAGTATTCAATATACATCTAATACTGTTCTTTCGATGCCACTGTCTGAAGGGTGAATGAAATCCACCACTGGTCTGCTTTGGTTACATTTAATCACAGCACATGGCTCCAAGCCTCACTTAAACATTTGATCAACAATCTCAGTAATCATGTTGTTCCATTTCTGAAAAGTGGCTTCAAAAAGCTGCTTATAAAGCTCAGGATTCCCAGGCTGATGCATCGCTTGGCCTTGGTGCTCGGATTCTACACAATATCCAAACAGACTGACAGATTGTGTGAGGTCTCGTTCAGGTTTTTTTTTTTTTTTTTTTATAGTTTTCTTGCGCAACAATAAAACATCAAGCAAGCAAAGAAATTATGGGATTTGGCCTTGGACTTTGACAACTGAAAGAATAATCTGCAGAATAATCGATTATTAAAACAAACATTAGGGCTGCCCTAAACCACAGTAAACACAGGGAATGAAGGACAAAATTGTGCAGGTGAGATGAAAACGTCAGGGGCTTATTAACTCTCTCAGCTCAAAGGACAAAAAAAAGGGTAAATATATTCCCTATTCCCTATACACAGTAGTCCTCTACTTAATTAAATAGATATTTAGCATAATGTATTTCATATAAAATAAAACAGATTTAAGCAATTTTTTATTCAACAATGACAAAACTTTCCATCTCCCCTAAAATAAATGAGGCTGTTTCATTCTCCACATTACATTTCAGTGTCATGTACGACTGCTGGCAGGGAATCTCTACAACAGGAAATAACTAATCAAAACTGGAGAGCAAACAACACAAAACTCTCTTTTAAACAGCAGCAAAGGAGTGCTCTGTAAGGAGAAAGTTGGATAGTGTTTGAAAGTTATTGATTTACGGGCCGCGGCGCTGTCAGTGACCCGTGGCTTGAGATTGTGCAACACCTGCACCCTCATCAGCTTCTAACTGACATAATGTTCGTATCCTCAAAACAGACAAAAAACTGCTACGTGCAAAAGGACTTTGATTATCACATTATCTCACATCCTGAATCTCTTCTGCTGCTTTACACAATGTCTTCAGCTTCTCTGGCCTCGAGTCTTGTTATGATTCACTCTAAAAAAAAATAAAATAAACAGCATCATTCTGTTTTAATAATGACGTCTTTTAAGAATAAACAGGAAAAGAGCTGAGCTTTTGATCTGCAGTGCAGCAGTGTGTGTTTTTTTTTTTTTTTGTCTTTTACATTAGCAGGGCAGGTCACATCGCTCCCTCCTCTCGACCGGAGACCTTTATTTATCCAAGTCAGACCTCATCTTCCCTGGACCCTGTAATCACACAGGACCTCTGAGAGAGAAAGAAGAGGCGGAGGAGGGGTCGTGTGTGTTTGTGGGCTGTGGGGTCTGTAACGGCTGCACACAATCCCCTGTAACAGCACCGACAGAGCTTCAGCCCAAACCAAACCACATATAATTTACATTCCTCAGATACCAGCTAACCTGAGCACAAACAGGACGATCGAAAACAGGTGTGTTTAGCGACAGCCCTTCTCCTTTTCTTTCCTGGTTCACCTTACTTTGAGGTTCTATCCGGCTTTCATGTTATAGCTTAAAGTGGCTTAACGTACGGGGCGAAGGGGCTACACAGGGATCTGAGGTCCATCACTGTGTTTAAATCGAAATATTATCATTGGCGCAACATGAAACGTGGAGCTCATCCTACGAGAGAGCAGACAGGAGGCCAGCCGAAGCCCTGCTGGCCGCACAGCTTGCATTATGTTACCTCAAATTGATTACTGCCATTGAGAGGCTGGCCCATTGTGAGAAGAGCAGTTAGGGAATTGACAGACATGTTCACTCAAACACACACACACACACACTCATTCAGGGGGTGATATATACAGTACAGTGATGAGTGGGTGAGAATGGCATCACCACAATGACATTGGCCGTACCACCGAGGGAACAAAGGAGCCTGTGTGCATGTTAATGTGTGTGTGCGAGTGTGTGTGATCCCTCCACATCGGATCCATCTTAAAATACTGCGGCTGCTCTACTGATGAAAATTGCTCCCTTTCATTCTTACTCTAAGTTCATATGAGGGGGGAAGAATGGGTGTGGGGGGTGGGGGAGGAAAAAAAGAGGGAAAAAGAGCTGGAATGATGTGGGTAGGAGTGCAGATTAATGCGTGTTTTGTCACTGCATATGTTTATCGGGGCATCTGACAGTGCAAGTTGACTGAGAGATCATTTTACCATCCATTTACAGGCAAAACAAAAAAGAAGATAGCGAGCTTAAAACACCCCCATGCGAGGCATGCACGGCCATTAGCAACAGTGAGCCATCATGACTTGTATCACGAGCCATAGATCCTCTGGTTATCAAAGGCTGCATGCGATGAGGAAACCCATATGGGTATGTGTTATTTTCTTCACAGAGGACACACATTAGCGGGACATATTTTCTCTCTCTTACGCCCTGCATCGGTTGTTTGTTTGCTGGTTAAGGGCCCCAGCACACAGCTGTGCCACAGAGCTCCTCTGGAATGAGATTTTTGTACCTTCAAACTCAGACCCCTGGCTTTCGAAACGCCAACTCTTTGTTTGCTGTTAATTTTACAAGCCTGGGCTTTGTCGGCCTTGTCTATAACGTGGGGAAATGTGAAATAAACCCAGTGTTGGCTTCATTGGCGCTTTGCACAAGAAGGAGAAAATTAGAGCCTGGGTTAACAATCTGCGGGATCATAAAAACAGTCTTTGTCCCACCCTGGTTCACTCTGTTTTTAACTCTCTGTTTTCCTCTCCTAATTTTGTCTTTCACAGTCCTTCAGCCTCAACGCTCCGCTCTAATTTGCAGTTTGGTTTAATTTAGGATCGATCAATCCCAGACACCTTTGACAGCTCTGAATCGAACACCCTCAGCCCATCGCTTCCCTCACTTGGAGCCCTTGCTTTCTCCTGGCTGCACAAGCCTTGTTTAATCTGTTGTCAGAGTTGCTTTAGAGCAGGTTCAGTGGCATGTGTTGAGAATGCGGGAGATTTCCATATCTATTTGTTTAACCCTGTAACCCCTGCTTCTTATTGTATGGAAAAGTGTGTGTGGATGTGTGTGTGTGTTAGTGTGTAAGAAACTACGGAAAACAAGGACAGCGCTAGAGGTGAAGAAGCTTTTAATCATGTTGGGAAATACTGCATGGCCTCTTTTTTGGCAGATGTTGATTATGACTTGAGGAAAGAGTAAGGAGGTGCCAGAGGGAGGTAATTGAACGCGACACCTCATCCGCCCTCATGTCAGGTTGGCTGGCGGGTCCCTGATGTCAACATTTTGCCAGCGGATTTTTTCCCCGGGGTTTCAGCAAGTCCCTGAATGTCCTTTACGTCATTGTCAGACTCTGCAGCCCATCAGTCACTCCCTGAACTTCTGCCAAGCAAAACTCAAAATCGTCCCACCTCGTTCCGTCCTTGTCCACTCACAGAGCTAAAGCTACCCGTGGTCCATCTGTGCTGTGTTTTTTCTGATATCTTCGCGGCCACTGCGGGAAATTCTACAGAGGGGGATGATTTATCTGCTTTGGTCCGTTTGCCGATTGACTTTTCAAAATCACTCGAGACATAACAGTTAAATTTAAGGCCAGAGAGCAGCTTGTGGCAAAGAAAAAAAAAACCTTTTATGTTTTCCATCTTTGTGACAAGCAACTTCAAACAGAGGGGTTTCTGGCAGCGCGTTCAGCCCACCACTGGCTCCAGCAGATTAGACTGTTTCCATTACGAAGCTAAATAATAGGGGCCGCACTAGAACGAGATGGGGCCATGTTTTATAGGTGCTACCCAGCAACTTTGGCAGGGAGTCGTGTGGGTCTGCGGCTACTGTGGTAGTGAACTCGGGAGGTGGTGCAGCGGAGGGTTTTCTGCAGGAAGAATGGTGGTGATGAAGGCTATTTTGGGACTGAATGAGGTCTTGGTTTATGGCCTGGTTATCTGGGGCTACAACCTATGACAAAAGCATGAAATGAAAAGAAGGACTGTAAAATGCCATCGA
The DNA here is from genome assembly GCA_031216445.1 of Lateolabrax maculatus. Lineage (NCBI taxonomy): Eukaryota > Metazoa > Chordata > Actinopteri > Acropomatiformes > Lateolabracidae > Lateolabrax > Lateolabrax maculatus. Next base: position 4,700,158 of record CM062217.1, read on the forward strand.
GAAGTCATTGTCTGCACATTTAACTATTTAGAAGCTTCTGTTCTCATCACTTGGGAGGCTTTTTCTTTGCACTTTCATTGACCCTCTCGCATGAGGGCACTTCTAACAGGAGAGGATAGATCAGAGAAGCAAGGGGGGTGAGGTGTGGTCCATTAACTGCTTAGTCCCCACCCTCTGAGAAATCACCGACTTCTCCTCAGCAACATCCGACTCCATTAAAAGAGCCTCACTGAATCTGTGGCTATCAGGGAAACCTGGATAATAAATTTGAAGCAGTCCTCCTGCGACCCTCTGAAGTCTGATTTGGTTTGATGTGGTTTTGATGTGGAAATAGATGCTGTCGGGGAAAAGGAGAACCAGACTTGTGTTGCAGCCAGCTGTGTCCCCCCCAGAAAAGAAATCTGTAACCTGCTACATCTGGCCTGGTTTGGCCTGTCCCTGGCCTGTGTTCTTACTACGCTGACATTAATGAGTCCCACAACAGTAATGGCTACCAGGACACAGTGGAGGGGAAACATGTTGTGGCAGATTGTGTATTAATAATCTGCCATTTCTGTCATCTTTGTTTGTGGATTTTGGAGGATTTTTGAAACCTTGTATGGACTCCTTGTGTGCAGCCTCCAGTTTTAGGTGGTATCAGTGCCTGTACGAATTAAGTTTTGCGCATAATACTGTACATGCATGTTTCTATCATAAACTCATTCTGTATAATTTTATTACAGTGGAAATATTTCTCATGCACTAAGCCTGTTTTGCTGTCCCCAGAGCTTGAAGCATATAATAAAGATGGAAGGAAGCTCTTTATGTCAGCCCTCAGTGAGGAAGCAGTCGTCTGTAATTATCGCTGCTTTTCATCCCCTGTAGCAAACACAACAAATAAGTGTTCTTGTGTGACCTGGCAACGGGTTTCAGAGAACCCATTTGTTTCTAAGCTTGTTTGTTTGTGTTCTTGCGATCACATGACCAAAGCCCCATACTCTTTTCTTCCTCTCTTTCTCTCTCCCCCTTGTTTTCTTGGAGCATCAAGTGCATTTGAAGTTGCAATGTGGAAGTCATTAGCCACAAATCCCAACAAATATAATAACAGGGCGATTAACTCTCTCTCTCAGCGATCCTCTGCTGTTTTTCTTTTTTTTCTCTCCCTCTCGTTGCTGGGGTGGTGCAGTATTCTGTGAGCACAAGGGCTTGGTCAAGGGCGAGTCTTCCTCTTCCCTTTCCCGGACTTTTTCTATTTGTAGATCTGCATGTATTTTATAGGAGGCTTTTTTTCCCCCCTTCTCTCCGTCTTTCATGCGGTGGTGGTTCTGTTTCCCATCACAGCCTATGATGAAACCACAAGAAAGCCCAGGCCCATGTGACGAAGGCGCAACAGTTGCTTGGTGACAGGGAAGAGGGGTGTGAGGTGGGGGCTGGGCGTGTTCGCAGGGGAGTGAGCCTGAAGTGGCGACTGTCCAATCAGCAGATGAGCTCTTCATTTCGGGACAAGGATAAAATGGTCATATTCACACCGCTCCAACGTAAAATTGGCCCTTTTCTCTTTAGCTTGATAGATGTGTGGCCATCCACAAGTCCACAAATGGACCATTCATCTTTACGATGGCCTCACTTATCTCTGAGTCCTTGCAGATCTGCTACTTCCCATTCCCACCACAAGCAAATGGTGCCTTGAAACCACATGGAACAAACCTCCTCCCCCCCCATCTCCCTCCCGGTGGCAGAACGCTGCCATATTTACCATCTCGTCCTGGAAAGCTCACTTGGCAGCGGCAGGGCGGAATGATTGCCAGCAGCAGCTCGTTCCAAGCGAACCATGTGCAGACAAGCTCCGCTTCATCCTGTAACTCCAGAGTAAAGTTTCCTGAAGGAGGAGAGGAGACATTTACAAAGTCATTTGGCTCTTTCTTTTTGATACAGTGCGTTGAGCAGCGCTGCATGCAGCCAAGTTCAGTCATTTTAATACCCACTCTCCTCGAGGAGAAGATATTTGAAGGACGTGAGCTCATTTGGGATGCAGTCGGCTGCCCTGTCCCAGCCTGATGTTATCCTCTCTGACTGGGGCAGTAACAGTCGTGATTGCTTTTGGGGAGCAGTGACTCATGATTGTGCTTGTGCCGCTGCCAAACTCTCAATAGCAGTGTTTCCTTCTCTTTCTTTCTGTTGCCGTGGCTGCCGGCATCCCCCAAAAAAAGTAAATACACTAAAAGTTAATCATCCGGTTCCTGTCTTCCCAAGGTATATATATCACATTATACAATGCATATCCAAATACCATCATTCTTGAAGTATACCAGGGCAGCTGACACTAATGTTGGTATCAGAACTGGTATCAAAGTCCCTACAGGTTAAACGCTGCTCAGTGGAGAGCATCTGCATCCTTTGCACATACAACAATTGAGACCTTCCGAATGTGCATTATTTAACACGTCTCGCCCGTCCTCTGGGTGTCAGCCCGGCGATAACTTGCTTCTTCCACCCCTCTCATCGCTCCCTCGTGTAAGGGTAGCAAGAGCATGACCCTTGTTGTAACACCATTAAGCTGTTTTTCTAATTTTATGGAGTCGTGTTCTGCCTCAGCCACTCTCAAGTGGATTTACGATCCGGTGGTTGATATCCTTGCATGCCGAGGCAGTATTAATTTGCTAAGAGAGAGGGGAGCCATTTACAGACAATAGAGTGGCATCATAATTGCAGGAACCTGACACCCTGCAGCTCCTTGCTGCTGTTGAACTCCTGTCAACCAGACGATGGATGGCTGATAAGCTTGACTGAACAACACAGCCGAAACAACTTTAATTAAAAGCAACTTTGGCTGATACACTGAGAACAGCCGGGCCCTCTGATTTACTCTGAAATTAAGTGTTAGCAGTACTTTGGTGGTGGATGCGAGAGGCTGGATTGCGTGTTTGCGTGCAAGCTTACTGCTGTAAATATTGCAAAGCATGGTAGAAAGTATGGGAAGCTAATTACTAAACACATGAAACTTTCACAACATTTATTTCTTGTTTAGACACTACAGTTCCAGATTTATTCATTTTCTAAACATCTTCTAACGCAATCAACTTTTAGTTTAGTTTAATTTGGGAGTTTATTCATCTCCCACAAATAAGAAAATAAACATTTTCAAGTCTTTCAACTGTCATTATCGATGCAACCTGGCTCCTCTAAACCAGTGAAGCGGCATCTAGAGGTTGCCATCTAAGGATGGACGTGGCAACAGACTACAGAAGTTGCATTTCAAGGCTGTGGGGCTAAGAGATCCCCAAAGAAAAGTTTGTCTGTATATGAAAGGGGATAACAGAAAAGGCAACCGCAGCAGAGGAGAAAAGAGTAGAGGATGGTGAGAGAGGGGAACAGAAAATAAGATACAAAAGAGAGAGAGAGAGAGAGAGGAAGTTGGGAAACCTTGGACTAAAAAGAGAATGAGAAAGGGCCTTGGAGCACAGCTGGCTCACCGAGGGGTATAATGACTGTCATATTGCAATGCATTAGCTCATACTCAGCCTAGACAGCTTGACTTGATGAAAGGGGCCGGTCATTGGCTAACCGCATACATAGCAACAAGACCCCATGGAGACGAGCCAAACAAGCGAGTATTGTCTTTTTTCTTATTAATGTTTGATTGACAGGCATGATGTGAAATTGTTGTAATACTCCATGTGCTCTTGCTTGACATTTTGAAAAGCTGATAAGTTAACACTTGAAAGTGTTATTTGTACATGTTGTAAGAATGAAACAGGTATATACTTTATTTCAGAGCTTCAAACTGTTGCCCCTTGTGGCATCGTTTGCATCTACGTTTTGCAAGTTAATGCCAAATGATGACAGTGAAAAGCCAGTTTTCATCCCTGCTGTTTACACTGAAGGGGTGTCCTGCTCTGCCGGGGCAATTGTGAGCACCTGCAGCATGAGTAATCATAACAGTCAAATAATAAATTAACATTTTCCATCATAATGCAATCAAAAGAGGAATTCAGTTGTAGCTGTTAAAAGTCTCTTGACAGGAGACCCCCTGAGGCTCCGAGAGATGAGCGGCGAAGGCTCATCACGCTCCCATCAGCCATTGTTTATTTGAACTCCCTCTTTCAGGGAAGAAAAACCTTCCACCAAATATTGTTTTGCCTTGGGAACCCAGCTCTCTCTCTTTCTCACTCTCTCTCTCTCTCTCTGACTTGGCCATATGGTTGTCATACACTTCCTGGAAATTCAAGCCATGTTTGCTTTTGTTGTATATCTGTGGGGTATGTTTTTTCTACGCTCATGTGTTGACATTAATTGAAACAATACCGTGATTGATCTTGCATTAACATATTTGGCCAGAGCTGAAATGAATTGAGCCTGGGCAAAGAATACAATTATTCCAAACTTATCGTCTATGATCATTCCAAACACATTAAAACACTTTAATAGCACAAGAGTAACTCGCTGAATCCAGATCACATATGTGGCAGCCTTTTACACGCCTGTTTAAAAGCTCCCGCCAATCTTTTGATTTCCATCTTAATAGACGTCTAATCCCTTACTGCAGACACCAGTAAATTTTCTCACTTTCTCCATCTTGTTCCTGTATTTTCAGAGTGTTACACTGCCAATGGAGAGGACTACAGGGGCTTCCAGAACCAGACCAGCCTGCATGGTGGCAAACCCTGTCTCTTCTGGAATGAGACCTTCCAGCACCCTTACAACACCCTCAAATACCCCAATGGAGAGGGGGGTTTGGGCAGACACAACTACTGCAGGTGAGTTCCCTTTTTCTTTTTCTTTTTTAGACATGTTACTGATAGTGAAACCCATGCAAAGGGTTTACTTATTAAAGAAATTAGTTTTAATTTCAAATAGTATGGTTGCGTTCCAAGGGTTATTACAGTTTAGGAGATTGAATATTGCGCAGCGTGGGGGGAAAGGATGAATACATGATGTATAGGTGATAGGTTAATCAAGGGAAGATGGAGTTTTTATGGCCATATTAAATCACTTAAATAACTTGTGATATGATTCATCAGTGCATATGGCATCAAATATTACAAATAATTAAGCTCTAAAGCAGAGGTTAACAATCTTTTTGGCTTTCTGATCCCTTAATACAAAGTGTTGTCAACTTTTTGGAGGTTTCATGAGGTTAAAACTATCCAGTCTGTCACAAGAAAAGAATCACATTTTAAACAAAAGTCTGGAAAAATAAGAAATATGTTTTTTCTTCTTTCATATCCCGTTAACTATCTCATGACCCCTCTGATTCATTTTGTGTTCCCATAAAGGAAAAGTTTGCCATTTTGGGAAATGTGCTTGTTGTCTTTCATGCCAAGAGCTAGATGAGAAGATTGATACCACTGTCTGTTTTCATTATGATTATTAGCACAAAGACTGGAAACAGGGGGAAACAGGTAACCATCTGTCCAAAGATAATAAATACACCTACCAGCACATCTAAAGCTCACTGATTAACATGTTGTATCTCGTTTATTTCATACAAAAAACGAGAAAATTCCTCCACTGATTGCCTGGCAAAAACGCCTGGAAGTACAATGACAAATAAGTCTATTTCCCAAAATGTCGAGCTTTTTCCTTTAAGATGTGCCGAGGTTAGGAGCCACTGCTCCAAAAGGTCAACTTGTGTGCAGTAGTTGCATTATGGTGGTTAGTTTACAGAAAGCCTGTGAATATCTTATGCTGCTCACTGCCAGCACTCCACTGTCTTTTCAAGAGAACATTATGTATTCTTTTTAAATGCTTTGTAATCCAGCAGTAAACTGCAGGTTTTGTAGATGTGACATATGGAGCTCACCAATTCAGGGAATGATGGAGACCAACAGAAAAAAAAATTGCTTTATTGCAACCTTTTGGAAATGTCAGTGGTAATATGCAGCATCAGGTAATTTTTCCTCAGAGGTCACACTCATCTTAAAGAGTCACACGTAGCATTTTAAACATCTGTTGTCACTATTATTAATTGATTAAAATGTGTTGGTATGATTCCTGTAAGCAAATGAGACCATCCTGCTGGCCCCTATCTCACGAAGATCGTACTGATTGCACCAGTTTTTTCTGAAATGAAGGCCATAGCTGCTGTCACTCCATATCCATTTGTTTCCAAGTGTAAAAGGTTACTACGACATTATTCTGTAAGATTTTCCCTAATTTCACCACCCAACATTTCAAGTAAGCTTTAGTTCTCTCAGCACTGGAAGAACAACATCTGTTCCCTCTTGTTTTTTATTGCAAAGCAATCTCCTTTTTTGCTGGAAATCCATCAGATTTACCATGAAATCTTAAACAGTGGCTGACAGTGTAATGCCAGCGTGTAGTGTCTGCCAGTCTTTTTAGCATTGATCCTGTTTGTTTGTGATAATTATCAACGTCATTGATGTCAAAATGCTTTGAGTAGCACCTTTAAAACTCATCTCTCTAAGACAGACTGATGTTTGACAGAGCTTTCAACAAAGCATTTGACTCCCTTAATAATTTAGAAGCAGGTCATTTGGTTTGAGCACAGGGGACCTGCTCAGACGCTTGCCCCTAAATATTTTATTGTTGGTACCCAAACAGAACGTTTAGCCCTGTCACCGCAAGGATGCAAACACGCTTGAAGAGTTTGTCTAAGCAAATCTCCATCCCTCTTCCCCGGAATATGAAGGGACACGGTGGCTATGGGTATCTAGAAAACCCTCTGTATTCATCAGTCACACTCCAAGACCGACTGTCAGCGCTGTATGCACGACTGTCAAACTCGTGTATTTGCAGGGAGCCACGCTCTTTCGTGAGTCATTTCAAATTCACCGAGACGTCCAGAACAGTGGCTTGGCCCAAATCGACCAAGCCATAAGAAACAGAACATCCCCCCCCCCCCTCCCCCCTTCCTCTGCCCAAAGCCTCTGAAACATTTCTCTAAGTCATGGTTGTAAACTCATAACACAGCAATGCTTTGAAGTGGCACTGGACAGATTTGTTTTTACTTGAACTGGATGGGAATTTGGAAGATTTATGAGCAGGATACACGCGGAGGATTGAGGAAGGCCTTCGCTGCACATTAGGAGTGTATTATGTCCAACAAGCGATTCAAAATGGACATCTATGTTGTTTAGATTTGTAGATCTGTTTTTCTTGGCCACTGATGCCGCTAGCAGCTTTTCCAACTCACTCACATAGCTTTGTTTCTTCCTGACAGAGGATTTCTGTCACTTAGGCCTGGATAGCTACAACTACTCTCAGTCTCTCTCAGACAAGTAAAGAGTCAGCCGTCAGCAGTGCTATGGGGACCAAAGTGGCCACTTCATTGTGAAAAGATGAGCGATGGTATTTATGGCATGTCTGCACAGGGTCAAGTATTTGTGCATGCGTCCACCCACGAGTGCATGTGTGTGTGTGTGTTGTTGCGTGCATGCAGAGCAGAGGGTTGTTCACTGCGAAGAAAGATGTGTAATGTTTGATTTGTTTGATCATAGAAAGTTGGCTTGTGAGATGTTGTTGCTCGATTTGGATTGCAAATCCAAATCCTCATTTACATGAGGTGCATCTTGCAATTCAAATTCTGTTTCCCATATTTCTCTCAACCCCCTCTAACCTTCAAACTTTCTCATTTCCCTACCCTATGTGTGCTCGCCTTTCATCTGAGGCTTACAATTTTGCGGGCTTTTCTGGCTAGAACCTGACAATAGGTGGTAATACTTAGACAAAAGGGGGAGGTAGCAGATTGAAAAGGAGAAGGAGGGGTAAAAAAAAGGAGAGCCAGGGCAGTTTTGGCATGTCTGACCCCGAGACCAATTGTGGTTTTATGAGATGAGAGCTGAGGCCAAGGCACAGGTGGATCATGCGAAGCCAGGAATCACTGCATGTCTTAACTTTAACCCACGGCTTTAAGCACGTATCAGATGTTGAGAAGCAGAGAAGTAGAGGATTACAGGCTCACTTTTCGTCCCATCACTGGCGTTTTCCCGGTGGTGATTTAGTCGAGAGGGCACCACAGTGGTGCTGAAGAAAGAGCCCTAACAGCCCCCACATTTCATCTTTATAGCCTGCTATAAAATACTCCAGTGAAAACGGGGAGAAACTGGGCAAAGGGGAAATGTCACATTGTTCCCCTGCAAAAAAAATGGAACACAAAGCCTCAGGAAAAGGACAATAGCTCTCGTGTCTAAGCTGAGACTTAGCGAGACTCATATCAACAGGGAATATCACATTGCTGAGGGTGGCTCAATTCAGAATTCATTTTATATCACGAAGTAGAAGTAAATGATCCACTCTTAAGCCCGGTATTGGGCTTTGACGTTGCTTTGCAGTCATTCTGCAATTTTAACACTTAAACAAGAAGCTTTTTTTCACTTCTTAACTACTTCTTTGACCTTTTCTGAATACTTCATGGAATTCATAAGAGGAACATCACACAAATCGATGTCCTGATTTATATTTCGTTTATTGTTCCTTCCAATCTACTGCTCCTACAGGCTGATATTGGACTCTCCCCCGGGCACATTAGTATGAGGGTGTGAAGTGCATGATGGTTCAGTAGGTGGTTGAATAGCTTTGCCAGCCATTTCCTGTCTATTTATATGCAGGTGTGTGTGTGTACTGTACAATTTATGAGTGTCCACGACGGCTTCTAATGCTTTTCCCTTACATAGATGAGATAATGGAAATGCCAGAGTGAATAGTGTTCCCCAAGTTGATTGTAATTGAATCTCCATGATGTCAGGTGCAAATCTGAGGTCAGGCAAACTGCAGCCAAGTTGTCCACCGTTTGTATGACTATATCACAATCCCAGTGTGCTGCTTTGTTAAATTGAAATAGTTAATAGAAGTGTCCCACGAGAAGACGTACTGTGTGGAGCTAAAGCATCAGCCGTCTACATTATAGTAATATAAGAATTGGAGTAGGAACCAATCTAATGCAATAAAATATACCCCTTATATATTTGTAGATTTGTCTTTGGAGGCTTTGTACACCGAAACTACAGAAAAAAATGTTTTTTAATTTTTGTTTTCGGCCACGCAGATAGTTTTGGTTTTATTTGCCCAGGTTCTGAGATAAAGTTTTCTATGTTTTTTTCCCCATTCTGTATTCTTCAAACATTATGCTCAATGTTACTGAACACAGAAAATCACAAGACTCTCCTGGATAATGTAACAATCATATAGGTTTATGTATAGTTTTAATTATTTAAACTTTGTTTCTGAGAAATCATGTTTTGTCCTTTCCCCTTGAGCCTTATGGAGAAGTGGCCAGTCAGAGGCGTGAATCAGAGCGGTAGCACATTCAAAATGCTTCGTTGTTGAATTTGTGAACCAAACACTGCACCATAGCTGCTGAATTAATCCCAAATCAACCCTGAAGTTTCAGAATTTTTAAAACAAACTGATTATCCAAATTATGGGGGTAGTTTTCCTGGAAAGACACAGTTGCTGTTGGATAATTTCTGAGGAAATAAAACCAAAAAAATAAAACAATCCACATGGCTACCAGTACCGATACCAAGGTGAGGAAAAGTTCATTTGTGATTTAGGTGAATAGCTGCTTTAAAGACATTAGTCAAGGAACGTATGGCACATGACACAGTAACATCACGACGTTGTATTTAGCGCAAGTGGACCGTGAGAGAACAACAATAGACAGTAGACTATACATATCGGCCCACAACCAACAAGCCCTCTTCTTCAATACATGCATTCATGCGGCACAGCAGCAGGCAGCAGTTTGCATGCTAAATCATCCAAGTCAATTAAAGAGTCTTCTCTCAGGCAGTAAATTGCCAGACTCTGATCTGCTGTTGACCTCAAATCCCAATCCAGACAAGCCTCTAACCACCACTTTCTAATCAGCCTTTCTCCTCTCTCCAATTCGGCAAAAGGAGGGAAGTGTAGCTTTCATCTTTTCTACGCATCTAGTAGTTCAACTATACAAAAGTCCCTTTAGAATCTCACTTAAAGTTTGACTTGTGAAAAACACCTAGAAGCATGTTATTTCCAGCATTTGAGCACATAGTTTGACGTAAATTATTTTAGAATTTTTATATGTAGTTTCACAGTGCCAGGCATTTTAAAGATGATCATAAATTTTTCTGATTTAAGGTACGTGGAAAATGGTTATTAAAGGAAACCTTTTGAACAGCAGCCAGCCATGAACAGCTGTTTTTCTCCGTGTTCAGATGTGAGCCACTCTTGCCTTCTTCAAATGCAGGACCGAAGAGCCTGTGAGGCAAAACTCAATGTGGCTATAATTGGCTCTGTACCGAAGTGTGTGGCTCACTCTGAGCAAAATGAGTCAATCAGAGTAATTGTGCCAATTAAGTGTCTAAACATCTTCTGTGATCTACCTCTGGGTATGGGAGTGTTTCAACAAGCTCTGCTACTCAGAAGGGCCATCGCTGACGCACACTGATGTGAATGCAACCCCCCTAAACACACACACAAACACACACACACACACACACACACACACACATATATATACAGACAATGGCAGCAACTTTTATCTGGTCTCCCTGAGGACCAGAGTCTTTCTCTTTGCTGCCAGGTTAAACGAATGGATTTCCGTCCATCGAGGTCTGCTCTTATCTGTATTGTGGCACCTCGGCTAATCTGACACTGTCTGTTCCACCATCCCTCACCTCACACACACACACACACACACCGGCAGCTCGGGGTGGGATTGATTTTGTTTCTCCGTCATGTGGGCTGGCCTGTTCACCGTAGCCCTGTAGATGATGTTCCCATGCTTAAAGGGTGTGTGCAGGTGTGTTTGTGTGTGTGTGTGTGAAAGAGAAGAGATGAAACACTTTTTGGCGACCAGGGGTTTGGAGCTTGGAGGGACACACCATATCATTTACTGATCAAAGATGCCTGTGGGTCAGACATGGGATGGGTGGTCTACTAATGATGCTTTTTTTTTTAATGCTGATGCTTGTAATCCATGTCTGCCTCCTTAGGGGGTGATTAAGAAAGTGCAGTAAATTACATAAGTGGCTATAGATGGGTTCTTGGGAGTCTTATTTCAAATAGGGCTATTACGCTTTGACAGACATGAAAAAGAGACGGGGAGAGAGAAAGAGAGAAAGGGTATATAATCCAGAGTTTTGATGGTTGGACCCAGTTTTTGCTCTTTTCATGTCGGCAGTAGCCTCAGGCTAAACAAACAGGTGTCTGCCTTCAATCTGGGTGGAGCAACAAACAGATCGGGGCTCATGATATGTTGTCGAAATCTACTGAAAAACAAGGCTGGTTTTTCTATGAACATGGGAAAATTTCAGGTTGAGAGAAGTTCTCGGTTGTTCTGATAAAAAAAATTGAATAAAGAATGAATGAAAATGTGACTAGATGAACCCTTTCTCGATGAAGTCCCGTTGCCGGCAGGCTTCAAGGAAGAGGGCATCAAATATATTTGCCAGATATTGAGAATAAAAGGCTTTAAGGCACCTAAACTTGAATTCAACCCAAAAAAAGTCTATACAACGACATCTTTGTCAATACCTCATTTTGAGTGTGAAAAGAGAGGAGGAAACTCAGGATAGTGTTTTTGATAGGAGAAGAAAAGAAATGGAAACGCCCTTCACAACTTTGCTCACAAAAGGTGAAATGAGATAGTGCTGCGCCCCAGGGCTTTTCCAAGATGCTACAATGAGGTGTGTCAGAAGAGAAGAGCGAAGGTCTCCGGCAATTACAGTCAGGTCTGAAAAAAAAAATAGCGATGTCATCTTAGAAGTCGACAGGGTGTGTATTTTTACAGTTCACAGTAATCCTGAAATAGAGCTAAAAGAGCTGAAACGGCACCAAGATGAGCTCCAACTGCATACTAGCTGCTTTGATTTCACTTATCAGCTATTTAGAAGTTGCCAAAAGGGTCATGATTTACAAAGTCGCATGATCACCCTGGAGATACGGAGCCTGCACAAAGCTTTTAGGGATTTCTATCTTCAATCCCACTTTTCATCGCTTTTGTAAGTGAAACTGAAAAGCAAAAGCACCGAGGGGCCTGTCAGCCTTATTATGATGGGTTAAAAGTGCCTTGATGAGGTTCAAAAGAGGCCGCAGCCTCAGACAAAGGCTTTGCCCCATCACCCGTCCCTTTTTTTTTAAGGTCTGTGTCTGGGCCCCGAACAAAGAGCCTTCCGCCCAACCTCCAACCACCTCCACCCATCAAAGACCCACTGGCCTGGCCCTTGACTGACATGCATGGTCAAGCCTTCAGAGCGCAGAGGAAGCGGCTAAACTAACAAGCGCCAAGGGGTGTTATGAGGGATGATTGACAGAGCCAAGATAATCTCCCTCTGAAACATTAGTATTAGAGTATTGAGCCCTCTGCAGCGGGGTTTGCGGTAGATAGCCTGTCTTTGTGTTGTTGTTTTGCCCTCATGTCCCCGCCATCACCCTTTCTGCTCTTCCTTTCCCCCCTTTACTTTTCTCTACCTTCTTTCTCCTTTAATCACTTTTTCAAGTCCCCAACACACTGAAATTGCAGTTTACTTTTGAAAAGGGTGAACATCCACGCTAGTTTTTCCCACATCATTTTTGTAAAGATCACTAGTTTTTGATCCCAAATAGGGCTACAACTAATATTTTTGTTATCAGTTAGTCCATTGAATGTTTTCTCGATTCATCTATTAATCGCTATAACTATAAACTGTCAGACAGGGTTGGAAAATGCCTGTTGTAATTTCCCTTCTTGTCCAACGGTCCAACACCCAAAAAGATTCAGTTGACCATCATAAGAAAAGCATCAAATCCTCACGTTTGAGAAGCTGGAACCAGAAAATGATTAGCATTTTTGCCTAAAAAAATGACTAAAATGATTGATGATATTTGATGTTGAATTTAAGTTGCTGATTAAGTTTGTATCAATTTACCGATCAATAAATCGATAAGTCATTGCAGCTCCAATCACAAAGCTGAGCTTACTTTTTAGAAATAGAGAGAAAAGGCTATATTATCAGACATGGTCTAACTTTTCCCCCTTTATGTCTGCAGGAATCCTGATGGGGACGTTCAGCCGTGGTGCTACATTGCAGATCACGAAGACGGGATCTACTGGAGATACTGCGACATCCCAACATGCCGGAGTAAGAGACTACTGCCTCTCCTTTATCACTCTTTTTTTGTCTCTCTGCCCTTCCGTGCCCTCCGGGCCGTATCATGGGCACAAGGACCAGCCATTTTCATTGCTATGCTCATCTGCCCGCCTGCTATGAATAGCTTTTATAGACTGTATGACTTGTACACAGCTATTATCATCGAAAAAATGCCTCTAATTGCCTCCCGTCACCCCTCCTCCTGCCATGTCCGGGCCTGCCTTTACTTTAATGTGAGCTGTCAATCACTGCCTCTGTGTGTGTGTGTGTGTGTGTGTAAATGAGTGTGCGTTTTTTGGATGTGAGTTCATAAGTTTCCCCTTTGGCTTCGTAGCTTGTTTTGACATGATTTTTTTTATGTGAGTGATTATGTGCATTTACCTGTTTGTGGATGTATTTGTATGTTTTGTTCACTTTTGGGTGTGAGAGTGTCCCTGTCCAGTATTTCCTGGATGAAGGTGTGTGAAGGACTGTTTAAACTGGGAGATTATGTGCTTCTGTGTGTCATCTCTACCGGTTTGGCACACATTTACAAAGAGCAGCCCGTCTTTAATCCTATTACTTTCATTCCCTCCACCTTTTTAATCAGTGCTGTCGAAAACAGACTCAGGATCAACCTACACTGGTTGTGATGCCAAAGATCAGAATTCCTGCAGAGGAGGTTCAGATAAAGAAATTTGCTGCAAGCATGTTTTTGTTTTATTAAGTAACTGTCACACATGCTTGTGTGTGCTTACAGGCAATTAGATATTTCTGGCTTAATGTTATTTCAGCATGTGCTCTACACTTTTCAAGGTAGATTAGGTCAGACCTGTTATTGCATACTTTTAGTAACTAAAAGAATCTGGTAACTGAGCACAATATGAAAGATTAAGGCGACTGCGGTGATTCAGCCAAGCAGAACTCAAATATTCTATTTGACTAAAGTAAATATTTTACCTCTTTCCTCATGAATTGCATTGTTATGTAATCAAACTCTACTTTTTTGCTATTTTTCTCTGAGGTTTAACATTCCTCCTCCTTCTTTATCTATCTTCTATTTCTTTTCCAAACACTTATCTGTCGTTTTTTACCTCTGTTATCGCTGAGACTTATGTTGTGACTTTTTCACTCCAGTAGGTACCACCAGGTCCCAAGAACCTCCCAACCCCTCCAGCTATCCCACCATTATCCCGTCTGAGTAGCTTGCTTGACTAAAGCCTGTTGTTTGAATGGCTCAGGACCCATTAACCCATCTAATAATGCCTCTTGGCTGCATGGCTTGTGTGTATCCATGTTTTTGTCTATGGTGTTTTTGCGTGTTTATGTGTATAGGAGCTTGTGTGTATCCCATTAGACTTTTGACTGACCCATTTCAGACAACTGTCCATTTAGCTCAGTTTTTCTAGGCCAGTATGCCAAACCTTTGTGGTTTTGGGGGAAAGAGGAGAGCAGCCTACATCGTCTCTGTGCGGAGTCGGGCTCATCCCTTATCTTTGGTGAAATTAGGCCAGCTTTTGTTCCAGATGGGTTTGCCATGTGCTGGTTCAGCCTCGTTTTTGTCTAGGATCCAGTACTGTGCAGCGTGTAACCCATCCTTGCGACATGTGGCCCAATTCGAATGGCTGAGAGCTTCGCCTGTATCAAATGCTGCCTTACATGAGCGGTCCTCTTTCTGTTTGGGCATTTCGAGTTATACAGAGCCCTGTAATGTAAGAAGAGGAGGTGAGGTTTGCTGTGAGCCAGGCATCCAGTGTCATGAAAACATGCCTGTTCAGCAGAGAGACGGTTTCTCCCTGCAGGGATACCAGGGAGCTTTTCAGACACGAATGCTCTGTCTCATCTATTGTGAAACCACAATCGCCACGTGGTGCCTCACCTTCTGGCGGTGCCTGCTCTCAATCTGCTGTGTTTGAAAGCTTCAGCTGCCAAGTGAGAGAATGCCGATGCTCCCTCAGTGTCAGTGTTCTCAGTCTGCGGCTGGCAACAAAAGGCTGAAAAACACCGTGGTGTGCCAGAGTAAGGGCAACAGAGGTCTTTGTTTTCATTTTGTCTGGCTTTTGTTTTGTCTGTGCCTTCGTTCTGTCTGCTTTTTTGCTTATGTTTGATGTCGCGTGGTTGGTAGTTGGTGGCCACTCGCTGAGGCACCTGGAGCCTGCCAACAGTCGGCCTGTTATCCAGCTGGATTCCCTGTCATCTAGGGTCATGCCACCCGGGTGAGGGTGACACACCCTGCCGGAGCACACACTGCCGTGCAGGTCACGTCGTCTGACAGGGTGGATTATAGTGTCGGTCACGACATTTGTTGATCCTAGTAATCCCTCAAGGCAGCAGTTATCATGTGGTGGAGTTATCTAAACATTTCGAAAAGGCGCGCTGTCAAGGCACATCGACTACAGTACAAATTGACATTTTCCACGGTGTGTCACGGTGGATGCTGGTTTTGAGGCCCTTCTCATTCCCAGGCCACTAAATGCTCAGCTAAGCATAATCTTGTCACGAGTGTTGTTATTTATTGAAGTCCAGTTCCTGTGCAGCGGTCCGGCCTTGCTCTGCTGAAAACTAACATTTCTAAAATCTCACTTTCAATCATTGTGAGATTCGCTTTCCCCTGTTCTGTAGATCAGTTCAATACTGATTTATTTACATCAGGCCTCAGTGCGTAGGAAAGAGAAGGCTTAATATTGTCTGCCTGATCAATGATGATTCTAATTAGGTGTGAGGAATTTACCAGTGGAGCCTCTGGCCAAAGCACTGAGTTCACCAGACAAAAACTGGAGTTGACAGCTTGGTCCATTATTAAGGGACTGAAGTTTTAGTTAACACAAGTTCAGATGTCGGGCGGTTCCTGGAACATCTTGAAAATCAGTTTTCTGGTACATTTTATTCACTTGGGATAAAACATCCGTTCACATCATTGATTAATAACAGTGCAAAGGATTTGATGTTGAGATTATAAAGAAAATCCAGTTAAGCAATTATTCAGTTAAGCACAGCTGTACTGTAAGTCTCAATGTTTGGACATTTGCAGATGTCAAAATACTTGTTTACTTGATCCTGTTGAGTCCCATACTGGAGGGACCTTTTGTTTTAGCGTGGCTCCTTTAAGCTGACATGCGTTTGCATGACAGTGTGCCCCAGCTGAATGTGATGGACACAGAATTAAACTGTCAGGGTGAAGTCCTCAAGCATTTGCCAAGACAAAGACGCTTTGATCTTCACGCCGCGAGCTCATCTCTCAACAGCACATAACCAAGAAAAACTTGTTATGCCACATTGTTTTTTCCTGCAGTAAAGGGACATGCAGCAGCTGTGAGGTTTAGCCCTCGTCGGACAATTTCTTTTAGGATAATGCAATTTTTTTTCTGATAAGAACACCCAGGAATAATAGTGGGCCATAAACACAACATATCCAACCTTTTACCTTGCAGGAGTCAACTTGATCAACATCAGTTTTCATGGCTTTAAAGGTGCACCTAGTAAGATCACAGAAGAAACATCTCAGGGGCTCGATAAAGACCCGCCACCTTTTTACCTGACAAGGTGCTGAGATTTCTGACTAAAAGTGACTTTAGTATTTGTGCTATCAAGGTTTAATTCACGCTATACATCATATCATAACAACAAGCTTGAGTAGACAAAATAAAGATGGGACCTGTTAACAGGATGGAGAAGAAAAATAAACATAGTCCTTAAGTTATATATTCTTTTGTTAATAAAGTGTGATTCCGTATGCTTACGGTATCTGACAAGTGCTGACAATACCTGCTGTGTTGGATAATGAGCCTCATTATCTGTATGCCAGAATTCCTGCAAGCTAATTTGTGATATTTTAAGACGTTCCTTTGTTATAGAACGTCAGCGTGTTTGCACCGAACATTTAACCGACTTGATGTATGACTTGAATACCTAACTTACAGAAGGTTAGTTGTACTTTCATCTGTTTGAACAATTGAGGGAATGTTTGATTAATCTCGTCCGTCACCATGGAACAATAGTCTCAGTACCAGAGGCACCACATCCATCTGGCAAGCTAACCAGCCACACCTTGAAGACATTAAAACAAAGTAGTTATGTGTTTGGCTCAAGTTTTTATTACTAAATGTTGACGAAAATATGCAGTGTTGAGATATTGCCTTCATTAAGAGTGATTTATGAATCCACTAAACGGCACTTTGAAGTTGCGGGACACCTAAGTCAACCACCAGCCAGTCTTGAACGAATCTGACCAGATAT
The DNA here is from genome assembly GCA_031216445.1 of Lateolabrax maculatus. Taxonomy (NCBI): domain Eukaryota; kingdom Metazoa; phylum Chordata; class Actinopteri; order Acropomatiformes; family Lateolabracidae; genus Lateolabrax; species Lateolabrax maculatus. The sequence goes on from CM062217.1 coordinate 4,717,425, forward strand.
CTGTGTAAAGGCTCCTCTGGTTCAAACTTTTGGAATGAATAACTTTAGTAATGACTTGATCTGAAATCTGCAAAACTAAAGACTTTCCCATCAGCCTGAGCTGTACTTTGTGTTAAGTGCTGTTTATTTGTTAAGTCTATAAAATGCCAAAATATACTAATGCCCATGACAAGTTCCCAGATCTCAAAGTTATGTCCAGAGTGGTTGAATTCCTGCAATTTATCCATGATGAAGGACTTAAATGATTAATCGATTATCAAAATTGTTAGTTTTCCTTCTGTTTGTTTCTGCACTAAGTCAAGACCATGTCAGCCAAGTCCAAATCAGTTCCAGGGCCGGGCATCGTTAAGTGGAAGACAAGAACAAGTCATAGGGGTGTGAAGTCAAATCAAGACCAGGCAGAACCGGAGCAAAATCTGCCTATATTCAACACCAAAGTCAGCAATTTTGTGTTAAAACATTGATTTATGAGCTTCTTAAAGAGGAAGAGGCATTCCTGTCTGCACCAGTGCGAAGTGCATCCAACCAATCAATACACTGAATAATTACAGAATACACACACGTGTCATTCCTTAAATTGCGGTGCTGTGACGAAAATAAGAGAATGTTGATTGGGTTGAGAAAGAAATGTGTCTTTGAAGATTTTATAATAGGCAGGAAAAGTCAAACGGCTGAATGAATGCCTGACACAAGAACAAGTGTGAGTCAAAATAAGCAAGAGGCCGAGACAAGTCGAACATGTCGGACATGTGGTCTGGAAACCGAGCCCAGACTGAAGCACCACACAGCCCTGCCTAGTGGCTGTTGTGGTTGCCTGAACCAGGGATGCTTTCAGGTTCTGTTTTTGCAGTGTTCATCTCACTCTCCGTCATTGTTTTCAGAGGCAGAATATTTCCCCTAGGTGGTCTTGTACCAGCTTTCACCACAAGCAACCCTCCCTACCAGCATACTGAGACAGGTTCAGGCATCACTGAGTGGAGAAGGGTGTGTGTCTGTGTGTTACTTTGTGTGTGTTTGTTCCTGTTCTTTTGACAGTGTAAAAACCAGCCAGAGATTTAGACCTTCAAAGTGAGGACATTTTTGGGAACTGAGCTCATTTTGGCCATTCCTTTCGTTTTTAAGAAGCTGCTGTTGGTTAGAATTATGAGAAATAAGGTTGGGGAAAGGTCACTCATGTTGTGTTAAGTTTTGGCTTCGGAGATCTCACTTGTTTATTTGTTTTGCACATATCAAAAAATAGAAAAGTAAGAAAGAAAAAAAAGAAAGAGAAAAACACTAAGAAAGATTTATAACAGACGATCCAGTAGAACCAAAAAAAGCTAAGAGGAGTGTCATGTGGCTTCCCTTAAAAGAACTACATTCATAGTAAAGAGCTAATGAATGTGTGCGTGTGTTCACCCTCAAGCAACCAACTGTCCAACACTGGCTTTTTATCTTCACCGCCCCAGGCTTGTAAATTAAAAAATTACCTGCCAAGATTATTTCATTATTATAGGCTACATTTTTCATAGAACTATGCCAACGTAATTCTTGTTAGAGCTATTTTATGTGTCAAATTACCACAGGTGCTGTGTGTTTTTGTCTTGACACTGGCCTCCACATGAAGTGGACTTTCTGCTCACTGGAGAGACAGGAGAGATGTTTAGGCACTATAGATTTAGAACACCGAATTGGGAGCCTATGACGGAGCAAAATTTTTACCCCAGTTTGATTTCTCAGAAAATAAAGGCAACACGACGGAGCTGAGACACATTTTTACCATCATTAGGGGCTGCACGGCTGCTCATTTTGGATGGTTTACGGCACAGACGTCTGTCAGTTTGACGTGTCTCCGTTCGCCTGCATTAGGCCTGTCCTTACCTGGCAAAGAGGGTCGGGGAGCTTTGAACGCGCTCATTGTTGTCTTACTGTGACCTCTGACCTCTGACCTCCTCGTCGCTCCACCCACACCTGCCCTCGGGGGAAATACCATCCTGCGCTGTTGTGAGTAAACTCTCAGACAGAAACTAGAGAGAAGAGACTCCAAAACAAGCCAGAGAACATCAGGCAGATTTAATCTCTCAGCCTCTCTCTCTGGCTCCTTCCCTCTCTCAACATGGCTGGGGTTAAATCAGCCAGGGCCATTAGGGAATTAAAGGTATTGATTACGAGCGAGCTGGTTGTGTAGAATGTTTGCTAATGAGAACAAGTAGACGGCCATTGTTTAGTCCTTGTCTTTGGAAAGAGGAGGAGATGAATATCGGGTCAACCAATTTAGCTCTCGGGAACGAGGGCTCACAGCCAAATGTAGATCAGTGTGGTTCTGCACAGGTGCAATAAATGTAATTTTATTATTGGATATTGTTCAGCTAGTGTAATCCAAGCTCACAGTGCATATTGTGTTTGTTTTGCCATCTTTCCTTGTTTTCAGACAAATTTGATCAACGTATATTAGCATAGTCAATCAGATTTGTAAGGTAAGACAGTGAAGTTGTCGAGATATTTGACTCAAACTAACAGATCCCAATCTGCTGCTGGCGCTAAAGGGAAAGTCAGAGGATCACCAAGTCATTAAGTTTCATCCTCTGGTGAAACCATGAATATCTGTAACAAATTTCTTAGGAATCCGTCCAGTATTTACTACTGATTCATGGTCTTCAGAGGTTGACTCCAGATGTCTCACAGACTATGCAGATTTCCACCTGCCAACATTGTTGCCGTTGATAAGGTATCGAACAAACTCGGTTGGGTTCCATGAAATGCACCTTGGATATTCACGTGTGGGTAAATGTTTTTGGTGATTCCCTGACGAGTGCCACATGCAGGCCACATTTTCCACGCAAGACACAGGAAATCCTAATCTCAAAATTAATACCTTTTGGGCCGATTCATGGCCCCCAGATTTCTGATTTGAGCACTCCATTAATTGTTGTCTTGTACAACCCTCAAACCAAAATGTCAACTGTGCACACAAGATGAAGTATGTAATAATCTAATGGGCAGATTTGCCATGAAATTTTACAGAGCACATTAATATTCCCCATTTAATAAGGCCTTTTGATTAATGACCACATGCCTTTTTCTCTTGTTCCATCCTCAGAACAAAAAGTTACGTGTTTAGTTCCAAGATTTATTAGGCTCCTAGTAAACAATCAGCATGCTGTTATGGTGTTCATTACTTCCATTGCCATTACTACTACTTTTGGCTGTTAGTCTACACTCACGATTGTTTCAAACAATGTCTGGAACAATGCTTATTTTCTCGCTTTTAATTAGTCTCATTGTCCTTTGTAACACTGCAAACAGCAAAGTAGTTCTCTGCCAGTGTTCCCAGTTGAATGATGAAAAAATTATGCACTTTGAAATTTATGTATGCGCAACTTGCACATAAAACAAATGGAGGCATGTTTGTTGCATGTCTTGGGATGAATTATTTACAGCATCTCCTAATTGGAATTTGACAGGAGAATGATTTGAATGCAAATTGTTTCTGTTCAAACGGATTAGAAAACACAATGTCACATGTGAGCGAAAGCGACTAATGTTGGTAATCGTAACACATTTTCTATATCTGGCAACTTTTTTTGCACATTCCTTTAGTAGATAGACAAGAAGTCGATGTCTTTGAAAGTGAATGATGATAAATGGAAGCGCGTTGCTGTGCTTATCTGATGCCCGAAGTGGCCTCAAAGTGTGTGATCATCTTTTCATCTCCCAGTCCTCCCAGTATCAAGTCCTCCCAGGACTCCTCAGGACATAGGCTGTTCGGTTTGTCAGGAGAGGCAGAGTGATGCAGTGTGGCGGCCATTTTTCATCTCTTCCCCGCATTGTTCGGCCCGGCCTCTGAGAAGGCACTAATTATTCATTTAAAGCTTCAGCTCTTCCCTCTTCCCTCTAATTAGACGGTTAGTCACTCTCCCAGGGCCTCGGGCTGGGGCATTGATCTCCTCCATCTCAATCTTGTTGTAACACAGCCACCACCACCCCACACACACACACACACACACAGAAATGTTTAAATAGGATAAAAGAGGACATACAGACACAGTAAACATGTACGTGGTATACTGACACAACAAACAGTCGGTTAGATACAAATACTTCTCTCATTCTGTCCAATAATAAGTCCCTTACTGTTTCCGTTTACAGGCTGGAGAATTTATGACGTCCATAGAAAAGCAAAGCCTAAACCCAGCAGAAACACATAATAGCAACTCCCACCTCCTTACAAACAATACAGACTTTCCAGAAATGATCGTCCTGGGGGAGTTTGTGGCATATTTCTCTGTTTCAGGCTGTGGTGCAGTCGACAAGACTAATCACAGGCTAGATGAAATGCAGCAGCTGTATTTGTTTATGTATTGAATATACTGTACTACAAAAGGGGTAATAAATGGGGCTGAGACACAATGAAAGGGAGACAGAGCGAGGAATAAAGACAGAGAGACGGGACGGAGGGGGGGAAAAATCACTGTGTAGTTTCCTTGCTTTGTTGCACTTAGCGTTCCTGGGAAGGCAGTGTATGTTCCTGGAGGTGTGTGTGCATCAGATTTGAATTGTTAACCTGCCGGCGGTGCTTTAATGGGTTGGTGGGATTGTTTCCAAGGCTTCAGCATACCTGTGTTAAATTACTTGCATCAAGCCTTTTAGCACTTGAGGAATGTGCTTTTAAAATCCTGCTTCTCCTCTTTTGACCTCACAGCTTTAACTTCCCTTACTCTAATGTGGAAGCACTAATGACTTTTTGTCTCTGGTTACAGTGGAATTGGATGTTAGTGAAGCAGTGGTGCTGCTTAAAGGAGGATTTTGGCCACAGTGAATGTTTAAGTTTATTTTTTCAAGTGTTTCCTCAAAAGATTTGTTTCCTTGTCTCTAGACACAATTGACTTTCTTTTTACTCTTTAGTGATATCAAATATAAATCTCTGATATGTCAAACTCAATGTAAGAAAACAAACAATGGAAGAAATCTGTGTCAACAAAAATGTTCCAAGGCTAATGGGGCATAAAAAGAAAAATATTTAAATGTTTATATCTTTACAACGCTGTCAGAAGACGAAGCATGTGGTATTACACCAAAATGTAAACATGGAAAAAAGAAGAGGGAGAGACATTGTAGAAGCTTAGCTGCACTTTGGTATTTACGTATGAGTCTCTGCATAAGTATGAGGAAAGAGAACATGTTTTCCTCAGTAAGAATGAATGAATGTAGTTCAAATGAAATTCGGGCTTCAACCTGCGATTACTTTCATTATCGATTCATCTGCTGATTATATGCCTCGTTTAATTGATTAATCGTTTGGTTTATAAGATGTTGGAAATTGGGAAAAGGGCCCCTTGAAATTTGCCACAGCCCAAGGTGATTTATTTTGATAGCGTGTTTTATTCAACCAATGGTCCAAGATAATCATACATGACAACGAAGACCATCAAAATCCTGACATTTGAGAAGCTAGATCCAGCAATTGTTTGGCATTTTTGCTTGAAAAATGACTGAAACATTAGACAGTTATGAAAATAGTAGCTGATTAATCCATAGCGCTGTATATGAAGTGGACCAGCACATTTAAAGACAAACAAATCTGCAAACATGGCTAAAATGTAAAATAATTTGATGTACTAAAAAGAACATGGGAGAAGATAGAAGTATTCTGGAAAACGGGAATACAATTTCTCATGACTGTAATCATTCATTAAAGAACCCCACGCCATCACCGCCACAGTGAAGCCACAGTGGCGATATCGTTAATGATCTGTGTGGGTCTATCAGCCGCTTTAAACTGACCTTTCATCTTCCCACATCCAGAATTCTTCAGGCTGCGGCTGACAGCCCGTTCAGTGTTTTCTCATTGAGACAACAAACAAGCAACTGAATACAACAAAATCACCTGACGGGGATCATTTTCGCCAGCCCAACTAATGAATATAAATCCGTTTATCTGTTGAGTCTGGTCATTGTTCCATGTTCATCGTTGGATTGGCTCAATGTAAATCAGGAACACTGGCTTCATTTACACAGCTTGGTATTGTTTGGGGTTTTCTGATACTAGTGTCGATGTAACACCTCCATTTTGGGAGGTGATAAAAAGTTCTTAGTTGTTACATAATGTCTGAAATTGGTCAAAAAAATAAATAGAAAACTAAAAAAGACTATGAATCTGACCAATCATTCGATCCCAGCTGTTTCTACTAATTTGCTTCTTCATCAAATGTATTTTACATTTTATTGCAGGCTCATTTTTTCAGGGTCATTATGTCTTCTCTGTAGATCACAGGATCAGGACAGAGTGTGAGAATAGCTTTTGTACTGAAATCCTCCAGTGTTTCAGCTGCGATTAGAAAGCAGAGACTTAAAAGGCTCATTGTTCCTTAAGGCTTCATGTTGTCTCTCTCTCTCGCTCGCTCTCTCCGTCTTACCTCGTCTCTAAGTGAAAATATCTGACACGCTGAGCCGGGCGGATGCAAGAGAGCCGAATCTGGCTGTCGAGAGAAAATCTGTTTTGAAAAGAGAGAGTATCATTAAAAAGAAGCGCTTCTTTAACTCGCTCTTGCTCTCTGTGGCTTTCCAACTTTTCTCTTACATTTTGTTTGCTCTTTACCCTCCAGATGGCATAGAAATGTATAACTGTAATTATGTGTCCTTAATGACATGTTTGCCCCCCCAGCTCATCAACCTGCTGGCATGCTCCGTGCCAAGTGCACTTGCCAAAGCCTGCTGCACATGTTTGATGTTGTTTGTTATCCCCCTGTGTTGTTCCTCTCTCTCTCTCTCTCTCTCTCTCTCTCTGATGTGTTTTGGGTCTGCACTGTTGTTGTGTCTGCTGCATCAACAGAGGTGTCTCCTCTTCCCTGCTAGACAGACACCCGTGAACTTTGTTGTCTGCCTCCCGTCTGCGTTACACTGCGTTGCATTGTGGGAAAGCGAACTAACTGCTGTGGTCCGAGCTCCGGCTGCCGGGTTGCGATGAGTCTGGCTGCAGTCAAGCCTCGTTTAGCTCTCTGTGTCTGTTTTTCTTATTTATTTTATTTTTCACTTTTTTTGTGACTTTGTGGGAGTCCCCCCTCCCGCTGTGATCTCCTGAGGTTTTCAGAGGTCTGGTCCGGGCTGACTGGAACATTTATGCACCTTGTGTTTCCTCCATTTCTCCCCTCTGGCTCGTTAAATTCTAAATTCCGCCGACAGCTTTGAAGTGTGTTGAATGTGTTTGTGTGTTTTTTTCTTTTATTGTACGTGGAGATATTTGCACTTGTTGCGCCTGCAGAGCAGATGTTTTTAGGGAACAATGCTTTGCTCAGGAGTTTTCATGCAAGGACAATTTGACACTTTTTTTTGGGGGTGGGGGGGGGGTAAATGCTGTGCATGCAGGGACGGTGCAGTGCAGAGGCTGCCGTCTTCTCGGTCTCCGGTTCCATACAAACCTCCAGCGCTCTGGTGTGATACGATCCCACCACCTGCTGCCGTTCAGCCAGCGCTTCCCAGCCCCTGGGACGAGAGGAGGACAAAGACAGATAAATTGACTGTAGTCTGCAATCTTCTTGTCAAAGCAAAATGAAAAAGGAGCACTGCTGCCTTTAATCTGGCTGTTGAGCCCTGCAGTAGCATTTTCTCCTCCACTTTTCAAAAGCTCCATTGAAGTGGTACCTGCTTTGCGCGGAGGGAGGTTGCTGGTTCCCAACCAGGTGTTTATCTCTCTTCTCTTCTCATCTCCCCTCCTGCTCACTCCACTGGGGTTAATCCAGTGTATACTTACGTGACGGATAAAAAAGAAACTGCTGTCACAGCACTGTCCTGAAAATATGAAGTACCTCATAGATTCTTATTACCGTCATGGCTGCCTTGAACCTGTCATATAATCCAGCCCTTAATTCTGCAAGCGTGCGCCGTGGAGTCTTGCTAAATGATTCAAACTACCATATTAATCCATTTACAAAGCTTTGGCATGATTGTGGCTGCAAAAGGAATATTGCACATGATTTACTGCTGGTCTGAGTCGGAGGACTTCATCTTCATGTGTTGAGTCATCTGTCAAACACGGTTCCGTACGGCAGCGAATCGCGGCTGCAGCCAGATTCTCGCCGGTCACTTTACGGTCAGCAAACGCGGGCGAAACGCAGGGAGCAGCTCTCTCTCTGCCAGCCTGTTTCACTTCACTTCCCCCTCTCTGCTCCTTCACTTTTCCAGACCGTGGTGGACAATGTTTTGGACAACAATTTGCATGGAATCTGAAACATGTCACACTTTCCCCCAAAAAACCTTTGTGTCTCATTCTTACATAAACAAAAAAAAGAGTCTGCAGCATCTGTTGTGGATGTAGAGACCTTTCGTGCCAGCCAGGAAGTTAACATTTGCAACAACTGGCATCCCGAAGACAGTTCACGTGTGTGGTCTCTTTATCGAGGTTACTTCGGTTCATGAAGGCAGTTTTGATTGATGCCCCTTCTACAAGAGTGTCGTGCTAATCCCTACTTTTTTTTCTTTTGCAGACTACCAATATATTAAAAAAAATTGAATCACGACAGCTTGTACAAAAGGATCAAGTGTCTTTCTGTTTTTTTACTGCCAAAAACTGGGTGCCAGTTGTTCACTGGTGGAACTTGCTGTCATCAGACGAGCAGGCAGCTTTCAACGTGCAAATATTCGCGAAGAGAAGACAACACAACAACCCAAAAGGCTCCAGAGATACTCAGTTCTAGGGCAGTGCTGGTATACTGAATCAGGGGACAAGTCGCTGTGAGGTGTCTGAGCTTGTTGTCAGACTTTGCAGCGTCAACAAAGCAAGACTCTGTTGTTGCACACAAATAGACAGAACAGGCTACTGTGTAATATCATAATAACTTGTGATCAAATAAATGTCCTGCTCTCTTTTATCAATATGTGGGGACGCTGCATTGCTGAGTTCTCTGCTAAATTGCATTTGCATTCATATTTGTATTTAGCAAAATAACTCAAGACAAATACAATTAACTCTCCAGTCGTGTTCTAAATTCAACAGGTGTGACCCCGTTATTTTCAATCAGATTTGACCTGTTCCAGTTCCAAAAACTGTCAGTCATTTTGAGTTTACAAGACCGCAGGAAATTAGATTTAAAAGAGGAAGCATCATTCTCTTTGAGCTCTGTATTACAGGGCCTCAGTCAGTTAAATTGCACAGATGAAACAAAATTAATTTGGAAATCGTAAATGCCCAATAAAGAACAAGAGCGTTTTGTAACGTCACATGCTTTTGATTTTTGTTGTGTCTCACAGCAGCTATTTTGGACACAGTCTTTGCTCTTGTCTTTTCTGTCTTGTCCTAATGAACTCATTTGTGCCCGACAGTCTGATGACACCGATTCCAATTAGACCGAAGAGCTTTGGGGGGAGATTTTTCATACTTGCAGAGGAAATTACTTTCAGATTGTGCATTTACTTATGTTTGTCAAATTTGTTTCACGGAAATATGGAAAGGAAACAAGAGAAAGCCTGTTTGAATCACAATGAAAAAACAAATCACAAGTGGGATATAGACTGCTGGAGGCTTTGTTGGCACCTCCTGAGATATTACGTTGAATTTAAAGGCTTTGGAGTGTTTAATCATGCGCTGGATTTTGAAAGATTGCATAGTATTTGATGAATACACAGTGGATTAGGGGAGGCGGGTTGATTCGTCTGACATGAATGCAATCTGGAAAGGTGTCAACAACCATCTTCCATCTATCTGTCTGATCTGTGATCCATCCACGGTTGTTGGCCTATTTGTGTCACACATCCCCAGGTCTCACATTACAAACAAACATTATAACGCTCAATAGTTATTGACATGATGGGCTGCAACAACGGTCAAAACCAAGAGGGTATAAAAAAGTAAAATTGAGATGTAGGAGTTGCTTGCATCGTTGTATGAAAGCTCGACCAAAAGTATGTCTCCGGTAGCAAATACGAAACTGAAAACTTTGTAGCATGAGTGTTTGCTCGTGCTCTAATGTCTCTTAAAATTGAAATCTGCGTTGAATGTAGACCTGGGGTGTTAGACTTGGCCTCCTTCCAGATGTTGCCATTTGTCAAATACTGTCTGGAAAGGCGCTGTATAACGTTTTTTTTTCCATTTCTTGGCACATCAAACCTAGAAAATGCGATCTCTCACCACACACAGTCCCACATGTAGAAAACGTTATATCCCTAATCCGATGCAACTTGCTCTCACATCTGACTGGGTACATTTTCTAGATTCCAGCTCTCGCTCGCTGTGACTCAAACATCCCTGTCCCTTTCACCCCTCTTCCTCCTCCTCCTCCTCCTCCTCCTCCTCTTCTCTTTTCTTCAGAGGCCAAATTGTTGGCTTGCCTGTTGGCAGTTCACACCAAAACATTCAAACAGAGGGCTGAATACTTCTTGAGTGTGTCACCTAGGATTGTTATTTGGGGGGTGGGTCTTTGAGGCAAAGTGTTAATCATAAACATGATTATAAAACGTAGAGGAAGCCATGAGACACGTGAGGGTTCAAGCAGCACAGTTTATCTTGTGTTTTCGAAAATACAAACCAGGGACTGGTCCCTGCAATGGTGAAATGATATTTGTACAGGAAATGCTTATAGAGCATGCAGACTGCATCCAAGTTGTGTGTAACTGATCATTCTTTTCATCTTCCTCTTGTCTCCCTACAGTGCCTGGAAACTTGGGCTGCTTCAGAGACAGCGGTGACCCGCCCACTCTGTCCGGCCCCAGCGAGACGTCCAACAAACTCACGATCCAGAACTGTATCAGCTTCTGTAGGAAGCAGAGATACAAGGTGAGCTTTCAAACCTGAAGTGGAAATGTATAAAATTAAAAGAAAATGAGAAGAAAGAGCAAAAGACTCAAATCAAGGGGGTGCGTCCTTTATCCTGGCGCTTATCTTGTAAATTCAAATGTGTCCCCTCAATGGATGAAAAAGCGTCCAGTCAGTTGCCCGTGTCATGTCTAAAATGGACATGAGCTGTCTCCTTTGATAGTCAAGCTTTTATGTAAATCATTCGCATTTACTGGAAGGTTTCCTGACAGTTATTACCATGATGCCCAGTGCAGTCTATACCCTCTTTATTCAGCCATCAACGTCCTGTTTCAAACTAGCGGATGACAAATTGTCGGCGCAATCAAGGCTGACAGCTGGAAATGAGCGGTTATTAGCCCAGTGGGCACCTCCTCTTCAATGTGTTTCCCTCATCTCTGAGTCTGCCATGCCATTGTCCCCGCTATAAACAGTGCCAGGTGTTCATTTTCTGTCTCAGCAGATCCGGTTCAGCTCCGTCTGCATTGACAGATACTGACAGCCCCCCCCCCCCCCCCCCACATACACACACACACACACACATCCTCAATCCAGCAGATGTTACAGGATGTGGCGGCAGATTGGCATCGTCTGCCTACCCTCGGACTGTCACTGTCCTTAATGCGCGTTGTGAAACGACAATGCTCGGAAGTACGGATCCCGTGTGATTTTTTGACAAAGAGCATGCCTGATGAGTTAGACAGCGATTTAATGCTTGTTTGCTCCGCCAGAAGTATTTACGTTGGTGTTACTTCATCAGATAGAATAATGCAACAAGGACGTAGCTTGATACATCTTGGCGAGAGCAGAGGCTCCATAAATTCCTATTCCATGAGAAAAGACGCAGAGTGGGAAATGATGCAGTACCTTCAGTTGTGTGAATTCATTTAGGGCCTCAAAATTGGACAATGGTGTCCCTTTGAATGAAGGACAATAGCTCTTTTGAGAACAAGCGGTCAGTGGTGGCGAGGTCACGATGTGTGAAGGTTTTTCGACGTTTCGCATTCCTGCTCCAACGCTTTCAGGAGGAGTTTACTAACAGTTTTGATTTGAAAGATAGATAGGTGCTATTTCTGTTAGGTTTATTCTCTACACCCTGTGTGCAGCTCTGTGTTTGAAAGGAGGCTTCTAATCAGCTGAGAGGCTGCGGTTGTCCAGACTCAGATTACAGCATCTTGTAATCACGAGAGAAAGAGCAATTAGGGCACTTTAGACTTTAGAGTCACTTAGATTTCAAAGAGAGAAGGAGCTCCATGCAGTGAACTGTTTACTAAGTGTTAACACCATTTCACATGAAGCTGATATGAAATACACAACCTATAAAACTACTTTAATTTGAACGTGCAAACTTATTTTATTTTTACACAAAGTGTTGTGTAATCATGTATAATTTTATGGAAGAAGTAGCCATTTTGAATATTTGTAGAGAGTAGAAAGAATCTTCTTGTTTCCTCCACAAACTTTGTTCTCTCAGTTGTTGGAATGACTCCCTCGATGTTTCCCTCGCCGGCACCCATGCCAAATGGGTTTATAATGAATAGCATTATGGGAAGCGTTACCCAACGCTTATTTTGAATTGCTGATGCAATGATTTGCATAACTCCTTTTGTGTTTTGCAGCTTGCCGGAATGGAGTCAGGATATGCCTGTTTCTGTGGCAACGAAGTGGACCTGCGTGACCACGGTGAGTCACCTAACATGGAGTGCAACCACGTTTGCTTCGGCGACCACACCCAGCCCTGCGGTGGCGACGGCTGGGTCATCATCTTCGACAGTGAGTGTTAACCGGAACTGACTCTGTGATCTTTTCACATCAGTGCTGTGACTTGGAAAAAGGCAATACACTTTAATTTGAAGATTTTTCCAAAGTATTGTATTGTACTTTTACATATGCATCTGTGTCTGTGGCAGTAGCCCTTAGTGCTCTCAGTGTTAGTGCCTGCAGTTTGCATAAACCTATCCTTTCCTCACCCACCGCTGTGATCAGACCTACAGCCTTCCACATTACTGTACACTTAAAACTAAAGTTTACAATATCAAATATGCAGTTAATACCTGTTGTCTTTAGAGCTGCACTAAACAACTTTTCAATTTGAGATGTCTAACTGTAGTTAATAACTAGCTATGCCCCAAACTTCTTCTCTCCCAGTACCAACTCTGACACCTTCACTCAAGGTATTTGCCAGTATGAAATATCGATCCAACACCTCTCTTTTTCACAAATTTTAAATCTGTATACTTCACTGCAACTCAGTGCAATCATTTTTATGGAAGTAACATGAGGTCAGGCTTTGCTGTGGCGCTAAAAACCGAGTCGCGGCCAGCTGTGACCGAAGGAATGTAACTGATAGCGGAAACACATCATTTTATGAGAAAGAAACTGGATCAGTCAGTGGATCAGTGGGAATGTGGATCAGTCATGTCATGTCTCGCATACCGCATCCACTTAATAAAGTCGGTATTGGGGCCGATCCAGCGTATCAGATCACATGATGTCTGTTACCAAGGTACTCATGAGCCCCGAAACAACCCAGTAATCAGTAGACTGAACAATCTTAACAATCTCAACAGCCTCTAAGCTTTGATGGAAAATATCACTGACCATTTTCTCCTCTTTTTTTGTGCTTCCAGCCCGAGTGGGGGCCTGCGGTGGAAACTATTCCTCTCCGTCAGGGGTGATCTACTCCCCTGACTTCCCCGACAAGTACGGGGCTGGCCGTGTCTGCTACTGGACTATCCAGGTCCCCGGATCCTCCGCCCTCCTCTTTAACTTCACCTTCTTCGACATCTCCGACCAGACGGACATGGTGGAGCTACTGGACGGCTACACCAACCAGGTGGTTGCACGCTTCGACTGGCGCAGCCCGCCGCGGGAGCTGGTGAACGTCACAGGCGACTTTGTCATACTGTACTTCTACTCAGACCGCACCAACCAGGCCCAGGGATTTGCTCTGCTCTACCAAGGTAGGATTTCACTTGCTTTTTGGTACATCTGGTAAGAAAGGTTCTCACTGTGCGTCGAAAGAAGAACGGTTTTGTAAAATGTGTCAGAGTCTATGACAGAGTGTCACGTCTAATGTTTGCTTTGAGTTCTTGCAAACATCCTGAGCTACGGTACATCCTCAAACCCACCAAGAGCCACGTTTGCATGTTCAGGTGCGTGCTGACTTGCGGGCTCCGTGAGTTTTGCATAGCAGCTGCAGTTTTTTGTAAACTAACTCCTGTTAGCTCTGGTGCGGCAGTTGTCACACCACTGGCAGGCCCTTTTCTCTTTTCATTTGCTAGTCAATGTCTCAGGGCCCTGGGTGATACTGCATATTTAAATAATGTTTTGTTTTTCTAGGAACTCACTCTCTTATCAAGCTGCAGCAGGCTGCTTTGCTTCTCCAGCGTGCGTTCCTTGGTGAATTGCACAGCAAGTTTTTATGCCACCTACATACAAAATACTGTTATACGACGCATCGCGCCTTCTGATGGCATGATTTCCTAAAACATATACCAGGGGAAATACAGAGGACAGAAAGTTGAAGACCTCACAGCAAAAAAAATTATTTTGCAAACTAATGTGGAAAATGTGAAAAGACTAATGTGGAAAAAGAAAAGCTGTCCTGTGCTGTTTTCCTATAATGTTTTCTCAGAATCAGTCTCAAAAATGATTTAATAGATTAATTTCTGGAGGAAGCACACCCTGATATAATTCAGTGTAGGTGACATTCAAGCTCACAGCTCGCTACACTGGGAGGCAATCTGTCCCCGCTCCTCCCTCTCAGCCTCCATTTGTAATCCTTTGTCATTTTTCTCGCCGGGTGGCGTTACAGTAAAAACAATATCGCAAGGTCAGAATCCTCTGACCTGTGAACAGGCACGATCCTTTCTGCTCACGTCTTGGTTCTTGTTTAGCGTGGGGCATCATGTAGGCAAGAAATGGAATCTGAGACATGATATGAGAAAAGGTCACCTCCTGGAGTAATAGGTTTTTCTTTTTGTTTTGTTTTTTTACAGAGAGAGATAGAGAGAAAAATACGACATATAACAACTCAGGTACAGCGAAAAAACTGAGAGAGAAAGTTAAACTGAGTATCACCACTAAATACGTCTAATATCTCCTTGGTGGCACGCTAAGCGGTCTGAGCGGTAATTTCAGGATAAACGCTCTCAGATGACGATGGCGGAGCGTTTCAGCTGAGCCCGGGTCTGAAGCCTGGTATTTTGTTTGCAAATGGGGAACATGTGGGAAGTTCTGGGAACATCACATAACCACCATTCATGGAAGAGTGGAACAGGCCTGCATCAAATAGTGTTTAGAAGAAGTTCTGGCTGTTTGATTTAACCTACGAGGGGCATGAGATGGGCGGGGTTTGCCGTTTAGTTTGGAGCGTAGCTTGTCAGTCATGAAGTATTTCATCTTACCACTAGGCGTCCTCCTAAAAGGCACTAAAAGTTTCTCCCTAAGAGTTTCCTCATAAGACGTTTTCACAAAGCTGCTGAGAGATTTCAGAAGACATGAATGAACTTATTCACTATGTCTACAGTGATTGGTTGACCGTCTGTGTTAGTGAATGTGAAATAACATATTAATCAATACACAGAAGCATGAGGAGTGAATTTGATAATAAGAGAGACTGATTGATTTCATAAAAATAGTTTAGGCTTTTAGAAACTGCGTCACAGATCTACATAGAGATACATAAAACAGAGTAAAATATTGACTTGTTGAGTATAAACAGTAGTATCTGCCATCAAATACCATCAGCATGTGATATTTTTTCCAGCTGACAAAACAAATCATCAAGCTTTGATGTGTTAATTCTGCATAGAGCACCGGTTTAACTGGATAATCCAGCTGTGGTCATAAAATCACCTTTATTTATGTATCTATTGCAGTCAGTGATTATTCAATGTACAGTTAATGAACTGTCAAACACATTGGGGTCTGAAAAGCATATGTTTGGTTTAATGAATCTTTCTGACAGAAGGCAGAGATAATACATCAGCGCTGCTAAGTACACTTTTCCAAAGTCCAAGTAGTGGAGAGTTGTGTAAACCACCATCGCATGTGTTATTGGACTGTTTCGATATGTGGGTGAGCTGAATGGATCCTTTTTTACTCAAACAAAAGTAATACTGACATGCACCTTTAGGCTAATTAGAAGCTACTTTTAGCTTTAGGATGTTTTGAGAATGTGGCCCCAGGCTTAGAGTTATAATCATATTAATTTGGGATCACCAATATCTTAATTATTTCTGATTCCAACCCACTTATGAGCAATTGAAAGAGACATGTCTTATTTGTAGATGACTACAATCACAGATTGCTGATGGATTTCTGTGATGTTTCTCTTTACCAAACCGTACTGCAAATTAAGATGTAAGAAAAATGATGAAAGAATCAAGTGCGTCACAAATTTCAGCGTGAGACATTCCACAGTTTGTTTCTCAGAAGCAGTGTTTCAGAAGTAGGAGAAAAAAATTCTCAAAATCACACAGTGATTTTAAATAAATCACATCTTTGTTTAGTAAAAGTAAATGAAAGGCAGAGATCTTATTTAGGATATTGCTTTCCTCTGGGAACACATAAATGAGTTGAAATAGTCCATGCTCTCTGGCACTGTTGTTTTATGAAGCAAACTCTGCCCATCTGGTGCTGTAAGCAGGTTAAAACAAACAGAATTTATTGCAAACACTTTTTGAATCATGTCTGGAGCGGACAGAAAAGCTCTCAACACCACATGTTTACAGCACGCTCTGGTGTTTTTGCAAAGTCGATCCGTTTCTTAACAAATGCTGTTAGTATTAAATATTCACTCGTGACTGCTGTATATACTTTCAACAACATGATCAACATGATGTATCTTATTGCAGCGTGCTTGCTGCCACAGCCCCCACAGGAATAATTAAAGGGGCGTTAAGTGATATGTGTCCACCACTTGTAGAAATTACAACAACATGGTAGAGCTTTTCCTCTTCTGTGTCTCTGGTACAGGACGCATTACTCACCACTGATCTCCCTAGGAGCTATGAAAGCCTCTAATACATAGAAATAGTCACATTTTCAAGAGGAGATATGTCATTTTGCAGAGAACTGTAACAGTATTGCAAATAGAGCTGAGCAATAGATAGAAAGACTAACCTTACTACTATGACTAAGAAATGATTTATGCATTGTAAGATGTACAAAATGAATAATATATTTGTACGAATAATGAAAATGCAGTAGGTTCGCCTCTTCCATCTCATCTAAACTTATTTCCACCATTTTCCTTTTGTTGTATGCTTTAATATTCATGGTAATTCAATGCAAATTACGCAGCTAAGACCTACTCAACACTGACAATTTTCAGTGATTGTAATATAAGTAAATGTGACTTTGTAGTTGTTTGTTCTGTTGTTATTGATAAATATAAAAGTATATAGTAAATTTGAAAGCAGCTATAATTCATATTTTTTATATGAAAAATAGAAAACGTGAGTACTTGTTTGAGAAAGGGGTCACTTGAACACAAAAATTAACATGAAAAACCTTACTAACTAGTTCTAGTTTTACATTAACCCTTGTGTTGTCCTCTGGGTCAAGGTGACCCGGTGGCCGAAAATGTCCTTCTGTGTATGTAAATGTTGTTATGCATGACATTTGTGATTCTTGAAGCGGTTATCTTTTGTTTTTAGTTTGTTTCTTGACAATAGGAACAGAGTAAGAAACAGAATAAAGGAAAAGGATGACACAAACATATGATACATCACCTCGACCCAGAGGACAACACAAGGGTTAAAGATGAATTCATGCATTCATTTAAGCAACAGAATTTTGCACTATGATATGTTGCCCAGCCTTACAGTAGTAGTGGTAATAGCCACTGCCAGTGGGCCAAGACATTTTGCTCCAAAGAAGAAAAATCTCAGCACCTGACAAAGTAACCTTTGGGTCACGAGCATCGGTCAGCAACCCCTTCAACCCGTGATTTTAACTCAGGAACAACATCCAACTGTCTATGAACCCGTCTGAAACAGCTCTTATTCCCGTTTCCCCAGCACTGAGAAGCCAAGACACCAGAACGATGGAGGCCGAAGGAGAGGACGAGGGTGAAGGAGAGGACGTCTCCAGCACGGCGGGGCCCAAGCTCGCTGGCGGCGTCACCGAGAGATCCAACAGCACCTCTAACGACCGTTCCTCCGGGATCCTCTACGTGATCACGTCCAGCCCCGGTAAACCGGAACACAACATGCCAGGTCAGTGGGCTGGACACGGCGAGACCACCGGCCACAGCGCTAGTATGTTAACACCCATGATACACTGCACCCACTGCACCTCTCTCTACCTCTGCAGGGATGTTGTGGGAGGTTTCTTTTTCTAAAGCTCCCATTTGGCATGACCTGGTTTCTCTAAAAGTATTAAAACCATCTCAGTTTGATGAGCGGCTTCTTGAAGCTTCGGCCCACAGTGACTTCCTATGATCATACGCAGAAGTAATGCTACGTGACGCTTGTTTTTTTTCCTGTTAGTGACTCATAACTGAAGTTGCTTTGGGTCTCCCTGCTGATCACAATCGGGACCTCTTGTCAAAGCTACGCAGGGTGGACTGACGTGTTCTGTGCTTTTTTACTTCCTTCAAATGCTTCCAAACTCTGAGCTCTCTGTCTCAAAGGGCTATCTGATGTGTTTCTCAACCAGAAGAGAACAGATGTGCAGTGATAATGCATCACCATTTCTTGACAATATGCTGGCTGAACACTGCTAACAGGTGTTCCAGCTGTGCTTCAATAATTATTTTCCTGCTAATCCTTTCAGTCTGCTTCAGTTTGTTTTCATTAGCGTGATCCAGTATCTGATGTCTTGTTACTGTGTGGCTCCCTCTCTGTAGTGTGGACCATTTACGCTCTGGCTGCTCTCCTCATTCTGACAGTCATAGCCATGGTGGCAAAGCTGCTGCTGCATATCACAGTCAAGTAAGTACGAGGAGGTTCGAGGTGTGCGTGATCAACCGAGCACCAAATTTCAAATCATTCATCTGTAGTATTATGTTTATATTGGAAAAAGATGAAAGAAGTCCAAATGTGTTGAATGTTTTTGTGATTATAGCATCGTTCAAACTTAAAAAATGAAAATTCCGTGAAAATTAATGAATTCATGATTGGCTCTGCTTTGGCACTGCTTTTATACTACTACTAGAAGTCACCAAAGCCAGAAACGTTCAAATCCTACACATGGGAAACACAAAAAAAAAAAAAAAAAAAAAAAACTCAATTAAAATTACTGCTATTTGTTTAAACAATTCCTTTTTTTCCCTAAGTGAAAATGAAAAAAATGTCCTCCTTTTTCTTTGTCGTACATTTTTATTATTCGCTCTCAAAATTAATTTAATAAATACTAAGAAGTTTTAAATTTGGAGCACTGCAAGACCATTCTTTATTTTGATTCCTGAAGTACTGTAGTGGCTTTCACTTCTTCATCAAAGGGCACAATATTAAATCATTTTTTTATATGATTAAAAGCACAATCTACGTCCTATGTGAATAAAACTAAGTATTTAGATTGTGATCATCAATAGCGGTAGAGTCAGTGCAATAAACAATAATACAATAATAATGAAGGATCCACCAGTGTAATTGCGTTTAGTTTGTGTTTATAATATAAACCATGGAATGAATGCAACATCATGGTTGCACATTTAGATGGCAGTATGACACCATCTTCACCGTCTCATTTTCCCCCTCAGGTCCCCGAACATCCCGACGGTGAGCAGTGCAGACAGCTGCAGCCAGAGCACGGCGTCCTCCGAGCCTTGGATCATCCTGTACCGGCCCTCCACCATCTCCCTCTTCAAGAAGAAGCTGAAGAACCACCACGGCGACCTCAGCCCCCTGGTGGGCAACTAGCGCCAAACGCTGCGCTCCGCCGTTAACCAAACGCTACCGCCAAACACAACTACTCTGTACAAGGGCCGTCAGATGCCGGGCCCTCAGACAATGAAACTCTATGAGGCGATACGCTAACAAGCCAACAGCTGAGTGGCTAATGACCACTGACTGAGTGACTGCTACTAAATGGCCCGTGGGCCGAAAGTGGCTCGGCCCTCCCATGCTGCCCAGCACCACAGAGGAGGGGGACAGGCAGGGCTGTCAGTGACTTCAGTGTGGGAGAGGACAGCGAAGGATTAGATTGGAGGAAGGTCTGCAGCTCTGACAAAGATTCAAGGACGCTTTTAACATGCAGGAAGCCTCTCTGGCTCAATTTCCATCACCCACAGATGTCCCGAACAATCAGCATACCTCCACAAAACCCTTCCAGACCGCAGACTCACGAGTGAAAACACAACACAGCCCGGTGCAGAATACCGGCTAACTTCACTGTCTGTGTTCGGTTTAGGAAACAGGGAGGTTGACCTCCTCCTGGTGCTTCAGTGGCAGCAGAGTCTTCATCAGTATCAAGGAGAGGATGAAGAAATGGAGTCTTTGATACACATACACACACGCTGTAACACTTAACAGCTTAACTGTTTTGTATAACTCTTCTAACTGCCTCATATGGATGATGAACACTTGCAGCCAAAAACTAGAATCCTCCCATCCAAAGAGTTGTGTATTTATTTGTCTTTTTGATTCCATATGCAAAGTTTCTTTTTGATGTGTTTTACGTGACAACTAGCTTTCTGAGGAGAGGGGAACAGGACATGGAAATGTTACACGGAAGGTAGATATCACAGCACTTTGGGGATGAATCACTCGCCGTAAAACAGAAAGATCAGAGAGAAAGAGAGCGCGCTCGCCCACTCGTTCACTGAGCGCTCATGTGGATTTGGGTGGAGAGAAGAAGCAGCGTGGTTCACTCGGGGGGGGGGGGGGGGGGGGGACTGGGTGGTGCAGTTTGCAGACAAACTGCCATTTAGGGAGGCTTGGGAAGATCTGAGGGCTCTTTCTGCTCGGTTGTGGGTGGGAGTCTTTCCGGTTTGATGGTGTTCAAGTGCCTTAAGGATCTCCTCTTCCCTTGTCTCAGATTCCTCACATCTGTTTCTTTCACCAAGCGGACTGGGATCCCTCACAAGATTCTGCACTTCTTTAAAATCACTGTGGATGTGAAGAGTTTCGGTCCAAAATAGGATTTCCACCACTTAAATGTAAAGTAAAAAATGATGCCACATCTTGTACAGTGATTGAAAGCATTAAATATTAGTCTTTTTAAACATAGTACACTACCTGAACACCTCTCCAGACTGGATGTTTTACATTTTTCTTACATGATGGATGTTAGTTGATGTTTGTCTTTTTGTTTTTCTCCAAAATGAACACATTGGAATAGAACTCGTCATGTAGTTACGGACAATGCTTTAAAAGAAATGTTTGTTTTTAATTTCTGTGTGTGCTCTTATGTGTAGTCTTAGACATTTACTGAACATATTGTTCACATTAAGTTGTCTTTTAAATTGGGGGGGGGGGGGTATTGTATATTATGTAATTCAGTGTGGGAATGATATTTATGTTGGCTCTTTCATTTTGTGTCTCTGCAAATCATTTGAGAGACCTGTCAAAGTGCTTTTTGTACTTGCTCATCAACTTCAAAGCTGGAATGCTTTTTTTTCCCCAATCCTTAGACAGCAGTGAATTGCCTAAATTCTACAAGACACTGCAGACCTGGAAGCTTCTACTTGTCACCTTGATTTCAGGCCAAAAGGTTGAGCGCAAACAATATACCCAGACAGACATATAACCAAAAGCACTCAATGGTACTATGCACAAGCTGACAGCAGGTTTGCGGCTGTGACGGTTTTTCTGTGCATTGCTGTGACATTTAAACTACTTGTGAAAGGTCAAAATCTACTAGTTCGCCATTGGCGTAGTAATTGGCCTTTCCTGTCGTGGGACTGAACGTTAGTAGTTTCTTCAGATAGTCACCCTAAAAATCTTCTATTCACTGACAGGATAAATAAAGAAGAGGTTTAAAACGTCAATGCACTTAAATTTACTTGTGAAGATGAAACAGTACTTATTCACTTCTGCATTCAGTTTAAAAAAAAAAAAAAAGAAATATACTTTGTGCAGCAACCTGAGCACTTGAGACAAAAGGTTATATTTCACACAACACAGCCCTTTCTGACATTCAAGTCAAAAGATTTATAGTTTTTCAAGAATCAGACAGAAAAGACCCTTTCTTTCCCAATCAGACGTTTGTAAAAATGTGACTCTACTATATACGCCTGTCTGCTCAACTGTAACTCATGTTAATTATTGCAAGACAAGAGCACATGCCCCTGGGTCTGTGATGTTCAGAGCAGACCATGCGTAGAGAGAGGGAGAAAAGAGAGCCTGGATGTGAGAGCGATGGGAAATTAATGTGCGTTCAAATCAAACACAAGCTAACAAAATCTGACAGTTAAAATCTAACAAGGGCATATTTGTTTGGATAGCCTGGTGAATTATGCAAACTCCCATTTTTTTGTCCTGTCCTCCAGTCAATTGGAAAATTCCACGCTATCTTCTGAGCGGTTTCCCAAACTGCACTTGATGTGAATGTCCTGTAGTGCTCGGTGACGTGAAAACAACACCAGAAGCCCTGTGGGAAGTGACCTGGAGGGGCCAAAACATTGATTTCATGAAATTGTAAATATCAAAATAGTGAAATGTTTAATTTATACAGTAAATTATTGTTATTTTGTATGTGAATGGGATATAATCTATCTTTTGTATAAGTGAAGTACCTTTGTAGTTTATTTAATGTGTCCTGGTTGCAAAATAAACACTGTATGCATGTTTCTTAAGATTGTGTGGAGCTTGTACTTTTGTTCTGTTCCGTCCTCTTAATAAAACACCATTTATTCCATAATTGCACACAATACTACGTACCCAAGTTGCTGAGAAGCATATGGGCCACAAAAAACGTATCAAGCTAATCCCATTCACTTCTCCATTTGAAGCCATTCCATATGAAAAAATAGATTCAGGCTTGAGTGTGGGACATGGTGGGACATCTGTGCCCCCTTCTCCTTTTTCTTCTGTGGAGCTAAATACTTATCAGATATGTTAAATGACTCCCAGACTGTTTGGAGATGCACACACACGGAGGGAGGATTTGGAGTGCCATGTGTAACCTATTGGTTCCCCTCCGGGACGAGGTCAAGCATGCAACCTGCACATTTTAGAGGGAAACAGCAGGATTCCAGCTTTACAACTGGAACACCATGAAAAAAACAAACATGGAAGGGTGTGTAATAAGCTGGAACACTTGGGATGTTTGCAATGATGATTTCTTAACTCATGAAAGGTGTTTCTGTGTTTCTTTCATCTAGTGCTCACTCTGAAACTGTTTAAGGGCTCATTTTATTTCAGAGAAACTCTGCACCGTGTGCTCGCTATGTGCTGGCAAGACGACTGCATTTCCACACTAGAAGCAAAATAATCCTCTAAAATGTTTGCAAGTGCTTCTAAACAGGTTCCTATGGAAGTGCATTTGCAGTAATGAGAACTCACAATTTGTCTAAAAAGGTTTCCTGAAAGATGTCTTGGCTGTAAAGCTTGTAAAAATCCCAAATTAAGTTACCTGTAAACCTAATGCTTCTGACTGAACCACATTTTACAGCCTAAAAACCTTGTGCAGAACTTGTTTAATAATAGAATAATCCTATTGATGCTCTTAAACATGAAAAGTAACACAGCCATCAGTGAAAACACTGAGCCCCAGGCAGGAGCTTTGTTGTTGTTCCCCACTCACTGAACAATATAATCAGTAATACTGTTCATAAACACTGTGTAAAAAAAGTGTGCCAGCTGAATCATAATAAAATTGGAACACTAGTTCTCAGTTTATCATTTTAAGTCCTCAATAATCTCACTATAACGTTCCTAATATATCTGTCTGGACTTAAAGCATGTGTGGTACAGTTAAACAACTTAAAATCAGCTGAAGATACTGTAATACTTCATGAATAAATAAAAATAAATAACACATTCTAGGTGTTCTTTCATTTCATGTTCTTTTATAGCTACTCAAAAGTGAGTTTTTGACACTTTCCTCATATGATATCAGAATAATATATGATGGGGACTGTGCATCATGTCCAAAATCTCTCCAGATAACAGGGACGAGATTTATCAGACTTATAAAGATGAATTTTAAACACATTTTAATTTTTTATTTAAAAAAAATACAGTACCAAGTCCACCAAAACAGCAAAGCAAAAGGAAAGTCAGAGGGCCCCTTCAAGGAATACCTGACACTGCATGTAAGGAAAACATATGCACAGCCCACTGAATGATATCAAATGTCATTTTTTAAATATATGTTCTGCCTTGCAGCATACATTGAGTGTTTTAAATTAGTGAAATTAAGTTTACCCTGGACCCTGGGCGGGCTGCCCCCCTGATCCCCCATAAACCTGCTATTGGCTTCAGGTCATTTAGCGATTAAAAACACATCCCAGTACAGGAAACTTGACACAGCAAATGATCCTCTTACTCCCTCCACTGGTGAGACAATGTTTGAACACATTTCCTCAAAAGTATCCCGATAATGATGCTTGGAACCAACAGTATCCGCTTTTGGCTTGCTTGGGTAATAAAATCATCTTTATTAGCCACAAACAACAATAAATGTTACTTAAAATGTTGAATGGATGCTTTAATTCAAAATACTGTTAATGTTGTCCATTGTAAGTTCTGACGCCCACAACCGAAGTAAGATCTCAAGTCTTTGTGGCCTTCTACGCACCCTCCCACTGACCCCAAAATTTTGGTTTCTTTCCTCAACAGCAATTGTGCAGCTGTAACAATAATCCGTAACTATACTCGGAGCCTTATCACCACTCCTCTGGGTCCCCGTGAAAAAGCCTTGGCCTGCAGACCCCCCTCCGGTCAACCTTCCCATAGCCAAGGAGAAAAGAGCGATGTAAGCTGATCCCTCTGAACCCGAGTCGACCAGTAATTGAGGCAACAATGGGACAATACATCGCAGTGTCTGGTTACTGTCTGAACGAGAAAGTGAGAAGAATGGAAGACAATACCTGCCACTTTCTGCACTCAGGGTACTAAAGTCAGGTAGATTAGATGGAACTGTGTGAAAGAGGTTTACTGGGATGCTATGCAGGAACTTGTCTGTTTTGATCCGCCTCGCTCTGCAATATTGTCTATGACCACGGCGCAATTAAGGCCCTATCGTGCCCTTCAGTGGTTTGGAGTACATGCATTGGCCTGTTTAATGCGTGGGATTTCCCATCTATTATTGTAGCTTAATGCTGCTGAAAGCTGTTTATATACTTTTTTTCACCTCTGTGTCCAGGACAGTTGATTAGTGCTGAAAATAAACAAGGACCAAAAAAACTGTTAAGTTATTTACAGGAAAACGTTTTTTTTTAAACTCAAAGCTTGTGAGGATTTGCAGCTTTTCCCTGTTTTATATCACTGTAAAATATAGGCTGCAGCTCAGATGGAAGAAGCAGGTTGGCCATT
Organism: Lateolabrax maculatus; assembly: GCA_031216445.1. Lineage (NCBI taxonomy): Eukaryota > Metazoa > Chordata > Actinopteri > Acropomatiformes > Lateolabracidae > Lateolabrax > Lateolabrax maculatus. The sequence goes on from CM062217.1 coordinate 4,742,622, forward strand.
AATTGTACAGCTGGTGATTAGATCCCCTGCTCCTCCTGTCTACCTACCAAAGTGCCCTTGAATAAGACAAATAACCACAAATTAATCCTCCAATGTATGTATTTTTTAAATAAAATGTCTGCAAAATAATGTAACGTAATAACATATTTTGATTCTGGGGTAAAATATGGACATTTTTCACCATTGTTTTACATTTTATACACTAAATATATGAATTAATCAAAAATAATAATCATAGTTGCAGCTCTACTACAGTTGATTATATTAGGCAGTTACCATGGTGATCTGACCCAGATAATACATCTTAGTCATTTTATTTTTTATGCTCCTAAATGTCAGAGAGTTAATTAATGATATCTCATAAAAAAATTTATAAATATATATAAAGAAGTAGCCTACAACTCACTGGCTTCCTGCAAAGTATCAGCTGACAAGTCTGAGAAAAAAAAACAAGTGACCGTCGCCTGAGAATGACGTCACACTGTCGCGCCGTTGCGTAACGAGGCAACATGGCGGCATCCATGAGACTGCTGGTCCGGAGGGTGATCCGTCTCTCTCACAGGAATATTAACGTGACCGCAGGCGGAGTTTCGTGTCGGTCAGGTTACTGCTGGGGACCGTCGACCTGTCGTTGTTTTAGCGATGCAGCCGGAGACAGAAGCACACATTTTGGTTTTGAAACCGTGCCAGAGGCCGAGAAGGCGAAGAAAGGTGAGCCACTGCGGAGCTTCTCATTCAGAAACCTTGCAATTTAAGAGTTCGTCGCCTCTCCGTTAACGAGCACAGCTTGAGGGACGGGATTTTGGATATTTCTGGGGTTGTGAGGATTTGCTGGACAATTCGGCAAACAATTAATGCATAAATTGGCACTTCTGTTCAGTGAAATCTCTAAACGTTTTAAAAGTGATTCTTTTCGCTTTATAATGTGTATGTAAGTCAGAACTGTACCAAAATTAAAGATGTTTGATGTATTCTGTGTATGCCGAATTTAAAAGTAGTAGGCAATTATTATTATAACGTCTTAAATCGTATTGCACCAGCAGTGTTGTTTTCATAGGAAGGCAACGGGTTATAATTTGCCAACTTTTTTAGAGGAGTCTGTTTCTGCATATTCTGTGTAATATTATCATCCTGATGTTCTAAATAATATCTGTGTAGAATATTGGTGCATGAAAACCTGAGTGCAATAGAATATAATGATAATAATTATGTTTAAATAAAGTGCATATAACAGTAAAACACAACATATATCCTTAATAGCTTTCAGTGAGACGTACTCAATCTTTTTCTCTTTTCTCTCTCAGTGTATAAGGTGTTTGAGAATGTGGCACAGAAGTACGACATTATGAACGATGCCATGAGTCTGGGGATTCATCGAGTGTGGAAAGACACGCTACTGCATGTCATGCACCCACAGCCCGGGGTGCGACTCCTGGACGTGGCAGGTGGAACAGGTAAGGCAGTGTGTGTGTGTGCAGTGCACTTCTGCAAAACATCAAACTGAAACCCCCCGGCTGGTGTCACACTGCTGTTTTGTCTGTAATGCAGGTGACATTGCCTTCCGTTTCCTGGAATACATCAGTTCTCAGCAAGAGCGGCAGAGGCGGCGGGCGACGCGGTCCTCGCAGACGCCATCGTGGCAGGACATTTCCAACAACTACTCCACAGAGGACGCAGTCGTGCCCAAGGAATCCAGGGCGGTGGTCTGTGACATTAACAAGGAGATGCTGAAAATGGGCAAGCAGAAAGCCGACAACTTGGGCATCAGTGCTGGTACGTTTTTGACTGTAAAAAATGATCCCTGATTTTGTCCTCAACTGGGAGGTTTTAGTGAGCATGTTAAAACGTGTAGCACACAGATCAGGTTTTCTGGGACATCCCATTCACGTTGAGGAGCCTGGATAAAGCTTTACCCTTCTATGAGAAAAGCTACATTTTTTGATTGAGTCAAAAAGAATATGGGATACTGTGGCATGTAAACATCTTAACCAAGTTTCAAAAACTGTCCTATGTTGAAATCTGGCATTGATAGCTTGGTAAGACGTTTGGATCATTTTGAAATGAAATGGAAAAAAAACTTCTTTATATTCCCTCAAGTTGTTTTGGTATCCCTAATGAAGCTCACTGGCATATTGACACAAATATTGAAAAAGATAAAGTATTTAAGTAGTAATATAAGTAGAGTATTTGGTGATGCGGTGAGTTAGTCAGCCAGGCTCCATGATTGTAAACATGAATTATTTTGGTAAGAGCAACAACCTGACACCGATCAAAAGGAACAAGATGTTGCTGCTCTGGTTGGCAATAAGTGAGGAAAAACAAAAACCCAGAACATTTTGTACGGTAATCCAAGCAGCCATGAACTAGAGAGGGTTCATATTGAGCTGTTCAGATTACTCACTCAGTACTGAAATAACAGACTTGTGGGGTTGTTAAATTAAAAAAAAGTCCTGCATGGAGAACAAGCAGTGATGAGAAACTTGGATAATTTCATCATCTTAGATATCAGGTTACTGCATGTCCTGTGTAAGCATTTCCATCAAACATGATCAAAGGTAGAATGAGACTGGGTACAATAGAAACTACTGTGCATGGAAATGTATTCAGTGGAATAAGCTGTGTTTACTGAGATCAGTGTAGCTGTGGAGTTCACTGAAAACTGTACAGCTGAGATTTGACTGGATATCAACAGTCCCGGGTAATTGTATGCATGAATATAAATTAAACTATGTAGAGATTCAGTGCCAAACATTCAAATCACACTCCGTTCAGCACACGGATACAGAGCAGTTTAATTATAAGTGTGTGAGATCTCTGTGCAGCCATGCACGACCTGAACCGAGTACATAATAACTGTCGCAGGTGTGAAACTGTCAGACGTTAACAAACTGTCAGACGTTAACAAACCCGCAGCACTGAGTAGAAAGCAAAGTTGCTCTTTGGAATGAGGATACTAGCAGACAGTCGGCCATTTTTGACTCGAGTGTCCGTGCTTCTGTGTGCTGATGTGTATCAGGTCTGTCGTGGGTGGTGGGGGATGCAGAGGAGCTGCCCTTTGATGATGACCAGTTTGATATTTACACCATCGCCTTTGGCATACGAAACGTCACCCATATAGATCAGGTAACTGACCGGACCATTACTGCTGCTTTTCTCTTATGCACAGATGATCCCATAACGACAGTTAGTGCTACAGTTACAGTGTTATCAGCCTGTTAGTGGAACAGGTTTAACAGCCAGTGTGTCATTCATTAGGAAACTGAGCTGCGACCCGCTTTATAGACACCAGTGCGGTCAGCCGTTTTACAGTGATCTATTTAATAAAATGTACAAAGAAAGAAATTCATAATAAATCTGTATGCAGTATTGTGGATTCTTATGCTTTAAATTCTTACAAAAAAGTTGTTTTACACAAGTGTTACATTTAAGGTCACACTGCCATGTCCTGCACATGCATTAAAAGGACTCAGGTAAACTTCTTTTTGTCAAATTGCTAAATTTATTTGGAGCTGCAATGATTATTTGCATCACTGATTAAACTTTTGATTAATTTTTTATGAAACTGATTAATTTTTTCCAGTGTATAAAGTGTCAGGGAAATATTCAATCACACTTTTGCAAATAGTTGTCCTAAATCTAATAATACTCAATTTACAATGACATGAAACATAAAAATGCTGCAATTCCTCACATTTTAGAAGCTGTAACCAACAATGATTTGGCTTTTCTGCTCGATAAACTGATTCAAACTGTCGTTGATTGTTTTGTTGTAGGCTCTGCAGGAGGCTCTGCGGGTCCTGAAGCCTGGTGGCAGGTTCATCTGCTTAGAGTTCAGCAAAGTGACAAATCCTGTATTGGCAAGGTGAGTAGGAGTGCTCACTCATTAGGAAAACGTATAATATGAATCATATTAACATTTAGTCAGTGTGTTATCTACCGAAAAGTGGTTGATTGAATTTTCCTGAAAGGAGATCCTGCTAAATTGAGACATTTCCCATCAATGTTCCTGCTACTGAACACAAATGTTTAAAGATATTTAAGGGTCCTTCCTAACCTGCACATTTCAGAAACTCAAAAATCTTTTTCTTTATGTGGTTTGGACGGACACTGCCCTCTCCTGGTTTTGTACCTCATAGCAGTTCTGCCTGTTAGATGTGACCTGGCTGCATAGTATGTATAGAGCACGGGGGACAACCTTTAACTAGAGAGGAAGAAATCATCAGTGGAATCACCTGTTGGGGTGATCAGTTTGAATTTGAACCTGAGGTTGCCAGTCTTTTAGGTGATTGTCTAATAATTCCACATATGCCTCAAAAGCAGCTTTTGGTGCCCTTTGTGACTTTCTTTCCTGTTCCATTTTTTTTCAGGCTGTATGACGCATACAGTTTCCAGATGATCCCAGTTTTGGGAGAAGTGATTGCTGGAGACTGGAAGTCGTACCAGTATCTGGTAGAAAGCATCCGCAAGTTCCCAGACCAGGTGAGAAAAATGTATTTTATTCCCTTCTCCCCATTTACTCTTAATCTCAATATGATCCAGTTAGTTAGGTCCGTCTTAAATTATTTTCTATTCCACTTTTGATTCTACAGATCTTTTGATACATTTTACCATCATGGTGCTTCTGACATTTAAGTTTGATGTTTTTTACACGTCATATTTTCTCCTGTATTGAGATATTTTCATTAGACATGTATACGTTTTTTTACTTTCACAGTTGTTGTATTATTTATTTTGCTACTGGGACAACAACTAATTATTCTATTGATTATTTATTTATTTTTAAATAATTAAATGTGTAGCCTTTAAATGCCAGAAAATCAGCCAGAAATGTCAGAGGTATATTCAGTGTATATTAATTTATCAGTTCATTTATACAGAGAAAAGCGACAAATCAGTTGGAAACTGGAACCAAAAAATTTGATAAATGACTTGAATGATTAATCTATTATCAACATTTTTGCTGATTTATCTTTTGTCAGTCGACTAATTAATGAATTGCTTCAGCTCTGTTTGCCACTGTGTGTTACTAAACTACATTTACATTTCTTCAAGCTTGTTAGATTTTCCTGGGTTTTAATTATTTGATGCCAAACACCACTCTGTATGTGCAGCAGTGTCACTTTGTGGATTTACTGTTGGTGAGTCATTTCTTTTGCTCTTTTTCTTCTGCAGGAGGACTTTAAATGTATGATTGAGGACGCCGGTTTCTACTGTGTGAAGTACTACAACCTCACTGGTGGAGTTGTTGCCCTTCACTCTGGTTTCAAGCTGTGACATGCACTCCTAACACCTTGTATAAAAGAACAAATAAGTAAAAAGACTGTCATACAGGCAGAAAAGCCTTAAACACTGAGCCAAACTGTCTGCAGAGCTCTCTGACATGAATTTCAGAGCATGAAGCCCCAGAGCTCTTCTCTGCAGCTGTCAAGCACAATGACAGAAAATCAGAGGTCAGTGGACATATTTATTGACTGTAATTTTTTCCTGTTGATGGTCTCTGTTCAGCGACCATTAAACTGTACTGAAATCTGTACCAACATTAGTGTAAAGAATGCTACACTAAAAAAACACTATCTGTGGAATCAGTGTAAAGACAACTGGCAAGTGAGTTAAACTGTTTGAGTAGAGTTTTGGATATTTTCTTTGTAACACCTACATTTTGGCAACAAATAATAAATTTGCAAAAGTTGATCTCAGTATCTGAATGGATTATTCTCAAAGCGACCGAAGGCAAACTAATTATTACTACTAATGATAATAGGACTGCTAACTTTTAGAAAACAAAGTAAAACTCTCAACGTGGAATGTAAATAATGGAAAGGAGGACACCACAACATCAGTTACTTGAATAAAACTGTATATTTTACAGATCTTTGTACACTTTAATTACAAAACTGTATGGTACTAAAGTTTTAAAATCAGTTTTTTGGTCAGAGAAGATTTAATCGTCTTGTGTGCAATTACCATGTATATACAAAGTCTCATGTTAGTGATTTTTCTCAAAATAAAAAGCAACCAAATAACTCAAACGTTCATACACTCTGAACATAAGACATGGCTTAAAGATAAATATATTAGTAAATAAATATTCAGAGAACATATTTCCATTTATGAAATGTGTTTGCTATACAGGTACAGAAATATACACAGATTGATTTCTAGCCTTTTTAAAACATTTGTAATGGTAATGACAGAAAATAATTATATTCTTAAAAAATTAAAAAATATTAATTTTTGTACACATTTTAATCTTCTTAAGTGCTAGAAACAATAACAAAAAAATTAAATAGTGACTCAAGTACCCCAAAATGTTATATTTGCAGTAGGTACATATCTCTATGCAAAAGGCAAGATTAGATTCTCACTTGATTACAGCACTGGGTTAACTTATAAATAGGGTTATTTCAGAAAGTTTTCCTCTGTGTAGAGAATGTGTATATTTCATAGAAACAGTATAAAAACAGTCTGCAGGACAAACAGAAAGGCATGAATGACAAGCATTGATATCGCGAGTATGTATTATGCATGGCACGATATGATTCAAACGGATACACTGTGGTATGTATAACTGCATTGTTTAAAAAAAAAAAAAAAAAAAGTCACAGTACAATAAGGAACCCTTATGAAATATGAGTCTTTTAGAGCTACTTTCCTTTGGCCTTTTGATACATGCTAGAACCTTTTTTCTAGATATTTATTAGAGCATGCCTCATCGAGGAAATTGGGTAAGTGACAGCAAAAATACACTTTTAAGGGCTTCCAAACAAGAGAGAGAGTGCTAGACTCTACTTTTGAAGAAATCTACTGACCCCGCGACACTTAGTTACTTTAGTCTGGAGTTCGACTAAAAGCGGCGCAGTGTCTATAGATATTGCTACAAATAACTTACCAGCGTAAGGCTTTCATGTTGCTCTGGCACATCTCATACAGGTAGGCCACTACTGGACAGAAATGCAATGCATAAAACAAATTCTGTATTAAATTGAATAGAGACCAGTGTCCGCCTTGCATTCACATTTCTATGCATTTTTCTGTAATATATAGCTTCTTCTCCTCAGAGAAATGTGTGGGTCACAGACACTTAAAAAGACCCATTTCCCTGCTCTTGAAAAAAGTAAAAAAAAAAAAAAAAAACAACAACAAAAAAAACAATCATGTCTTTCTGTTTTGGTATAGCTATGTCCGTACAACCTATTTGAGTTGGTGGTTGAAGCTTTATAGGCAGTCAGTGTTCATGTGCGCACATATACATGTAGATGCAGATGTTTGTGAATTAAGAGTGTACTTTTTTTTTTCATAGAGAAAAATCTCAATTTCCTAGATATCTTTTTCTTGACAAAATCTCACAAGAAATGGGCCCAGATTACTGAAAGGGGCCTAACCCTTGATAACAGCAGACAAAAAGATGCCAATACCAACCTACTTCTAGTTTCAGTGACCAACCTCCATCCTTATTTGTAGTATCACTTTGTCTCAGTGCTAAGGTAACACAGTTTGGCGCTGAGACGTTTGTGGTCACAGGAATGAACTTGATACGCTGTATATCTAGAAATGACAGGCCATTTCAGTAGAAATCCACACAATCTAAGATGATAACATTCAGTGCTCAGAGAGCAAGGTTAGAACAAGGCAGCTGAGGGTTTCAATGATTGACTGACTGATACAGTACCAAATACATACTTTTGAGTCCCTTCTCTCTGGGCACAAGTTCATACGCCCAGACCTCCCTCATTTGTTGAAGTACTGCGTCCCAGTGCAGTGGGGCTTGCAGAGAGCTGAGGGTGAAACAAAGCCCTGGTCTCCTCCTCCTGAGGGTATGGCTGACCTCTAAACTGTCCTGAGGTGAAGTACCCCTCCCTGGGTTCATGTCGCTCCCCTGTCCGCACCTCTGCCTCCACTGTGACACTAATGGGCAACAAACTGCTCTGGGTCTCTGCCCCTGTGCCCAATTCACAATCTGTGTCCTCAGGAATTATGGGTATTCTCTGGTTGAGTTCACAGCAGCCTTGTCCAGAGCACGCCTCCGAGTCTGCATGCGCATACTGCACATTGACAGCGTAGTCCTCTGTGTAGCGCCCCGCTGTGGCCCTGTGGACCTTCATCTCTTTGTAGAAGCAGCAAGGCAGCCCTTCGTAGCTCACCTGCTCCGAGGAAGGGCACATGTGCTCAGGAGCAAAGTAGTTCTTGGAAGTTGAGCTCTGGAAGTCCACCCCCCTGTGAAAGCGTCCGGTGGCCAGAGGCACAGCTTGGTCCGAGTCCTGCCCTTTGCACTCTACATTGGGAGGAAGCACCTCAAAGCAGCAGCTACAGGCTGCAGCCCCGAGCTCCCCCGACTCCTCCTGCGCCCCTTTTCCCCTGTCTGCTCCGGTGGCCTCTGGAGCCCCGGCTGAGGTAGTGCTAGTGTTGCTGTTCTCCCTGGGTTCCAGTGATGAGCGACTGCTGTAGTTGGGCTCCAAACTGCAGTTGGAGAGGTGGTCCCCCGAGTTATATCCCGAAGCTCCAGGAGGGAGCTGGAGGCAGTCATGTCCCAAGGGAGCAGGGGATGATGAGTCCTCGGCAGGGACCGTGGTGCAAGCCGCGGCCCCTGCTTCCCCCGTGGAGCCCCTACACGGACTCTTACTCCGGTAGACGTAAGGATCGTAGTCACTGCTCAGCGAGCTGCGGAAGGTAGAGCAGCTACCGTACACCCCCTGGTTGCTTACCTCAGTACAGTCCAACATGGAGTCACTGGAGGAACAGTGGCACTGGCCTGAGCTGCTGCTGCTGCTGTCACTACCAGGGCAGTCGGCAAGGTAACCGCTGCACACCGAGCGGTGGCCGTGGTAACAGCTCAGGCCAGAAGTGCTGCCGTTATCGCTTATCCTTGAAGAAGAGGCAGGAGCCATGTGTACCACTGTGGGGTATAGCAGCCCCTGCTGAAAGGCCCTGCTGTGGTGGCCCTTGTGGGCCCCCCCTCCACCAAGCTGCCCCGCCATAGCAGGCCCTTGGCCACCCTCGGGCTGTTGAGGGAAAGTCAACTCCTTAACATAGTAGTGCTGGTACATAGTCTCGTACTGAGAGAAGCAGGCCGCTCGGGAAATGTTGCGACCATGGAACTTGGGTCGTTTGAAAGCAGCATGATGCGGCTGTGCAGGGTAGGCGGGTGGTCCGCGGTGCTCTAGTCCACAGTGGTGGGGGTTAAGTGAGTGGTCCAGGTGGAGGGTGGGGTGGTAGCTCCGGAGAAAGGCAGACGTTGATTGGGGCGGGTAGAGTCCTTGAGGATCTGGGTGCTGGTCCACAGTGAGCACGGTGATGGGGTTGCCGTGAGGGTCCATGCTGGTTCTGGTTGGGTAGGCTGTCACCTGGCCAGCACGGTGCACCCTGCCGGGATAATGGACTGGCAGCACCACCCGCTGCCGGCCGTGGACTCGGTTGCCAGGGTCCATACATGCCGGTCCTGGATTTCCCTTCTTTTGCTCTGTGAAAATAAATAATTGAACATTTAGAATCTCACAAATTCTAATTTTTTTTTTTTTTGCTTCAATAAAAAATGATTGTTTCTGTTGCTGACAGTATTTGATCTAAACATCAAAGCAAAATAGTCAGGCACTGTGCACCAACTCACCGATGATGTTGTGTCTACAGTGGGGACAAGTGTGGTGCTGGAGCAGCCAGGGGTCGACACATTTCTTATGAAATCTGTGAGCACAGGGGATAACCCGCAACTCCTGTAGGGGAAAAACAAGTTTTCATTTTACCTGTACTGTCATCTACAAAGTTAAAATAACAGCAAATTCAGTAATAACAAATAGAATAATGTAAACATATCAAACTTACATATTTTCGATTACATATGTATTTTTTGTGTGCTAAATGACATCCAGTCTAAAGCATTAAAATGTCTCCTTACAGCAGATGGACCAAAACATCTAATACCCTAACAAGTAGGGCAAGCACTCAAAGGTTTTCTTCAAGCATTTTTCTTTAATTAAATGAATGGCAACAGTCCAGCGTGCACCCACTGAGGTGTTAGTCCAATTGAACTGTTGCTATTAATTTAATTCAATTCAGAAAGATTTGTGCCCACGTTATTATTTGGGAATTTAAGCGTGTTTGATCCTGACTTTGATCTTTAAAGGACTTTTAAAGATTTGATATAAAAGGTAATAAGTAGAGCCTGCATGCAGTAATCCTGCAGCATTTTCTGTGAAACAGTTATTTTTTTAGGGATTGCACCAGCAATTCAGGCACTCACTTCTGTAAATCACAATTATAGAGGCAGCTGCACATTGTGTAGGTGAATTGGTGGAATGGGTCAACTTAAATAGAGCTCTAAAGTTAAGTACATTTTCATGGTGATAAAAGTTGCAGCTTAACTATGACAAACTGCAGCAGGGTTTAATTTCTCAGCGGGTGAATAAATGTGTGGTTGAGAGCAGCTGAATGTCCAGAGGGTGGCAGCAAAGCTGTACAGAGCTGTCAACCGTGGTGCTGGGTGAGAGTCTAATCCAGCGTTTAGCCCGGGGGAGACGACTTTACAACATGCCACAAACAAAACTCTTAACTAGATGCCACACCACAGTACGAGTACAACTTTGATGCTCAATGTCATCACTTTCTGGGACAAAACAAACGAGGCTCACACTTGAGGATTGATATGAAAAGAATGCAACACTGTATTCAGATGGAGAATTGGCATGGAAGACACAAAGGCAGGAGCACTCTGAATATGAATTATGATATTCTTTTCCCAGTGAGAGCGCTTTCACGGCCATAAATACTGTACTCCGTGGCTTAATGTGACTCATCTTTGGGTTCTTTTCCACCCAAGCTTTTGTTGCTCGGTTCACTGCTCAAAAACTGCTTTGATGCCATTCAGCCTTTTATATCGCCACTTCCTCTGTGCAATCCTGGCGCCATGCTTTGTTGTGTTTTCTTCTCCTCCTTACCGAAGAGACACATAACCACAAAAAACACACACACACACACACACACACACCAACTATGTCCCCCCTGGGCACTGGGGTTTGTCCCTCCAGCGTCCGTGCTGAGGATGAGCAATGCTGTTACAGTAAACCCTCAAAGTCCAAGATTAGGATACATATTTTGACAATGACTCCTTTTAGGATTAAAGAAGGCCACACTGGGAAAACAGGAAGCATAATCACAACCCAAAGCACTCTGGGTACCGTTATCTCTCCAGGTGCTCTGAAAGGCTGAACTAAACATCTATAAAGGCGCCGGAAAGAACGTCACCGAAGATCGCAGGACTGCGGTCCCTCAGCACATCAGGGGAACTTCCATTCTATTGTGCACATAACTGCATTTCGTTTCATGTCTACAGAATAAGTAATGGAAAGAAAACAAGCTCAGTGGGTAGATGACCACACTAACACTGCCAGTGAAGAGGTTTGGCTCCCACAGGGTCCACAGACTGGCTTCTTTGTCTGTGTCAGGACAGATATTACTCAAAGTGCTCCCCTGATTATGCATTTCTATCACGACTTTCTCCTTTTTTTGTTTTCATAATGATCATTTTCAACAAATGTTCATGAAATGTATAGATTTTAAAAAGGAACAGTTCAATTTTAAACTGATTTTGATTGTCTCCACACAAAGAAATCGTGCTTCTGCTGTAAGAAGACACCGTTCACAATGCAAACAAGCTGCTGATTATGCCCCTCATAATAATATTAAAACAATAAATTATTAAACTACAGAGTATTTAGGACACAAATGGTATTTTTTCCTGGATTTTGTATTATTTTTTGTAACCAATATTCTCTTGGCATTCTCTTTTTTTGTTTGAGTTTGAGTTTGAGTTTTTGTTTGAAATACCGTTTAGATACAAAAGTGGCCAATTGATAAAGCAAAGCAGATAAAGTCAAGAATCTACGGGTAAGTGTCTTTTCTTACCTCCCCATCGATGTACTTCTCCAGACAGATGGCGCAGTCAGAGGTGGAGCTGCTGCTCAGTGAATCAGAGGCTCCACAGCTGCTCTCGCGCTGGCCCTTTCCTTTGGCCTTGAACTTTCTTGTCTCCATCTTTTCCAAGGCTTGGATGGCCATTCTGTTCATGGAGCTCTGCGGGTGGAAGGTGGGACAGGGGTCAGCGGGAAGATCTGCGTGTTTAAGCCACGTTTAACTTTTAAAAGAGCTTTTCAAAGCTCTGTAGATTTTTAGCATGAAAGCCAACAAACATGAGAGCCCAAATAAGACATTAAAATGACTAATTAGAAATTATGTTTTCAAGCAAACATCTCAAATGTCTATACGTCAGTGTTGGCTGTGTTCCTCTTTGCTGATGTTACTGTGGGAGGGTTGATGTCATGACTTGAGACTTTTCCCCTTGACACGGTACATCATTTTGCAAAGTTTGACTGATGTATTTGCAACTCTCTCTGGTCTCTTTTTTTATCTCTAATTTGCTTCGTGTTGCCTCAGAAATTTTACTTATTAAAAAATGGTGACAGATAAGTTGACACATGAAGAACTACTTATTAGGATTACACTTAATGATTCACATGTGCTGCAGAATCCGTGATTTATAGTAGTCACGGCCTGATTTGAAGAGCATCGCATGCGTACAGAGTTATTTATCATTAGGCATAACTAAACCAGGGTGTCCGGAGGGTGTTTCTTTCTTTGTGTTGCCTCACAACTAGATAACTGTAGACTTTTTATGGACATGTGCACACTGTGGTCAGCAAGAGGGCAATGAACTTTGACATGAAAGTCATTCTCATCACAGGGTTGACAAGCATGAAACATGAAGCATGAAACATGATCTGTATTTTCAGTTTGTAATTAACTGTGACTTGTGACTTGTGAGGGCAAACCCTTGAGGACTCATTCACTACCCCCAAAAGTATTCTGAAGTGTTTTCTACCATTTACAGTTAAATTGCATTGAAAATATTAATACTGTATAAACAATATTTACTTCACAAGCTCAAGTTCTTTAATCTTTCACATTTCGGGAAGGAAACGTTGTTACATGCGTCAAACGCTCCTCTGGTGTGGGCTGTTAATTAAACACCAACGGAAGTCACGACCTAGTCATCCGCTGCTGTGACACACACACATACACACACACACGTTATACACCCACCCACAGAAATATGTGTGCAGTGTACACACACACAGACACACAAGTGTGCTGGCAGGATTACACCTGTCTTAGCGGATGGCGCTGCAGGTTTGTCATGACATTTCTGTGCTCTTGGCTCCGGCAGCCAACCTCTCATCAGTGTTAATTAAATGCTTATCCTGATTATACGCCCAACGTAAGCCTCCACTGAGAGCTTTTTGTCAGCACACGAGAGGAATCAATCAACAGCAGTGCTACTGTCGCCTGACTCAACGCCTGCAACTCCCAAGTCAGGCCGCGTTGACTGGAAAAACAAGGCACGGCGTCGCATATTTGGGTGTGTTTTGTGTAAGAGGCACGCATGAGTTTGCTCCTTTGTGACTCAAACTGGGATAATGAAGTTTCTCAAGTTGTTCTGGTGGTGTGGAGTGTTTATTCAGACACTAACCTGGCTTCTCCGTTGCTTGAGTTTGATCTTGATGAGCAGAATGAGGCAAACCAGCGACACAACCACGAAGAAAGCCAGGAAGATGCCCATGTCAAAATATTCCGTGGGCTGCTGTGGAAAAGGAGGGCAACAGAAACACAAATTTGTCAAATAATCTCCACATGCAGCTGGTTAAAGGGGTTACAAACGGGTTATTCTGCCTGAAAACAGTTGCATTTTTCATTTCCATTCACCGACAGTTGAGGATATTTGATTATAGCTTTGTTAGTTGTTCAGCAGACCAGAGCACTCGCTGATGTGACTCATTCGACTCTTTATTATGCAGACAAGTATTTAAACAGGACCTTCACCACATTTCAATGATGCTTTCTAGAATAAATACATGGTTGATTATTCATGCAAGTCAATTCATTTCCATCTCTGAAATATTTTCTTCTTATGGTGTCAGTTTATGACAAGTGTGTCAGTAATTTACTCGGTAAGTGCTACATCTCTTACATAAATGAGGCCATTCTGCAGAGTAGAGCTGAAGAGATGAGTCGATTAACCAATTGGTTTATCTACGGAAAAGACTAATTTGATAATCGATTAATCATCTGCTTGTTTCCCCAAGCAAACATGCAAAACATTATGTGGTTCCAGTTTCTCAAATGTGAGGATTTACTGTTTTTATTTTATTTTTCTCTGTTTTATAAGATTGCACATTGAACATCTTTGGGTTTTGGACTGTTGAAAAAAATCAATGTACAGCGAACGTGATGAGCATTTTTTTTTTTTCCACTCTTTGACATTTCAGAAACTAAACTTTACTTAACTCCAGCCCTACAGCAGAGTTCAAAAAAAAAAAAAAGAGCAGATTTGGCTTCTTTGCTTTTTCTTGAGTCTTGAGTGTTAGGAGACTTAAAGGGGGTGATAATTTCAGCACCAAAACAACTCACTCACACGAAATGGCCGGATTGTTTTATTCTTCAGGAGAAAAATGTCTCTTATCAGACAGTCCTTTCTCTCGGGCTTTCATTATGTCAAGTCATTTGACCTCAAAGTGTGCTGGTCTCTTATCAAATATTCCAAGCAAACAAACAGCTCTTTGAATGGCTGATATTAATCTCCCGCAGTGCTGCGAAAAAGTCCTCGGCCTCGGGGCAGCGGAGAGCAGAGAAGAAAGGAAAAGGGTCAGATTTCACAGCTGGAATTTTCGTTTGTCTTCACATCTGAAAACTTCTCAGCGCTGTTTGGTGCGTGGGCCTCACAAACATGTTCACGTCTTCCTCGTGTTCCTCACATGTGCCTTACATTAGTCTCTCACACACATGCGCGTCATCTACACTGCGTGTTTGGCTCTTACCCTCGGTGGTCTGTGCTGTATCCGAGCGCGAGCCACTTTCTGCTTGTTGACGATGTTCATCAGCTTAACGGCGTCATTGCCCTTCACGTAAACCACCGGCCGCTTCAGAGGATCCTCGCCAACCTGGTTGAGCTGAGGACAGGAGAGAGAAAAATACATCAAATACAGATGAACTAATACATGACAACATTAAACTTATTCATCTGGTCAATAATGACTTTTTATTAAAAGGGTCTTACCACTGATTTTACACATGAAGTTCAGTTTACTCATCAGGTTTTATAATGTTTTTTAAGGCATTATGGGAAATGCAGGATCCAATGTTTTTCAAACTTGGCCCATAAAGAGAATTTACTTAAAACTGTAAAGAAAATGTATTTCTGATTAAATTTTTATAAATTTTTTAAAATTAATTCTTAATTTAATGCAGTGATGAATTGCAAGATATACATATATGTTTTTACATTTGACCAGATTTGACCAAACCCTACTTCAATTACACAAGATCAACCTGGAATAACAACAACAACAAAACATAAAAGTGTATTATTTTTTATGTTGTGGAATATTGGATAGTTTTACCTCTTAAGTATTCAAATTTAATTAAAAAAAGGGAAAAAAACAGGATTGTGTCTTTGCTTTATAAACAAAAAGGTTAAATGCTTTTTTTTTAAAGTCACACTCAACGAATAATGTCGGAGGGCCACAACAAATGCAAACATGAAAGATTAATCAAATGCATGAGTATATCTAATCTGAGATAGAGTATAATAAAAAGGCTTAATATTGGCTGACACCAACATGTTGCAGCTAAAAGCCTTCATCTGGGTATCAAAGGATGAACTTGTTATCCAAAACGCGATGGTGTCGACCGTGTGATATCAGATTTTTGAACTATACACGGGACAGAGAGCGCCTTGGATTTTTAGTACAACAATCGGAAAATCACTCAATGGTGATGATGATAATGATGATGGTGATGATGATGAGGTGTCACAAGTAGAGCAACAAGTAGTAGCTTCATCTTTTGGGGACATCAAGCAAAACGTTTGGGAACGACTGCCCTAATGCATGTGAACTGTCGGAGAACTCCTCCTCTGACCTCTAGGCTGAAGACATGGAAACTGTGGTCGCAGTTTGCCAGCGGGAGCAGGGGGAAATAATCAATGAATATTATGTTCTGGCTTTCGATTCAGTTGACATACTCCTTTACTCTCCCTCTCTGTTCTCCCCTCTCGTCTGCTGGTTGGAATCTATAATTTGAAAAGCCCAAGGGAAATACCGAGGATATTCGCATTTCTATTTCTTCTGCTGTCGTCATGTTCCCCAGTGAAAATACTGTATGTTCTGGTTTAAAAGTATAGACTTTGAAACTTTTGATCCCTCGCTTGATTCTGGTGCGCTGCTCCCGCTTTGAGAAGTGACTCCGCCAAGACTCTAGCTTTGACGCACAATACACCATTAAAAAGTGCAGCTTTAAGTCCCTTAAAGAAAGTTGTACTGTTTAAAACAAAGTTAATCACAAACTCAACTTTTCAGTGTTTCAGCCACATGCACCACTTGGCCTCACATACAGTATTAATTGAGAGATAAAGGAGGTCAAGTACATTAACTTCATAATGCTTCTCTCCTAATTTTGGCCCCGGGACCTTAATTCTCTCTAAGCTCCTCCTCCCTACCCCTCGGCCTTGTGGGTCCTGTCTCTGCTGATCGGGCCGCTCTGACTGGAAAAGCCTCTCGGGGAATTTAACACAGCCGCCCAGCGCTGCCTTTCATGTGGTCTCTGCGCAATCCCTTTTATCTCTCAGCTACGCGCTTTACGACCCAGCGGCAGAGAAGAGGAGGCGAGGAGGGAGGGAGGAAAAAAAAAAGAAAAACCTGCAAGTCCAGGCCTGGCGTGGCGAGGATGAATACCACAGGAGAATTCTTGCGACAAAGGCGCTCAGAGGAGCAACTCGTGTATTATGCCTCTTAACAGCAAAGACACGGGAGCAAGAAAGAGTGAAGCAGGAGGAATGTGAGTGTCTGGGTGTGTGAGACAAGAAATTCACTTTGTTCTTACTGAAGCCTATGTGTGCCTCCCCAAATGTGCACTGAAAGACAGATCCATAGTCTCAGGGGATGAGGTAATGTGCGCTACCTGTGCAATTATGAGCTCAACAGAGTTCGGTCATGGTCTAGTGAAAGCTGAACCTGGATATCCATTTTCAGTCCTCTCGGAGAGCAGTGCACTCCTCCAAACACAAGTTAGGGAGCTCAAAGGCCCAGAATGGTTGAATGAGCGAGGCTGATCCACATGCTTTTGAACAGAACTAAAGATAGAAAGATCATTGTTTGTACAAACAGCACACAGGCACCGCCAGTCAGGAGGGCAGGGCACGCCGCTGAGCTTTCACAGACAGACCGAGACAGATTCGACCGGCTCGGTGCGGCTGCTGAAACGTGACTGCGTGGACGCCCGGGTAATTTCAGGTGAGCACAAACCTGGTCGATGGCGTCCGGATTCTCGGACACATCAAAGATGACGGCCGTGGCTCCCCGCTGCACTGCTCGCTTTGCCTGCAAACACAGAGCAAAGCCATCATTAGATATGTTCAACGACAATGCAAAGAAAAGGCCAGGGAATATGTGGTTACACATTAACAACTGCACTCTTGTTTCCTAAGAAGATGTTTTCACATTTAAGTCCAGGCCACTAGAGGGAGCTCTCTGCCTAAGTGTAACCCCGTGCAGATCATCTGGAATGAGCGAATGAGAAAGAAAAGAGACAGAAAACCGACAGCGAGAAGTAAACAAGCCATTGATAACATTTGCTAGGATTCACATATGGTCTATGTCTCCATTTCTCTGAAGTCCTCATGACGTCATTGTCAGTTAATCTGCGGCACATTACACTAACAGTGTGACAGAAACTAAATCAGTCTCATCTCTGTGTCAAGAACTAATGCATGCATAACTCCATGTGATGCAACTCTGCATGACATGGAGCAGAATTTGAATTGAATTCAACGCTCAGGAAAGTTGAATTAAGTTATCAAGGATTTCCAGCTGCTAAAAATGTGCGCTTCTTTCATCTGAGAGGAGAGAAAGTCACAGCACGGAGGTATTTTGAAGACTTCTGCTAAAGGCAAAAGATAAAGGAAATGCTTGGATCTGCAGAACCCAAAGTATCTCCTCGCAGAATCCAAATTGGCTTCCCCTCGTCTGAAAAAAAAAAAAGGAAGAAAAAAAAGTTCCTTTATCTTAACTCCTACTTCCCCTACAACCCGTTCTCGCCCCGCTTGATGCACGGTGCCCTATTTAGACAACGTTTTGATGTCTGCGCTACATGATCTAAAATAGCGCAGTTGGGATCATATCCTGGTATTATCAAGTGCCCTTGGGTTCTTGCCAGCGCTCTTCATAACTGGAGGGAAGAGGGGGGGGGGATCAAAGTGACAATGTACAGTGCTGTGACTCCGCTGCCGAGTGGCTGGTGAGTGTCACCGCTCCAGTCAGCAGGCACTTACAGAGGAAACAGAGGGAGGACACGGGGAGAGGTGGGATGTAGGAGGCGCAATTGCTCTTTTCACAACACATCATCATCATCATCATCAGATAACAACACCCGACAACGGGACGCTGAGCAGCTTTCTGCATCTTTTGCCCGAAGAGGAGAGAGGAAGGGATTTGACCGAATAACCACTGCGAACACTTATTAACCTATGATTTACTGCAGATTATATAAAAATAAACTCGTAAATCTAGTCTAGTCTGCAAAAGCATCTGTATTCCTTATGTTTCTCTACTTATTATTCAAGTTCTTCCTTTAGTTCGTCACCCACCCGCATGTCAGCCATAACCCTGTTACTCAGCTGTAATTTGTGATGCTTATCTGAATTATCTTAACCCGATTAATGTTCGCGTCTATGAAAATGGTGAAAGATCTTCACCAGCAGTCCCGTCAGCTCAAAGTGAGGTCTCGCTTTGACCGACCTACAGTCCAAAACCAAAAGCTTTTACATTCATTATGATATAAAACAGCTAATGTTTGCAATATCTTCTTTAAAAAACACATTATCTCAGCTGCTATCAGATACTTTTCTGTCAATCCACATCTCATCGTTTCAGCACTACTTGTAGCCACTATTCCTCTCTGTGGAGGCAGTTTGTTTGGCAAGATCTTAAAAACTGATTTATTAAATAAATACATTTTTATTTTTACTCATTCACCTGCAGTTTGGGCACAAATTATCCGCTGTTGGTTGTTTCCTGCTGCTTTAAACCTCATATCAAAGTGTTGCTTTCCTAAACTACTACTACTCCCTGTGTGTACTACGAGTCTTTAGAAAGAGGTTAATGATTAAATATAGAAGAAGCAGCATGTGTAACAAACGTCACCAGCTCTACTCAGCGTACATGGCGGCCTTCTACTGTTCTAAGCAGCAGATTTCTTCTTCTTCCCAAAGCAGGAAGAAGAGAACCAGAGGTATCTGCAGTCTCCAGAATCAATAACTTTGATTTCAGAGCTAGCAGCACACATGCGTGGGCCGGCAGGGGTCTTCTTCACTGCAGGATCCTCTGGTGGGACTACTGCTGCATGGACACAAACCAACAAAAGGCCTTTGATGTAATGGGTGGCATACGTACTACAGTCTGTGGATTCAACTGTAAATCTGCTTTAGGACGTCTACGTCTCAATTGGATTTCCCCGTGGTTTAATCCACAGATACGATGTTTATGAATCTGGCTTTCATAGCTCATTAAAGACTAATTAACCCCGCAAACTGATTCGATCTTACCCAGCAGTGTGTGAAAGCCTTGTCAAACACTGAAACATAAAAACAGCAGCGCCCTATAAATAAGAGCTCTTCCAACTTTCTCTTTTCGCCCTGCCTCCTTTACATAAACTAACATCGCGCTTTTCTTTCTTCTCTCACTTTTGTACTTGGAAAGTTCAAAAGCGAGCGGGGCGAAATCTCGCTCGGCTTTTCCCTCTCACCCAGTTCTCTCTCAGCTCCACACTGCCAGGCTCCAGCCCCCATTTAATTCAGCACAAGTCTGCTCCTTTGATGTTAGCTCTCCCAGTTAATAATTAATAGCTCTTGGTAAGACGCTTTGAGAAGAAAGAGATCTCCCTCCTAAAGAATCTCCACTCGGGCAGGCCCGCGTTGCAGTGCAGGGACTTGCCTGACGACAACAAAAATGCACCCACAGGCAAACTGGCTCTCTTTAAAACATGACACATCTCCTTCCCAACCCTATGAACAAAAAAAAAAAAAAAAAAACTACAACCTCGGACACCAAGGCAAGGATAAAAACTTGTTGCTCTTTGACTGTTGTAATATCAAATTTTTGTCATGTTGCTGAAAACTAAACACTTCAGTGAGGAAATACTGTTTACTTCACTGACTCCAACTAGCGAGAGAATTTCAAGTGGCAGGGCTCCTGTGTGAGGAGATATTGTGCAAGCAGCATTCAGCCCTCTGCTGCAAACTGTTTAAAAAGATGAACAACACGCTGGAAACGAAAGCTTTCATTCGCACCCGTTTAACTGAGATGTTTCAACAGGAATTTCAAGAGTGCCTGTTCATTAAGCTTATCGGGTGAAGTCGATGGAAGATGACAATTTGATGTTCTCATTCATAACGATGAGATCAAGACACGGATTTGATCATTTTAGGAATACAATATTTTAAGCAGAAATCCTGCATTAAGGTACCAACTCAGAGAAATTGTTAAAGTTCAAATGTTCTTTTTTCAGCCAAGTGCAAAGAAGAGTTTGAGTTTATTCTACCTTTAAACCTGTAACAACGAATAAAAGGTAACATTTTTGTTCTGTCCTGACCAGTTTTATCTTGTGACCCCTTGGAGGGGGCCGACCCCAAGGTTTGGAACCACTGGACTAAACTACCAAACTTCATACAAAGTAGTTAAAACCAGCTCCACCTCAACCAGCGACAACAGGAGAATGCTACATGCACGTACATATTTCACTCACTGCAGCCTTTCACTGCAGAATAAATACTAAGAGTATTTCTTATATTGGTATTTTTACTTAAGAAAAGATCTGAGTACTTCTTCCACCACTGGATACGAATAGGAAGAAAACAGGACATCAAAATCTTGAAATTGTATAAAAAGTGCATTGATAATACTTTTCTCATAGCTGAAAAATGATCACTGGTCCCCATCTGTTGTGCTTGATTGCTCATCCATGTTCAGAAATCTGAAAAAAAATTGCTGCAACAACAATTGTCGTTGTTCTTTTTTCAGCCATTAGAGTGCAAAGGCAAGTTTGGCAAGTAACAGTTTATAAGATTTGAACTCTATATATAATTTCTTCAATCTCACATCTCTTACATAAATCAAGGTGCAATCTTTTAGAAAAAGTAAAAGTAAGAGACAAAATCGGAGGGGCGGACAAATAGGAACAGACGAATAGGAAGAAGGCAAGTAATGAAGAACTGTCTACCCCTGAGGTCCTACAAAAAGTGCACTGCTAATATTTTTCTCAAAGCTGAAACATGATCTCTGGTCCCCGACATGAGTGCTTGATTAGTCATCCATGCCCAAAAAACTGCTAAACTCTCAACTTGAACTGCTCGCTCGGGGGAGTTTCACAGGTACTTCACAATACTGCTTGCTAAACAAACTTCCCGCTGGCTGGGAGGCATGAGAATTAGGGTACAATCTTCCCCGAGTGAACAAAAACCGCAGCAGAAAGTACTGAGAACCCAGTCTAGACACAGAGGAAAATGAAAGCTATGTTTAGCATCCCTGAGTAAGCCTGCCAGCTTGTAAGATCTGAGGGAGAGACATTCTCACTCGTCTGGGAAGAGACTTGTTCTCAGCGTCGCGCTCACTTCATCATCCACACGGACTGAGGGTTCTCATATTAACACATAGTCACAACACAATGCACGTGCACATACGTGCGCACGTGTATAAATGTGCATGTGAAACAGAAGGATATGATGATCGAATGCAAACAGACACACACCTGGATTACACCTGCAACATCTGGCTCACGCACTAGTTCCTCTATCACATCACTCTCTTTCTCTCCTACTTTCTTCTCCTCTGCTTCCTTCTTTTCTCTTTCCTTCTTCTCTTCATGCTTTCCTCTCGCTCTCTCTCCACTGCTATAATTAAGGCAATTAAGTCTTCAGAAGACTCTCCACTGCTATTATGCTGTAATTTCATGTTGCCTCCTGGCTTTACGGTTTATTAAAAGATAAAGGCATACTTTTCTCCCATGGATTCTTATATGTGGTCACAGCCTTTTTTTTTTTTATCCTCTCCTTCCTCGCTCCCTCTCAGAGCAGCCATGTGTGCCAAGACATTATTTACATTCAGCTAAAATAAAATCAAAGTTCCCAACGCGGCTATGCGTCATCTGATTGGAAGCTTGTGCAGCCTGGGGAACGAAATGAAAACTATGTTTGATGCACCTCGTCCTCGCTCATTCTGCTGTACATACTGTACTTTGGCACATGAAGTCACGTGCATTATCTTGTCATTTTCATTACAACAGGATTTAGTCATTTCCCCTGTTTGTGAAACACATTACTCACCATCTTCCTGATCTCCTACTGTTTGATGTTTACACCTCACTGACTGACTGTTAATCTGTCATAACATTTTATTCTGTTCAGATACTGGATGTAATCGTATTGGCTGTGTGACATGTAATCAACTGGTTTGACACTATCTGCTATCTGCCAGGGCACGACTAATGCGAAATAAGGACTTTCCTGTTCCCACAGACACATAAACACCATCCTGAAATTTACGAGGGCACAACATGAACTCAAGTAACCTTGTTAAGCTTAATCCTGCCAATAACTTCTTTTCATGAATCCCGTTCCACTCATATTTAAAGGTTTGACTCACGGCCAGGAAGTTTCACTCCTAAATTGCAGATTAAAAAGAGGTAAAAAAAAAATACAAGCGCAAACATTCTCTGGTGACGGTGTGGTCTTTGGAGTTTTAAAAAAAGTAATTGTTCAATTTGTCCCTCCGCCTTCCTAAACTTTTGAACTCTCCCGTATCCCTGTTTAATATTCATTTGAATGTTGTTCAGCCCCCGGCTGGAGCGTTTTTAACAGGAGTCCAGGGACGTCTGAGGCACCATTTCTCGAACTGCATAAAAAATGTTTACGAAGCACATAAAAATCCACTTGTGTGTCACACCGGCGGAGGACAGGCCTCCTCCAGCTCCTCTCCACTCGGCCGCCTTCACATCAGCGGACAGTTTACCTAACGTAAACACACAGGGGAAAGAATCACTTGAAGCTCTCAGTGAGCTCAGTAACGGCCATTAATATCAAACTGCTGATGAGAGGTTAGGTCAGTCGGCCTGCTTATCGAGAGTCTTAGAGTGAGGGTGCGGATCTAAGTTCAGCTTAAAAGATAAAATTTGTCCAGTGAGATGGTCGTCTTTAAGTTAAAGCGGCATTAAATGATTTTTGACAACTAGTGGGCGGAAAAACATCCAAACATCTAATATATAAGATCATCTAATAGATACACAGCCCCCACAAATCACCGGCTAACAAAAAACTATGAGTTGAGAGTGAGAAAACAGCTACAAACTCTGGATCCACAATGCAGGAAACAGTATTACAAGAAAAAGATTCAGTTTTCTGCTGTTCTTGTCAAAACTAGTCTTTCTGCATGTCTTTTCGAATACTGTATTTCTTCACTGGCAATCGTGTCTCAATTTATTTTCCTTTTTATCCCAATTGCAAAGAAATAGAACAAAGTGTGTGTGTGTGAGTGAGAGAGAGAGAGAGAGAGAGAGAGAGAGAGAGAGAGAGAGAGAGAGAGAGAGAGAGAGAGAGAGAGAGAGAGAGATTTGGGGCGGATGCAATGACCTCACTATCACACAAAGACAAGGCCCGCCCCAGGTACACTGATCCCCGACCCTGCCTCAGTGCTGTACATCATGTACGTGACCAGCCAGCACACACACACACACACACACACAGATACAGTATGTAATGACTATCTGTCCCTCTGTGTCCCCATCCCCGAGGGAAAATCAGTTCCCATGGGTGAAGTTTCTTCTTTCCACCGATTTAAATCCCCAAATGTGAGACAGAGCTGTGGAACAAACCAAACAGCTTGGTCCCTTTGAATCTATTTAAAGAGCGAGAAGTTTTTCACCGAGAAGCTACCTTCTGGATTGGTGTGAAATGTCTCTTTTTTTTTAAAAAAAAGGTGGTAATGTCAGCTTTGGAGGAAAACCAGAGCTCTCTGGGGAATAAAAACGACACATCAGAGAAGGAGCCTGAGGTTTTCTGCAAAGATGCTTCTTCCATCACATGGCTCAGTTCTCCAAATCAATGTCTCTTTAAAACTAAAAATCTCAAACCTGCCTTTTTGTTTTCCTTCTCTGCTGGTTCTTTTCCTCTTCCTCACCTCATCTTTCCCAACCAGTAACACTCCCCCCCCAGCCCCCTCCTCCATTTCGGTCTCTGCCTCAGCGCACAATGTGGGGTGGCCATTCACCCACCATTGCATAACCAGAATTATACAAGTGAATTGTGCTATCAAAATGTGTGTGTGTGTGTGTGTGTGTGTGTGTGTGTGTGTGTGTGTGTGTGTGTGTGTGTGTGAGGGGGCACCTCGGAGGGGGCCTGCCAGTGGAACTTGGCAAAGGGCCGATCCCATTAAAGAGTCGAGAGAAAGTGAGTGAGGTGTACCGGGGAGCACTCCCCCTCCCTCGTCATAAGACCCATATATAGTGTCTCTCTTTCATACTCACTTTTACCCTCTTCCTGCACTGTACTACAACCCTGATATTTACTGCACACGTCTGTAAAAATACAGAACGGGCTTAAACTGCAAACTCATGCCATATATAGTCCATCAATGTTCATATATAAGGCTCGGTATCTAAGATCAAATCTTTAGTACCGACCGAAATGTGGCCACTAAAGGCAAGATCCTCTAAATATAATGAAATTATAAATAACCCATCTTTTTTAGGAGGAGGTGCTTTTTCCTTGATACTGTTTTTGTCTTCTTGCCAATGAACCTGAACCTACTACTACTACTACTACTACTACTACTACTACTACTACTACTACTACTACTGCTGCTGCTGCTTTGTTTTGTTAAATAAAATTATGTTCTATAGAAAACATGCTGATGTTTCTTGAATACATCAGAACAATTAAAGGTTGAAAAATACATGCCAAATGCAGTTTAGGTCAATAAATTAGACCACCTGTGATTTTACAATTTTGTTTAACCAACAATCTGTGTTCTAAATATCTTATTATCTTATATTGGTATAATTAATGAGTTATTTGAGCCTGTTTTTGAAAGGTTTTGGGGAGTGACAGACTGACCGAAAAAAGTGAATTCAAATTACCTACACTTGGAGGACGATGAACACTTGTCATCACTTGTCATCATGTGGCCATAAAGAAGGATCTCTGAGGAATCACTGTGGTTTTTAAGAACTAACAGACTGTTTTAGAAACTTTCCTCCAGCACATTTATTTTGGTGTTAAAAAAAAAAAAAAACAGCAGGACATTAGTTTTTCTTATGTGAGCTTTAAAGATATGATAAATAATAAATGATGAATGAGACTCAAAGTTCTTGGGAAATGCTGAGCATTTAAAACATCTTTTTTTTTCTAAATATACATGTTTGTCTTTCTTGTTGTGCACCACAGGCAGCATTTCCTGTCTCTCTCCGCGGTTTGATGTCTTGTGGCGTCAGGCACGCACACTTACACAAACATGAACACGGATGCAACCGCATTGACTTTGACCACCGCTTATCAAGAAGCCTTTGAGTCTTCTCTCCTACCGCTGCCCACTGCTCTGCCGTGCCGAGACCAAACGCTGGGGCCGGAGGAATGGACAACCGCTAATTAAATTTCCTCCACTTTTCCTCTCTGTCCCTCCCAAGTTGTTTTCTTACCGGTTTTGGGCTCTGGCCCTTTGTGATTCACAGGAAAATAAACAAGCTTTCCGGCTTGGGACAAGAATACTACTTTTTAAGTGCTTCTTCTCCTCCTAGTGTCTAAACAGGAGTTGTGTGGATGAAAGTGATGGGAAGTCTGGGTTGGAAATGATTAGTGATAACCATACCTGTTTTTTAACCGTGGAAAATTTTAAAGGAGCAAAATACCAATATTAATTAGTTAGATTATCAAGATTTACTGTCAGTAAAAAGCCCTTGATGTTTTCTCTATGAATATGATTCTGTTTCAAAGAACAGAACATGCATACACGTCTGAGTTTTCATATATAAAGTAGCAGATAACTTGTGAAGCGACGTATAATCTGAAATTTTGGTGTTAAAATTTTTGCTTCTCAGCTCTCAAAGGAACACCCAAAGGTAGAAGAAACTTTTCCTGGAACTGAAAATTATCATATTTTACATAAAATGAGAGTTGTCAGTCAGAAGGGAGGGAGGACGACGAAGTTCGGAGCAAGTAAAGACAAGTGAAATGATAGATTTATGCTTGCCTGCTGCAAGTCTCCCGGCAGATAACACATCAAAATTTAAGTGTTTTCTGCAACATTACAGATACACACAACCCTGCAAACAGTCTCAGATATGAGAACAGTAGGTCAGACTGGTTTACAGTAAGTGATGGGGCAGTTTGAAAGTATAGTAAATCCTTATAGTATGCTTCATTTTTAATATTTTACTGGGAGTTTCTATTTTTTCCTCTGTGGCTTTGACAAAGTAAAAAGATTAACCCTAATTAAGGGTGAACTAACATTTCTAAATGGGACATTAACAACTATGACACAAAATGGCAGCATAGAAGTATTAGTGCTTCCCTTTATCCAGGATACTATAGGGCGAACAAGCAGTATAATCCAAATGTAAAGATTTCAGTCGAGCTGGGGCGTCTCACTAAACGGCCACTTCGCTCCTTCCCTTAATTTGTCTGCAGTCATGCGTTTTTTTCTCTAATCTCTCTCTGCCTTGAAGCTGCTTTAGGAGACCGTGTCCCTGCTTGCATGAAAGAGAAGTTGCTGTTGTTGCTTCTCGCTCTTGTAATACTCTATCCTGCTGCTGGTGGAGCCTGCTGTCTTCTTTCCCTGGGCAAACAAGGCAGAGCAGGTCGGGACTCGGCCCCATAACCCCCATTTTGCCTCCTTTCTTACTGTACCTCTCGGGTCCCGCTGAGCAGTCTGTGAGCCAGGAGAGACTGACTTAACCTCTGGTTGTTTATTTCATTTCAGCAGATAAATATGAAAGAGAAAGTGCTGAAGAAGAAGCTGCGTGGGTCCATAATTTCTTTAAGAACAAACATCTATGATCTATTGTCCGTTTGATAATCTAAACAAAGAACACATTACCATGTTCTGTTATGATCAAGGAGTTGATAAGCAGATAGATGGTTGAATAAAAAGCGATCCGGTTGTCTACAAACAATTATACCACTTGGAAATTCTTTGGAGGGAAAAGATGAAAAGTTGTCTGTTTCCACTTTAAGTATTCAAATGAAACACACTCTGAGGGAATAATAGGGTTTTTTTTTTTTGGGTTGTACTGGTCACAAAAAAGCTACACTGACCTAAAAGACAGGAAACCACTGATCTATGAATGGTGCAATGGTCCATCTCTTCACCAACCACAGCAAGCACCTTCTTCTCTTGTTGTGCTCCAATAAAGAGAACATCAAAGCAGGAAATATCTGTGGCTGCAGGACTTGAACAAAGCATGGCAGCACGATGGTGCAATATTCAGGTGTGTTTACCTCACTCAGCTATACGACTCCAATAAAACAACCCTTTGTTTTCTTATCTCAGCAAATCATCTCTGTGTTGCAGTATCTTTGGCCATCAGATTAGTCGACGAGACACCTACTACCACATCATACCCAGGGGTAATGAAAAGTACCCTTAGAGAGTAGAGTTTTGAGGTGCTGTACCTCTACTTTACTACATTTCAGAGGGAAATATTTGAAAAAAACTTACTTTGCAGAATAAGATTTTTCAAACAAAGAAACATTTTTCTAATGTTAAAGTTTAATATTTAACCACGCACAACCGCCATCCATTTGTCTCATCTAAATTTTAGTGTTATACTGGCCGTCAATAAACGATGTTTCTCCCGGTTTCTGCCAGGTGCATTTCCATCCTTCACCCCCTCCCTATCTCTATGTTTCTCTATCTCTTCTTCCATTACCTCACTGTCTCAGAGCATGGGCAGCTCCAATGTCGCCCTCATACACCCACACACACACACACACACACACACACACACACACACACACACACACACACACACACACACACACACCACTTCTTCTCCATCTCCTTGTGCTGGGCCCAACCTTGCCTCCCTGGCGGAGCATAAAAGAAAGTTTAAACCACAAGAGCAGGATGACATTGTCACCCCCGCTAGCCCTCCAGTGGAGGAATCATCCGTAGTGGGAAGAGGTATCAGATTAGCTGTGCGGGGACCAGGGGGGCTTCAGTTTCCAACTTCCGTGCCAGGCTGTGGGCCCGAGCCTTAAAGACAACATGGCCCTGACATCCACAGCGGGGCGCGGGACCCGAGGATTCTCACGCACACGAGCGCATTCCCCCACAAAGCAACAGGCTTAGACAGAGATGAAGAGAGAAAAGACAGGGCTTTGGTTGACGTGGGTGGATGTCTGGTCCTATCTTTTCTAAGATTTACTTTTTCCACAGCTCATCTTTTGATCCAGAGCCGCCCCGTCTTCTCTGGGTGCTGGTTGACAGACAGGAGAGCTTTAGTTGTGGCTGCTGTCTGACTTACAAATACCAGTTGTGATTAAGAACAAAAATCAGTGTAAGGGTGGGGAGAAATAAAAAGAAACAACTCCACAGTGGTGCTAAGTGTTTTTCTCTTTCCTCTCATTTCCCCTCCTCTCTTTTTCTCCCTCTTTCTCTATTTTCTTCCTTCAGCCTCTCCCTCCATCTCTCTCTCATCTTAAGTCCCCAGGGCTCCTTTCTTCTCTCTTTAAATAGGGGCCTGAGCTGTGAAGTCTAATAATGGTCATTTGGCCTCCCATTGAAAGCTGGGTAATTCGGCCCAGGGACGGCTCACTTTGAGCCACATGACATAAGGAGCTTCCCAGTGACCATGGAAACGAGCGCAGTGGGATCCCGGGTGCCTCCAAGCGCCGTGAAACGTGGTGAAGCGGTGATTTAGGAGAGGGACTTTTTTCGGAGGGGCGGGAGGGGGGCTGAAGTAGGAAGGTGGGTGACGGTTCCAGCACAGCCTGAGAGAGGGGGTTGAGCGAGGTAGAGAGACATAAGGACACACAGAGAGAGAGAGAGAGAGAGAGAGAGAGAGAGAGAGAGAGAGAGAGAGAGAGAGAGAGAGAGAGGCCCCTGCCTGGTCACAGTGGAAACCTCTCCCGACACCCCGCCAGGAAGAGCGGCCAAGATAATATCAGCAAGTTGAGGCGTACACAAACATGAAAGGAGAGCCCAAGAGGCAGGCCCCTGAGTGCTTCACAAGCTTTTTTCTCCCGTTTTTTTTTTCTTCTTCTTCTTCCCTCCCTGCTGCTCCTCCTCTCTTTTTCAATTTCTCTTTCCATCCCTCCCATCCACGCTGCGGTGTTTGAAAGTGTTTGTTCAGGGTGTTTGGGGCAAGGGGGCAGGTGGAGAGGAAGCTAAAGAGTAAGCTGGTGCATTTTAAAACCATAACACTGCACTTTCTTCATTTATTGGACTCCTTGATTTGAATCCAAGATATAATACTGCACATGGTTTTTGATGCAATTGATATTTGGTACTTCTGTGTTCTGTGATTGATAGCGGGGATACAATTTAAATTGTGAAACCTCTAAGAACTGGGAGTGCCTAAAACTTTTTTAATATTTTGTGGTAAAAATGTGTGGGGAAATACTAGAACCCTTGAATTTAACAAAAACACATCTTTCAATGGCAGAAAAGCACATTCCTAGAGGAAAGGAACTCAAGTAAAAGTTCACTGAAAACTCCCTCAACTCTTCATATCTGACATGGCAGAGAAGTTTATGACGTTGCTTCAGCATTAGCCTCCATTATACTTCATGCTACAGCTGCCAGTGTAAACTGCCTTGATTTAAACAACCCAAATTGACTCAATTTGCCATGCTCGACTGAAAGGAAGTAAGCCCTATCATTTTTAGTATAACCAGAGGGAAAAATTGTCTTATCAATATCTTGCATCTTTATGGCTCTGCTATGAAAAGATTTCTTTTTAAAAACTCTGAGGAAAAACAAGTTTATTCTGCATCGAACAAAAGCCGCCGTTGTAAATCAATCACTATTGTGGCTTCACTGCAATTTAACAAAACACTCTGGAGACCGCAGGGTGCAAAACTACAGCAATTTCCTTTCTTTCTGTTATCAAGGATCTCTTCTTCACTAAGGTCTTTGCAGAGAGAGAAGGAAAAAGCGTGAAAAGGGAGTGAGAAGAGAGTGAGTCATTCAGCCGTCTGCATCAAAACACAAGCTGGACTTCCAGCCTTCTAGTCCTTCTTATCCAGACTGACAAACAGTGGATGAGCTAATGCACGCGCATCAACAAATACACCCACTGATCAGACGGTATTCCCATCCATCAAGGCCAACATGTTGCATTAGAAGTGGTCTGAAAACAAGGCCAAAATGCAGCCAGTTCAGTCCAGCATTGAAGCTTCTTTACAACAGGTCCTGCGGCTTGACACCCTACTGGCATTGCCGTGGCCTCGGGACGACCTCTAGCAGGCACCTGAGTGTGTAGGACAGCTAACCTGGCCGCAGGCTCGGAGCCAGTCGCCCGCAATATCACACTCATCTGTCTGTTGCCATTTCTTTCTTTTAATGCAGGTCTCTCTCTTCTTCAGACGCGCACACACACACTCACACTCACCGTCCTTGTAGCGCCAGTGTAGTTTCTATATCCCCGACTTTCCTCCTTCAGCCACACACACACACACACACACACACACACACACACACACACACACACTACACTCTCTCTGCAGCTCTGGCTGAGATGCCAGACACGGTTAGAGTCCAAAAGCCACTTAGCACTAAGACGCAGCAGCTGTTTGCCCTGGCCTGCTGTCCCGTAGTGCCAACTTGAGGGCCACAGCAGAAAAAGACAGAGACACACACTCCTCTGCCCCCCCTCACATTGTTCCATGGCAACTGCGGTTTTAGGATTGTGTTTTTATGTGTGTCAAAGTCAGAGCTTCCCACACAGGATACACTTTTTATGGTTGTGTGCCTCTGGCAAAAACTTTAAAGTATCTAGCTTTATTTCTGGGAGGATATGTCAATAAAGATCTTGATACTTTTCTTGTTGCTCTAGTTATTTTTAAGTGCTTTGTAGCGGCCGGTCTCGGGCCAGTTGCGCTCCGCTGCGACGAAATGTTGTCTTTGGCTGGTGTTTAAGGTGGAACTGATCGTGGTTCAGAGACGAGCTGGTCAAGGGCAGCGCCAGGCCACACACAACAAGCACATACCAGGGAGTTTTACATGCTATGCCAGCCAAGAGGCTTGCTTTACACAAGCTGCAGGGCTGTGTGGGAGGATGGGTCGCATTTTTCTGCTTATGTGCGTACAAAAAAAAAAAAAAAAAAAAAAAAGAAAAAAGTTGTACCAAGCGAGACACAAATCCCAGCCACCCACTTACCAAACCAGACACATTCGCCTTCGTCATCTCCTTGAGAAGCCAAACCCCCAACCTCTTTCCCTTCCCTCTGTCCTCTAACTCCCACTCCTCTCTCTATCCACCACCACTCTACTTTCTCTGCCGTTCCTCCCCCAGTTGCCCGGGCTGGGGGCTGATGTCATGAGAGCCCGAGGAGGATGAAAGGGGAAAAGCCGGCATGCTAAGGCCCTGTGAGCCCATTGGACTGACACCGCGGTGCTTGAAAGAAGAGATATCTCACTGGCACAGCGACAAAGACCCCGACCAGCCTGGGCCACCAATGAAAGCCAGCGGCATGATTTCATGTTCCAGAGGAGCTGCCAAAAATCGCAATGTATGTGTGTGAAAGACAGCGTAGAGAAAAAAGGGAGGGAGGCCAAGACCGAGAAAGTCGGGCAGCAGGAAGGAAATGACAACCAAAAATATGTTATTGACAGCAATAAATAGTTCAACTTGAGAACGGATACATGTGTGCAGAGGTGTAAGCATGATTTATGGCATTTACAAACACCTCAAAGGAAGCAGAGACTTGATAAGCTGTAACTAACGGGAACTGTGTCCTACTAGCACCATGGCAGTGTCATCCTTACATGACACCATAACTCAGACAACTAAACCACTTCAAACAGTGTCTGGAACCCAGTTCGCTGCAGTAGGAACTGATTTGCTCATGGTTTTCCTGCTGCTGGGGGGAGGGGCTACTGCTGCGGCACACAGAAGTCAGGGGTTTAACAGTCCTGCAGCTCTCACAGGAACCAGACAGGAAGTGCAGGAAAAAACTGTGTACATATATATGACACACCAGCACTTTGGTGAGGTTTGCACGTGGACTTCAGAGGCCGGCGTGACCGACCTCTCTTCCTCCTCTTCCTCTTGCTAATATTTGCTGATTTCGGAAAAATCTCTCTGCGACAGTTAGAGCAGTCTGAAATCACATGGATAGAATATTGACAACAACAGCAAAAAAATCATGTCCTCTGTATAATTTCTTCACAGCTATAGACGAAAAGCTTAATGGAAATATTATATACAAATCTAAACGGCGGTGGGAACTCCCGTTGCTACATGTTGACCAGTTTATGGGGGCCTTGTTTTCCGGGACACATATTTAGACATGGATTGGCACAAATAGCATTTTTTTCTCCTACACTTCAGTTTTGTGCGTTCATTGCCATTCTGTAATTGAATGGAATCTAAATTGACCAGACAAGACCCCAACACCGTTGGTGGCAAAGTGGCAGCAAAGTAGAGTGGGCTCTTGGGTTCAGTCAGGGGCCAGTCGGGTAGGGCGGGAGGGGGGCGGGGGCTGCCGAGCATGAGGCCAGACCAGGCGGGGTGAGTGTGTAAGAGTGGGCATAGTATCCGGACTGGGGCTGGGCACGGCGGCCCGGCTGGCTGGGCAGAGTAAGCAGACTGGCAGGGGGTAAACACTGCACTGTCTGGCCTGGCAAAAAACGGCGGTGCCAACGCAGAGCACCCAGCTGTGTTCGGGCCCCAGGCGAGGGTCTGTCAAGATGCAACAATGGGCTTTCCCTTCTCTAATTATAGTCCCGGCTGATTAAAAACAGAGGAAACAAAGTGGTCTAGAGGTTAGGGAGGCTGGCTGGAGGCCAAAAGGTCACCGGCCAAGGTTCTTGCCATCCTCACTACAGTGTCCCATAGCAAAACATCAGACCCAGAATGTATAAAAATGGCCAGCTCATTAGCGCTGTGCTTTGACTGGTTCCACTGAGCGGAAGGTGTGGGTTTCTGGTACTCGGGTGTCCTCGTGGCTCAGTTGGCTAAGGCACATGCCATGTAGCCACAGCAGTCTGGATCTGAAGCTGGCCCGACCACATGTCACCGTTCCACCCCATCTCTCCAAACTTAAAACAGTAACCTCACCGAACAACAACCGAACAAAACTGACAACCGGGTTCTCAATCTCAGCTTTCCTGTCTTAGCATCCTATCAAAGGCATGTGCTGATACTAAATGCCTGTAGCTGGACACAAGAGATCAGGTTAATGGATCAGAATCAGAATCAGCTTCATGGTCATGTATGTGTGCACACATACAAGGAATTTGACTCCAGTTTTTCTGTTGCTCTCAATGTACTTAGACAGAAATAGACAAATAAGCATTAAACAGGGGGAGGGGAAAGCAGAACAAAGATAAGTATATAGTACATACTGGCATGATTACTTTAAAAAAAAAAAGCAAATTAGTAATGCACTCCTTTAACACTGTCGGACTCATGATGAACACTTCCAAAAAAGGCTGCAGCAAAACTGGAGATATCGTCTTTTTTATTCCATGCATTCTTCTTCCTAGTCAAAACCTGGCACCTACATTACCCATAAAACAACTCAACTGTCAACACTTCGCTCAGACATTCGGGTGTGTTATGTTAGCGGCTGATGTAGCTTCGAGCCTCCACCCTCAAGGAGAGATGAAGACGGGGCTACAGGGGTCTGGTAAACTCGCTTCTTTCTAACTCCAGATTATTTTCATTTTCGGTCCTCAGCCCCAACCGACACTGACTGAGGTCAGGTCATCACCTGAGGGAATTTATCAGACTTTGTGCAGCTCCCTCTGAAGCCAGAAAAGGCTTTATACTCGGTCTATATATGCACTAATACACCAAGGCCTGTGAAACACTCTTTGATGTGTAAAAATCGGTGGAGTTCCCCTTTAAACATTCACTACCTATCATTAAAAATCATGTACTTCTCTGACAGACTTAAACCAAGTCAGTCTTACCGTCCTACAGGCATACTGTTCCCGTGACAATTATAGTAATGGTAAGTGGTAAACAACAAGTTAAACCAGTTGGAGATTCCTTGGTTTCCCTCCTGAACTGTTAACTGCTCCTCAAACATGGATGTCACCTTAACGAAGACTTTTTACTAGTGAGTGAATCCACCCGTGACAATGATATATTCTTAGCTCCAGTCGAAGCGGTGTTTGAGTGCTGAACATTAGGTCAGTTTTCAGGTCTCAGCATAAGTATGCATCAGTTACGTAGCAGCGATCATCGGCAAAGAAAGTGCACCATTAGCATGTCTATACGCACAAGGGCTCCTTAAATTATGAATGGCTGCTCTCTTTCTGTCACTGGGATGCAGAGGATAAATGAGACTATAGCCAGCCCCCCTCATCCTCCGGGGAATGTTGGTACATTCCATTAAGAGGAACACTTAATTAAAGCATGATAAAATACCACTCGGAGACTCCAGAGGGGTCTGGGAGCACTGAGGGGGGGAGGGAGGGAGGGGACAGGGGGGCGGTGAGAGACAAGGGAGGGATTCAGTTCACCCTCATTCTCCCAGCAATGGGAAGTACGAAACAAAATAAAACAAAATCATCCTTCCGTGTATTGTCTCTGTGACTACAAAAGATCAAAGATAAACTCTTAAAGAGGGTTTAATTAAGTACAAGGGAAAGAATTGTCCTTAAGTTGAGTGTAGCAATGGGGACTGTTTATATACACGAAACACCCGGCGGTCTGAACATTTCTGCTCGGTGCTCATCGAGCAAGTCTCACGGCCAAACATCCAGTACACCTGATAGCGTTGTTGTTTTTTCTTTGTATTTTGATCTGCACCCTTAAGATTTTCAAAGATTGTGTTTACAGGCAAATAGTAATCCAATCATTATTCTTTCAGTGTATCCATGCCCCAGGGTGTGGAAATTGGCTGCAGATAGAAGCCGTCAAAAGTTTAAACTCTGGGTGTTCAGGATCTTGAAAACGGATGAGTATTTTTACCCTGATTATTTCCAAAAACAATCTTCCAATATGCAATGAAGGAGCAGTAGGTTTATAACAAAGCTAAGATGGTTTTTCATTTCATTGCATGACTCAACTCATCTACAGTGGCACCCTAATGCATGTCATGCTGCATGCACATACAATACTTTATTGTGTGATAAATGAAGTCTAGAGTGTGGTGCATGTTTTTCACAGACCTAAAGCGTTTATCCTGTTGTTGTTCCTGTTGCTGTACTGTGTAGTTTCCTCAAGATTTATTCTTGTACATCAGTGGCAAATAAAATGAGTGAGAGTGACGTGGGCAAATGTACTGTAGTTTATATGCCGGCACTATACAGAAACTTCAAAGAGTAAACAACCAGTTCTTTACCTTTCCCAGCACGGTGAGACAACTGGGGTCCAGCTCCGGTTGCTCTAGCTTCACCACTCCGACCCAGCCATACTCATATAGGTCCTCTTCATCGTTATTATTACATAGTCCCAAAGGATGCATCTGGAAAGAAAACAGAAGGGACAGATAAGTATTCATATCAAAAGGTACTCAGTACGCGTCACGTACGCTTCGGTGTGAAGATTTAATCTCCAACATCACTGATGCAACAACATCTGGCTAAAAGTTTTGAAAAGTTATGTCACGCAAGTCACATTTAAACATTTAGTATGTTCAATCTTTATTGCAAAGACCCAACAGTGAAAGGCTGCCCCACGCGATGCATCAAATTAGAGGGTCCTGGCATTACCGGCCCCATGAGGGAGTACGACAATTCATAATCCACTTGTCACCTATTTTCCAGACTGAAACATAAGATCTTAAGAGCATTAGACGTCTCTGAAGTATTCGCTGTGTGCGGCAAAATCATGCAGGATCTAAACATACAGTACAGCATTTTACCAGACCCCTCAAAGAATAGCAGCGGATAAGCAAAAATGGGATTTATGTGCTTTCCTGGATCTGCTGATGAGGCAGATTTTCACTGCATTTCTACTTAAGTAATGGTGCGTTAAGTCTGCTTCCACTCTTACTGCTGCAAATGATTAATGGTGCTGCCATTTCTATTGTGTTTGTGCACACATCCACAATGACTGGATACGTTTTATCTTCTATTATTAAATGAAAAAGTGGATGCTGATGCTTCACACCAACACACACACACACACACACAGTCTGATCAGTGTCTATCAGACCGTTTTGAGTTGTCCTCTCATTACACTTAAGGCCACTAAATTGGCCCAATTCTCTGTGCCAAAAAGCCCTGCAGAGCAAGCGCTTAGTCTTTAGAGAAGATTAAAAACACCACAAACCCTGACTCACTCACTGAGCCCAAAAAAGAAAGAGGTGGCAGCCTCCTTAATTGCAAACTAACAGAAGCATATATCTTAAAGCATTTATCTCAAAGCACTTCCGTTACTTTACTTCAGTTCTCTTGACTGTGGGAAGACACAGAATGAGAATTACCCCCCCCCCCAAAAAAACCCAGGAGACTGCTAGAAACTGTTATCTAATCATCAATCTTGCATATGCGCTAGTATGCACTCCCAAGAGGCGTCTGTATCATGATGGGAGATAACAGATGACACTAGCAATCACAGCAGGCCGTCACTTGAACTGAACACGGCCGCAAAACAGACATGAAACATACAAACACAAACCACAAAAGCAAAAAGTAGAGGACAACTACAGCCGTCAGCCATTCACGAGGCTGAAATAATGATCCGCTCAAACAGGGCTGGATTAAAACTGTAACCAAGTGGAGCCCCAGAATCCTGGATTCATTCCCCATCCTGGCAACAGTGCAAAGACAAGCTCCTGTATTAGCATTAGAACTGGGCCAAACTGACCTGCAGGCCACTTATCCTATTAACCCAATGACCACAGCACCCCAATCAGCCAGCACTGTGGCGCCGGGCCCTCGGCCACACTGGCCCCCGGGCCACTGCTGATGACCCGAGATACCCTTCTCCCTCTGGTGACCCCTGACCTATGAACCCCACTTCATCACGTTGGGAGCAGGTTGGTCGTGCAGCAGGCCAATTGAAGAGATATTCAGAAGGCGCCTCGTCACTTCAGTGCCACAAGGCACAGGGGGTCAAGCCCCTGACCTAAAGGATTTCTGGAGAGGACTTAGCTGAGAGTAAAGGGGTCACATGCAAATCAGGTGGACTATGGAAGAGTCATGGGGAAGGAATGTGGACAACGTGTGTCGTTTTGGAGCTCCGCGGTGCAGCATCTTTTCTTTCTGCCTTGGGGATGAAATCTGATGAAGAGACTGGCATCAGTTTGAATACTGGAGAAATCACAAGGCTGTAACGTAACTAAGCTGGAAGAACATTTAAGACC
Source organism: Lateolabrax maculatus (assembly GCA_031216445.1). NCBI lineage: Eukaryota > Metazoa > Chordata > Actinopteri > Acropomatiformes > Lateolabracidae > Lateolabrax > Lateolabrax maculatus. The sequence continues at coordinate 4,780,192 of CM062217.1, forward strand.
GAAGCTACATACACTTTCTCTTGGGTTCAGCACCTATAGAGAAAAGAATGTTCTTCCTTGAAGCCTCCTCCTCAGGACTCCCACACACACACAAACACACACACACACACACACAAACAAATGTGAATATCACAAAACATGAAAGATTGAGCTCAAGTTGTCAATTACAACCCTTCTCCTTCGAGAAAAAAATTGGATCATTCTTTCAACACAGTGAAGAAGAGGTCATCATGAATCAAGGCCACGCTGACTCAAAACACAATCTCACAAATGCGCAGGATGCAGTCACCTCTTCTGCCTGCATTTCATAGACTCACTGAGCACTCTCTCGTAAACACAGGTGAGCAGAGAGCCGCCGTGCTCTGCAGGACTGTTAGGAAGATAGATATTAGCCCAGGGCTGGCAGGAGCATGGAGGCAGCCCAGGTATACATTACATACACATTTGGTATGATAATTTAGAGCGCGCTCTCCCTCCCAGCCTTTGGAGAATGCCAAAATTGAAGGGGAAAGTCAAAGACAAAAGAGCATAACCTAGTCAGGTTTCCATTCAACCTGCAAATCCTGACCTGCCCCTCCCACATACAGTCATTCTACAAACTGTAAAAATTCTCCGAGGCATACCGGACATCCCAGTCAACTCAGGTAACATTTTGAATTTCACGTCACACACCCAGTGAGCATGCTGTTGGGGGAGGAAGGAGAGAGAGCGAGTGCTCAATGTGTGTCGGTGTCGGTCGGTCTAGAGGAGGACCAGGAAGTGGAGCGCCGCTTGCTGTGTGATTGTGACCTCTCTCTCCTGCTTGTCTAACAGCTTGGATGGCAGCGGGGAGCCCCGCCTGCGCCCCTGGGTCCTGAACACTGGGCCATTGTGCGGGGGCTCTAGCACTCCAAATGGGGCAGTGTTGTTGTTGTGGACCATGTTGTTATTTTAGAGGCTGGCCATTGCACCATTATCTCCACCGCAGGGATTTTTCTTTTTGGTAAGATGTTGGCGTAGGCGTTGATGGATGTGGGGACGGGGAGCTGAAGGGGAAAAGGAGCTTGGTTTGGATGAGAGATGGTGATCTAGTGAAGTGGGTCACAGCTCCTGGCCGTGCACACAAAAGAGTAACGAGCACATATGCAAACGTGCCTCCACACACACACACACACACACACACACACACAAAATGACAGAGACTGTCCCCTCTTGTGTTCCAAGCTTGCTTTCCCCGCTAGGCCCCAAATCACACAAGCTCAGCCCACTGGAAACACCCCGTTGCTCCACTTTGCTCCACTTAGCCGCGCTCCTCCGTACCCAGGGTTTTGGGTGAAGGGCACCCGGCGCCCCCGAAGTGCCACAAGGGGGCGGCTCTAGTTCTGCCCTGCCTGTGCTGCCCCTGGGGGAGGCAGCCTTTCACATGAATATCCCGTTACAGAGGCCACACTCTCAATGAAATCCTGGCGGGGATTTGAACTCCACCTGCCACTCAAGCTGGCCACACCCCCTGCCAACCCCCACCCCTGTCTGTAAAACCACCTGTAGAAGAAATTCTTGCTCACATGGGACGCTTTGTAATGTGATACCATCTTCTTACTGCTGTGATGTATTTAAATATTATATTATATGAAGATTGACTCATACTAAGGTGTAATTTATCATGAAGTAGTGACTTCTTCTGTTTCATTCTAATTACAAAGTTGAGTTTATAATATTTTTCCTTCCTCTATTACTGAGTATTGTATGTCAGGTTTACATGGCACTTTATTTACAAACTTTTTTCTAATACCCTTTTATATAAATAAAATAAAAGGCGGCAGTAAAGCATGTAATTTTGTAAAAACTTGACAGATAAAACACTGAAATGAAGCTTTGGAAAAGATTTGGTTTAGCTGAGAGAAAAACCATAAAACTTTCTTTGAACGCCGTCACACCCACTCCTTTATGGTCGTCTCCTCCAAGAACAAGTGACCTGATAACAGTTGGTAATGGGATCAAAACAGGGACCTACTTCTAAAAACTCCCACCACCCCCACACCCCCCCGCTCCCCTCCGCCTCTCAAAGGAAATCAAAATGCAAGTCACACCATCCAACGCCATTCTTCTCCGTCTGTCTGTGACACAATTCGCTGAGCCTTTGATCATACAACAACCACTTCTTCTGCCCCTCCACCCTCCCCCTGCCGCGCCCCCTTTTCCTCTCTTCCCTCTAAATTATTGGTGGCCCTGGTTACAGACCCCCATTACCCCCTCATCCCTCCCACACCACCAAAACAGTCACCCTCCCCTGCCCTCACCATGCTATATTGCCCTTGCATGAAGGAGCTGGTCTTTTCCCCCTGCACAGCTGTGCATGTGTGTGCGCTTTACACACTTTATCCTCACTTGCACTTCCACTTCAACATGAAAAGTAATAATACCCAAATTTGTTTTCCCGCTTTAGTTAACTTTGGCTAAATTCTTCAGAACACCTTTGAAATCCTCATACCTTCTCCAAACGTCTGTATTTGCAAATGAAACATCCCCAAAGCTAAAAAAAAAAAACAGCTTTCTTTGTGAAATTTCAAAAAGATTATGCTCCTTCCTTGTTTTTAACACCACCGGTCATGATAGCCTTGTGAACTTGATGCTCTTGGTATAAAAATTCTTGCAGAAACACGGCACTTGATGTGCTGTGCATTACAACAAGGCATCCTTGCTACAACACACCAGGAGCTCAAAACATCAAAAGGCAAGTAGGCGGATTGGAGAGGAGAATGATCCCTGAGCTAAACTGATCTATACAGGATACAAATATAGACCTTCGCATGCATGTCCTTGAAACAGCAACCTGACGGTGAGTTTCTGTAGTAACAATCAAAGCTGCCTTGTTGTCTGAAGGCAGTTTTTACAAGATGTTCTTTGTGAGGCCGGCTAAATAATTAACCAGACAGATCTGTTGTTCATACGTTTCTTTTATGATTTTTTTTGAAGAAGAGCTGGCACGTATTTCACACGCACACAAAGTCTAGAAGAAAAAAAAAACCTGGGCACGGCGCCAGTCCTCGCACCCACCTGCTTCCCCGGCGCTGTGCATGTGCTTACGTATCTCACTGTTTGAGCACAGGCGCGTGTGGAGGTTAGTGCGCAGCCCGAAACTCATCCCGGGTGACCGAGGGGTAAGTTAGTGGCATCTCTCACTGACCGTCCGCTCACCGTGAACTCATTCGCCCCAGTGAAGAAGCATCCCGCCCACCTCCCCGGGCCTTTAATTCAGCCGACCCTTCCGACCTCCTCCAACACCCCTCCCCACCAGCACTTTCCCCTCCCCAGCACCGGGCTTCAACCTCTTTCTCTACGGGGCGGGTTTTGTCAACTTCCTGGAATAACACACCAGCCTCGCCAACGGAGGCGGCAGGCGGTTGTGCTGAGGGCTGTGGGGATGGGATGGCTGGGTGGGTATGTCTGATCACAGGCCACAGACACAAGTCTCCCCTGGGACCTGTGGTGTCTTTCAGAGCCTCATAACATAGTCATAACACTCAGAGCAGTTTTGGAAGGGAAAAAAAGGGGGCTTCTTCAGGCCAGGACAGGACATAGGAGTGGTACGCAACAGGATGTTCGGAACTAGACATTAACAAGCACACACACACACACACACACACACACACACAGCTCCACAGACTTACACAACCTTGAGCCTCATAGTGCAGACATTCACACAACCTGGCAATGAACATACAAAAAGACACACTCTATATATGTAGTACACTAAAGAAACATGTTTTCATCAGTATAAACTAACTAGTGGTGACTGTAATGTCACAGGTAAAGTCAAAGCAATAATCAGACATATTCATATGCATAAAAGGAACAAAAGCTCTCTGTTACTGCTTGAAATAACACAAAAGTGTCTAAACATGAAGTTAAGTCATTGATTAGTTCATTATTGCACTTGCTGTACACATAATTGCTGTATCGACAGCAACTAATGACTATTTTAAAGAATGACTGAATGATTAATCTATCAATCATTTAGCCTGTGAAAGTTCAAAACTGGTAGCCCAAGTGCCCGATCCCAGACCCAAAGGTGGCATCTTTCTAATTCTTCTTTTGTCCAAACAATCTTTTAGGTATTCAGTTTAAAGTGTTAAAAATATAATTATATTTTATATTTATTTTATGAAGCTGGAACTAGTAGCTGTTGGTGACATTTGCTTAATACATTATTGAACATTATCAAATTGATTAATTTTCTCTTGATCGATCCGTTGTTTCAGAGTCATTTCAGAACTACTTGTGTTAGTGGAAGCTGGATGGTGGCCCAGTAATGGCCCAAATCCACTTCAGTAAATTGCACCAAAGATTTCCACCAAAACAATAATAACACAAGACTAATAAACCTAAATTACTACCTATGATAACTGCAAAACATTTTAGGCAAACCAGCACATAACATGGATTCTCTACTTTGTAACATCCAGCAAACAAGCATAAAACTATTGGCCAAAACACACAAACCAGCAAAATGTCGACACCATGTTAGCACCAGCCACCCTGCTGCACCCTCTCTGACAACAAACTGTGGCATGGTCAGGACGCAGTCGACTTCACCCCTCCGTGCCCTGCAGGGCAGACATGGACGCATGCTTTAACCAGTTACAACGCTGCTCTGCGCTCCTGGTAATAAGGAGACAAATGACCTCTAGTAAACATATGGAAGGCCAACAAGATGAGGTGATGGTGTTTGCAGGGCGCTTGTATGAGCCACAGTTCTTGTGGGTGAAAGTGGCATACTAATTTTAAAGTATGAGAGAAAAAGCACTTTGGCGAACGAGCTTAAACCGGTTTGATTTGATGCAAAAGGACTGAACTGGCATTTATCATTAAGAGACATTCTGGACAGTTAAAAAGCAGCCTACATCAGCAACCTGTGCCGACTAAAATCTGCTACATCTTAATTGTTTTGCATTAGTAATAAGCAATATGACAACATGATTAACATAATGTTATGTTTGTTTAGGCTATAAACGGAACCACTAGTGTCGGCGGACAGGCTGTCAGAGGCAAATCGGCCATTCTCTCCTCCATAGTCTTTTCTTTTTCTTCCTTAGTTTTTCGCTTTGGAGCCTACTGTTATTTGCATTGTAATATTAATGTGTCGTTAATTAAGCATGGGCTCTCATTATGTTCCACTTCCACTGCAATGGTGGACACATGATCAAATTTACAGTGATACAAAAACAAGAGACTGAACACACAAACAACCTCCATGAAGTGAATTTTTTTCATTCACAACTGCATGTTTGCTATTACGATATAAGCACATATTTTGCAAGAAGTATGTGGAAAGTCAGAATTGATTGACAGTCCCAAGTCAAAGGTCAAATTCTCCCAAAGTATTGTCGCCATCTGTTCATGCAGCTTTCATCATCTCTCCACATCTCATCTATTTCATTATCACACCTTCCCCACAGAACAGGGCCCTGAAGAGCTCAGACATCATGTTAGACGGGCAGAGGAAGGAAATCAAAGTCTGACACTGAGGCTTAATCCAAAAGATTACTCCCAAAAAAAAAAATCCTCAATAGAGCAGACAAGGACAGGGACTCTCTCTCTAGCAAGTCGTTCTAGTTCAGGCTGTGCGAGGTTAAGCTTCTGGTGCAGATTGGGATGACACTCAGACCTCACCAGGGAGATTTACAGAGTGTCCTTGGCTGCAGACAGGTTAGGGTTACCGCCGGTCTTACGACTTGACAAGTCCAGTCAGGCTTTTCTTTTGTCTGTTTCTTAACAAAACTCAGACCAGGTAATGTGACTTCAGGCAAAAACTGTTCAACAAATATCTCTTAAAAGGATCAAGTTCAGTAAGTTCCTCCATTATTACCTCTGCATCATACTTTTAACTATTACATGACTGACATTTTTGGATGTTGTCATTGTGGGTATTAAATTATGTCAGTTATATTAAACATTTATTTATTTCTATATAGAAATCTAGAAGATTCTTTGCACATCAAGACTCTTACTTTGGAAATGTGGCTGTTCACTGGACTTGCTGCTCTGCTTTTTTGTTCCAGCAATTCTCTGCAGTGAAAAAACTGTCAGTCAACTTATTGGGTGGTTTGTTTTCTAGCCAGTAAGTAGCATGTCTTCAGGGCTTGTTGTGCGGTTGATTCATTTACTTCATATCACAAACTGTCAAGAAATCGCTAAACAAAACTACGCATGTTCTGGGAGACTGCACGGGGGGAAACGGGCACAAGAAAGGAGCAAGAGTTTTGAATTGCAGCCTTCTATGTATAGCATGCACGAATAGACCCACAAACAGACTCACAAACTTAAATGTGCGCACTAACGCACTACACACACACACACACACACACACACACACACACCTCCCCTCTCGCTCTCTCAGTCACTCTTTGCCCCTCTCGGCCGCTCTCTGCCCCTCTTTCCCAGCACTAGAAATAACTTCAAAGAGGGCTGGTAGCCTTGAGGAGAGTGGGAGCGGGATCCAGTTACAGTGGAGCAGCTGGGAGGGCCCTACAGGTGGGGCCGACACTCCACCTCCTGTAACATTATCAGCGTAAAGGGATCCCTCTGCTTCTCCTCTCAAATAATGAAGACTTCCTCCCTTTTGTCTTCTCCACTGGGACTAAAGGAACAATTAGCCAGGCTAGCCGTGCATCCATCTTTTATTTTGGCAGTTTAAACCAACGGAAAAAACAATGATGAGGACTGAAAAATGGAGATCTGTCAATGCTAGAACATCAATTACATTTTGGTGGTGTGAACAATCTCAACTTTACTCTACACATCTGGCAAGTGAACTAATTAAGCGTATCAAGTGATTGGAGACGGAAGCTCCAGAAAGTCACTTTTACTCTTGACGTGGGTAAGAAAAGTTCTCCTTAAGTCAAGGGCATGCCCTAAGCCAGCCATCTTTGTGATGCGAGCCTCAGTGCAGTCATTATCTGTCCGTTTGTCCCCCCCCACGCTACTCGCTGTCCCCTCCTTAACCTTCGCCGAAAATCACCTCCACGCCATCTTCATAGCAACGGGCAAAGCAAACAAGTGTCATGGTTTCAGTGCGAGTAGGGGACGCTGGCAGAGGACACCTAATATCATGTAAATGTCCTGATATGTAGCACAAGGCTCTGGGGTTGACAGCTTTAACACTGAGCAGGACGCCGAGCTTGTGACTCTATTAACTATCTGCGAGTGCATCCCGAAACAGTCAATGGTGTGTGTGTGTGTGTGTGTGTGTGTGTGTGTGTATGTGTGTACGCACACTCAAAAGTCTCCCTGGTGTCACTTTCAGCTCTTCAGTCTTTAAAACCCAGAGTGACACGAACAAAGGAAGGGCCGACAAAGTTCAGGGGTCAACATTGGGCTAGATGCCACCATTTTGGAAAGAGAAAAGGGGGGGTGGGGGAGTGGAAACAACTGCCCCCCCCCCCCCCCCCCCTTCTCTGAAGAGATCACAGCATCTATGTGCAAAGATAAAGTAACAACAGCAAGCAAACATATTGTCTCCGTGTGCAAGAGGCTGCTGTCCTTATGAGGACAATTACAAAAGTAGGTGAACACACGCATAAATTATTTGTCAGCATCAAGGTGCCTCAGTGAATTAATTAGCATTACTAACAACGTAACAAGCAAAGGGGTAAGGGGCGCATTAATAAACATTTCTATACAGCACACAACTGCAGAGAAGCAAGTACACGTGTTTTAAGTTCTCCGCAACACATTTCTCACAAGATTTCATTTAGAAAAAGACAACTCAACTTCACTTTCTGCAAAAAGAAATTAATTGATTCATTGTTTAGTCTGTACATTCAGTGTTTGTGCAGATAAATTATGTCCGCTGCCAGCGACGCCCCAAATATCAGTGGCATCCCCAGCTCCGGCCCGCCCCTCCTCAACCCTCACCATAAAACAAAAGTCAATGTCACTACTTAATGAGCTATGATTAATGCTGCGGCAGAACGGCTGGTGAGCCTGCGGAGGAAGGAGGGAGGCTGGTGGGTGCACATACCTGGCTCGGGCAGCCCACTCTGTGTGTGTGCATGTGTTGGAGGGCTGAGGGGTTGAGGTTGCTAAAAGTGGACCGAAGGGAGGATTGCAGTCATCAACACCTAGGCTCTGAGTGGCCTTTGATGTTGCGCGGCGTCTTTGATGGCCCTGGCCATGGAGGAATGCTGCTCGCCCTCCCTCCCTGCCCAAAAAGCCCCCAGAGTTGTGGAATGCGGCGCAAGCTGCTGCCGCTCGGCCCGCTGGAATGGGATTAGAGCTTGGGCCCATATTGCCCTTCGCCCCCCCCCTCCCTCATCTTCCGCCCCCACCCTGCCCTCTGGAGTGGACAACATGGCGGCAACCTTGTCCAGACCCCGAAGTCTGCGGCGATGGTGGGAAGAAGAGGAAGATATATTCCCAAGTGTTGTATTCCTTAGTCTCACCCCTCTACTTCAGTCTGTTTGTACTTCCTCATCCAGAAAACATGTATTTTACCAACAAGCAGATGGAAAGACGTTTTGCTTACTAAGAATTTTAGGACTGCAATTATTTTCATTATCAATTAATCAGGAGATCATTGTACTTGATTAATCGATTAACCTTTTTTTCTATTTCGTCCGAAAATTGTGATAAATGTCCATCCTGCTGACCACAACCTAAAGATATTCGGTTTACTTCACAAAGCTGCTAATTTTCACTGGTGAGAAGCTTGAACCATGGGGGGGTTTGTTGGCATTTTTTGCATGAAAAAATGACCAACTGTCAATCAATTTACACACAGATGGATTCATATTAACAATATAATTTTTTTCTTGATATGGCAAATATATGGAAAAATCACATAGAAAAACATTAAAATTTGATGTTGAATGCAGTGGACTGAAGTGTTCCACTGTTCTGCATTCACCAGACTAAAGTCTTCACTTCTTCGCTCCTGTACTGTAGTGTACGGAGGGGAGACAGACAGGGCTTGTCCGCAAAGGTCAGGTTCATATTGTCCTCACACACACTGAACTTAGTGAATGACCTTCCACACAACAACTGCACAAACAAGCCATTTTGGCCATGCATGCCGGTGTCTGTCAGGGCGTGGCCAGACCGGGCCAGGCTAACCAGGACATTGGCTTACACTGCACAGTGTGTTTGCTGAGGATTGTAGCTCCCTGCCACTGAGAGTTGAGAGGAATGTGAACAGGATTTACAGTATATGCACATGTTCACACACTCACAATTAATGTGTGCACAGACGGTGGGTTTTGTACAGTAAGAGCTGCTCCCCCCCTGCTCCTTACCTCTGCTTTCCCCCCTGGCCACAGGGATTAGGGAGGGAGGGAGGCAAGGTGGAGAGGCAGCCAGCATTAGCGCTGGTTTCAGATTTCGGCCGCCTCTGACTTGTTTTCTTTAGGAAACACTTACTGGGGCTCCAACTACACCAGAGGAAATGCTCACCTACATCACTTCCAGGTCGGATGGCTAAGGTCACGCTGCACTTGGGGGAGGGAGATGAAGAGCGGGGGCTCCATTGAACCACATGTGGAATGTGTTATTAACCTCATGATTTTGTTTCAAATGTACCAACCTTTAAAGTAAACACGGAAGAATAAGTGGTGGGGGGGGGGGGTTGGGAGATTGATTTTCCTTGTGAAAACTGGCGCACATAGAATCAGACTTCCCTCAAGTCTTTTCTTGGCTCGCTTGTTTTTTGCGAATGGCTGCACGATCACCTTTCATGACAACCTGGTGCGGGGGGGGGGGGACAAGAGGAAAGCTCGATCTAGGGGCTCAAGGTCCTCCGAGGAGCTAATGGTATTCCAGAGGAAATGAGATTGTGAATAAACAAAGCGGCCATTTCCAGGAATAATTCCATGGAGAAATGTGGATTGGGGTACAATTGGGGGTTGTTACATGGGGGGAGAGGAGTCATCATTCCTCTTCCTACTTATATTCCTTGAGACTCGGATGATAAGAACAGGAGCACCAGAAGCTATTTGGATGCTCTCCAAACTGCCAATTGCTTTCTCTTTATTGTAGCTTTAAGGATGGGATGCATGTACAGTGTGTGCTTGCAGATGTTCAACCGATACATTGGCATGACCAGTACTATCAGCTGATCTTTGTATGACATATTGGTGTATTTGATAGCCAAGAATTTAATTATTTCTGATTGTTAGTTGAATTTTTAGTTTTGGATTGTAAGAACAATTCAGTCACCTTGAAGACATCTCGTTGGGATTCGGGAGACAACTAAATGATTTACTGTCAAATAAGCATAGAGCAAAACTTTTCAAGGCTTTATGTCGACTGCAAAGTCAACACGAGCTTTCATTAAAAACTTTTAACATCAACAAAATGTGAGGTATTTAGTTTAACTAGATACTGCTCATGTGAAAAATCTTTTAAAAATGTTATTTTTTTTTTATTCTGGGAGGTCTGAGACACGAGCTATGCTGAAGGCATCAGGATGGACCAGTGGGCAGGTTTATCCCGACTCCCAACTTGAAAGCGGCAAACCATCTCTGCATGTGTTTTCAGAGCCTCTCCGTGCGCCTTATTCTGACCAGTGATCAGGTTAGATGAGTCCCTCTATTCAGAGCTACACAGTAATACCGATATCCCCAAAGAGAGGGAGGCGGTGGAGAAGAAGAAGGGGGGGGAAAAAAATCCTATCTGAGAGATTAACTCGCAGCACCCAACCGAGCCAGTGCTGGGTTCACTGGCTCACTCAGTCCTATCTTACCCACTAGTCCCTTGTTCTAAAGCAAAGCATGTCTTTGATACTCGACTAGAAGGAATCTGGAGGCGTTACAGGTTTCTTTTGTGCTTTACGCTGCACAGAGAGTCTGTGTGTGTGTGCCAAGGCTGGGATTTCTTTTCTTTACCCCCCCCCACCCCCCGTCCCTCCCTCCCTCCTTTCTTTTTCTCCCTCGTCCCTTTGCCTTCATCTCCTGCTCCCCTTCCCCCACCCCACACACTAAATCAGTGAATCATAAACCTTTTCTTTCTTTTTTTGGTTCCCATCACAAACTGTTATCTAAAAGCTCAAACTTTTCCTGCAGGAGTCTCTAACCTGCTGTACTTGGGATGATCAAAGGGACCATATTTGGGTTGTGACCAAAGGTGGTGACCGCTTCAGGAGTTTGAAGGGTTGGATAAGGAGTGGGATTTTGGACAGAGGAGGAGGGGAGGGGGGTAGTTGGGGGTGTATGGGTGAGGTTTGACTCCCCTTGGAGATTTTCTTAAACCCATTACATCAGCTTTTTTCTGCTTCATGGGCTCCAAGTCCAGGGCTTTTGTGAGGGTAGAAAATGACCTAAATTGACATTCAGAGTGGTTGTGGTTGGTTAATTGTGGCCAGGCATTTCTGGCATAAATAAAACAAGATTCCAGAGGCCTTCTTCTTTAAGCCTTTTGCAAATTCTGCTTCTTTGTACGCATGGCCTCCAATCAATGCAAAGTGGTCATACCCCAAAACATGTCGGCTTTCTCCAATACGCTCAAACCTTGTAGATCAAAAGGGAGGGGGGGCACACTTTCAGAATTCAGATTCTGAGTAGTGATAAGAGAAGTACAATATCAAAGTGACTTATCTCACACATCCACGCTGTGGTTCAGCTTTTAAAAGAAACTTCTACAGTTCTCAGCACCTGTGCAGTGCTTGCATCTCTGCTTTTCGAGTGGTCAAAATACCAGACTGCCTCACCGCAAAGTGGCACATCTGCATGCGGTGGCTCTCTTTCACTTAAGAGCAGATGTTTTTTCTAGATATACATGATCGCGGAAGTTGACATTTAGAAAAAGTGGTCAACACAAGCTTTTTTCAGAAGAAGGGAGAGCAGAATCAAGAGAAAAGTGTGAAATGAGAAATGATGCAGCAGTCCTGCTAAGCTCTACCCACACATTCTAATCAAAAGGCTTCACAATGGCTGGCCTAAAAAAACATAAAAGAAAAAAGGAGAAATTCAAAAGAGGCCACTTGCTGGTGCCGGGCAAACTGATCAGCAGCACATAGACTGTCAAAAGCTAGTGGGAATGTCAAAAGCACCACTGATCTCTCTCTTTCTCCCCTAATGTGATCAAACAGGGGTTCCTTCCCTGGGGGAGGTCAGAGAAAGAGAGGGAGAGAAAGTGAATGGAAGTTTTGGTGCACCATAGGAAGCCGGCCACCAGCAGCACAACTAAGCAGTGAGCACAAAACAACATGCTGTCTCTCAAGCTTTCTTCCAGTCCCACGGCGAGGGGGGAAAAGAAGAAGAAGAGTTGGCCGAGGAGGAAAGAGTGGCTGGGCAAACAGTGAGGGGTAAGGGCTCAAAGGGGCCTGGTTGCCGGGGTGAGAGGGACCCGCTGCTCCAAAAATGTCCACATCAAGCGTCCGGCTACGGGCCAGGCCCCGCAGAGGTGTGCTCCCAGTGCGCTCGGAGGTCAGTGGCATGGACAAAAGGGAGTGAAACGGCCCTACCCTGGCAGAGCAGCTGGGCTCAGGGTGTAGAAGCTTAGGACTTGAGAAGAGGTGTACGTGTGTGTGTGTGTGTGTGTGTGTGTGTGTGTGTGTGTGTGTGTGTTTGCGTCTGGGGGAGGTTGAAGTGGTAAATGAGAGAAACATAGCACAGGAGAGAGTGCGCTTTCATATCCCATAACCCATTAATAACCTCTGTTCCCTGAATCAGTTGCAAAATTCCCACCTGTAAATTCCCATTTAAATGAAACAATCGATCATTTCCTCAATCATTTAAAGATACTATAGGTTTATGTTATGGGCATCATTTTTTGATTACTACAACCTGAGATAACTGGAATCTTGTAAAGAGAAATCTTGTTTCTTTTTCCATCAGTTTGGTATGTCAGACGGCTCTGGATACTACACTACCCATGAGCCTCAGCTCCTGTTGCTATGGAGAGGAATCCAGTCACAGATTCAGAGCTGTACGGATCTCAAAACACCTCATCTCATCCTATAGAGACCTGATTTAACCTGCTTGATGTTTTATCAAGTTTCTAAAAGCCACAACAGGACTTTAGGCTCAGTAATTGGATCTTTAGTCAAATGCATTAAAAATGACTAATATTCTAACAAAACAAGGCTTATACATTTGAGTTTTAAAACAAAGAACCTGGTATTTCTACCGCAGTTGCTCATCTTTTGTGTTGATGATTCAATCGGGAGAGTATTTTTCCCATCAAAGGCTTGGAAGTGCTCCAACTGCAAGTCATCCGACACGGTGTGTGCCGACTTTTACCTCCAGAACCCTGCTGCAGGTATCCACCGCAAATCTAAGTTACCATAACGATCCAGCCACACCTCCGTCTGGCTGCTTGACAAACAGTGTGAACACACACACACACACTCACTCAGTCACTGTCCCTCCACACACACCAATAAAAGGGGGGTGGGGCTGCAGTGGTGATCGGACAAACACTGTTCTTGGAACTCTGCCGAGCGAGGCCATTGTGCAGGCGCGCGGTAAAGAGACAGAGAGAAAGGTTGGGGAGGGGTGGGGGTGGCGTCGAGGTTGCTTCAATGGCTGGCTCCATCAGTGGAGATAAAAGGCAGAAAGGTGCTGGGCCAAGTTGAGGCCTGGCGGAGGTGGAGGGAAATGATTTGGAGGGAAGACTCGCAGTGGCAGGTGTTAGTAGGTGAGGCGCGGTCAGAGAGAAGGTGTGTGTGTGTGTGTGTGTGTGTAAGTTTGGATTCAGATAAGACCAATCCAGTTTGGATCAGGTTCCAAATTGGTAAAATACCCAGATCTCATCAAATCTTTTATCTTCTCCTTCTGTTAATCAAAGAGAAAACATTGAGATAGCCATAAGTAGAAAATAGTAGTATATCTTTAAGAACTTTACTATTAGAACGTAATAAGTATTTTAATGTCAGTCTTTGAGTTAAAGTCCATAAATATTCAGTTATTTGTGATTTTTGTCGCTTCCTGTTAAAAGCTAAACCTGAACAGATTTAATAAGGGATTTGAAAGGATTCGGGTATAAACAGCTTCAATATTGGATCCAGATTTGGTAAAATGCCATTGAACTCTAAAGCCTGGGGGAGAATGGGATAAAATGTAGAAAAAGGGCTTTAAATGGTCAGAGCTACTTTCTTCAGAGGGAAGAGTCCTGTATAAAAGTTAACAGCCTGTTGAGTAAAAGGGACATTGTCTCTGGAAAGACAAGTTCATGCTGAGTCTTGTAATTTGGGTAAACCAACGTTTTTAACCTTTGGACTCCTCTATTCCTGAATTTTCTTTTACAAAAAAATAGCGTAATGCCTAGAGTCATCTTGCATGTGTGTATCCTTTTACTTTCACCTCAGGGCCACACGGGCCGAAGGTCTGGGTGTGGATCCATGTCACCCGGCCATTCAATCCCTCTCATCTCCAACCACGTCAACCCACACCACCGCCTGAGGACAGGGTCTGTGGATTTCATGCATTCCACTGTGGGAGGGGATACGCTTTAGATTCTCCCACTTAAGTGGTTTTGATTTCCAGGATTTCATAAGATTTTGCAGTCGCCTCTGAGAAAATTGAATTAAAAAAAAAAAAAAAAGTAAAATAACATACCCCAACCTCCATGAAAACAAGTTATTTAGGACAGTGGGCGTGTTAACCATCCCGTAAATATTACCGCAATTACAGGCAGAGAAAGTGGCATAAACTAGACTGTCATGCCTTCGTCATTCCACCACTTGCAAAGGCTGCACCTCCCCAAAAATGCATGTTTGTGCCCTGGGCAACAGAGCATTTCCCTTTCGGCTGCAGGAGCAAAATAAATAGTCTGCATGAGGGCAAAGGGAGAGAAAAGTAAACTTTAATTGGTGTGGAAATAATTCCATTACCATATAGCTCCCTATAAAAGGGTGATTTGTTCTTTTGATCGCCCCAGAGAGTGTTTATGAAGTCACTGTGGGATCAGCCTGGGCCCAGGGGCAAGGCCAGCCACCAGAATTCCTCCGAACATTTGTTTAGCAGCAGGCCGAGTGCAGAGCGGTGCACAAACGCAGTATTGTTCCTCCTGTTCTCTCTGGTCGCGCTGCCAGAGGTAGGAGCTGACGAGGCTGGAGCGAGAAAGGGGAAGAGAGTTGTGGGGTTGAGGGCTGAGGGTTGGGAATAAGCAGACCCTGGGGACGACCGCCCCTGAAGAGTTAAACATCAAACCCGCTCAACACACAAGCACTTCCTGCCATCAGCGTTACCAGGGCCACTTTAAAAAGGTAATGGTCAACATCTAAAGATCAGGTCATTTCACAGTCGAAGGGGCTGTTCCATCGCTGAGTGGTCAGAGTTTCTCCTCCTCCCCTCCTCTACTCTCTTCGGCACGTTGTGGCTTATAAATTATACAATCAAAGCCAACAAGTTCCTCCCACATCCATGCCTTTGTATGGGGATATTTGGAAGAGATTTATCTGCCCAAGAGTTCATGACTCTAGTGTTATAAACCCCTAGGGATCCATGTTATTTGATTTGTTTTTTATTAGAAACAAGGAACCACTTAGCTGGCTGTAACCTCTGGGGCATTTGGCTCCACATCTAAGAGGATTGCAGGTTGCAAGCCCTTTTCTGAAAAGGGACAGCCATGGCAAATACTGCCTCTGGAGACGAAAAACATGCTGGATAAACTATGCAAAGTTACCGTAATTCAGACAGGATGTCACAAAAATGCCATCTAGAGCTTTCTCTGAAAGCCAAACACAGGGTGCACAGGAATGTGCAGATTTGGCAAAATGTATGACAATAAATATGAGCAATGTAGCAGAATTTACTATCTCTCTGAGAGCCTCCTATTAAAAAAATGTGGCTTTGAGCCGATTTATACTGCAGTGTGATTATGTGATTTATTTTTAAAACCCAGTCTGCAGGGGCAGTTACTCCGAGCCTCCACCTCCATGTTTGTATTGAACAGCGAGGCATTTTTTAGGCTAGACTTTGCCTCTTTGACAGGCAATACAGACGCTTTTGAAGCACATAATCAGCGTGATGAAAATATTAAAAGGATAGAGGAAGACGAAGGGGCAGGGAAGGTCTGTCTATCGCTGCTTCAGCCAAAATTAACATACGCCTCACCATGACACCTTGAAGATGAATAAGTAATTCTGAGGATCCGAGAATGATGAACGTTATAAGAGGACGAGGGCATATTCAAATAGCCTGGCAAGTCTGGCCTATTTTTGCATATGAAATTCCATTGCAACTAAGGGTCGGGACCTCTGGGTCCTTAAGGGAAGAATGTGTGACTTGAAATGGGAGACCAAAAGGGCTGCTCGCATCCCCAGGCCTCCCAGCTGGGAGGACAGCATACGGATCAAAGAGGCTCTGTGAATCTTCATGAGGGGCGATTGGGATAAACTTGGAGGGCATGTGAAGGGTCTGGGAGAGCTCCCGCCCTTCATGCATCGCGTGTGGAAACCCCATCTTCAGCTTGGACAGTTTACAGCTTCTCGTTGTTTCGTTAATAATTCAAAAAACATGAAAAGAGCACAGCTCGCCTCAGCCATTTGAGTCCCCAGGGCGTGCTCTTAGCATGTTAGAGCGTGAGTCACACAGTCCAGCGAGCAGTGTGTTTACCTCACGTTTGTCTTGGCCAGCTGTGCGGTGCTGTATTAGAGCAGAACAAGTAATGATGAAACCTTTTGTGACAGCCATGGCGGCTCCTTCCCTTCCGAAACGCCCTCCTGCGCTTCACTAGGTGAGCATGAGACTCGAAGGCGGCATCTGCATGCCACATCTCAGCTCCGAGCCAGCTGACGGTGGCCTACAGTCAGGAATCAAAGCTTTCATCTCACTGTTTATAATCTTTACTTGTCAATTTCTAACATCTGTGCTGAATAAAAGCTTAAAATTCTTAATAAATGGAAAACAAAACCTCAGAAAGTGTGTATATAAAGGCACTGATCACTGAACACTTAATAAGTATGACTGGTACATATATTTTGGATGCCTTTTTATTAATTCAGCGAATATTGCAAAGTAAATGGTAAATATCTGCAAAAAGATATATATTTATATATATTATATATATAAATATTTGCACGTAGATGTGGACACGTCCTCAAAACATTTAACTCTGAAACCAACAAACAGCTTAAAAATAATAGCCACAGACTGCTGCACCCTGAAGCTGTTGAGTTCAACCATACCCTCATCTCCATCAGATCAGCACTGAGCAATACTGGTCAAAATAAAATCCAACATCTGCAAAACAATTACCTAGCTGACCCAATAACTGTGTCAAAACATCCAAACACAGGTGGGGGATACAGTTGGTGCTGCGGGCCCTTGACTTCCAGCTCAACCTGTGTGTATAAGTGTACCTGGCATGTCACAATAACAAGGGCTGGTCATAGTCGGAGAACAGAGTGTCTTTTGTAGAGAGAACCAGGACGACCAGCATCCCCTGTCGGGCTTCTGCCCCTATAAGAGAGCTGAAGTCTCCCGACCTCCAGCACCTAGTCTGCCAGCCAGCCAGGGCCCAGCCCGGAGAGGCCTGTCATCACTACCACAGAGGCCTCTATTCATCCCCGCAAAGACAAAGCCAAAAGTGTACAGCAGCCATCCGAGGCATCCCAAGCATCCAGATATCCACCAGCGATATCATTTTAGGCTTTTGTGAGCCCGTGCTTTGGTTTACCCGCCGTTCCCTCCCCACCACCCCTGCTCTTGGTTCCCCCCAGGTTGAGGATTTGTCCGTTTTGTGGTGCAAGGACCTCACATGTGCTGCAAGGTACCAATCATTGGAATTGGCTGTGAATTAGTGAAATTTTTTAACATTTTTGAGCAAAATTTATAGAAAGGTTAAATATTTTCTTTACACCTGGTGACAGATATAGGTTGTTATTGGTTGCACATTAAGTGATGCTTTTTACATGTCCTGTTTCTTTGGAACTACTGGGGAGCATTCAATGCGAAAACTTTTTTTTTGTACTTTTCAACATCTTTCCTTCAAACTTTGGGATATGTTGGGTGTGCCTGGGCTGAAGACCGATACATCCATAGTGAAAACCCAACAGAGCGCTGAAATATATACAACCAAGTGTTTCAAACAGCCGTTGAAACATGATGGAACTCATTTTGCACCATCAAACACAAATTTAAACCTTGTTCTCAAGGGATTGCTCGAACAGGCCACAGAGAGCTGCACAGAACCAAACCTTTGCAACACAACATTTACACACAACATTCAGCAATCTCTGCTGTCGAACATGGCTCGACATGAATAGCACGAGCAGTGCTGGCCAGCATGGCTGAACAGGTGAAGATAAGCTGCAGCAGAGCTCGAGCTTCATCAACAACAAATCCGAAGACGGAGGAACATTTCTGTCAGCGCTGTTTGACAAGAAAGCCACTTATGTCAGTTTTGTGTCAAGACTAAAAAAGGCAGGTGTTTAAAAAGGACAGTGGGGCTCACATTGCACGTTCCCATATCGGACCCTTCCGGTCCGGCCCTCCTCTGGCCACACTGGGCCCCTGAATTCGGTGGTGAAATCTCCACCTGCTGATAGCATCAGCTGCCCCACCGCTGCCCTCCCCACCCCTTCTCCCGGGCATGTGTGGCGGCCACTGATAAAAGAACTGCAGATAAGGGGAAACACAAGCTGTGATGAGGAACACATTGCCACCAGCAGAAGAGAACAGAACATCAGCCCAGTGGAAAGGAATGAGAAGGAGAGCGATAGAGGGGGAGGAGAAGGAAGGGGGGGGGGGGGAGAAAAAGGCAGGGAGAAGAGAGGGAAAGCAGCGAGAGAGGAGGAGAAGGAGGCAGAGAGAGGATCTGAAAATGATTAAACAAGGAGAACGGCGGATAGAACTGGAAAACAAAAGCTGTTGTGTATCCCCAGGCTAAAAAAGAAGAGAAGAGGAGGTTCTGTCAAACAAAACTGAACAATAATAAATATGAATGGCCAAGGAGTTAAAGGACAAGTTATTCTGTGCAGTATATTTCGGAGCCCAACCGGCTCCTTGTGAGATTTGGGAAGCATGCGGTCTGTTGCAAAAACAAACAAAAAGTAACTGCAATCAAGTTCACAGACAAGTACCTATAAATACGACACGAGGAGTAGCATAAGTATACAGCACTGTGTCCTCACAAGAATTTTACCGTACAGAACATCGTTGCTGTCTTTAGCTCTACTGCAGTAATTATTCTGAAAGAGCTTGAGTAAGATTGAAAGACTTTTAGAAATATTGCTCCAATAAGGTAAAAAAAAAAAAAAAAACACACACAAAAAAAAACGAGGAAAAAATGCATTTGAAAAGTAGTGTAGTGACACTGTTTCTTAAAAATCAAGAAAAAGTGACAATATATATATATATATATATATATATATATATATATATATCGTGCTGCATGGACGACCAGCAATCACACTCCATCAAGTGACAAACTGGAGACACAAACCAATCCTCCGGAAAACAGGAGTGAATGTAAATAAATCTGGGCTGTTGACACGGGCTGAGAGTTGAGGAGACAGGTGCCACAATGACACCAGCGACCTCCAGGGGGATGTATGCATCCCATAGCGGTGTCCCCTTTCAAGATGGACACCGGAGGGGAACAAACCAGTTGGTCCAACCAGGGGTGTGAGCACAGCAGCGGGTCACTACAGCCAGGGAAACACCCGCGGCCTGGGCATTGTTTGGGAACCTTTAGCTATATAATCTTATTTCAGTCCCTCCCAGGCGAGCGACAATATTTCAGTCTTATTTGGAAGTATAAAAATCCCTTCAGGTTCCCTCTCAGGTCTTATTTTTCTTCCTTCCTCCTCCTATTTACATATCATTTCGGGAGCTTTCTCCTCTGCTGTGCTTACAGTAGGTCATGCTGGATACAAGCAGCCTTGGCATGCTTAAAATGTGAACTAATATACATATATATATAGCTCAAAAAAATCTAATAGCCTGCATTTGACCAAGTACGCCATGCTTCTGGCCAAGCTCCCTCCTATTGGCTCAGAGTCAACGCAAAGTGTCCTGCTAATCCAACAGTTGTCTGGCTACGCTGAAAGTCACCTCTGAGTCCAGCTCTAGCACTCGTGTCAGGAATCCACAGGCTCTTTGCATACCGAGTGGCCGGATATCCTCTAGTTAAAGAGGGCCCTCTAAGCCAGGGCCATGTGTTGGTCGACCGGGGAGGGTGACAAGGGGTAGGGGTGTTTTTTGGGGGGGCGGTGGCAGGGATGCACGGGCAGTGTTTAAAAAAAGGCCTTTAGAGTGACGTCAGCATCGCTTTAGAGCCGACACAAAACGCTGAGAGCGGACTGTTCAGGTTCCATAGAAACCCATCCATTTCCCTGCAGATCCTCGGCGCCGCGCACTGCGCCGGCTAAAAGTGCAGTTGCGCCTGCTCGGAGCCTGCGGATCTGTGCATCCGTGAATGGCTTTTGTGTTGCTGCCGGGGCAGAACAAAGTGAGTTCAGGTTACTGCACTCCTCCCGTTATTGGCCCACATTGTCTCTAATTATTCTAGCAAACATTGACACAGCATGTGTGGTCTCACATTTATACCCCCTCCCCCCCCCCTCCCCTCCCATGCTTAACGGAGTGAGAGAAGACAGAGAGAGAGAGAGAAAGAGAGCAGAAAACAGACAGAAAGAACTTATGAAAGGGAGGGAAGTAATGATGAGACAAAGAAATGTACTTGCATTCACTGCTTTGTGCTTCGTTACGATGCAATTATAAGTGAAACTGCTTTAAGACATGCTGCAACCCTTTGTTTGCTTCCTTGTTTTCAAACCTGCGAGGAGAACGCAGTGTATACTCAGGGGTTTTCCTCACCTTTCTCCCACACCGCCTAACCGGTGGGAGAGCAAATGCACCATGCCAACCCGAGCATTTCATGCATTAGCAACCAAGGCCAACCAACAGGGGGTAGAGTGCAAAACGATGGAGCTTTTCTAGGAGGCAAAAACCGAAAACCGACAACAGCCGCAACTTTAAAGCTCAATCCCACACTCTAATTTGAATTCTGAAGCTTTCCCGTTGCCCGGGCGCTTCTAACTCAAGCTTTTGCAAAACAATAATTATGACGAATGTATGCATCAGTAGCTTACCAAATCCTGTGTCCATGAGCTTAAGTTGAGGCAATGCTGCAGAAAAGCTGACCCAAATATGCTACATGTGGTTGCCAATAGGAAATGGCTTAAAGTTAGGCACAAGGATAGTCTGGTGTAAAATCAAATACCAAACATTTAGAAATGGTCTAACAGACAAGCTTAGTTACTGTAAAATTGGCCCTGGCCTCTTTTTAGCATTTAGTTGCAGTGCTATAGAAAACCTGAGTGGAGTGCGAAGCCATTACCGTAAAATTCACATAAAAGCCTTTCTGAGTTGATCTATTGCAGGTTTTTACTGGAAGCCATTAGAGCGAATGGACTGACTCATCTGTAAGGAAGCACAACATTTGCAGTTTCCTCAGACTGGGTTTTCGAGACTCTCCTCTAAGATTTGATACGACCATCATGTTTTCTCGGATCAGATTCGATTTATTGATGTAGTGAAGCTGCCAGACAAGCAGGCTACTGCACCTGAACAGAGAAGTACGGTGCCTGCAGCCACGTGAGCGCCGGTGTGACTACAGAACTGCAGTTTGCCACTTCACTACAAAGCCTCCCACTGAAGCTTCTACCTACAGCGTGTGCAGGTGTACTATGGATGCTGCTGCTTTTGCAGGGTGTACATACCCAGACAGCACGGATTCAGCAAATAGAAAAAGCTTTCATAATATTAGTTGCATTAATCAGGCACTCATTTATATAAAAAGATTACTCACTTTAACAGGATAGTTTTCACATTTTGGGTTATATGCTTGTTCGATGTCTTTCCCAAGAGTTAGATGAGAATATTAATACTACTCTCTTGTGTGTGTCTGGTCAATGTGAAGCTACAGCCAGGAGAAGGTTAAATTAGCTTAGCATAAAGACAGAGCCAGGCTACTTGTTTCCCCCTGTTTTCAGCCTTTGTGCTAAACTGATTTCTGATTTAAGTCTCAGCAAGAAAGCACAGTATTTCCCATTATGTTGAACTATTCCTTTAATGAGACTCACGATTATATTTGAGCTCTATCTATTGCATAAATAAATCAACAATATACAAATTTCAGATACTCCTGCATCCGTTATATGACAGAGAATGATGCTTCCAACTGACTGGTGAGGCCACTATCCAAATCTCAGAGCCACATCCCTGGGATGTGTTTACTTCGAAATGCCTGCGGGATGCATGTCACCCCGGGGGTGACAATTTGACTTTGTCACATGCCTGTGGGAAGCAGACGGAATAGCAAAGGGCTGTATTGGCCCGTCTTTTTCTGTCATTCCCATCTTCTCCCACTCGATCTCTCCTTTCTCTCAAAACAGGATTCTGAGAAACTTGATTCCTTGACATGTCCGAGGACAAGTTATCATTAGCGAGCCAAGCGTGTTTGGACAAACTGCCCAAATTCTGCCAAGCAAAGAATAGCCAAGATCTCCTCTGTGCCTTTTTTATAACTGCTAAAAATGAAAAGTGCAGCTCTCACAGTGACATATGACAAAGACGAATCTGGATAAATACAGGAGAGGGGGTAAGATTGAGAAAGAGCAGTGACAAGAATAAGTATGCGCTCCATTTCACTTCATAAAAAAAAAAAATTTGATTGTTCCTTCCCATTTTCCCTCATATTAGTGACCTGTAATTTAAGGTTTTTTTTTTTTAAATGCACGCTGAAAGAAAAAAAATATATATCTTGACATTCTTTTCCTGACAGCAACATCAGGGGGTGAACAGATGGATTGCAAGGAGACAGAAATGGACACAGCTGGCCAGGAGTAATTGTCCTGACCTTTTCATATACACGCAGGTTCACACTGAGCCAGAGGGGTTTGCAAGGTGGGGTTGGGTAGCAAGGACTGCAAGAGTGCTGATACAATTTGCATGACGGAAAATGTCATTACCATTAGCCTAACTGGCCGTGGCCTTTCAAGATATTGTCTAGACATTTCTACTCCATTTGCACCTTTCTATCTCACTCACTCTCACTAAGAAAATGTCATCTTGTATGACCTCAAATGCCTCAATGTGTTCTTTCTACAGATATTGGTAATGCAATTTTTAACCCCCAATCCTCATTGGAGTCATTTATATAATCAGTATCTGTAGATACAACTGATCCAATATTTACATTTTACTATTTTACAACATGGTGCACTTAGGGTAAAGAAGGTCTACATTAAAATTTGTAAAGAAATTCCAATTCAGATACTCTCAAAAGTTCAGCATTAAGAAAATGCATCCTGAATCGCAGCTTCCTTCAGCGGTTTCACATGTGGTTTTGTACAGTATCCCACAGTGTTTTGTAGAAAATCTGTGGCTGGAAGGTTTGGACAGCCTTCCTTCATCCACAGCATGAAGTTCAATTGCAGTTTCCGCCCAACAGCAGCACTTTAGAGCCGCAGTGCACCTGCAAACTGACACTGAAATGGAGGAAACGCGGTTGTTAACTCACAGCGGACCTGCCCACTTCTTTCACTGATACACAATGTGGATACACTTATGTGAAACTGTCAGTTAAGATTTGCTCGTGATGCTCTGCAGTTCATTCACTGATGGTGGAACAGGTTTCAGTGTTTTAACAGAGTGTTCTTGAGCGTTTTAACAGCTGGTATACTTATAAAAATATAATCTATAAAAAAAAATAAAAAGCTTAAATAACTTCCAATCAATTACCTGAATGAACTACGAATTAAAACAGTTAAAATGAATTGCGAGGAGCACAATCTGTACATGGACATCAGATCATTAATCAATAAGTTGGTCGAAGTTAACTAACAACTACTTATGCTACTTATAATTGCTTAATTGTTAAGTCAAGCAAAAATGACAATCAAACATGTAAGCTCCGTTTCTCTGTTGAACATCTCTGTTAGTGGAACATCTTTGGGTTCGGCACTGTTGGACAGACACAACAGGCTATTTGAAGAATTTTTCATTATTTTCTGGCATTCACATACTGAAAGATTAATTGAAAAACAGAGTCAAAAGATGAACTGATAAAGAAAATAATTGTTACTTGCAGCCCTACATGGCAGCTCTGGTATGTATTGTGTTTTGTCTCCATCCATTCAAGTACAGCGATTAGCTGAATGGTCCTGTGATAGTCATGAATTGCTACACTCTACATGCTGGAAACAAGGAGGTCTCTTCTTTACAACCAGCAACAAAGGCTTTGTGCCGCAATCCTGAGTTCCGAGTTCGACCCAGGATGCAGGACTTAAAGGCCGACCTCCGCTTGAACTCCGAATAAATAAAAGTGCAGCTGTTTACTGCTTAATTTAACATCAAAAGGGACATACAATCACAGAAAAAAAAAAAAAAAAAAAAACAAGAGCAGGGAGAAGAGGGACTTCAATCAGAGGCATGCAAATAACCTTTGGCAAACCGAATGAACAACAGTGAATTATTGCAGTGTGCTTTCAATGAGGGAGATAACTTTCCTGCAGCGTGTGCCTCTGAACTGTCATGGGAGCTGTCAATGAGTTATCAGCCTGATGATCATGGGGGCATTTTGAAAGAATCTGTGGTCATGCTTGGTTTAACACACATTACAAGGGAAGCACATGTACACACTCTTTGCCTCTCTCTCACACACACACACACACGCACACACACACACACACACACACACACACACAGGCCCTGTATAAACTTTACAAAGAACAGAGTCAACTCTGTTCCACCTGTTGTGTACTTTAGAAACGCCCAGTGGATTAACTGTTGAAATCAGATAAAAAAAAAAACGTTTCCCGTTCCAAGTCCTCCATCAAAAACGTAAATAAAACCAGGATCCTTACATGAGCATAGCATCAGGAAGTTGCCTGTGAGGTGTTGTAAACTCTTCGGCTTCAACCTAACACTCAAAAGTATTTTTCTCACCGTGCTTGTGCAAGGGAACACCTCCACCTTTATTTGTATGGGAGCAGATTTAGCTTGAAGGTCTGCAATTACATCATCATTCAGTATTGCAGCGCCGCATATCAGTGCCGGCATTACTCAGAGAGGCCTTTGAAGAGTTTGGCCCAGCCTCTCTCTCTCTCTCTCTCTCTCTCTCTCTCTCTCTCTCTCTCTCTCTCTCTCTCTCTCTCTTCTTCCTCCCTCCTCCCCTCCACCACCCCCCTTCAGCGCTGCCTTTGATGTTAGTGCGTGGAGCTGCGCCGAGCGTCGCGGCCTTCCAGGCCTCCCCGCCTCGCCTGATCCTATCTGCTCAGGCGGCACATTCATGTGGTTTACACCCGCAGCACGACTCCCAGCAGCTATTCACCCAACCCTGCGGGCCCCTCCCTGATCAGGGTCCAGGGGCTGGAGAGGGACGCAGCATGGCCTGAGCTGCCGACGGGGGTCGAGGGGAAGGACAGGAGGAATTGTGGAGGCTTTATCAAAGCCCAAGGCTGCACTACAGAGCTTTTATTGGCATGGTGTGTCAGTGAAGGTAGTATATTTGCAGAATCATGAAAGGAAAAGTTACACCTGACCCCTTGGGGACTGAATAACTCTTACAACTACACAAACAGTGAGTGATCTTAGCTTTGGGTGCAACTGCACAAAATGAGCAAAATAAATATTCGACTTTGAGAGAGTAGTCTTTTAGCAAAAAATACAGCAAACAGAAAATAGCGTCCCCAATATCTTCAGTATACCCCTGATACAGTGGCTACATAAAAAGAAAGCCAATTTCTCATTTCAAAAAATCTAGGGCACATCTTTAGCAACAGGAAGAGGAGGAGGTGGGAAGATGCAGTGATATATCTTCACTGTGGAGCTGGAAGACATGCTGCACTCTACCAGAAAGAAAGAAAGAAAAAAAGCAGAGATAACCCAGCTTGTTCTCATCTGACCAAGAAAGCCCAATCCATCATACCTCTGGCCCCATTGTGTTACAGCCTGGATCTTCCTCATTACTGGAACAACTACCTGCGTGCACACACGCGCACACAGCCTCTAGAAACCGCAAACGATGAGAAGGTTTCGGGACAGAGATGAACATGATGGGGTCGGCGTTTCCACCTGAAACTGATTTGTCCCCATCTGGCACCCTGTAGCCTAAATGACCTTTGCCACGGTTGTGTTGGAATCCATTAAAGGAAACAAAAGGGGGAACATGAAAAATGGCAGGGTTTCTGACAGAGGGCCTTTCAGGAGAACCCTCGCAACATTAATATGATGCATTAGGCCGAGGGTGATCATGTGCACAAAACCAGTAATGGCTTCCTTGAACAATAACCTGAGAAACTGCGGCTACGGCTAAAACATATTAGTATGAATCAAAATGACAAGAGGTCAGGATCTTATTACATTAAAAGCGAGTATTACACAACGTGGTATGGTATACCAGGGTATTTAGAAAGCCCTGTGTGTCTCTTTACCAGCCTTCAGTCATTCGGGTGCACATGAGAGCGTGCAGCGTGGGCGTCCAAGCGCCACTGACTTCACTGATACTGAATCTCAGTCCAAACTAAATTGGAAAGTTGACCTGCTTAGTAAAACAAAAAATGCCTCTTCCACTGTTTGGGAGTATTTTGAGTTTAGTCAACAGACACATGAGTGTGTGTGTCGGTATCCGCCGCTGCAACAAGTGTCATCCAGCAAGAATCAATGGAAGAAGGGCTTATTTCCCATCTATTCATTATTTCATGGGCCATAAGTATTTAAACCCAGCAACACAGCATTGGAGGTCAGACAGTGTCATGCATGCTACAATGACTATTAATTCTATCACCAACAGATCAGCTTTAACATTTTTTTCCTTCACACAAATACTGTGATTTACCGTGTACCTCTGCGAAATGACAGGAAAGTATGATGATAATTATGAATGATGTACACAAAAGAAGGAAATTTGAACCCTGTCTTCGTGCACTTGGGTGAATGACACAGATCTTTGATAACACCTCTCTTATCATGAAAACAAATGAGAGTAGTAGGAGGGCTGAGGCCACAAGGACCTAAGCATAATGAGAGGTAGGTGGAGAACGAGGCAGATGGAGTGCAGCGCTCGGAGGGAAATGGACTCCCTGCACAGCTACCTTCCTAGTCTATTGGCAAAAAAAGTACAACAAAAGGGGAGGCTGGCGTTGTGGCCTTCCGTGGTTAGTCAGCACATTCCTGGCCGACAACAAAGCATGCCTCTGCCTGGATGAGCCACTGTGAGCATTGTCATTTCATAACCCTCGACCCCTTAGCCTTTGTTTTGCAGACCCTCTGTGTCAGTGGATAAAAATATGGGCTGAGGGGATGGACTGGGCCTTTCAGCTGTGTTTTCATCAAACGCAGGCAGACACATCGGGGGCTAGTCAGAAAGCAAATAAAAACCCCACCCTGGGCTCTTTTCTATCTTTGAATTCCTTATAAATGTGTTTCAAAAATAAACTGAGTGAAGACAGGCAGTGTGAAAAATCCCTTTTTCACCTGTCAAAGTGTGACTTTCTCTTATGATGCATTTCCCGGCACTTATCCTAGAAAAATCACAGCTTCGGGGCAAAGTTAAATTAACATTTCCTCATCACTGGAGTCTAAAGCGAAGGACAAACACAAGAGGTTCATACAAATGAGCTCAGACACATAATCAATAGTAGATCAGGAGGAGAGCGACATAGGGGAATAGGGTTCCCCCGGGACAGGCCTGGATACTGGAGAGAAAGCAGTGGCGAGCACCAGCGCTGACTGCTAATCCGCCTTGGAGTGGGACATCAAAGATCGGCTCAGCCACTCAGCCCAGTGGAAACTAACATAGCTACTGGGGCCACCAGTACCAACATGCACTTGTTCCAGGTGGAGCTGTGCAGCGAGTGGGAATGAGAGGCTCAGAGAGAAAGACGCAGGAGGAGGCAGAGTGAAAGAGCCAAGCACAGGAGAGGAAAACAGGGGCTGCTGGTTTGGGAGATAGTGTGGCCAATTAAAAGAAGTCTGGACAAGTACTAGGAGCTCCAAGATGAGGTCAAGCGTTTCACAACTGATTTACACCTGAATGCTTTCTGCAGGCAATCAGTGCTTTCAGTTTAGTGCTAAAAATAGAATTCAAAGTGTTTTCCTTTTCAGGATCTCACATGTCTACTGTGGAAATATGACAAAATTAGTTGTTGTAACAATCACTTGATCAGTCAATTTACAGAAACTTAACAAAATTGTACAAATTGTAATGATCAACGATCAATGATATGCAAGAAAGGTCAGCAGAGACGGACACTGCAGTTCATGGTGGGCACCATAGACCCCTAGGCCACCAGGGTACCCCAACAACTGAAGTTTTAACAATTCATCAGTAGACGCTGGTTAAGAAATAAGTGTAACCCTCACTTGAAGTCATTCACATGCAATACAGGATGCATGGCTGCATCCAAAACAGCAGACTGGTGGTGGGGGGTGAGAGTGTGTGTGTGGGAGGGGGGTGTTAAGCAAGAGAAAGAGAAAAACAGTTTAGTCTGTTCTATTCCGAAAAGGGGAGAAACGCAGCCTCAAATTACTTTGGCTGGGACATGAAAGTGAAACAGGGTGGCGGTTAAGAGACGATAGCACTTAAAATACAGCTGCGACCGCCAAGCCAATATATGGAAAAAAGTAGGGAGCAGTACTTTTAACCTTTTAAACCAGCGTTTGTGTACTGCTACTGTTGCTTTGGCGCTGGGAGTGGCCCGGTCCCTGGCACCTCCCGTCTGGGACCGGCCCATTATGGCCTCTTGGGGTTTCCAGCCTGTGGTGAGAAAGCACGCTGGATGCCTTAAACCACTAAAGCTCTCATTATAGTCTAAATGCAGCGCGACACAACTCTTGCCAGGTCCAAGGTAGGAGCTCCAGTATTTAAGCTCATCGTTGTCTTAGCTCAAAACCACCACTTTCCCCCTGCACATCCAGTCAGGGAAAAAAACTGCCACTTTCAAAGAACCACACCAGTGAAGTCTCCCAGCTATGGTTACTGGCACTTCATGTGCATGGGGATGAAGTTCAAAGGTGAAACAGCTCATGGGTGTTGGGAAACTATAGCCTCTTCTTCCTGACGCTGGATTCAGGGGATGTCCCCGTCTCTCTGTCCCTTCTGAGAGGAAGCAGGCAAAAGCCACATTATTCCCTCTGGTTCTGGCCGACGACACTGCGAGTTCCATCTGGTCCTCTCGGTGCCCCTGCCACGTCCCTGCCTCAGCTCCTCACTCACATGCCGACAGCACGGGCCGGCTGGAAATCAGAGGCAGATGTGCGCTCATGCGGCGCATCGCAGCTCATCTTGCTACAGGAAAGACGATTTGGCGTTTAATAGAAAAATGTTGAGCAGCAGATGGCGTTTTCCCTTCGCATCAAATGCGTCCTAATCAGGAGATGTGTCACCGGCGATGTGAATGTGAAAGACATGGTGGCGATGTCAGCGTTACCCAGTCCAGGTGTCACCTGGATGACTCAATCAAGAGACGATTTGGACGAGCCATCAATGTCCTGCTTAATAGGCTTAACTCAAGTCAAAACTGCTGCTAGTGTGTGGAAAGGTACAGCAAGACTACCACAATGTCTAAGTTAAGTCAAAGCATTGAGTGGTTTAAGTCCAAGTCCTCTAAATCAGGGTTTCTTCACTTAATCAGATTTCTCTGGGACCAAAGCACTGCTGGTGTTTAATTTGACCAGGCCATTTTCATTCAAGCGGTCTAATCAGGAAGTATTTAAATCCGGGACGAGCGTTGACTACAATTAACTACCTGGCAGGAAGGACAACCTGCAGCACTCGGGTTGCGTTAAGAGCCGCTGCTGTAGATACACTCTCAGCGTCATCAAATGCACACAGTCTCACGTCTTGACAGAGTGATTTAAGGAGACATTGATTACTTTGCTATTACAGAGCTGAACTGGAGCAATCAGGGAACTGGCTTGGGAAGCCTGGGGTTTGGCACTGCGGCCAAATCTGCGTTGTCATGCTTCCCCCCTCAGAGCAGAGTGAGAAGCAAATTAAGTTAATTTATTATTTTTGGCCCGGGCAGCGTTTGCCACTTTTCGCACTCTTCAGGCAGAGCCGAGCGGGTGTTAGCTTTAGGGAATTAGTAAAGGCAAGTCGGGAGTGTATGAGCGGTGATCGCGGTTGGGTCTTTGCTCAGGAACGCTGCCAAGACCCCCCTTTCCCCTGTATTTGAACCCGTACCTGCTGAGGTTTGGCCACTAACTCCACACACACACACACACACACAGCAACGCCAGCCCCTCAGGGCTCTGTTCAAACAGCAGAGGAGAGGACTAGAAGGCCCCGTAAACCTCAGGCGGACCAAATCAAGCGCCCCATTCACTGATCACAAGACGCCTCAAACCTTGAGAGCAAAAAGTAGACAAGTGCAATGGTTGCAGAGGTCACGGTGGACAACTGAGCGCACAACCTAAATATTTGTGTTCAACCCAATTCCAGTGTAAAACTATATCCGTTACAACACCGCAGCAATTTACCCGACACGTTACAGCAATGTTATTTCACAAGTATAGAATTTGCAAGTGGGGAATTTGATACCAGTTTAAAATTATACTCTTCAGGTCGTACGGTTGTCATTCATTGTCAGTCTCAACTTTCATAAATCTCCGGGAGAGTATACGCTGTAAGAAATTCAAGATGTGCGAATTCAAGTGTGCCGTGCTGGACAAACTGCCGCTCATTATAGCCTGACAAAATATAAGCTGCCTCTAAGTGGTCAGAAGCTATGTTAGCAAAGAAAGCAAACCTAAATAGATGCGGTTTTCAATGTAAAGCTGAGGTCCGACATTTCTGTGTGGTTACAGAGTGGCGCCAAATAGCCATCACTGTGTATAAACAGGGGCCATTTTTGTGCTGAGTATCCCCTCCTTTGATTCCCACGTATCGTCTTTCTTTCAAAGTAAGAGTCCGCATTTTTTTTTTTCGAAGGAAAAACAAAAAACACATTCGATGCCACTGAGAAGCTGATCCGGACATTGTTGCGGAGTGGCGAGGGATGGAGGGGGGAGGTTGGGGGGGCGCCACTTGATGTGTAAATTCAGTACCAGCGCCTATCGACAGAAAGACAAATCTGCACATAAATTGCCGGCTTGACTAATCTGGCTCATGGTGGCGTGCTGCAGAACCTCTACAACACAGTTGTGGTTTCTTGTGATGCAGCCCACCAGCACACACCCGACGCAACGTGGTGAACTTGATTAAATTCAAATGTGCATTTCGCAGCATTTAAACCCCCCCTGAACTCTCTCTCTCTCTCTCTGTCCAGGCTGCGTTGTAACCTGGCCTCCCACCACAGACCAATGATCTCATGGAGCTCAATAGTTTCTTCAGTCTGAGGTCACACGTCAGCAGCTCAGCCATCATCTCTGCTGTGGCTCCTGAGCCACTGTTCATGCAGTCACACCTCAGCTTTCATCTCCTGATGATCCAAGACGTAACTTATCAGAAAAACCCTCCATAGAGAAGTGGTGTCCAATCAGTCCAAAGGGACTGGACTGGACTATCAATCACAAACTTCACCAGAATGAGTCGGATTTGCATTAAATGCAGTTTGGATTCTACAGATACTTCTAAATAAATACTTGAATACAACTGCAGCGGGCGGATACAGGCCATAATAAACCCTGCTGCACATTCAAAGCGCTTGCAGTCCCTCAGGTAGAGCTGCTGGTTCCCTCCATCAGCTCTGGACATGTGAGAGGTCAGCAAATAAAACATGAATCATTAAATCTTTGGCACATGAGCGGACCCCAAACCCTCTGCAGCCTCACAAGCTGCGGCCAAGCAGATTAGGCAAGAATTGTAAAACTTCAAATAAACACTTGGCACCGGAGAAAAGCTTCATTTTTCAGTGACTTCTACTCAATCAAAGTTGGACGGTGGATCCAAGCAAAACCAGCTCCGGCCGAGCGCGCTTCTCATGCGTGGGGCCGGGGAATAAAAGATGGATGGACACTTCCTCGGGTCTTCTTTATGTTCCCTTTCAAAGCCTTTAAATAGTTACAAGTGGGCAAAACCTAAACCGAAAACATGCGACTTCACAGGCGGCGCTGGTGCCGGGCTGCAGGCGGCGGGACGTGCGGCTCAGTTTACGCGTCAGCTCGGTCAATAAAAACAAACGTCTCCCACTATTAAAACTAACTGTGGGGATGTCAGAGGAGGTCCGGGGCCAAAGCTCACCGCTGACACGGACGCACAGCCAACACGATTGCACAAATAACCGCCTCGGAGCCCTAAGCTGCTCTTGTGAAATGCGCAAACCCTGCCCGGGGAAAGTTTGCAAAGTTTTCGGAAGCGGTGCAGGAATCTGCAACTTTACTGCGGGGGGTTTTTTTTTTTTTTTTTTCGTTTTTGTGGTTTGTTTTTTTTAGGGGTAAACAGTACCCCCCCCCTGCACCCCCCCTGCACCCCCCCACCCTCAGACGCGTGTGTTTTTTCGCGACGAGGGCGACTGAATGTGACGAGCGCTCAAAACGAGCCCCAGACATCAACAGAATAACCTGCGAGAGCATGTTCTCCCTGTGAATGAATTCCACAAGATAGGAGCCATCTTGTGACCGCATACGCTTGCGAGCATAGTACCATCCTCACACTGCCTGCACACACACACACACACTCACACACACACACCATACACAACTCTTGTCAACCCCCCCCCTCCCCTCCCCAGCCTCTGTGGAAAAAGTTTTAAGAAGGGCAGCTTGGTGAAATTACAGCCCGTGCGCCGGCACCGCTGCTCGGCGCCGCCGCCTGTCACTCCCCCCGGTCACAGACCCGAAAAAATAATAATAATAAAAAAAAATAAAGACACTTTGCACGTACTTGGACGATCTCCCCCTCCGCGCTGATAGTGGCTCCTGCCTTGGAGAAGCGTCCCTGCAAGCCAGTGGTGTAAGTGGTATAATCTCCATTGGGACTGGACTCGAACAGGACCACCTCCACAAACGCTGTGTCCTTGGCGAAGACGGTGCCGAGCGAAGCGGCGACCGCGAGGATCGCCAGGACCACCGAGTCGGGTACACGATCCGAGCCTCTCCGTGGTAAAATCATCATCTTGCCGGCTGGATCTGCGCCGATCGGGACATAATTTCACACGGATTAAATAATCGGGTGGAGGTGAATGGGAGCGGGTCTCTGCGCGCTGCGGGCGATGCGTCAAAAAAAAAAAAAAAAAAAAAAAAGAGTCAGAACTGTGCAATAAAAGCTGAGCCTGGGCTGAAGCGTGTTTATTTCACCACTGCGAGCCTTGTCAATTACACTGCCTGCAAACGCTCCCCCTCTCTCTCTCTCTCCCTCTCTCTCTCTCTCTCTCTCTCTTTCTTTCTCACCCCCTCCTCCTCCTCTCCTCCTCCTCCTCCTCCTCCCCCTCTACAAAGCGGATCTCCTTTGATCTCCAAACACGTGATTTTCTTTTTTTTCTCTCCTCCTCCTCTCTCCCAAAAGGGTTGTATCCCCACCCACCAGTCTCTGTGACCCTCTCCCTCTCTCTCTCCCTCTCTCTCCCTCTCTGAAGTGCCAGCACGCAGTTAAGGACGCGCCGCGCAGCTGAAGGGGGGGTGGATGGGGGAGGAGGTGGGTGGGGGGGCTTATTGTTGGAAAAAGATCTCCACGTTACGCGTGAAAAGTTTGCGTCGGTTCGGTTTTGGACGCGTTTCCACTCGGGGTGTTTCTTCCTCGGGTCTGACGCGTTTGGTCGTGCCACCTTAAAACAAACACTACCCTCTGCAGGACGGCAGGCTGATCTCAGATCTGATCACAGGTTACAATGTACCAAACACTGTGCTTGAGTTTGGATCGACATCTAATGTTGAGAGAGATACATGAAAGTTTATTTATCAGTATTATTCCTAAGCAGCTTACTCGTCTGTTTTCTCTTAAAACAAGCACAAAGTGTTGACTTCCATTAAACATATACTTTAATTGACATACAGTCATTAGGTTATATAACTTACTTGTCTCTGTCATCTGTTTATTCCATAATGTTTATAATATAACACCTCTTTATATAGATATATACAGTATATCTGTGTACACTTACAGATTCACCCACTTATGCAATTACAATGAAGCACCTTGTCATATAAATACAATATACACAAGGCCATACTAACCATGTGCAGAATTAAAAAAAAAATCTATTTTAGTTCAGCTTCTATTTAAAAATTAGTTATGTGTTTTTATTATTTCTTATCCACCACGGAGTGTCCTTATGTTGTTGCTCTTGTGAATGTTATGTGTGATCTTTTGCTGTAACAGGGCAATTTCCCTTTGGTATTAATAAAATACTAAAGTTATCTCTATCTCTCCCTATATATGTGTGTGTGTATATATACATATGTATCTATGATATATAGATATATATAGAGAGAGAGAGAGAGAAATTAGGATGATCAAAAATGTTCTGATCATCTTCATTTCTCTTCCAAGACACAGTTTCGTCATGAGCTGTTGAATTAAAGGCAATTCACTCGCACATATAATTGAGCACCAGTTGAATCTCCAATCAAGCGTTGTCTTTGATCTTCAAAGTAGTTTTCGTCATCAAGACAGGCCTGACAAGCTAATCACAGATCGTTTCAAGCATTTTACAAACCTCTAAATGTTTGAGTGTAATTTGACATAATTTCTATCTGCAGAAAGTCAAATTAGTGGCTGGATGGAAACATTATAATCGTGAGAGAGTTTATGATTCATCGTGCATGTATTGATGAATATCATTTTCATTATCTGCTCTTTAAAATATGCAGGCACGTCCTGCAGTTCCCTTTTAAACAAACTGTTGCTGCAGAAGAAGACATTTATTTCTCAATCATTCTCTATTCAGAAGAAAGAGCCTATTGTGGAAAGTCCATGCTGACCAGTTCCTGGAGAACATCTTCTGCCTGGTGCCCTTTCTTTCAGTGTGTCAGACTGGTCATTATGTGTCTGCAAATAAGAACGCTGTGTCTTGAAAGGACGCTGAGAGAATAGATAAACACACGCAATCTTTTCATTCCAACAAAAGAAGATGATTCGAATCTTTGTGCAGCTGAACAAGTCATGAAAAGAGCTCCCAGTACCATGCAAGGGATGATGATACTGTACGTGCATTGTTCTGCCTTTAATGTAGGTTACAAGACCCTAAAGGGGACGATATAATGTGGAGTACTATCTCTGCATCCAAAAGAATAATGCATGAAATTGAAAAATGCCACTTGGGAAAGGCCTGTTTCCAATAATTCCACCAAAACTGGCCTCTTGCAAAGAAAACACTCTGGTGTCTCAAATGAAGGGTGAGCTCTGCACAGTGATAGATGTCCAAAAAAGCCCAGAAAACAAGGTCTCATCTTGCTGTCAGCTGTGTGGCAGTGTGATTATGAAAACCAACTGTGAGACGTTTTAGGTCAAGAATGCAGCCGCCTCTGGAAGAAAGCGTGATGGTCAACATGTGTTCGGACTCAAAGAGAAAAAAGCGGGGCGGAAAACAATTCAGAGCTGAAACTTAAGAAGTTCTTCAGCGCCTCCAGCATGACAATAATTTACAGATCACATTGGACGTCACTCTGTTTTATGAATCCTGATCCACTCCACATGTCCCGTATCTGCCTTGTGACACTTTCTCGCTCACATGAAATACAGGCACATTATGAATAAACATATATGGTGGGACTTTAAGCGCACACTGCCTGCAAGCTTAATGATGACATTAAATTCAATTTACGTTATCAGCTTACTAATGGACCACAAAATACATTAGGGCAACAAGTTGCAGTGATCCAATTACTCACTGAAGGTCTTGTTCCTCTTTTATTGCAAGTCTACCCTCTGCTGGTTGCTGCGTGTTTTCAATCCATGGGAGCGTTTTAAAGCTGCGACTCCAGTTCCTTTAACTTCACCTTCAGTATCATTTAAAAAGAGTATGGCGACTGTTATGATTTCTACAATACGCCTTATTTTTTTGCTTTCTTCCTGACAAATTGCTCCCCCCTCCATAGGCTGTGTGGTTTTCATTCGACAGCAGCTGTGGATCCTCTCCTGACGCTCCAGTCTCTCTCTACACCAGTGTCTAAACTCAGGCCACCCTGAGAAGAATCAGCTGTCCACTTGTTTAGGCTGAGAGAGTGCTGAGGATGAGTATGACTTTGAGGGATGATGGCTGGCTCGGCTATGTGCGTTGCTGTGCCATATCTCCCAACGGATGTCTGCAGGTTGTTCTTTTTCTAGCTGAACTTGTAGAAGTAGGACTAATTTACGACGTTTCATGTGATATTAAAAAGCTGCACAGCCTGTCTCTTCTGTTCCCTTGTGTTCTCTTCTTTCAGTCAAATACTCTCTTCTTCTTCTCCGGCTCTGTTGTGGAAACCTTAGAGCTGAAACAAATGGTCAAGTAATCTATTAGTGAATCAAAAAAATTATAATAATTAATAATTGATTAAATGTTTGAGTCTAAATGCTGTTATTCTTTATAGTTTCAGCTTCTTAATTGTACGAATTTGTTTCTTTTCTTTGTCTTATGCGATAGTAAACTGAGTTTTTAGACCAAACAAATTAATTGATAATTAAAACGGTAAGTTGCAGCCCTGAACGTAGTTTACTCAATTTATTTGTAACACATTGTAGATTTTACCCAGTTTTATCTATAGTGGACATTTTCAATTACAACAAAGTGTTATCAATGTTGGTGGATGATTAATTTTCCGCCGCAGATCAAAATGTTACATTGGCTTTAATGGTGCCCTTGTTCTGCAAACTTATCTGTTGTGCAGTTTGCTTTGTCCATCACGTGTCTGTCCAGCCATCACGTGTCTGTCCAGCTTATCAACGAGCTACTTCACTGCAAACCCCCCTCCCAACCTGTCATTGTGAAGAAGAATTTGTCCTTAACTGACTTGCCTGGATGAAGAAATAAATATGAAATAAACACAAGATCACTGGTAACTAATAATACCCAAAGGGGACATTTGAATGTGTTTGATCAGTCCTTGAGTGCAGCATTACTTGTACCAACCGGGCTCCCAGCCTCTGTGAATTGTCCCTTTGTTGGCATGGTGCTGACGTTTTGTTTTAATGAAGAAAGGAGATGATGAGGAGGGGGAGCATTTACATTCATGGCTCCCAGAAGAGCGCATCACTGCAGCATATTATTACATAAAGCAATTAAGGGGCCCCATAGCCCCCAAACTATGGGAGATGCTTTCCCCATGATGACACAGTACGGTGATGACTATTGACTCCAGCCGGCTCAAAGTATGTTGCATGTTTGCAATGATGTCACTGCACAAACCCCAGTGGGAAACTCTCATGAAATGTTCTGCAATGAATTATAAGTTGAGAGGACACAGGGGGGAAATACCAGCACTGAGGGAGGGATGGTGGAGAGTCCTTTGATAATAATAACAATAATAATAATTATAATAATAAGAAGAATAAAAATAAAGTTATTTATTGAGCGCGTTCCCAAACAAATGAGTTTGAATTTTCATGGAGATGTGAAGTTAAAGCGGCTTTTATAATAACAAAGTATCAACTGACAGTGTGAAACAATGTGACAATGTCAAAGGGGCCGTTTGTAGAGAATTATCACCAAAATCTGCAGCTCCCCTCGGCTTTGCGGAGCTCTAAAGTGAGTTCCAGCTCATTGTTTAGCTTCCGGCTGCCACTTTACTGTTTTGGTTCACTCTCAGCGCTCTCATGGCATCGTTTTCAGGCTGCAGCAGGCAGCTCGTTTTAGCAAAAACCTGTATAATGCACAGAGTATAATAGTTTAACATTCAGCAGCTGAAGAGCTTTATTTCCCTCTGGAGTAGGTAGAGACCAAAACAGAGTTAAAAGAGAGTCAATATTGGACTTACATTCATCAGGTGGCCAGAAACACGACTCCAAATGAACAATAATGTTGCTCCATAACTGCTGAATGTGTAAATAAGCATCTGTTTGATAACTGTTTCGCCATATCAATGTAAAAGGTGACGTCAATGTTCTGTTCGCAACTTGTTTCCACTGCCCTCAAGTGGCCAAAGAATCTGCTAATGCAGGTCTAAAATAAAACTTTAAACATTGTAAATTCTGAAAGAAGAAATAACACAATCTTCCCTATAGAAATGAAGAGTTGATTCATAATCAATAAAGGGCAGCCTTGCTCAATTGAATACACCCAGTGTCTTTCCTGCTCATGCCTTACTTGGTCTGGTACGATCCAGGAGCTTATGGTGGCTAAAGCGAACAAACTCCAGTAGATATTTCTGAGTAACTTACATTTCCCTGTGTCAGTTTGTGCTGTCAGTGCTGACTCTTCAGTTTTTTTCTACTCGTGGCTCTGTGGCACAACATTTAAGCTCAGTAAGTTCTTATGATGAAGTCTTCTTTAAAGCAACTGACTCAAGAATGGGGGAACTGACAGGAAATGCAATGCACTAATTTTAACACTTTCTTTATCTTAAAAATAAATGTTTAATTGCAGGCAAAAAATGCCCCTTTGCTAATTTTAATACGTTCATGCTGATGAAGACCATAACATACAGTTGAAAGCTCTGGGGGGAAAAGCCAGTAAGTGGACCTAAAATAGAAATTTGTTTTTGTTATAGTTTTACCATTCATTATCGATAATGTTTCTCACCCTTTTAATGATGAACACGACATGTAAAGTTTACAGAATTTTGTTCAAAGATTGAAAAGCAGGAACATTTGTATCAGTATCATAAAAAAAACACAATCCAACATCAGCTCAAGTAGATGACAATCAGGCCAAACAGTCTTAACATAACACACAGAAAACACAAACATTTGTCTTCCTCTTCTTTGTATCCTTAAAGTTAATTAGCCAGTACTTTATAAAAGTAATTTTATCTGAACAAAGTGTTGGTCAGACAATCATAATTACAGTATCCACTTTACAGTGGACAAACGATAGCATCAGTCACCTACTCTTTTAAAAGTGTTCTCCAATTTTCAAACAGCTCATAACTAAATGTTACAGGCTTTGAAGTCCTAACTATTCAGGGGCTGGGCCCTTTCCTCGTCGGACCGCCCCCTCGGATCTGGCTCGAGGGTGAAAGTCGACTTTGAAGTGCAGACTAGACCAGGGGGAGGTATTTCAATAGGCCTCTAGTTCAGTTGAGGGGGTAAAGTTGCAGCCGTGAGGGGGGGAGGGAGAAAATGAGAGAGGAAAAGGAGTGAGGGAGAGAAAAGAGAGGAGGGCTGGAGTCTTTTGAAATGAGGCACCTGTACGTTTGAGGCTTGCAAGAACAGGTATGTTCCCAGGGGTTAGGGGCTTTGGAGGATTCAAAGTCATTTCAGTCATCTCCAACGCTCATAATCTGTTCTGAGAGGTGAGGAGGATAGGGGGGATATGATGTTGATACACTCACACAGGCGTGAACATGTTCTCAAAGGACTGGATGGATGGATGGATGGAATCTGCGCTCACACACATTCATACACACACACAGTAACAAGACAAAAAACAAACAAACAGAGGGTGATTTAAAAAAAATATGCTGGCTCACTTTGCCTCCATCAATGAAAAAAGAAATGTGGTACACCTAACAGGAGCTGAAAATGTCTATTCTACTGATAGAGCTGTGAGAAATGTAGAAACAATATTTAGGTCATCTTAATCGTGAAAAAATCTGGAAACACAATATATCAAAGAGAGAGAGAGAGAGAAGAAAAAAGAGTTAGTGGCCAATGTCCTCATCAGTGATCAAAGAGTAAAAGAGTGAGCAGGGTTTGCCTCATGGCGACATGACGGGAAAGTGGATGAGGAAACAAGACTGGAAACAGGAGATAGATGACACCCCTCAGGACTG
This sequence comes from Lateolabrax maculatus, assembly GCA_031216445.1. Taxonomy (NCBI): domain Eukaryota; kingdom Metazoa; phylum Chordata; class Actinopteri; order Acropomatiformes; family Lateolabracidae; genus Lateolabrax; species Lateolabrax maculatus. Next base: position 4,819,908 of record CM062217.1, read on the forward strand.
TGTGTGTGTGTGTGTGTGTGTGTGTACAAAAGCAAGTCTGTTTTCATGTTTGGTAACTTCTTCCATTTCACAATCTTAACTGTCAAAGCTGCGCTGGGCAAGAGTTTTATCTAAATAACCATTTGTATCACAAACAAAAATTACAAGGGGCTGTTTCTATGATCACTGGCAGGAAATGTCGATGCACCAGGGGAAATAGGAATAGTTTAACATTTTGGGATGTACGCTTTCTTGCCAAGAGTAAGATGAAAAGTTTGATACCACTCTCATATCTGCCCGTTAAATACTCTATGTAGCTACATATAAAGTGTTTATTAGTGAGGTTTAGAGGGTCTGGTAGGCTGAATTTTTAAACAGAGACCTGCCCCCCTGTTCCCATCCAGCTTCATTGGTCAGTTGGTTCAGAAACACTCCAACTTAATGATAATGTTGCTCCATGTCTGCCATTGTTTGCTGATATGTTGGCCATAACAACTTGTTAAGGTGGAAATATGTCAGTGTAGAGTTTACAGCTTGTTGTGCTGCCGACAAGGGAGCAAAAAAATCAATGAATGCAGCTTGAGCAAGTCAACTTTTCTTTTTTTTTTCTGTACAGAAGGAAAAAGCACCTACGGGTATATCATATATTATTCATTTCATAACTGAAACTATATATCTCTACTCCGTTCTATTCAATGACTCAAAACAAGAATTGTGTTGAGTTATTGGACTCGTAAAATCTTTATTTTTGTGAGCCCCTGATGTGTAATTAACAGTTTTATTTGGTCTTTTGCTTTGTATGTTTGTATGGCTTTTTTACTTTTTCTTTTTCTTTTTTTCTTCTTTTTTTTTTTTTTTTTACAATTTTATTCATACATCCCAATACCACATATCACAAATTTGCCTCAAGGGGCTTCACAATCTGTACAGCAGACTACACACTCTATCCTTAATCCCTCAATATTACTTGGAAAATGTACTTTCAAATGTATAATGCTGATTTTGTCAATGCTGAATGCTGTGTTCCTATTTTGCAAATAAATAAATACATGAATCCCCGTAACTTCCAGTGAGAAGAACTGACCAATAATTGCTGAAACTGCCAAACAAAAAGTTGTTTTAAACATAAATAAGAAGAAATGTATTAACTTATATTTATAGCTCAGTAGGTTTTTTTTTTATCACTTGCTGTCACTTGAGGCTGCCAAGTAAGAGGTACCAAATTTTCTTTTCACTTTCACTCAGTCTTTCTTATCTTCATTCATCTCCTCTATGGCCTTGTCTCCATCTCTCCTCGCCCTTTTTTTCCCTCACTAACTCCCCATCAGTCTCTCTGATGGCTCAACATATTTCCCAAGCCTCCCATTCGATTGCTCCCTCATTGCTTCAGACTGCAGGCACCGATCATCACTCTGAGAAGGAAAACAATGCGTCAGAGCACCAAATCCCAAACATCTAAATCCCCAAATGAAAAGCTGCTCTGCACATCACACATGCTGGTCTCAAAGAGGGAATGTGCGTGAGAGGACATGCTGACATAGTACAACACTTTGCCACATGTGCCACCCGGTGGTTAGGTGGCAGTAGAGATGTAAGGATCGGGGTTGGAGAGAGAGAGATGACTGGAGAACTGGTCGGGGAGAGAAATGTGGTTCACCATGACTGAAAACAGATCATCTTCCCTCCTGGGTCTCTTTGATGTCTGCGAGACTTATTTAGTTTTCTGCTGATTTTGTGGTAAAGGGTGCACATACACACACACACACACATGCTCAAAGACTCTCTCTCTCTCTCTCACACACACACACACACACACACACACACACACAGACACACACACACACACATCAAAGGGACTTCAGTTCAACCTAGTAGCCGGTAGACACTAATTCAATTTCCACTGAGAATCAGATCTTTGTCTGAAGCACCAGCTCACTGAATTATTACTTTACTGTAAATAATTAGATGTTCACTAGATTTTCAGATGGGCCAAAACTCTGAAGTACTGCAAGACAAAGACTTGTTTTTATTCTATGTCCTTAAACAGCAGGAGCTAAGATCGAAAGTTCATCCTTGACCTTGGAAACCGCAGTTGCCAAAATAATCTCCCCACAAGGTCTGTTCAGTAGCTGTTCTGGAGCTTTCGATCATATTACATGATCTTTCTCAGCAGATGGAGATCAATATCATAATCACACCACAGGTTGGTTATGATATTGTATCATTGGGAACAGCTTTGTGCAGCACCAATGCAGTACTGGCCAGTATTTAAGATAATTTAAAACCGCTGAAATATTGTTTTTATTATGAGTGGTTGTGGCCTACATAAACACACAGTTGTTTTCCTAAAATCAAAACAGCATGTGTTATTACAATTGAGAGATCTGCCATTTGAGGGGTTCTGGTGTGAAGTTGGCTCTAAAAAGGTGACGTCACACATTTCCACGCACCAGTCAGGATTCAGCAACATTTGAATGAGAATCTGATGAGCTTGATTGCTTATGTTGCCAGGTCACCGTCAATCAAACCGTCGTTGCTCTAAGCTTTAACTTTGATCACTGCTTATTTAATCCAGAGAATTTAATGTCACAGAGAAATACTTTCAAACCAAGTTTTTCAGGTCTTCAAGCACTTCTCCGCTCTTTCCCTGGACTCGTCTAACTCAGCAGTTCTCTGATGTGAGGAAATAATTGTTGTGTTTCTGCCAATTTTGGTGAAATTACAGCATAGATACAACAAGAAATAAAAGTCCAGCTGTTGCGTCAGTGTTGTGCATGTGAGGTACAGGTCCTGACAACAAATATAAAGAATGAAGAATTTATCAGTATGTAGAAATTAACCTTATCTCTCTCTTTCCAACTGTAGATACATGCAGCTCTGGGATAACAGATTAAATACACTGGTTTCAGATGTTCTTCAATTCACCACAGGGAGGCAGAAATGAGCTATTGGTCATGTAAGGCTTTTTAAATTTCACCAGTTTGAATGTGACATCAACTACTAACTTAAAAATTTGTAATTAAAAATCATGCAATTTTCCACTTTTTCTTACTTTATTTGTGAATAGAAACAGGCAATTAAAAAGATTTTAGATTGTGCTATTATTTCAGTATGACATGAGAAGTTTGCTTATTAAAACCTTTGACAAACAAAGAGAGTAGATTACAGTGGAGAGACATAAATGCTCTCAATGAAAACATGTTTTTCTATACAAACTGACTAAAAAGGGCTCTGTTTTTCTGTGTAATTTGCTGCTATAAACACCAGAGGGCAGTAAGACACATGACTCATGCGTGGGCAGCACATGCTCGACTTCAGCCAGACCAAAGCCTGAGTGGGAGAAGTCAGGTAAAGGTTAATATCACGTCTTAAAACACTCTTGGTGTAGGATGTGTACACCGCACATGTCTGAATTTGACTCTGAAAAAAGGAAGTGACAGTCATGACGAAAGGGGCCGGTTATGATTAATGGAAGATTAACGTGGGGTTTCATCATTTTGAGGCCGGACGTCTTCCTTCTTGCCTCTGAGTTGCATCAGATCAATGTTGCATCATAGTGGAGCTGATGAGATCTGTCCAAGTCAAGATCAATTCATCCATGTTATTGGTAAATGCATGCACGTGATGATTACTGGTCTTTTTTGCAGATTTGTAATTTATTTCCTCTGACACAGCATATTTTTCACTGTCACTTCATTATGCCTCTTCAGTGCCACAAAGTCATGAACGTAATAGAGTGAGACTGATTTGGGATTTTTCATTTAGAACCAAATATTAGATTTAGGATCTGATTTAGGAATGAAATGCACTTGTACAGGGCTCAATCAGTCCGATATGTGTATGTGTCTGTAGAATAGACCTACAGTATGATTCATATGTTCTTTCTTACTCAGGCAATTTCCATCAATGCACTTTAACTACATATATTAAGGTCAGAAATGACCAAGTGAGCACAACAGCATCAACATGTTATTACGATCTTGCCTTTCTGTATCTGGACATTACACTGTTGTCGCTGACAAATAGTGTTGTTGTTTGTCTGTCCGCACAGTGAGAGCACAGTAAATGTAGCCCATCAAACAAAAAGAGCGCTATGTCAGCTCTCTGTGCTAACAAAGCACGGCTTATCTGAGCGAACAAAGTGCTCGCAGAGACCCTAAGACAATTACGGAGGGGAAGGACAACAAGCACTGTTCCACTTGTTGGATTTAGGTCAGTTTATACTGAAAGATGTATTTGGTTTGATTCTCTCAATTAAAGGCAGAAATGTAATTTGGTGCAGAAACTGTTCGATGGATGGATTAATTAAAAAATTCTGATGCATCAAAGACAAAGAGGATCTCTTTGATCCAAGCGCAGGGAGATAAATGTGCCACTGAGAAACCGTTGGCGTCTCTCTCGTCTGTTTTACTTCCTCTTTCACACAAAATATGTATATGCAAAGTGGTGGACACATATCTGTGCATTGGCTTGTACACACGTACGTGCACTCACACACACACACACACTGAGATAAAGAGGCAACTAAAGGTAGAGTAACTGGTGTAGAGATATCAAAGAGCTGAATGAGTCGCGTCATGCTTCAGTGTTTGGATGGAATGACACTGCAGCAAGTCAACAGTGCAGCTTCTGCAGGGCTGCAAAAGGCCTTCACACCTACACAGCACTGAGATGCAAAGTGGGAACGATGAAGTGGAACTAAAGATGACAACTTGACATGTAAACAACACATGTCAACATTTATGATGATAAGACATAAAGGAATAAAAAGGCAGGTGGAGAAAATGAGATCATGAAATGTAGAAATCGCCAATAGAGAACTAAGGGAAAACCCTGAGAAAAAAGCGGCAGAGCAAGAGATTGAGATGGAGGGTCTGGGAAGGCTCCAGGCCGAACAAACACCCCAGTGGATCGTGGGTAGGGAGCGAGATGTGCGATGGGGAGGAGGTATAGGCAAACACACTGACCCACCGCCCCCTGCAGCTGGCTGCGGTCCCAGGGTGTGACCCCGCTCACCCTTATTGTCCACCCTGGCTTTTCCCTATAACACCACCGTTAACGCCAGTGCCCGCCCCGGTGAGCACACACGGGCGTTACTGTTTACCCTGCATGCCATGCCTTCGCTGTAGAAACCAGGCCTTTCTCAGAAAAAAAACAAAAAACAAGCTATGGTAAGTTCACAGCAGCCTCTAATTAGACACACACTAGTATTTTGTTGTTAATTACAACATGAGTGCTGGAGCTCAGACATGCTGCAATCTAATAATATTGTTTTAATCAAGGTTATAATTAAGAGAGAATGCTGTGGAGAGCAGTGTAGGAAAAACATACTGATTGTCAGGACTGTTCACAGATAGAGATTGTAAAATAGAAGTTTTATACATAAACTACCCATTAATTCAAAAGAATACAATTATTGTAGGGTTGCTAATCAGTCCCAAGGTTTCTGTGTCACGGAAGAGGTCTGGTGGCTCATCTTACCATATTCTCTTAAATTTACATGACTAATTAATTTACTAAACATACATTTAATTGTTGGATTTTATGACGGAAGGCAACTTTCTGGCATCGCTGGGAACCTAAATGTATTAATTCAATAATATTAAATTAAACCAGACTTGTAAATGGACTGCATTCATATAACGCTTTTCTAGTCTAATGACCACTCCAAGTGCTTTGCAACACATGCCAACATTCACCCATTCACACACACATTCACACACTGATAACAGAGGCTGCCATGCAAGGTGCCAACCTGCCCGTCAGGAGCGGTCAGGGGTTCAGTGCTCGAGGACACTTCGACACGCACTCCTGAGGAGCCGGGGATCGAACCAGGAAACCTTCTGATATAGACGACCTACCTCCTGAGCCAGGCCGCCCCAGTTGAGATCTCTTTTCTAAAGGAGACTTGGCCAAGAAAAAAGCATTGAGACAAACATTAAAGTTGCAGACAAATGACACAATGTACTAAGACAGAATATGACAGAATATTAAGTGTGCCCTCGTTCAGCAGAGCAGTTTGAATACCGCAGGGTGCAGTTTGTATCTGGAGGTCCTGGTTGTATCTTACATCACAGTTATGTCACCATCTGGAAGAAATAAATGTGATTTATACGCCCTGAGATGTTTTTTTTTATGCTTTTGGGATCGGTCCATTGTGAATTGTGGTTTCTACGATCCACCCACCTTAATCACAGACTCCGACTTTGAGCTCCAGGGAGTATCCCCATTTCTGCGTTTGTGAGAGTATCTTTATTTACATGTGTGTGTGCGTGTGTCTGTGTGTGTGTCTAAGTACTAGTTGAGCCAAGTCTAGCAGCCAGGGCGGACTATACACAGTGTTGGCTGTGCACACAGCACCTCAGAATCCAGGATGTGTAACCAATGATTTAATACAGACACTGCAAATATTGTAAGTCAGTTTGTCTCATGTTATAAAATATTAAACATAGTGCTCTTAAAATATGGTAAGTAAACACTCCTGCCAACTCAACTATTTCTACTTCTTTCCAATACAGATCAAATAATACAGGAATGAAAGTGTGTCAATATTTTAAACCAGGAGGAATAAAGCAGATTAGTGATATTAAGACAATCTCACACGAGTTAAGAAATTCACATTACTTTTTATTTATTTATTTTTGCTTTCCCACTAAGAAAAGCTAAATGATAAGAGTTAGTTCTAGTGCTTGAGGTTTGATCAGATCATTCCAGTCATTCCAACTTTCTTAGAATTAACAATAATTCTCCTCTGATCTCCTCTTTGAAGCCAAATGCAAAATGCTCAACTTAGTCATATGAGTGGAGCTTTAATTTACAATGCTAAGAATATATATATAATATTGGCTCTGTTGTTTAATTTGTACAATTACCAATTGTTAAAACAATTTGTCGATTCTGTTACCGATGGACAGAGCCAGGCTTGCTGTTTCCCCCTACGCTTACCGTCTGCTGGCTGTAGCTTCTTTAAGGGGTTTAATGAATATAGAAACAGAGAGATTCTTCTGGGTTTCTGTGTGTAAGTCATTTGTTGAAGATGTTTCTGATTTGGAACAGTTGTTTTTTTGACGAACAAGAAGTCTCAAGAAGCTCCAGGGCTCTCCTCAAGGCAAAACCTTTTCTCTGCATGTGTAGTTTAAGGTCTAACTCAAGTATTCTCCAAATGCAATCTACAGCTCTTGAACCAGTCAGGCAGCAAAGAAGTTTAAAGTTTAAGAGTGTCTTGAATATCCTTGTCTCACACTGTACTCATTGAGTGGTAATTATTTGTGCTTACATGGGTGTAACAACACCCATGTAAGCAAATCGTGTGTAAGAGGATTTTCATCAAGCACTTACAGAGTATTAGTTTGTGGTTACAACACTGTTCTCTGTTCTATAGGTTAATACGAGTGCACTGGGACATTTTACTATGAAATGTTATGAAACACTGTGGACTGAACACATGATTTGCATGCAATGTACAGCATTTGCAGAACAAAGCAACTATTTGCCTGTTAACTACCACCGTGCACATTTTTCTCACAGTTTGACTGATGACAGATACCCACTGGCAATGTACTCAGGACGGGAGTTAAGAGTGAAGTTATGACAGACGAAAGGAAAAAATCCTCCTGGCAATTTGGCAGAAAGACTTGAATTATTGAGAGTTGTTACACCTCCATTCCACTTTGGGTTTAACATAACTTGAGAGCTACACAAATATAGGAGGCCGCTTCACTGCTGGCAAATGTGACACTTGATGGGGGATCCCCAACCGACTTTCCAAATCAAAAATAACTAGCTTGTCATCTTATGGCAAGAGGGTAGTGTATAATATTAACTATATTCGCTTGTTTGCTCTCGCTTGTGACATAAAGAAACTTGAAAAAAGGAAATGTTCAATAGGAAGGTCACAGGCTCAACTATTTCCCTCTTTGCTTTAAGGCTTGTGAAGTTAATGTTAACTTTCATTTACGTGGTCACAGGATTTTGAGCTATCGGGCACATCCTGTACTCAAATCCTGTTACATCTTTCTTCAATACTACACTACTGTGTGACACACCCACACCATCATACACAACTGCTCTTTCTCAGATGTTGATTCTGTAGAGCCAGTGAAGCTCGGCAGACAGGCCAGTGTTTGCTGTAGCTGCTGTTACTCCTGCTGAGGCGACAGACAACAAGGGCAGAGGGCTGCAAGCTGTAAACAAGAACGGTGGCCAGATACTGCAAAAATGTGAATTCCCTGTTTGAGGACAAATAGGAGTTTCAGGAGGAGAGCGTACTTGTGAACTACCTTGATGTGTTTCTTCCTAACAGTTTCCGACTGTGGCGTGTTTACTTTGGGGGGGGCACCTTTAACTGACACAAAGGATTGCTCTTTGTTGACTAAAAGGCTCAAAGCCAGCTGAGACGTTTTATTGTGATGGCATAAAATGCTTAACACAGTCTTGTAGTACGTAGTTTTACTATCAAGGTCGTAAACTACGCTCTATCATATCTTTATCTACAATGCTCTCCATTCAGTAGCCTACATGTGGTGAAGTGAACACCTCACCACAGTTGTTTTGTTCAAAGTTGAGCAACAGTGTGGTTGCTGAGCTGATCTCTTGTTGCTGTCTCCACATCCGGTTGTTTTTGTTGTATTGTAAAGACTGCTTTTTTTTGTGTTATATGTTACTCTTTATGGGTCACCACAGTTTCATTACAAACCTTTTAGGCCTATTTTACATACATTTCAATATAAATAATTCTAAAAATCTAAACTGAAGTGTAAATTTGCAGGCAACCCTTATTTTTGATCTATCAAAAATGTAGGAAATTGTAATTTTACTACTTTGAGATGTCATAATGCAGTGCAAACACTGAACAATCACCTGACACAATTTGTGCTGCTTTAATTCAAAGGTTAATTGATCTAAATTCTGCAAACCACTGCATGCAACACAATGCTAATAATGTTATTGAAATTCATTTTACAATTTAACAGTGTGAAAACCTGAAAAAAAGAGGAATCATTTGACAGAGAAGAACAACATCAGCCCTTTACTGGAAGAAGGAAATAAACATGTCAGGAAAACTCACCAGGGTGGTAAAGCTTGTTTTATGTTTCCTTACAGTCCATCAAAGAAAAGAATGAGGAAACAATGGACAACGAGTGGGAAATATCTCAAAGAGGCCAACCAGCATCATCTTGAAGCCCTGAAGCTGAGGTTTTAAAATAATAAAATAATCAAGAATATTGTCTGATAAAAAACCCAAAGTGTGACCTGTTATTCTGTTGTGGAAATGTATAATCTTAGCTTCAGCTGATATGAAATCTAAAACAACAGTGTGACCGTTGGCCTTACAGAGTATTAGTTTGTGGTTACAACACTGTTCTCTGTTCTATAGGTTAATACGAGTGCACTGGGACATTTTACTATGAAATGTTATGAAACACTGTGGACTGAACACATGATTTGCATGCAATGTACAGCATTTGCAGAACAAAGCAATTATTTGCCTGTTAACTACCACCGTGCACATTTTTCTCACAGTTTGACTGATGACAGATACCCACTGGCAATGTACTCAGGACGGGAGTTAAGAGTGAAGTTATGACAGACAAAAGGAAAAAATCCTCCTGGCAATTTGGCAGAAAGACTTGAATTATCTAGAGTTGTTACACCTCCATTCCACTTTGGGTTTAACATAACTTGAGAGCTACACAAATATAGGAGGCCGCTTCACTGCTGGCAAATGTGACACTTGATGGGGGATCCCCAACTGGACAGAGACGTCGTAAATCCATGTCATGTAAGCACAAACACATCATGCATCATGCAATGTCGGACGCAGGAAACTCCAAATCAATATCACAGCTCCACGGTCGATACAGTGAAAGTACTTTAGGCTTATAGTGTGTATTGATGCAAACTGTGGACTGAGCCCGGCTGTGTGGGTGAAATCTGATGCAACTCCTGGAAACAGGTAGTCTTGCTTTACACTCAAAATCCCACTTTACTCCATCAAACCGTCAGGATAATTTCTATATAAGGAAAACAGAACAAAACAAGGTGCACAACAGCACGTATTGTTGATTTAAAACAGAAATTAACAGGGGAAATACACTTGAAGGAACTCGGGGTAATTTCTCTCTGCAGGCTGCACAGAGAAAACTTCAAATGCAAATCAACGTCCGCACCGCGACCAATCACAGGCCGCGGCGCGCTTACGTCAGAGTCGCCGGGAGCCAATCAGACGCCACCACGACGGTAGAAAAGGCTCGCAGGCGCAGAGCCGCGCGTTCAGCAGCTGAGACTCACCGGGCACCGGACACCGGACACCGGACACCGCAGCACCCCTGAGTCCGGACAGCGGCAGTGGGATTTAACAACATGGTGGTGGTAGCAGCAGCGGGAGGAGCGGGAGGAGGAGGGAGCGGGGCGGCCCACAAAGTGCTCCTGATATCCGGGAAGCAGCCCGGTTCCTCCGGCGGGTCGCCGGCGGGCTTCGGCCGGCCCATCTCCGTCGTTTTACCGTCGTCCTCCAACCAGGCGTCGTCCGACTCGGACTCCAACTCCTCGGCGGGGCCCCCGATACGGAAAAGACAGAGGCTCACGCACTTGAGTCCGGAGGAGAAAGCACTGCGCAGGTTAGATTCACGCACAAAAAATATATATCTTATTTCCCCGCGTATATCTGCGGGTAAACCTTTATTTTCAAAGCGTAAACCCGGTCCATTGTGCCGGGAGTTACCACCCGGACACGCCCAAAGACCCCGACCCCTCTGTGGGACAATAATAAACTGATTTCACGATTAAATCCCCAACTGGGTCAATGTTGCGTCAGCTGATGTTACAACTAGGTCATCGAAACTGTCTCAAATGTCCTCAACGCGCGTTTAAATTGCGTGGCCGTGGTTAGTGCGTCGGCCCCGCACTTTGAGCTGGCTTGTCGGACTGATCTCTGAGGGATTTGCGTGTCCGTGGACCCGCCCGGCCCGGCGGCTGCGGGCAGGACGCGCAGATCCTGGCCTGCCTGCGTGGCAGGAACATGGCCGGTGATTGCGCAGTACTGTGAACTCCAGTCACGTCAGGGAGGCTTAGTCAGCATCATGGAAAGGATGTGTCCAATTCCTGTTTTTTTTTTTTTTTTTTCTCTTTATTCTAGGAAACTCAAGAACAGAGTTGCAGCCCAGACAGCCAGAGACAGAAAAAAGGCCAAGATGGGGGAGCTGGAGCAGCAAGTCCTGGAGTTGGAGCTGGAGGTAATTATTAATGCATATTTGTCTTCAGACAGGGGTGTAACTAGGAATGCAGGGCCCCTCATACAAGAGCCTATCCCACCTTCAACCCCCCTTTTCCTCATGTCCACATTTGTCACAAAGTAATTTCACACTACGGTAATGTGGTGCAGTTTTGTTTCTAGTTTTGTTTTTTAAACCCCCCCCCCCAAAACACTTAATGCATCACTTCCCAAAAAATGGTTTCAAGTTTCAACATCTGTCTTTTTTCCCTCCCCGCAGAATCAGAAACTTCACATTGAAAACAGGCTGCTTCGGGAAAAGACAAACGGCCTACAGACAGAAAATGAGGAACTGAGACAGAGACTTGGGTTGGACACCCTTGACTCAAAAGAGAAGGTAAGATTGTGACGCAGAGGTGCAAGGGACGGGGCTTCGTGCTTGTCGTGCTAGTCCATCTTCTGAGTGGACCAACTTTAATTCACCCTTTCTATTTTTTTCCCTCTTGCAGGTTCAGAGTCTGTTGTCCACCGGGAACGATGCAGGTTTGGGGATCGGGTCTTCTGAGTCCGCAGCACTCAGGCTACGTGTGCCTCCGCAGCAGGTGCAGGCCCAGCAATCCCTAAATCTGAAGACTTCTCAATGGATACAGACAGTTCTGACTCTACAGACAATGAGGTAAGAGTCTTTTTAAAGATGGCTGAACCTTGCTCCTAAGGGAGCTCTGTATTGAGCGGCTTGGGGTCATGGGTTACTGGGCTAATCTCCCGTTTTCTCCCCCCTCACTAGTCTGATTTGCTACTGGGCATTCTGGACATCCTTGACCCAGAGCTGTTCCTCAAGTCCTGTGAACAGGAGTGCCAGGAGCCGCAGGTGCTGCTGGTCGGAGGGGGGGACCCAGTACCTGCCGCCGCACCTGAGGCTCTGGGGGCCCCATCAGTTAAGCTGGAGGCCCTTAATGAACTGATCCACTTTGACCACATCTACACCAAGCCCGTGGAGGAGGTGAGCAGCGGGCAGTGCAGCGACTCGGAGAGCGACGACGAGGAGGAGAAGATTGACGAGGCCACCTTCCCCATTACCGAGGTGGTGGTCGAGGAGGAGACGGTCTGCATCAAAGACGAGCCGGAGGAAGTGGTCATCCCCAGCTGTGACGATCACAGTCGGTTGGACGACTTTTTCTGTGCTGCCTCCTCCCCGGGCCTCAACGGCCTGGATAAGGAAGCCTGCCTGGCGGACACCTACAGCGACTCCGGATACGAAGGGTCCGCGTCCCCTTTCAGCGACATGTCCTCTCCCCTGTGCACTGAGAGCTCCTGGGAAGACATGTTTGCGAACGAACTCTTCCCCCAGCTTATCAGTGTCTGAATCCAACCCCCAACCCGTATAAGTTATAATATATATACATGTAGTGTTCAATAACTACAGATAAGCACATAATGCTTCATCGTAACGTAGACCACTGAGCCTGCTCGTGTATAGGCTAAAGTAAAGCACATAATCTCCTTTTTATTACAGCAGGTCTGTACCGCTGGCCATGCAGCATTGGCTTGTGGGAGATGGAGTTCAAAGTTCGCTTATTTTGGTATCAAATTACTACAGAGGATTAAAGTGATTACAAATCTTTCACTCGCTGTTCAAGATGAAATGCGGGTGGAATCCAGTATTTCTGTAAATTTAATAGGGGGATGGGGACCGATCATTCAAATAAGACTTTTTATTTATTTGTATTCTGGAGTCATTGTGTGTCCACATGTATAAATGCTTTCTTGTCGCTCTCCATGTAGTCTAATTACTGCATTAAAAAACTTTTGCATTGCATTTTGTCTCTTCGTTCCGGTCATTGTTACAGTCAAGGGCTTATACAGGGAGAAATTAACAGTTTTGACAAATTTTTGTCCTAAAGATTAGGGGTCAACAATTATATTTGTTATAAAATGTTCCACTTTACTGTTAATGAAAGTGGGATGTTTATGAAACTGAGGAACATATATTGCAGGTAATGTTAAATGGTAAGGCAGTACAAGTTTCTATCCATGAAGACAGTTGCCGAAACTTGTAGGTTCTCTCTTTTACTGCTCTATAATATTGTAGACCCAATGTCTTTGGATTTTGAAGTGACGTTTGCACAGAACCAGCTATTTCAGGATGTCACTGACCTGGAAACCTGAGGGTTTTTTTTTTTTTCATGGGTGATTTTCACTTTTGCCATTTTAGACTAAACCAGTGGTTTCCTAGCTGGATGTCGGGACTGTCCAATGATGAAAGGAATAAGAGAAAACTGATGCGAGCAAGAAAAATCCCATGGAAGTTGAACAGCTAGTAACTCCACACTAAGGCCATAACCTGTGATGAGGGTTTGCAAGTAGATATTGCTTCATTTAAAAACGATCACAAGCCAAACAGGTTTATCAACGTTCTCTTAAACTTTCTAATTTGAGCAATCAACATGCGTAACTTAATCATACTGTTGAACCAGGTCCATTGGGATAAAGCAATCTTTTCAGTTATCTGTTCAGCTCTCCTATCCTGATCTGTGGAATAATCTCATACATGTGGAGACACTGTTTATATTCCCTATCTCTCACACGCCAGCGCAACCTTGCTTTTCTGAGAAGGGGGAGGCCCCGCTTGTATTACGTAACACATCTAATGTAACTGGGAGTTTCCTGGGTGTCTAACCTGAGACAGTTTTAGTCTTTACTTCCCAACAGAAACAGGTCAGTGTAAGTATTGTTGCTGTTTTGGCATGGTGGGAAGAGAATAGGACGAACGGGGGACACACCTTTCCCCTCAGGCCGTTATCCTAATCACAATGAGGTCTTATTCCTGTGTGTTAGAGGAGATAGTTAGCCCCCTTTTGAGTTCCTCAGGCTGAGATTGGTATGACCCACCCATTGAACAAAAGCCCCTGGAGTGCCTGTTGTTGTGTGAGCTGATTGGATCAGGTTTTCAGATGCAACACAGATGTAATTGATCTTCAGTCTGCAGGGCCTGGCTGCCTGTCTCCGTTAGCTGTAGCTCCTGTTCACTGATTTCAAAGCTTGGTATTAGTGACGACATCCGTTATGTTTCACATCAGCAGCTCCAGTTTTGGAGAAGTTGTGCTTGGCAGCAAATTATCTAGAAGAGGATGATGAAGGGGGAAATTGGCAACTCACAATTTTATTGTATTGTGACCTCCATTTTGTGTTATTGTGGTAAGTTGAAGGAAACCGCACCAGCCTTTGACGTAGCTTTGCCTCAGCTACCCCCAAAGACTGTGGTGGGAAAATTCACCATTTCCTGTCTTGTAAGTGCAAACCACAGCAAAAACTAAATCAGCCTTACAGCTGTTGAGCTGAAACTGAAAAATATCTGCTGGAGCAGTTCTTTCGATTTCAGGCTGTAGATTTCTGGTGTATTTAGGGACAACAGACTCCTCTCTGTTTTGTTTTGTGTGTGTGTGACACTTTTTTTTCCCGTCCCCCATTGGTTAGGTAAAATAAGCGTTTTCATGTTTCTGGTTAAAAATGAATGATGAGCTTGCTAAGTTTGTCAAGAGATATTAAAACAGGCCTAAATCCTTATAGTCACTCAGCCGCCATTGCTCTTATACTTTTTTTTCCCCTTTCAGTAAATTTCAGTCGAAGTGATTCCTGCAAATCTAAGGTTTCTGTGGAAATTCTTGTCCAATGTTGAGATAAAGCATGTGTTTATTGTCACTGGAGACATTGAAGATGAATTCCCCTTAAAGAGCCCAAAAGATTTCCTTTCAAATGTTTTGAAACTCAACACGTTTCAGAACTGATATTCAAATCATCGGCAATAGACTGCAGAACATTTAAAGCACTCTCTTGGGCGCTGTAACACAATCAGTGTGAACTTTAATATTCATATTCACTCTTCACAATTGCCAAAGGAGTTATTCATGAAGAAAAGTGACTCATCTGTGGACGTCTCACATCAAATAGCGTAACTTGCATCTTGCTGTTTAACCAACAACAATGTCAAGCATGTTAACATTCAGGACATCCCAGGTGGGGAGCTTGTCAGTGCTCTCACAGGAGGGGTATGAGGAGGTTTCATAATGACCCCGTGTATCTTTTGAACTCCATGTCTTTCTATAGCGTGTTCAGGCAGTGCTGCAAGGTGGCTGCATCTTTTTGTCTGTGAAAAAAATGCTGCTTTACACAATCAACCGATGAGTGACAGGGGCTCGGGGAGAACTCCACTCCACCGGCTCCAGCCCACTACATTTCCTAACTCTTTTTGTATCATCAGAGTTGCCAGGTGTACGATAATGATCGTAACTGTACAATTATTTAGCCCTCTGTACAACGTTTGATCAATAATTCTAAAGACTCCTAAATGTATGAAAATGTCAACATATCATAGTTTAGTAGCCTGAGTGCTGCGGACTCATAGTAAATAAACTCTTTGGGACTGTGCTTCATGACTTCTGTTTTGTATGGTGTTAAACGGTTTAATTTTATGGTGTATAGTACAAAAATTATATCTGTAACCTATTAGCTCAAATGCTGGGATGCACGGTGTGTCCTGTAGCCTGCATAATACGTAACAGTCTGTAGTCAAAACCCATTGCAGTCAACTTGGTGAACCCATGGATATATGATTAATTCACTGAGTGTTATTGCCTGAGACTTGATGAAGATAGGCTCCAGGTCAGTGTGTTCCTCAGTACCAGTATGAAACCAACCTGGTTATGGATGTCAAAGTTAATGCTTAAATTAGAAACAAGTCTGTAGTGCTAACATGACACTGTCGTCACCTATGCACGGATTTGGATAAACCTCACTGCAGGCCTCGAGTTACTGCACTCAGCAGTATTATAAAGAGGATTGCTAAACCTACACTGGCAGCTGCCACATCGATGTAAATACAGGTTTTACAGTTGGAACTTTAAAGCTCTACAGACTAAACCGTAAAAAGTTTGCTCATAATGTCTAACTCACACAATAACAGAAAAAAGTGTGTACACTTGAACAACATTTGGAGAAAAAAGCAAGAAAAAACAGTACCAGCTGATCAAACAAGATTTAAAGACAAATTGAGTCAGGTGTAAAGCAAACAAGAGGTCAAGGCGGCCAGAGGTGCATAACGTGGCTCATGTGACAGTTTTCACATGTGAGGGGTGATGGTAATCGTGCTTCGGGGGGTTGCAGAGCCTCAAAGGCTCAGTCACCTGACCCGAATGAGGAATGAAAATCACTGAAACGATGCCCTTTGGCCTTCTGCATTAAAAGGCTAATGAGTCGCTGATCACAAACGGGGGGGGATTTAGGGCACTTTATGAATGATTCAGCTGGGAAAAGTGAGTCATTGCCAACAAACAACATCTGTCCAGGTCTGTTCGTGGACATGGAGGAACAGGACTCACCAGCATGTTTAAAAGGCAAAGTGCTGCACCCAATTTCCTGTTAGTGACGCAGGAAAAGGGCTGTTTAATCCTGCCTCCCTGCTTCAAAAGGCGTGGTTCCATTCTTATTAGGTCAGGCTTGTTTTTCTAGATTCTAAATTATAATTCAACATGCACCAAATCATTACAGAGAAAAAAAAGCCATCAGTCATCAATCTTTCAACTGCATCATCCTGTATGAGCTGTTCTTTCACTGGCAAGAAAGAACGACCAAAGGAAAAACAAGATCCTGACAAGACGCCCGTCTTGTCAGGATCAAATCAACCGTTTCTTAGTTGCATCACAACTCGAGTGTGTGTGCAAACAAGAAGCTGCAGATGTATGTGCCCAGTGACGCACACATACCAGCGTGCACTCCCGTAAAGACGCACACTTCACTCCTGTGCTCAGTCAAGGTGGCTCACTCTGGAGCCGTGACAGAGATCGTTATCCCCAGTTACCACTGGCAACAAAGGACAGTCAGTCGAGTGTGTTAATGCATGTCTGATCCACGGCGCTGAGCCAAAGCCCACTGCGGGAACAGTAGGGCTACTTATGGGAGTCAAATGTGTTCCTGAAAGTCAAGAACATGCAGCTCTAAAAAAGTCACGTTGTAGAAGTTTAAAGACCCCCTCCAGACAAGTTAAAGACTTAAAAATACTATGAATAATAATGTCTGTCTGATGTGTCTGTTTGTTTTGACAGTTCTGCACAGTGAAAGTCAAACATCCAAGCAAAAGTAAGCAACATCAACAACATATTCTTTGGAACAAAATCCGAGGTCAGCAATGAGGATAAAAGAGACGACGAGACATTTGTGAAACGAGTGACAGCAGGCCAGCCGAGGCTTCCTGGAGTGATATTTAATAGGCACAAGCTAATGCAAGCTGTGGGCAAACTGGCGTTACACATTACACAAGGCTCCATTGCCATGGTTTCACTTCCTGTACTCGTGGCGGGTCTGCAACAGGCAGCCTGTCTGCTGGAAGAAAACATTAATCACTTGGATTCCTCCTACACAGCGTGGCAGATTCTCCCTTTGAAGCTCTCTCAAAGGCAGCGAACCCACGTAACAAAGATTCAGAGCGGATCAAGGGGATTTAAACTGCACACCATGAATATCTTTTGATATCATCTAAATGACTTCAGCATTCATAACCTTGACACTTTGCATTTTACTCGATCTGCAATCTAATTCAAATTCTGAGGACCTAACTTTCTAAGATAGTTTCTGCAGTTACACTACAAACCAGAACGTTTGGATGGCCTTTCACTGCTTGCCTGCACCAGGCCCCTGAGGTTAAAGGCTCATGCGTCAGCCTCTGTCTCGCAGCAATTACAGAGTCCGCTTAAACATGATCACAGAGCACAGACAGACAGGCATGCACACACAAACGCAAGCCCAGTACGATAATTCCTTTTTGGAGTCTTATCTTCCATGTGTTTTCATCAGGACCACCTACGCTATCTGAGACAATAAACAACCCTCAGCCGTCACAGCTTGTACTGTGTCTGCTGTAATACTGAACACTCCCGCAGTGACCAGGTGTAAGAGTCATAGATCAATAGTGTTGATTGTATTTATTTCAGCTTTTCAGATTTCTTTTTGGAAACTTTTGGAACAACCTTTTGCGTTACATAATGATATACATTTTTAAACGAGACAAAGAGTCTACAGCCCCGGCAGCAGCTCTGTGAGGCTGTACTACAGGCACAGAGGGGCTTTGACCTAAATGCTAATGTTGGCTCACAGTGACAGTGATAACGAGCAGATGTTTGGCAGGTATGTAGCCCGGGAACCAGACACATCTGCGAGCTCATGTCTTATTTGCTCTGACACGTCTGGCCGCCCTCCCGTTCAAACAGGTTTCCACCGGAACTGGAGCGAGGCGAGCCAATCACAGCCGTTTATCTAAATATGAGGCGGGTTTAATACGATGATTGACAGAGGAGCAACCAAGATGGCCGCAGAACCATCGGTTGAATCGTTTGGACTGGACGATTTCTCTAAGAGAAGAACCAACAACTGCACTTCATAAGAAATATGCCGTGCTTCTGACAGGACGTACCGTAAGACAGGAAAACATTTAGTTGCTCTGATTGGTTCTCTGCACCCGTCGTTAACACATTTGCCTTAGTCACAAAAGGCAGTTCTATTTCTGCCACTAAAAGGAAATTGATGCAAAATACAGGAAACTACTAAATGTACTTCATATTCTAAGAAAGATGTGATCGATTAAAAGTCACAATCTAGCTGACATACTTTACAGTCATGAACAGAACGCTGTCACCACTGTGTGCCCACAACAGGTGGTTTCCCTCAGCGGCCTCTGCTGTAAAAGTGTCACATGTATGTACTTTAAGCAAAAGCTACACGGCTATTTTGGTCAGTAGTGAAGACAGCCTTGAGTCTCGCTTGTGTGACAGTGTGACAAGTTGCTTTGAACTTGGGCTAAATGACATATGTCACAGTGACAAGAAAATCCGATGAATCACAGTTTTTTTTTCTTCTGATCTCTGGACCTCTGGACCCAGTATTTGGGTAAAAAACTCAAGTGTGTGCCTGACTTTGAGAACAGCGTTGTGCAAACAACTGTTGGAGCAGTGATAAGAGAGTGTCTACATGTGCAAAGGGCCAGCTGTGGGGAATTTATCAGTAGGACAAAGGGCTAACCAAGGGAACACGCAGGAGCAGGAGGACACAATAAAGGAACTGATAAAAGCATGTCATGTAGCCATTACAGCCTTTACATTTGATATTTCAAAGTCTGACAATGACTGTAACTAAAATACAAGATGTCCTATTTTAAACATTGTCAACAAGCAACATTTATGGTTACAAAGAACACATGCTCATGTGTTTAAATGTGAAATTGCAGGAGCACTAGTGCAAAAGTACTATCCGACCTGAATTTCACATCCCCTAAAGTCTTAGTTTAAAGTGGATTTCACTACAACTTTTTTCCATAGTTATTTCGAGGCCCAGCTTTTGGTTGCACAACTTTTCACCAGTAAGCAAACACTTGTTCTCTGTTCCTTTCCATGCAGCCAAATTCACTTTCATAACTAAACAAGCATGGGGGGCCTGCTGCTGGTAAACTGGAGAGTAAATATTGAATTTTCCTGTAGGCGACTCGGTCGTGGTGCTTTTGATATGATGTGGTGGAAAGAACACAAGGTTGTAAGATCAGGACACCTACACGACTTCACCCTAATCTGAATCCCGAAGCAGAAATTAAATATCATCTGTCGTGGTTAATTAAACATATTTTCTGGTACATTTTAACAGAAATTATTTCAGCAGTTGTTCGTACTTCTTACTGCTTGTAATGGTGATCACAAAGTTGAAGCTTATTCCACTGTTATACTCATAACAAAAGCCAAAATGATACACAGATACCTAAAATCCTCTTAAAAATGCAATGGTTAATTTCTAATTTCATGTTCTTTTATCTTATCTTTATTAAATGTCTTCTTCTACCAAATTTGAAGTTTTAGTTCATCTTAGAGTACAGTATCTCTTCACTGGTGCTGTTTTACTGCGCTCTGCTTTCAGATTAGTAAAATAAGTTTATGATCCAAGAACTGCAAGAGCCTGACTGTGCACTTTTGAGACACTAAATCCAAACAAATTCAGTGAATAGGTTTCAGATTCTTGACTCCACAGCAACTAAACTCCAGACATACAGTAAATCTGGGATGGACACTCTACAGCAGACCAGCCTTGCAATAGCAGCTGTTTAAAAAAAAATATTAGCCCCGAGTACGAGTCACAGCCCGTAAGCACCGGATCCTACATTTCACATAAACACAACTTCCTAACACCTTTCATTAGACCCTCTGTTCCTGATAAATGCCCGGATCTTTCAAACTCGACATCTGTAACACAGACTACCCGTTACAAAATCTCAAGCAAAAACCTGATATAATCCTGATGACATCATTATGACATGATCAGGGTAATTTTCCTCAGACTTCAGAAAGATCCCTCCAGAGCCACAGAAGACAAGAAACCACTACTTTCATAGGATGAGTAGGACAAAGCATGACGAGTGAACCGATCCTCTTGTGTACATTTGGTAAAGTTACGCTTAATAACTTGTAATCATAACAACTTTAATCTGTAATCTGACTCAGCTGGATTCATTAAACTTCACTAAATTGCTCATGCTCACTGCAACTAAGATTCTTTTCAGCTTCAAACCATATTTTATATTTTACTTCTGTGCATAATTATACCAGTTTAAATCCACTGACTTGCAGTTATATTTATTATTAGCAGTTCTGTTTGGTATCTTCCGCTTTATTTGGTCTAGACTTTGTGCCTTGAGGCATGAGCTCTAAAACCTAAGTGAGAAGTTCAAATGAAAGAATGCTTGTTCCCCCTCATGTTTTCCTCTGCTGCCCTGCACCCCACCATCCCCCCTTCCCAAGGCTACGTGAGGGGAATGGGGGTGGGTTCGGCTCAGCTTCCAGACTGTGTGGCATTCCTGAAATGAGTGCTGGCTCGCTGCTGCCCCCGTTCCCAATCCCACCCCTCCTCTTCCAGGCAAGAAACTTTCCCCCTTCATTTTGTGCTGCTCCATTACACACACACACACACACACACACACACACACCCACACACAAGCCCTTTTTACACACAGATGGTGCAATAACGCCATAAAGAAGGCCTGTCACTACGCCGGCTTTGCTTTTTTACACTGAACCAAACAATGATCCTAAAGACTGAAGTAGATCTGCACTACCCCGTCTAACATGGAAAAAAAAACAGTATATGTTATCATAAATGGATAAGGAGGACGAGAAGTCACTAGTTTAAAATAACACAAATTTTCCTGCTTCTTTTAATAATGCATGACATTATTTTCCTTTATAAAAAGGCATCTCAACCACGTTAGGTTCAACCGTTCACAGTCACAAGACATGATTTTAGTCACACTCTTGACTTTCAATTTCACCAAAATGCTGATCAAGACAATTCATTTTATCTTATCTAACTGGCAGAGTTATGGTTCAGCCTCTTTTATTCACAACCCCATCAGGAAGCGAAGCAGGGTTCAAGGTCTCTGTGAATTTCTGGCTGGGTTCCACAGCACAACAGCGTGAGTGTATATTAGATTGTTTATCCATTACCCTATTGGATTATTTATGTGATCTGAGTGGTATTTCAAATGGTGGCCTGTTATATTTTCATGTGAAGGTGATTCAACCTATACACTTATGTTTTTGCAGTACATTTGCTGGTCTAAACACTGAGTCAAGTGGGTCTTTCCAGGAAAAAATGTGCTTGCAAACAGGAAGTGGTGGGATTTAGTGTGAATTTCACAACTGGCAGCGTCGACAGTGGTTTGCGAAGAACTGGGTAGATGGCATGAGTATCAGATGGCTGCCATGATGGAACATGCAAAGAGGAGTGCAACATGCACAAAGGCAAACTTAGTCACTACACAATACAGGTAAAGAGATGTACTGGGACGTTTAGTGCAAAAAATACAAACAGACACATACAAAATTTCATCACTGAATCAAGTAACTAAAGATTCTACCAAACATGTAATTGTGTGAGTTATCACTGGAGACTTACAGGGAAATGCATAAGAAAAACAGAACGCTGGCATCCAGGAAGGTGTTCAGTTACTCTATACTCTGACTGTAGATTCTCTTGAAAAAGGCAAGAATTGAAAGCACCGATCCTACTTCCTGCTTCGCTTTTATTGTTTGTGTCTGTATCTCTGTGTCTATCCCTACCGGTACACATGTGTGAGCATGTGCTTATCAAGATAAAAAGTCTCTGAATCTAAATGCTCCTTTACTTTGGGCAATTTCATTTAACTGTGGAATCTTTTTCTGTGTTATTTAGTTAGTTGTTAGTTATTGTTAAGTTGGCATTTTCTCTACTGCTGGCTGTGTGGTACAAACCTCTTTTACCTTCACAGTCCAGTGAACAGTGGACATGTAAAATAACTACTCCTGCTTTTCACTTTTACTCATAATTTTTTTGCCCAAAGATTAATTTAAGTTATTTCAGCGTTGAGCTCAGATTTAATTTATAACCCTGGCGTGGCTGTGTTCTCTTTATCTATTTGTCCGTGCCTGTGGCCTTCTTCCTGGTCTTCATGAGTGTTGTTCACCTGGTGTTTGAGGGGCACAGTGGTACTGTGGGGGCAGATGGACCCTTGATCGCAACCAGGCATCGTACTCCTGCCTGGGCATCTGCACCACATGCTCTGTGGCAATCTGACAGAGAAGAAGAAAGGTGGAGGAGGGATAGTTTAAATAGAGACAGATACAGACAGAAAGAGACAGATGGAAATGTACGTTGATACTTTTATTCACTCAAAAGTAAGAAATAAAACACAAACGTACAACTGATGATCACAGAGCCAATGAAGAGATAATGGACAAAACTGAATGAAAATTAAGAGCTTCTCAGAGAAGGCTTTGTAAAACAAGCCCAAACCAAATTCTACTTTGGTGCCAAACCCTGACACAACTTTCCCCAAAACACACTCATACACCAGTGATCCCAGACAGCCCCCAACACAGCCCTGCTGTCCTCCTGCTGAGCCAAAAATGGAAACCAAAACAAGTAATCTGTGGTCTGTTTGATACCACATACTGTCCTTAAAAGGAACACAGGGAGAAAACGGCCAGTGCCCGACCCTTCCCACTGACCCTCTAAATTACTGAGCCAAATTTTCTGTCCTCTGGTGTCATTTATCAGTCGGGTTCCTGTCATTACACCTTCAGCTCGCTGCTCTGAAGTCTGGGAGGGGTGTACTCCCTCTCATTTCTGACCGGTAGGGGCGTGTTCAGAGGGTCTGGAGTCTCTTAGTCTTGGAGTGAGACTGGCCCCTAATTGATGGTTTGGTGGGAGTGACCAAGAGTTTACTGTCGGGTTTAAAGTTTGGGGGAAGATCAGAGGATTTAAATAAAATCTCACGATCTAATCTCTTTTTCGTACATGGACCCTGTGGAAATACATCATTAGAAAATATATATGGTGGGAACAATGTTATATGTTATTGTGACAATTTCAGCTTGTCTGAAAATTTGAATCTTGAACTTGGGCGGACTACAAAACCCTATGTTTTGCAAACTCCCCCCAATCTTGGAAATCAGCCTTCATGGCCAAATCTGTAGACTCAGTTCGCATTTATCTCATGCAGTGATGTGTTGTCTTTTCCTTGCATTCAACGGCAACTAATTTCAAATGACAAGGTGCATGGTGTTCTGTCCCCAACACACGATGATGGTCAAACTGTTGGTTGATTTTGAGATTTCAGACCTCAAAAAATCTGTACTATTATTTTTTATTGTGATACATTAATATCAATGAGATCTCAAGCTTTGACATCAATGTGACTTTTATTTCTATAATAAAGGCCACATTTTTAAATAGTATCTTAAATCCTATTTGTTATCTTATCATTCAATTTAATTTTCTCAGTGTAAACTGTGGGAGAGAAATTATAATTTTTTGCCGCAATTCCTTGATGATCGTTAAAATCAGCCAGTTTCCAGTAACTTTCTTTGTGGTATGAGGAGGTGTTTTTGCATACCTGGATGGCCACACACAGCTCAGGCAGACAGAGCTCCCACGGCTCCAGGCCCCCCAGCACTTTCAGGAAGAGCTGAGGTCGAACCCTCAGCGTCTCCTGCTCTGCAAAACCACTCAGCTTCTCCAGCACCCGGCTCACCGCTCGCTCCCTGCACACCTCCTCAGGCAGGCTGCTCAGCAGAGTGGACAGCCTGGGAGAAATTGACAGAACAAACCCGCATAGGTGTCAGATCCGATGATAACGTCATGCAATACATAAGGATATGGTGTTTATTAGTTCTAATGTGCATGTTAACACATACCACATGCGCATGCAGTTCCACAGATGTGTGCAAACACAAATCTGGCCTCTGCCCCCCGCCCCAATAAATCCCCTCATCCCTCTGACTCCACATTCCTCACTAGATAATGTCTTCAACAGGCAGCATACCACATATTGTTGCTGTGGTTGTTTATATTGTTGTTGTTTGGAGCCTCTGTCTCTTGGGATATGCAGGTCACATGATGAGGAAGGCCATGGGACTCGGTCGTGTGACTCAGGGCTCGATACTTCTGGAGACCTCTGTTTAACCTCTCCCTGGATGGGGGAAGAAAACTGAATGAAAATAAAGGTGGGGGAAGAACCTGTACGAGCTCACATTATCTTACACGCAGCACATGTGTTAGACTGTACTGCCACACGGACTGTATTTGACTTACATTTAAATATGCATTACACACAACAGAGCAAACATGGTTGTCACATACGTTTTAGTACCAGTTTGAGGAGTGTTAAGGATGTTTGCCTTCAGAGTTCAAGTAAAGTAAAGGCTCTTGGAGTAAGTGGCTCTTAAAGTCTGTGATAACATGATAAAACATGATCAACATCTGATAACGAATGAATGAAGACACAAAATCTGGTCTCATCTGTGGTAGCAGGACAAATTCTGACTGCTGTTCCCCTGATCCATTCTGAACTCCTACACAGAAATATTCCTCTGAAATTAAAGGGAATAGTTTGACATTCTCAGAAAATACGTTTCTTTGCCTGACTGAAAAACAGATTGGCTCTGTCAAAAGGTATGGACTGTGGAGGCGTATTTCTATTTTACCTTTGGACAGAGCCAGGTTGTTTATCCATGTTTCTAGTCTTTATGCTAAATTAAGTGATTAAAGTACAGACATGAGAGTGGTATCTGTCCTTCTACAAACTATTTCACATAATGTAAAACTATCCCTTAAAGATTAAAATGTAAGGAAAAAAGAATGATTTCTTTAGTAGACAATCAGCATTCACTGGCAGGTAAACATCGTACGGACCAATGAGGAAAGACATTAGTTGGGATTGGACGTTTGCCAGACCTGGCTCTGAGCTCCAGGACGTCGGCGTAGCTCTGAGCCATCTCCTCAACCCTTTCGTCAAAGGCAGCTTTCAGCCCCCGGAGCTCGGTGGCCCCGTTGTTGATTAGATGGCTGATGGCTGATGAAGGCTTGGCAGGACAGCTAGGTGAAGGAAACACGAAGACAAACAACATTTATTGTTGCGTTCATAGAATTATAGTCGTGATTATGCTATATATGGTGTCTTTGTGTCAGCTTTGGAAAAAAATCAGTCGCAAGCACATACTAAGTCTCTGACAAAAGAAGGTTAACATATTGTGTAAAAAAATGCAAACAATTTATAAAATAACACACTTTTTTTGCTATTTTATACGTATTCCAGCACATTGGATTTAAAATGAAACAATGACTATGGGATTAAAGTGCTTAGTCTCAGTATATGAATTATAGTTCTCTTTATAAAAAACATAGCCCCCTCAATTTTAATGTGACAAATCCAAATGAACTGCAATTCATCATATTCAAGATTGGATGACAAATCATTTGCAGTCACTGACTTGTCTAAGATCAACAGATCTCAGAAGACAGTCAATGCCGGGCCAGATCGGTACTGCAGCAGCCTTCACCTCTGGCTTATTTCAGAATCAGCTTTATTGGCCGAGTATGTGTACACATACAAGGACTTTGACTTATTCCCCCCCCTTAATGTACAGAAATAGACATATAGCTAAAACAAGGACAACTAAGTTGAACAAAGGAGAGCATAACATTTAACCACTATGTACAGATATAAATATATATGACAAAGTATATATATATATATAAACAGCAATGAAAATTGTAAATTAAAGACAATAATGCAACGGTGCACAATGCAAAGATGTTGGAATAAATTGGAATTATTCATGTAGCAGGTTACTTTATATACATGAGGTAGGTGGATATGACACTATATGCATGACTACAATATACAGTATTTACAGCGTACTTTGATTTATGCTTATTTTTTGCTGCACTGCCCTAAAACTAAGTATAAAAAGGGTATGACTCATACACTGTTCAACTAATATGGATGTTTGAACACCTTTCAAGCTGGAAAAATAGGCTTGAACCTTATTCATTTAATTATTATGTGCCAACATAATATAATAATGTGTCACCGTTCAAATACTTAAACTATATATATACAAAATAAGAAAATGAGTACATCCTGTCATTATTTTATCCTTATATATAAACAAAAAAAATCCAAATATTCATATAAACAGAGTATGATATTGTAATATTTTGACATACTGTAGGTTAAATACGTAATTAATGTTATTTTTTATCCTTTACTGATGCATTATGGGTGCATGTGCAGTTGCACCTTTTAAACCAAAAGGTCTTTGTGGTCTTGGAGCCGGTTGGATCGTCCATCCTCAGGGGTAAAGGCTGTGTTTTGGCCATCAAACTGGAAGAGAGGACAGTTATAACAAGTAAGACTTGTTAATAGGAGAGACACTTTTAATAGGCATGGCACTTTAAACCCATTTGACCTATCCCTATTTTAACAGAGATTGGATACAACATTATGTCATCAGATATAGAATAAACTCTGGACTCGGTTTCTAAAAAAAACACTGTAAGGCTAAAATAATCTCTCCTATTCTATGTCTATGGGCTAAAATCAAATTAGCTTTAAGATGCTTTTGTGAAATGGGGCCTATTTTTTGTTGCTTTACAGTGGCAGTATTAAGTAATACTGGCTCTAATGACGCCATTTGTTGTTGGTTTTCTTTTTGAAAATATAGCAATTAATAGGCAAAACACTTTCACTTGTGTTCTAAGGATCTAGGTTTTCTGTTGACATGTTTTATGTGAATTTGTGAAGACTAATTGTCAGATTTTTTGTGCTGTTTATTATGACTGTTATGTGCCGTATATTTCATGTACATTTGTATATTTTTTTTCTATGTTTGTATTTGTTTGCATGCATTTGGCTGCATGAAGACATTTTTGAGGAACACAACTTAAATGCATATATACATGTACTACAAATATGGTCCAATTTTTAGAGTGTTCAAAGTTTACACATCAACTATTCAGTCAAATGTTGATGCAAAACTGGTTGGCACAAACTCATATCATGGCTGAGAGAAAATAATCACCTGGCACATGTAATCAGTCACTGAACGGTGGTTATCATGTTGTCGTACATTTAACAGCCTGGGTAAATATCAGGGAGGAGAAAGCACCAATGAAATGTCCCTGATAACATTTTACGACATGCCCCTTTGTCCCCTCATCCACAACACAATTCCACTGACGCTTCAGAGCAAATTCCTGACATAGCCTTTCAGATCACTGCCTTTAAAACTGTGAGAGGAGGCCAGAGGAGGAATGAAGATGAAGGGGACTAAAAATAGAAACACTAATTGAAGGGCTGTCACCACAGAGCGAGTGAGAAGAATGCAAGTTGAGCTGCCACTGTAGCTTTCTTTTCCCTGCTCTTCTTTTCTCTACACAGTCACTCCAGGGTCACAGGAATATCGCCCTGCCCATGACGGCTTGAACTCTTGTCCTTTTTACGATTAGCTGCTGTTGATCTTGGAAATAAAGGGTTTGCTACTGTTACAGTTATTGCAAGTGTCTAAATCCTAATGGGAGCCCATCCCTGAGAAACAACAGCAGTCAGGGGTAGAATTTAAGGATTTATGGCAGTAGGCTGGTAATGATACTGGGTCGTAATCTTTATAGCATGTTTGTCTTACAGGCTGCTGAAATAAAAGGCATGAGATGGATGGCTGCTGAAATTTAGACCCTTGCAAGTGAAACTTACCTGTCTGCTAAACTGCTGGTTTGTGGGCTTTGGCTCTCTTTCTTGACTTTCTGGTGGACATCTGAGAGTGTGGGAAGACCTAGAGATTAAAAAATAAAAATTAAAAACATTAACTACACTTCTTTTTCTGTTCCACCTCTCCTCATCTCTAGCATCAGGGCATTGTATTATAAATCTGTAACTCTCTTTGGCTCTACTTTTCTACTTGTAAGTGAATAGAAGGTTTTTTCACAATTTAGGACATATTTTCAATGTGTAACAGTAATTGATGACCTCTCAGATCACCTAGTATACCTGCTGTACAAAAGGTCAGTTCATAAACAGGTAAAAATGCTTTTGGTTTTCATGCTCCTAATTCTTTTCCTGATGACTTATTTTAAAATCAGCCTGCTGCCTTTTATTGTGATGTTTCCATCATTTGTACCTGAATAATCCGTGTCCCTCCCTGTGTGCTTGTTTTGAATGGTTATTATTATTATTTTTTCATCTTCTTTCCTTTTCAGTTTTTTAATACAAAAGCACGTTGAGTATTCCCCTGTGTATGAGATGTGCTATATAAATAAAGGCTGCCTTCAATTTTGCCTGATGGATTTCATATCCAGTGCTGTCTGACCCCACAAAGGGGTTCAAAGATAAATCTGAGGGGTAGTCACAAGATGATTAAGGTAGAACTGAAAAAGAACAAAAACAGTGTCTGTTTTACCAGCACGTTTACAGGTTGCTGTGTGTTACATGTTTTCCTGCACCTTCATCAGACCTGTAGTTAATGTGCTTAAGGGGTTTTAGGTCTGACAAGAATCCAAAAATATGAGAAGAATAGCTATATGCAAGGTTGCAGGAGGTAGGAAGCTTGTTCAAGTATTACTGCGAGTAAAAGTTTCAATGTGAAGACAAAATGTCTTTTGTCTGTGCTGTTTTCATATATGATCTTACAGCTCCCCCTGGGGTTAATATGTTGTTACTACACCATGACGTTGATGGAGAAAAACTTCACCCTAATGTGTAATCCCACCGAAGCAGCAGCTAGTAGTTTATACATAGATGTCACAAAGTGATGACACAATAAATCTTCATGAAGCTTCCCGAGAGTATAAAGCATTCATTAAAATGTTAAATACCAGCCTAAATGATTCAACTTCTCTATGAGCTGTGACAAAATTAATCACAGTGTGGCAAATCAGGGAGATGAGGCGCTTATTAAAATGTATAGCACAATTTCTCACGAGGAATAGCTATAAAAACCTGCAGCCAAAACTGTAATAGCCAATAACTTTTGCAAATTGGCTGGCTTTAGATTGAATAACTCAAGTTCTTATTTTAATTATCCCAAATGAATGCGGCGGATTAACAATCTGTACTGCTAAAAACTACTGGGGGAGGCATTGAAATGCAAAGATAAACCTCCTAATTATTCAGAGTTTTACGATTCCTTTTTTCATCAAAGAGTTTGAAAAACTACTTATTATTTTTTCTCAAAGTAAAGAACTCCTCTTTCAACTTCATTTACCAGGCAAAACAATGTAGTGTGGGCAGAGCTGCACATCTCCAGCGGCCAATTTCTGGATTTGAGACATAACTCTGGGGATTAGCCTGAACAGCAGTTAATTGCTTTAAAGCAATGACGCTGAATTAATCCTTTGATTTTTGGACTCCTTTTATGATTAGGGAGAGAGCGCAGGAGGGAGGGATGGAGGGAGGGAGGGAGGGAGAAATAAATGTGAGAAAGAGAGAGTAATGGAGAGGAAAAAGCAGAAACAACAACCTGACAATGACTCAGGCAGCGACAGCTAGCTGAACAGTCTTTCATCAGGAGGTAATGATATGAAACCTGTAATCTACAGGCGGCGGCGGCGGTGGGAGAGATCAGATGACTAATTATACTCTGCTGTGAAGCCTGAAGCAGTGCACTCTGGGAAGCGGCGCAGGGCATAGGAGGGCTGAGCCCAGGCCGGGAGGCTCTGATCGCCCAGCTGAGTAGCATATCGAACAGACCCAACTCTTATTTTAGGTTTCCATTTCAGACTCAGCAGGTGGTGGGTGTGACAAGAGTGTGTGTGTGTGTGTGTGTGTGTGTGCGTGTGTGTGTGTGTGCGTTCAAGAGGTTGGACAGGGAATTCGGGTGCCGTCATGTTTTCTTCCCGTAAAGCTGTCTCTGCCTCTATCTGCAGGAATAAAGTGACTTTTTAAGGCTTTGTGATCATTAGTTCATGTCAAACAGCTGTTTCTATGACAACAGAGCTCCGTTTTCTGCGAGTATGTGTGCTCATGAAACCTTTTTCTTTCTGTGAACAATTTGGACTTTGCTATCTTCACAGTGAGGTTGTGTTTTTGTGAAGAGAGATCGTTTGGGCTGGTCCTTGTGTTCCTCCACGTCCAGTGTAGATAGACAGTCATGACATTGTATTTTTGTCATGCGAAGTCGAGTTTAGGATATGCTTGTTCGTTTTTCAAAAATGTATTATTTAGTGTTTTTATTTTATTTTCAGTGTTATGCCAGGAACAAGGAAAGGTTCCTAATTAATAAAAGAATTTAAAGATTCAATCTCTAAAAACATCATCATATGTCGCAACTCAGAGCTTCCACTTAAAGAGTCACTCACACCACATCAGTGTTTGCGCAACAATGTTTTTCCACCTTAATGATCCTATAAATAAGGGTAAGGAGCAGAATAAGAATCAGGCTGGTCTAAGGAGGAGTATTAAGGCTTTTAGAGATGAAGGTAAAGGTACTTCTGCAACCCAAAAAATTGCTCAAATTTCCAATTTTGATAACTTACACTCGGAGAGAGGCCGGTCTGTGTCCTCTGCTCCTGGAGACTCTGTGTCCTCCTCAGCACCTGGGGCCAGAGAGGACAGACTGCTGCCCACGCTGGTGCTGGTGAGGGCCGAGAGGGAGGCCACACTGAAGGAAGACCTTCTGTGGGTGAGGAGGCGAGCAGAGGAGCTGCGAGGGCGCCGGGGGTGAGCTCTCTGAGGCTTGCGGAGGGGTAAAGGGAAGGAGATAAAAGAGCAGTTTGGTTCTCATTCACAACAGCATATGTTTAGTTTATCACCTAAACAACAGAACGCACAACAGACCGTTGTTTGTTGGGGTCACAAATGCAACAAACTTTAGACTTTCAACCCATAGAGGTCAGTAAAACAAAGCTCTTCTGCCAAACAAGATTACAGTGGAGCTCTTGTGGAGTTCAATAATAATCTAATCCTAATCTTTAAACCTAACTGTAATTTTAAAGAGAGATCCACCCTTAAATTATATCATGATGCAATTAAATGTTTTATGTTTTTGCCATCTCAGTTTCATACTCCTCGCTCCTGAATTTTATTTTAACTGTATCCTTAATACGTCAAATGAATTTAAACTTGTTACAGTCTGAGTTAAGGTATTCAGTGATTAGGTGTTGTCATTTATGTTTCATCTCAACCTGCATTATTTACTTAGGTTAGTTGTTGTTGTTTCCTACGTTTCCCAGGTTGCCTTTTGAATGGCCATGAACTTGCTGCTTTCAGTCAAAGGTAGACATACTTGGTCTAAACACAGTACTGCCAGCCACACAGACGTGAGTCAATAATGGCTCCCACACTGCTTACGTAAAACATATTATATTGTCATCATTGGCTACCGTCAACAGAGAATTTAATTGGCTATAATTGAGTCTTTCCTCTGTGTAGAACTGTTGAATGTCAGCACAGAATGGAGATTCTTGATATTATTTCTGAGGAACTGACCAAAACCTGGCAGTAACTACTGATGCTTTAGCTCTTTGAAAGTTTTATTTTCGCATCAAGGTCCATTTCTGCCATTCTAGAAATATCTCAGTGTGAAGTCTAGCCATCTGTGTGTGGCCAGTTATTCATAAAACAAAAGTAAAGCAGACCAACAAAAACAAAATGCTCAGAAATGGTGAAACGTTCCTATAATAATAAAAGCTGTTTTTAAATGAGAATCCTTTTACTTTAAAGCCTAAAGGAAAGTTTTCAATTCATATCAGCTCCTTGCGGAGACATTTGATCCTTATAAGTGCAGAAATATGCAAACACACACCGAACACACACACACACACAGACAAGCTGACAGGCGGCAGCTTGGCACACAGCCATAGGTAGACCCGTCTCTCAACTCAGGACGACATATGAGCAACAGAAAAGGAGCCAGACACATATCTCCCTCCCCCTCCCTCCCCCCCTCTCTCCCCTATGCCCTTCCCTCTCTCCCGCCTGTCTGTCAGAATAGACCCGGGCCTTAAGTGTGTGTGACGCTCCCATCAGCCTAATTATCAGCGTGGAAGGAAGCACAACACTTCAGCAACAGCAGCAACAGCTCTCCAAATGTCCTCTACTGCCACGCACTATAATTCCCCAAAGGAGTAAGTGTGTGTGTGTGTGTGTGTGTGTGTGTGTGTGTGTGTGTGTGTGTGAAGATGCTTTTTGTTTACTGAGTCAGTCTCTGCATGTAAGCATGCATGTTTGACTGTTTAAGTGAGTGTGCTTGTGTATCAAGATTTCAGGTTTAGAGTCTCAATCAAGTGTAGTGCTTGAGCATGAGTGACTAAATGCACCTGACTTTTCCCTTTTTCCCCTGTGTGTGTGTGTGCATGTGTGTGTGTACGTGTATGTGTGTGTGTGTGTGTGTGTGTGTGTGTGTGTGTGTGTGCACCTGTGCATGTGGGTGTCACAGTGCAGGATTTTTCTCTTTCTGCACAGCGTTGCAGGTGGAAGACTTTGAAAGATAAGTTCTGGGCAAACTCCAACCTTCTGCTGAGATCAGAGTTTGTGCAGGACACACGGGGACGGACGGAGAAAATGACTACCCTTCATGGCCAAAAGTATGTAGACGCCTAAACATTTCAACCACATGTGATTGTTGAACAGCTTAATCCATAACCATGGGCATGAATGTGCTGCTACAGCAGCCTTCACGCCTCTGGGAAGCCGGACAGGGGTGTCCACATACTTTTGGCTATATAATGTAAATACAAATAAACAAAATATAAAAAATATATAATTAATAAAATAATAACACATTAAAGTACAATGATAATGAAAATAAAAAGAGTAAATAGGAGTGAGGGATACCTTGGTTGAAACAAACTGCTCCCATTTGTTCTCAATGGCTTTCTCTTTTTTCAGCATCTTTATCGTGGTCCTGCCTCGGCCAGGGTCTCTGCAAATGGAAAATAATAGCCGCTGTCGTGATACATTCATCACTCCGGTGACCTTCTGCGACTCACCACTAGTCGAAACCGCCCTGCGAGGCAGAGACAGCTCGAGAGTCACTCTGGCCATTATCAAAATCATAATTCGTCTTATCGTAAAAACTGTGCAGTGTTTCAGATTGATGCCCAACATCAGAGCTGCCCGCCTGGTGCAGGGCCCAGCAGTGTTGTAACCTTGTGATAATGTTTCATTTCATCCTCTCCTTGTCTTTCTGTACAGTAATACCTCAGCTGGATCATTTGGCCCATAAAGCTTAAGACTTTCTGGGAAATTGGATTTGAAGCTGAGTGGAGGCCCTGGAGGCTGTAACATGATGACGTTTGGCCACCAAAAAAAATTATTCTCTTTGTAGCTCTTTTCTTCCCTTTCCTTCCGCTCTTTGCTTTTCTTTTTTTTTATTCTTCTATCAATTATTCAAGCCTTACAGTGATGTGAAATAATATTCCTGTACTACATTCTACAAGGAGCCATTGCGACTGAGCGCGGTATAGTCGCCTTTCAACTTTATGAATTCATCTATTCTCTCAGCCCAGGCCTCCTCTGACACTTGGAGAGAGACCATAAAGATCATCGTAGATCAATATCAAGGCAAGGGGGAAAAAAAGAAAAGAAATCTAAAGAGAGAACCTTGGAAAGAACTGCTTTTGAGGAATTAAAGCAGACTACAGCTAAAACGTAACAGCAATCCTGTTTGTTAAACATATACGTTTAAGCACCACGCAGCTGCTGCTTCTGCACGTTCTCTCCATTTCCTCGCTCTCGACTCCCTGTGGTGGGTCAATATCATAGGAGCTGAAACCTGGAGGGGGGGACACGAAGATGGAAGAATGCAATCTCTTCACTAAGCCTGGACCCCCTCCGGAGCTTTGGACTTTATATTTCATCCAGCACTGTCAGCTCGGGCCTGCAGCTCCTGATCACCACCACCCTTCCACACCGGCTCTCTATAGCACAGATGCAACGTCTCTTCAGGTGGCTCGCTTAAAAACAGTGTGGATTTGACAGGAGTTACTCATCGGTCAGCGTGCAGAGGTCAGTGCCGTAATGAGCCGATCGCTGATGGATATGTCACTCATACTGCTGTGTTTTAGCCTCTGAGCTGGGGTCCCAGGCAGCGGGAATCATTCTTTCTTTCATTCTAAATGACAGTTCATGTATTATGTATGGAGCTTTTTGAGATTGTGAAGACACTCCTTGTCATAATCCTAACGCTCTATGTGCTTTTGTGTCTCATTGCTCACCGTGAATGCACCAGTATCCTGTCAAACGTGCACACTGCAGTTAGATCAAATCTACGAGTTTTAAACAGGAGGGTCGACTGATTACAGCAAATGTAACTTTGGATAAAACGCAACTTCTTATTCATGTATGTACTTAAACTGACCACTGGTTAGTTGTGTGTGGGTGGTAAGAACCTTTGCCCCCAGAATAACTTACTTGGGGTCCCAGCAGGCAGTGAGGGGGCCGACTCTGCCGGAGCGATCCAGAGTCAAGGCCTCCAGCAGCCAATTCAGACAGCAGAGCTGGCGGTAGATGACCTTCCTGCAACAGCACACAAAGACATGAACGTCAACATCTATCTGAGGTTTATTTGCCAAAAGAAGCAATATCAATGTTTTTATTTTGATAATTCCAACTCCATAAGATATAGCAAGCAGTAAACATGTTCTTTATGACGCTATATATATTAAACTTTTTTTTTTTAATCACATCTAGATTCAGGCCAGGTCAAAAATAAACAGTTCTATTTGACGTAATTAGTTGCATTCAAGACATTTAATGGATTATAAACATGTAGGACTTAGGTTTAGCTGGGAAAAGACAGTTACAAAATGCATTCAAGTAACTTTACTTTTTCAAAGATCATTTTATCATTATGATTAGTTTGCCTTTATTTGGCAGTCTGTGCGGAGGGACAGGAAACAAAGGTCCGTGGCCAGGAATCGAACCGTGGACGTTGCACCCTCAAAGTAACTTTTACTAAACTTTAAACCCAGTCGAACCATGTCACTAAACTGTCCGGCTACAAGGGGTCAAAACGTCAACATGTAGAATTATTAAGCATAATAGTCAATAAATAACAAAGGCAAGTATTTTGTGAATGTATTACAGCACTTCAGGAGAGTGGCACATGTGATTGCTTAGATTGTATTAAAGGGCTAGTTCGGATGTTTTGAAATGGGGTTGTGTGAGGTACTTATCTATAGTCAGTTTACCTACAGGAGCTGTACCAACACAAACGCTCCTTTCCTTTTTAACCGTTGTGCAGCTAAATACAGAAGTTCAACTTCATCGGCTGCTGACCCTGTCTACAGTCTACAAAAATGTGAACTCTCCCTTTAACAACCCACAAGGAGGGGTTACAACCAAACATGTTAGCTAAGTTTGTGTGTAAGGAGCAGGGCTTCATGCATAAGCTTCACCTAATGCTCATTGATTATAATATTTATTTATCACTATTGATTATAATAATCATCCCACTGTCAGAACCACTGCAGCTGAAGCACCAGATGAGACAGGCGACAGTCTTTTATCTCTTTTGAGGTCAGAGCAGCTCACAGACAGAACTGTGGAAATGGTTTTGAATGTAATGTCTGCAACACTTTTCTGAACAGCTCATTTGTGTCAATGTGTGTGTCACAGAACTATGTGTCATAAGGCTACATGATTCAGTCTATAGCTTTTTCAACAATGACTAAAGGATAAATATGATATTTGTGTATTCAAACTTCATAACAGTATTTTGGAAAATGCTAAACTAATATTTAAAAAAATAGAATTTCATTTCAGTAACGTTTTTGTTGGCTGCCTGTCTGATGCCTCGTGGTCATAGAGTCTTGTGTGCTGGTAGTGTGGTTTGTGTTTTAGGTTTTTAGACAAAGTTGTTGTGTTTTATTTTAACGGTGTTCCTGATTTTAATACGTTTCACAGCACGACATTAAGCAATGGTGCAGTGCACCCTCCAATGGCCAAGAATAGCCACTGCAAAACCGATCATACCAAACAGCCTTCATTTCCAGTCAAGTTTCCAGTCAAGAGACCCAACTCTTCAATACAACAGCTGTTGTAGTGGGAACAAATGCAAAACATGCCATCTCTCTAAAAGCTTGGTTACAGTGTCACCTGCAGTCAAGCGCTGCCGTCCGTCACCTGGACACTTTCACGCTTCGAGGCTTTATGACCACATCCATTCCCGTGATCTCTTCCAACACATCAAACACAATATGAATTCTGCCTCCTTTTCTGCCTCACTCCCCTCCCCCCAGTGCACAAATGTTGCCATCCCGGGTCGCTCCAAGCTCTTTTCATTATCGACCAGGCCATTTGTCTGCCAGGTAGATAGTCTGCTAGATTAGGATCTGTCAGATGTCAGGTAACAGCCTTCGAACGGGGTTGTTATTTTCCAGATGTCTCGCCAGAAAACAAGGCTGTATTCTGGCAGTGGCAATAACGCAGTGTCAGAGGAAATGCATGTTGAGTTGGAGGTGATGTATCATAAACACAGGCTGTAGATTTGTCCTCGTGGATCAATGAACGGACAAATGTAAAACACGGAGGATTCCTGAGTCCGTGAAGATGAAGGAGCAGGCCCAAAAGAACACCTGAGCACCCAATCTCCTATTTAGCATTTATTATCAGTATATAAGTTATTAATATATTTATTTATAACACACTATAATTTTATTTTTTCAATGTCCAACAGCATACTCCTGCTAAGTAATTCATCATTATGTGAGGTGAGAAAGTCCTTTGTTCTTCTAAAAACATTTGATTAAGTGATTCGGCACTGGTTGGAAATGAACCGATCACTTAAATTAGGTCCTTATTTGTTTTTACAATGACTTTGACTTGGGGTTGAGTCAGACTTAAATCACACGAACGAGACTTGACTCCCTAAACAACGTGACTTCACCTGAGACGTGATTTAAAGGCAAAAAGTCTTTAAGAATAAGAATAAATCCATCCGCTGATGGAGATCATGTGATATGAGCCTGGAACAACTGCTAAATGGACCTGAGATTGTTATCTCAACCACTGTTTCCAAGGTCAAAAATAAACTTTGAACCTCAGCATTTATTCACTCAGTTCCTTCACAGGCAGGTTTCAAGTTGGTGATTAATGTGTTTGAATCTACTAAAGACACATCATTATATAAGACTGTTTACAACAATATTATACTGGAAGAGTTTACATTTATATTATATATATATTTTGGCTGGTACCAGACCTCTACTTCGCAGTTTTGCTCAAAAACTAGCACTTTTATAGTTTATAGTAGATTATAGGCAGCATTGCCATCAAATCATCTATACAAGATCAAAGCAGTGCACAACACTTGCAGAAAGCACTTAATGTTGCTTCTGTGAACCTGAGTTCTGTTTGTTTTATTGTCAGCCAACACCTGAGTTTCTAACAAGGCAGCTTTGTCAGAGAAAACTTTTTCCGACACGTTTCTCAGAAAGGTTAACTCCGGTTCACACAGCATCAAAGGAGTCAGCCGTATGGAAGAAATACAGAATGAAAGCATCAGGAGTATCTCTCACTGTCAGATGTTTTGCATTAAATATTCAGCAATCTGCCTGTTTGCTTTGCTTTGTTTGATGTTTGCTGAGGTAGTAACACATCTGTTTGACATGAATCAAACAGATGAACACTGACTGACGGGAGAGGGTGGAATAAGTGAAAAGATTCTTTAAAATCAAATGTTTTTCATACATCTAACTCTTTTGTTCAGTATGGTACAGCGTGTGGTGATTCTTTTGGAAAATACATCAAAACCTATGCCCTCATTTAAAAGAGTGAATGGTGTGATCATGGTAATAGAAGCAAATATTTGGATGTTATAACTAACTATGCAAAATGATTGAAGTAAGTGGTACTAACTGATCTTGTCAGCTCTGATGTTTACATTTTTCTTTTATTCTATTTTTTGCTCTGATTCCACAAACAATTCATTTTGAAGGTCGAAGCCTTGCACGTTCTTATCTGGCTCCCTTGAAGACCTTCCTGCATGAAATTATTTGCAGAGGAAATTCAGCATTCAGCATCCTACGTCTACATTATAAAAGGAACAAGGTTAATTTTTTTTGTCACCGTACAACACAGGGTTGCACAACAAAATGCAAGTTGTAGTCCCATTACGCTACACATGAAAAATAACTCTACACATTGCATAGGCTGAAGTGCATTGTATATCTGAAGGTTATAAACTGAAAGTGACAGGTTGAAGGCCAAAGCAGATGCATTTGTGACGTCTCTTACGCTGGAAGTATCGAGCACGCTGCTGCGCTCTACTGTAGCTGCTCGGGTGGAGGGTGCGGTTTGGTAGAACAAAGTTTATCTAAGTAAGAGAATTAATGAACAAAGCATTTAAATGAATGCACTGGACTATGCAGCTGTAGCAAGAAAAGTCACTCAGATATGTTGTGGTACGTGAATGCATCATGCACACACCAAGAGACAGCTCGGCCTCTCTGAGCTCTGTGTGGCCTAAAGAGTTTGTACAATAATTCCCTCTAAAACAACATTTTCTTAACAGCACAATCAGCCAAACACAGAATTCAGCTCTTAGACAGCTTCTGGCCTTGAGCACCTTAAAACACTTGAACATATACGGCTCGTTCAAAGGCCACTATCTTGAATGTTGTCGACAGAATAGGCTGTACAGTTTCTAGTAACCTTACCTCGGTGCGTCACTCAGCAGAGGGGAGGTCAGAGAGTGATGGACAGGGGTGAAAGGTCGTGCTGGCTGGCTCTTCTTCCTGCGTGGCCTTGCTTCACTCGCACCTGACCGGCCGGCTCCTGCGGGCAGAGGCCACCTGAACGCAACAGGGATACAGTGCTGTTAGCTTTTAATAAAATGTGAGGAGCAGCGTGATGCGATTGATACACAGTGGTAACATTATCTAAGAATGACCTCAATCAGCTTTTACCGATCTACTGCATATCTTAACTATATTAGATTAGACTGCATGTAGGTTTGACCAGAGTTCAATACATAGACTTTTTGGAAGGTGGTGTTAATACCAATGTTTTAAATTTTAACTAAGCTGCAAATGTTTTTATATTATAGATAAAAGATATTACAACGGCAAATATTGAGGCCATCCTGTGACTCTACACATCGCCCCAAACTCATTCATAGGCTACAATATATCTTGATTAAATGTTAGAAGAAATTCTGGGATACATTTAAATTTAAAAAAAGAATAAAAAATAACATTATTGAACAAATAACTGCATTAATAAAATGTGTGTACAGACATGAAATACGTGCCATAGAGTAGACAGAAGTAGCAGTAGTAGAACTACAATACATACAGACAGAAATATGTACATGAAGTACATTAATTGATTTTTGGGCCACTTGAAGGCAGCATAACACTTCAGTTAGAAGTCCTACAATAGTTGTGGTTTAAAGCGGAATAAGCATATACGATATACATTATACAATACACACGCCTTGCATCCAAGCTGATAAACTACGCCAGAGACACTGCAAGAAGGAATGATGGTGAGCTGATGTGAGTGGTTGCCTCACCCCTCTGAATCGCTGTCTGAGTCAGAGGAGAAACTGGGAGGTCGTGGCTCTGTTCTCAGCTGCTCCTCCCTCCTCATCCGCTGCCTCTCCTCCTCCTCCTGCTCCTCCTGTTCCTCTTTCTGCAGAAGCTGGAAGTAGCTCTGGCCCCGCTTAATTGCCGATGCCAAACGCCTGCAAAGCAGAGAGACACGAGCAGGGCCATGAATACAGGGCATCACCGGCGTGCTTTAATAATGATATATGTTCACTTTCCAACAACCCAAATGACAGAAAAGAAAAAAAAAAACAAAAGGCACATAAACCACAAATGTCAAGCCTGCACATTAATCTCCAGTTTTTGTCAGAGACATACAAAAACCATCAATGCAGGTGAGTTACAGTCATAAGTGCTCGTATGTCATTACAATAATCCCTCAAAACCATGCATCCATCAATCTACACACAAACACACACACACGAGTGCATTGTAAATCATCCAAATCAGAGCGCACCAAAGCAGCAGGCAGGCACAAATGACACCTAACTAGAGCATTATGGGAGAAACGTGTTACGTCTGGCCAGATTAATGACTTAATTATGGCGGTTTAGCTTCCAACCGTAACCTTTCCTCAAACACTGTTTGCTTGTTTTTCTCATACTGCACGCGTAATTACCTTTGCTTTAATGCTGCGGCGGAAAATTAAAAGACACATGCACAGAAGGAACTGTTGAGGTGACTTTGCCAGGAGACCGGTCGAGGTAGCACACTTCTGTGTTTCTTAATCATTTCACATGAGTAGTTTGCCTTTCTTGCAAGTAAAGGAGGCAGAGAAAAGCAGGTCAAAGTGCAGTCTGCTGCGAAGCTCGTTACAGTGAGTGGGAATGGAGAGTCAAGGCGGTGTACACGCGTCGGCTGTGTGATCCTTTGTTGTTGGAATCAACAGGGATTCAAAAGAAATACAACAGGGCTGTATGTCCTTTAAAATGAAATTAGCCTGCGGTTCAGCTAAAATGAATGTTAATGTTTTAGGAAGCTCAGCAGTCATCAGGAGCTTCAGTGTGACTGTGACTCTGAGATAAGCAGTTACGTCACATCCCAAAGGCAAAATATAGAGAATAATGTATATCAGGGTTGGGCAATGATTCAATGTTCTTGTTTATATACTTTCAGTAAATATCGAGATGCTATGAACATATTTTACAATATTCTACTATCCAAATGAATGACAATCAAGCGAACTGTAAATAGAAAACAATATGAGTCATTTGAAAAGGTACCATGTGGAGTTTTTAATAATTTAGTGATGAAAGCGTCCCTGTTTGTGTTTTTTTTTTTTATGTTTTTTTTTATGTTGGGTGCTTTAACCCATGAATGTTTTATATTTGTAAAACTTTCTCACAGCCTAGAAAAGCGTGACGTCATCTCAACGTAAAGTCAATGGACCGAGGAGGTGGGGGTGCTGCAGGTGGTGCCAGCGGGAGAAAAACTAATGTGCATGCAGTGGGCCACCAACGGCTCTAATGTGCATGCCTTCAATAGGACTCTGCATGCTCCAAGAGCCTTAAAACGTGGAAACCTGAGCGAATCTGAAAAACTTTTTCAGAGTCTGTGCCCATCGAGCAACTGACTTTGAAATGAAAAGGGCAACATCTTGGAACACAGCATGCAGTTATCTGATAAAACCATGATGTAAACGATGCAGTTTCCAACATGCTCAAAATGTCAGTTTTGCTTTATGTTTTTAATGTTTTATGAGGAGGGAAATACATTCATTAGGTTTTTTTTTAATCATATTATCATTTATCATTTATTATAATTATCATTTGGCCAACCCGGTAACAGCGAATGTAACAACAAGCAGCTTCAATTTCTGGATTATAAACATGACAAGAAACCAACAGGAAGAAGTGGCCAGTGACCTTACAAATATTCTTGTGACCTTTCCTTTCCAGGCGAACTAGATTTTTTTTTTGCAAGGGTGAAACCTGACAAGCAAAAGACACAAACGCCTGCATATGTTCCAACCCTCTGCTGCTCCAGTTCTTATTTGTTATCTAGCGAGCAGCTGGCTGGTAATATTTCGCCCACAAGTGGAGCCAAGCACTTCAGCCTAGGAGGGGGGCACCGAGCACTTGTGTTTCCAGCATGCTAATTTGGCCCTGTTCGGTGAAACAAGTGCACCAGTTTAGCTCGGAGGCATGTCTGTTCTATTTACATACCACCACACCCCTGATATTACTTATTAATCTTTAGATGTGACATCTAAGTCCAAAAATGCAGCAGTCTTAATTAAAGTGTGTTTCTATCAGCATCGCTAATGACTCGTAACTTCAAATGTGCAAAAAGTTTCTCCCTGGAGTGGCTGCCGGCTGCCAAGAGTGTGGGAGGTGGCTCAGTGACCTTGCCTCAGACGTGACTAATTTCGTTAGCTCTTTGTGCGAAAGTGACTCTTTCACTTCAGTTCAGCTAATGTATTTTTTAATTGATTAATATCTTGCAACCGGCAGGCAAGTGGGTGTCTTTCTGCCTGTGTTTGATGCACCACATGTACAAATGTTTGTGACAACGGCACCGGTTGTGCCTGAGTGTAACATGAAAGCTGAACAATAATATGCTGAAGGGAAAGAGGGAGGGAAAGAAGCCGACACAAGAAATCTGCAGAGTCAGTGACAGGCTGCAGTATTTGGTGTGACAAGAAAATAAAAGGCATTGAGACGAAGCAATGTATCATCAATACGCAAACACACAATGAAACTTTTGTGTTTGAAAGCCAAGACGCTCTGAAGTGAAACCCCATTATGCCTTTTCTCATCACCACCGTCTGTCCTTCCAGTCAATAACATGCCATTCTTCTCTGTGAGAGTGAATCACAAATCAGAGACTTGCTTGAAAAGCTCATTAAAGATGACGACTTGATAGG
Source organism: Lateolabrax maculatus (assembly GCA_031216445.1). Taxonomy (NCBI): domain Eukaryota; kingdom Metazoa; phylum Chordata; class Actinopteri; order Acropomatiformes; family Lateolabracidae; genus Lateolabrax; species Lateolabrax maculatus. The sequence continues at coordinate 4,862,858 of CM062217.1, forward strand.
TGGTAAAAAATTGATTGCAATGTAAAAAAATGTAGACATTTGTGCACAGGGGGAGGGCGGCGGTGGAGAGGGGGGCGATTTTTAACACATCCGATCGTGGGAGCCCTTGGGTGGCAGCTTGTTGCCAGGCAACAAAAGAAATAGGGTTTGTGGTAGGTGAGGAATCTTTACAGCGATTAGACCAACTAAGATGTTGTGGATCTATTCTGAATCTACTCATCGGCTCCACTCTCACATCTTCATACATTGATACATGGGAATTTTTAATGTGCAAAGCTATGATTAAAGCATGGTGAATTCTGAAGGTTATGATACACAGACCACTTACAAGTTCAAACACATTTCATAATTAAATCCTGTTTAGAAATCTAGCAGAGGAATGTTACTTGAGAAGTATTATCTGTCAGCTACAATGTGAGGAGAAACAGGGCTCGCCGTAGCGTTGACACGACAGCGTGGGATGTTTCATGTCAACATCGCCAGAGACAAATGGCAGACTGCGACAACACAAGCTGGCGCAGTCATAAATGACAGAGTACCACAGGCAAGGGTAAGAGCCAAACCGCTGATTGGTCTTTGTAGTGTCTACTGAGACAAAACAGGAAGGAAACAGCAGGGAATACGAAACCAAACCGGACTCTCGTGGTATCTGTGCGCCAGAAATGGAGCATCACAGTTTGCCTCCATATTGTGACAGGAGAGGGTGACTGCGTGCTTATGTACACAAGATGTAAATAACATGAGGGTTGTGGTGCAAGAACCAATCAAATTCAAGTGAATACCTTTAAATGTCTGTCCTATTTAACACCTCATCTTTAAATGGAAGAAAAATAGACAATTATTACAGCTGTGTCTGTGTTTTTGGGATTATTTAAATGATGTGACAAATCCCTGTCCTACAGAGGATTAGGGCCATTTGAAATACATTATTTGACATTATGTAATATTGTCATGCCATTTTTAAAATCTTTTTTCTATAATTAATAACTATAATCAAAGAGCTCCAATATTATTTTCTTTCACATGGCATTACTCTTTCATAGTCTCCTCCTATGAAGATTCTTTTCACTTGTCAAAATAAATAATTTGCTGTATCAGGATGTCCCGAAGGTTATTGCACTCAAACAGGGAAAAGCTATGTTCAAATCTTGAAAAGTCAGTTTAACATAAGGGTTGTGTTAGTTACTGTGGTTTTCCAGAGTTAAATATACCTTGTGAACTGACTAACAGATAATATTGATAATATTTGAGCGTCCCTGAGCCTTGCTCTATCCAAAATTAAAAATTCGACCTAGTAGCACCTCTAAAGCTCACTAATTAACATGTTACATCTCCTTTATTTAAACTGTACTTCAACGGAAATGTAAAAATGTCACGTTGTGGTTTCACGGTGCGTTAAATGCTTTAACTATTTCTTGACTCATTCTCAGCAAGAAAAAAAGGCATATATAGAAATAATCATATCTCCGTAAAAAAATAAAAAACTATTCCTTTAATGAAAGTGGTCTGTAGATTATCCGCAGTAACAAGGATACTGTTTGAGAAAAGACTTGTTGTCTGCCATGAGCAATTCAATTGAAATTCAATTCACAGGTAAATAAAACCAAAACAATCAGCATGGCTGGATGCCACTAAAGGTAAGTGACAAAATGCGTTTTTTGTGATTTAGGTGTAGTGACCCTTTGTGAATACTGTGGCGAGGGGAGATAATGGTGATAATCGGATGGTTCATATTTCCATTATGACATCCATTATGGCATGTGGTATTGCTGAAAAACAGACCGCTTACAAGTCAAAATGTTTCCGACTAAATGCCCGGGCAGAAATAAAAACCAAGCTGATTAAGTTTAAGAGGTTTGCTCTGGCCAGAGAAGCAGTGAGATGTATGAGCGTTCGACATGCGAGCTGACAGACAATGGGGATGCCATTTGGCCTAAAAGGCATCACAGCTCCAAATCATTACTACTGGATTCACTTTCGGGGATAAACAGCCACAATTCATCTGGGGGTTAGTTTCTCCTGTGAAAATGCCAACCTTTTCCCCATAACACCTGTATGAATAATTCAACACTCTGGGCTCTATCAGAGGCTGTCAGAAATGTCAGCCGGTTGGAAGTACCCTTGGCTGCCCCCAGAGGATGTTGTCTCTACACCCTGTGGTGGGGTTAGGGGGTTGCACACACACTCACCCGACCAAATGCCACAGCTTTTTCAGATCCAGGACTCCACTGCCCGGAGGACATAGAAACACTGAAAGCTGAGCATACCTGCAGTGAGCAAACTGTTGCCATTTTCCCTTTTTCCATGAGCTATTTTATTGTTAAATGTGACTTTTTCCCATAAATAAGCGCAGTCCACATCGGTTTCAGGGGAAATAGCAGATCAACGCCACATATTTGTATCAACGGAAGGGACTCCATTTTTCCATATTTGCAAAACACCAACATGTAACTCTCACCTGGCGTGGCCCAGATGCTTCCTCAGGGAAACGATATCTGCTCTTTTTCCAGCCTGGGTACGACAAACCGGCAAACTCTAAAAAGAAAGTGGATAAAAGACAAAGACATAAAAACAAAAGGACAAGCAGCTATTATCTTTTTGTCATCCGAGTTTCTCTGGAGCTCAGAGCACTTCTTCACCCATGAAAGACTCTGCCCCATCCCCATGTGACCTCTGCAGAGGCAAATTGGGAAGCAGGCCAAGAGTACAAATTGTATCTCTAATATGACGTTGCTTATGGAAATGAGATAATCAGGCAATTAATCGCTACATAATTACCTGCAATAAGTAAAAAAGCCCCAGTATGCAAGATAAACTGATGTTTTCTACAGTATGAATTAGATAACAGGGTGTGAGAGGAGTATAAATGTGTGCGATTGACAGTCACACCTTACTTCCTACTGTAGAATCTGGAGGGTTGCTGTTAATGGATTGGTCAACTATCTTTGGCGGATCATCTGTAGTCACCTTGGAATAAACCATCAGAGCCCGAGACAAAGGGGCCTTAACTTGGACTGGATATTCAGGGGGATTTTATACCTTCAGATTTTTCATTTTATTTATTTAGCCATCCAAAAAACACATTCAATCCTGGAGAATGACATGTTAAAGTGAGAACACTTTTTTCCAACATGGTCTCAAATGGTTAAAAACTGAATTTAAAATCAGAAATTAAACAAAAAAATCCTTTATCTTTGTAAACCACATAATGCCGTGTGAGAATGGTGTAGCAACAGTAACTAGGGGACCGGACTTCTAGAGGTTCATCTTGTTTTCTGAACACAAATTACTCAAGAAAGTGTCTCTTAATTTGCAATAATGAATTGAGTTTATAGTTGAGTAGATACTTAAGTATCTAAAGGATTGGCAAGCTAAATGAAATGCTTCAGTCTTTGCAGCATTTACTGCACCATCACTAATGCTTTTTCGACTTTAAAAATGTTAACATCTACTCAAGAGAGTGTTTCTTTCCCCCTGTTAAACATCCGTCAAACTCCAGACTGAAAAGCAAGCCAAAGATTGTTCCAGATCACTCTCCATTTTTTTCAGGCCACCGCACAAGGTTCACTTCTCCGTTCCTGAGACCAAATTTTGTTGCTGACTAATAGCATTCATGAGTCTGATTACTGGTTCAATTTGTAGTCATGCAAAATCCACCCGTTAAACTGCACCGACCCCTCCGGTAGGTCTGTCAGTACAAGTTCACGCTGTGCAGCCAGAAGCTGTTCAAATTTTTATTTGTAAAAGTTTTATTCAAAATATTGAGAAGATTCCAAAGTTTTCCGACACCAGATATGGCTGAATTTGGGGAAAAATTCAATAAAGGGTTGAACAAACTGATAGGGAATATATAAAAGTTTAAAACTGTATATAAAGGGGGTTAAAGAAAATGGAGTTCCAGAGAGTAAATGCTGAATTGTTGGTGGTTAACACAGTTAAAAATGCTACTCCCTAAGTGTCATTACTTTTTTAGATTTATGACAAAGCTACAGATGAACTGGACAAGGACCAAGCAGAGCTCTTCAAGCTGCAACTTCCAAAGGACAAGCGAAGGTGCCGGAGAGCATGCAGATGCCACGGCCGTCATATTTCACTGTGAGGCCTCTCTCCGAGCAGTCCTGCCCCTGCTCCGCCCCACCGTCCCTCTTCATCATCCTCCTCACCCTCCGCCCCCCCCCCCATCATCCCCCTTGTCCCCACACGCTTCGGCTGATGGATGAGCTCATTTGCTGCAAATCTCTTTCGAGTCAAACCGGGACACTGTTGTTGCCTCTCTGCTGGGCTACTTCAGTGGACACAGAGAAGAGAGACCTCAGCATATAAATACTGTATGTGCACACATGAACACACATACACACACACACAGAAGATACATGTTCCAATACGTACATGCAACGGAGAAACTTCTTACGCAAATGGTCTGTGAAGCGGCCTGTGTCTTTCCACCAGCACCCAGGAGTAACACACACACACATACGCCAAACAATGTTGTTAGTATTTGTCTTAACAGCACCGCAGAGAGCTGAATCAAAAGCACTGTAAATGCAATAACAGAGCGGGAAACTGCAGAAGATGAGATTGCCTTGTTTTCCCTCCTTGGTGATTTACAGTGTATACGGGGCTACTCCTGTTTACTGTAGTCATAGAGACAATGGATTGGCAACAGGCATGGATAAACCAATTCAGCGAATGAATTTCTTCTTAGACCAATCGCTTCATGTGAGATGGAGGTTCATCTCTCCGTTATCATTATTTCTGACTCATTGCTGGCTGCCATGACTTGTAAAGCGGCTTTCGAAAAAAAAAAAAATATTTCCATAGATGAGCCACTCCATTCTGATGTGTCAGTTTTGATACGTATACCACGTCTCTCTGTTCGCCGGCCTCACGGTAACTGTGATGAATGCGGCGTCCACGGGGACAAACCAGCCGTTTGACACTTCATCCTCCGTGATGCATTGGCTGCTAATGTCCCGTGGATGTGCGGCGGGCCGTCTGAGGCCTGGTGATTCGCGGTGACTGGCCTCCGCTGAGCCCTCCCCTGAACACAGGGGACCGTAATCATCTTAGAAAGCGGCGACGTCTTACTTCAAAATGTGTTTGTTAGTGGGAACAGGGCTTGGGGGAGGATCAGACACAGCATCTGTGTTACTGATTAGGAAAACTGACTCCGCAGAACCCACCGGGGCTTCGAAACTATCTCTGAAACATCCTCTCTCCAACTCAGATGGCGCTGAGTACGTTTAAAGCAAACGGGGTCACGGGTGTGTCTCCCATCCTTTGACTGCAGGTCCGAAATGAGCATTCATCTGGACGAGAAAATTAGATTTGCGACACACTGGATGTGCTCGAGGGGTCAGCGTCCATTAAAAGTAGCTGAAAGCACCGCTCTTGAATGGGACTGCTCGGTGTCGCCCTCGGGGTGGGGGGGGGGGGGGGGTTACTGATGAATAAGAGATGGAGGCCCTGCCATGAAACCAAAGGGATCACAAACACACAGATGAAAATATCACTTGAGCAGGACATTAACAGTTCAATGAAGGAGAAGCAGCAGGGACGATGGACACTTTCTGATCTTTAGGAGCGTCCAGATGGGACGACTCAGATATCAGAAAAAAAGATCAGCGAGAGACAGTTTTGGTTCCTTCAAATGAGACGTTATTTAAATTATCTTTATAATTCTGGTTGAGATGACTAAAGTTAATCCTGATTAAAGACATCAAAATGCTTTGGGAAAAGATATTCTCGAAAACATGAGAAAGTGCACAGGATGTGAGTGAAGTCGTGCAGTCTCATGCAGGTTCAGGACTGAAATACCGTTGGCTCGTGTTGCTGGCCCTCATCCTGCAGGGGCCCCGGTCTGGTCTGCAGCCGGTCGCGGCTGTCCCGGGAGTCGGGCTCCCTCCGAGCGGGACGTCCGGGGCGAAGCTTGTGGTCCCGGACCCGGACGGACCTCACTGCGGCGGAGCGACCCGGACCCGGCGTCCGACCAATCATGACACGACGAGCTCAAACTGCGACATGTGGTGAAAAAAAGACGAAGATGAATAAGTTACAGTGTTAAAATAACACAGCAGGACACCATGGTGACGGCAGCGGAAGTCCGGCCCACGAGGAAGAGGAAGTTACACCGTGTGGCCAAAAGTCTGTGGACAGTCCCACAAGCCTCGTGTGCACTAACCAGCGCTGAATGTGTTGAGCTTTCACTCTGTCAGGCCTTTGCTTGGTCGGTTTATAATACAATGAAAGAAGAGTCATGATGAGCAGATTGTGGTTGAAGCCGGTTTATTCTGAGGGACTGAAACAGGTGGAGGGGGCCACAGAGGCACAGAGGCATCAGGACAGACTGACGCCTGAATATCAAATATCTACACATAGAAAGGTTAAAACAACAAACCAACACACAACCTGAAAAACACACTCTTCAGAGGCTGTGAGGGGAAAACTCTGCAAAATATGTTAATTCACAATTTAATGCATTTAACTACAGTATGTGATACTTACCTTAACATTTATGATGGCTCTGTTCCATTAAGTGTAAGTCCGGCAAGACCCGGAATGCAACACACCTAAATGGAATGCAGCTGTAATTTATTATTATTATTATTATGAATAACACCAGTGTTTTCATACTTTGACAATAGTTGTCCCAATAAGTGCCGATAGTGAACCACCATGCACAAACCAGGACCCTGAAAATGAAGCAGCTAAATGGAATTCAACCATCATTACTTTTATTTCATTACTTACATCTGTGCGTTTCAATTTCAAAATGTCTGACATGAAAAATCCCTATTCTCCTCTAATTGTTGTCTCACTCTCATTACGATAAGAGTCTCACAACCTGCAAACATAAGCCTACTTGATTATTGAGTGGCATGAGCAATGAATTCCTCTGCTCGGCTACATTAACTTGTTTTCGTCAGCGACTTAATCACTCCCCGCTGATATTATAGATCTTATGCAATCATCAATCACACTCAAAATATTTTGACTAGTGAGCCAAATCTTCTGTGATAGCTGGTTTTGTCTAAATCACCACTCTGTTTGTGAGACTGCATGAAATCAATCTAAATGAATAAATCAAGATAATGTTGCAGAATCAATAATAATTTTCCCTCAGTCCATTAATCTACCTTTCCTTGCTCCATCTCTGCAGTACAATTGCAGTCCATGAAGTTCTGAGATCAACCTGAAAAACCGCTCAACCTACTAATTGTAAAGATTACACTATAATCACCTTGTGACCAGTTATCTGTTTTACTACACAGACAAAGAAAAATGTGTTGGAAAACAGAATAGACATACACAATGAGTTAATAAACTGTGTGAGGCTGGATTGACTCGACCTTCTGCCAGAAATTAACAACCAGAGAAGAGGAACTAATCGGTGAAATCAGCTCCACGTGTTTAAATATAGTTTTTTGTTTTTTTTTCACCAAAAACCCAAAGTTTCATGCTGAGTTACTTTTGTCAAACTTTATGTCCGCCCTGTCCTTCCAAACTTGTTTTGAAGAGCAGGAACATCTTGGTGAACCGTGGGCATATGTGCCTTTTAATGTGAACAGGATGGAAGTCTCTATTGATGGTTGAAACAGAGGAACCAATTTTTCAGGCAACTCAAGCAGCAGCAGAGAATCCCAATTTAACCTCTCACAGCATATCCTACAGACAGAATCTGTGGGCGAGGCATCACACAAAGTGTCAGAAACATCTGTTCAATCTGTTTTGTGCTCCAGTGGACAGATCTCAGGGCACACGGCTCTAAAAACTGAAACACTGACAAGTCTGTCACACTTGATATAAGAGGGAACAATAATAATCCTGTTGAAACTGCCGAGCGAAAGAAAAATGGAGTTGAAGGGAGCTTTGTACACTCAGTACACACACATGCTGCTGAAATATTTCAGATAACACACACAAAAAAGAGCATTCTGTGTCCTTCTCGGCCTCTAGTAGAGGTATTTCATGCTCCAGACAAACTGCTTGCCACTGTGTGTCCTCTGAGGGGTGAAATGCAGGGGGAAGAGACACTATCACTGACTCATGACAAGACTGAGGAGCCCAGTCACCACCGACAGAATAGAGTTCACTGGGATGTGAGAAGAACGGTCTTCAGGCAACAAATGCAACAGTTCAAACACAAACTAGGCTCAGCCAACTGCTCGCTATTTGCCATCGCGCCCTTAAAAGTTATAAATACAACTAATTAGTCTGCAGCCTTCTCCAGGCCAGCAAGAGGTAACATCCTCCCCTCCACACCCATCACCTCATGCCCACACACCCTTCTCATGGGAGCGGCAGGAGTGCTTAATAAGTGCTAAAACAGACAGGAGCACTATATAAAGCCCCTCAGAGATTTCTCCGTCTCATCGCCCTTAGCTTTGGCAAATCTTTCTTTTTCATTCCCTCACTCATTAAGGAGATTTTAATTGCTGTAATTTCAGCGAATCAACTCCATCAAAAAAGGGCAATTGTGTGTCTTCTCTCTAGGTTTTTTTTTTTTTTCAGTGTAATTTAATTTCTTAAAACATGAGCGAACAGGCCAAAACAGAGCTGTCAGGAGGGGAGTCCGACAGGGGTGTCCCCTGGTACCCCCTGAGAAAATGGTGGCAGTCCAGCCGGCTTCTCAATCAGGATGTTGGCCTGCCTCCTTTCCTGGAGCCACGGGACCCTCGATGGATGGATGTGGACCGGCTCCAGAGGAGTTTGGCAGCCTGCTCCTGGCCGGGGTACATACCCGCTCCGCTGTTTGTGCCCTACATCTCTGGGTCGATGCATCACCCCGGCCAGAAGATTAGTAAGGAGCAGTTCAAGTGGAGGGTCAGCCTGGACGTGGCTCACTTCTCCCCCTCAGAGATTTCTCTCAGCGTCAGAGATGGATTTCTGGAGGTCAGAGGTACAGAAAATTAACTCACAGTTCTGTTAATTAAACAGCTCCAAAAGTTCACTTTATTAACACTGTTAATTGCTTTTACACACAGGACAGTTTCTAGTAATAATAAAGTATTAAAAATCTTATCTATCTAATATTATTATCTCAGAGTAACAGAGTTATCTAAATAGACTTCTCTCACAGTTCACAGAATAAACCCATTTAAACTAAACGAGGATGGAAAGGAAGTCGAATGTAACAAAATTAGAAAGCTGCTTAAATAATGTGCTCAGAGAAATCACAGCTCTGTGGCAGAAATTAATTTCCGTGTTGTGTGATTCCTCTGCGTGTCTCCCCCATAAATGGTAATCCATCCCCAGGGAAACACGAGGAGAGGCCAGACGAGCATGGATTTATCGCCAGATGTTTTACAAGGACGTACAGGTATGCAAAGTAAACACTGATATTAACCTGCAGATAATGAAATATGCACGGTTTAAGCCATTTTAAACACCAGTCAACAGCTAAGGATGCAGAACTGAAGGTCTTTTTCTGACAGTATCCAATCTCTAAAATGCTCACTGAGCTGAAAAATTAGATATTATGTACATCAGTTTCAGAATTTGAAAACACTGGCATTTTGTTTGCTGAGACAATGTAAACACCTGATCCTGTTGTTTCCAGGCTCCCCGTCGAGATTGAAACCACCAAAATTGTATCCACACTTTCCATTGATGGCATCCTGAATGTGGAGGCTCCAGTTCCCGAAACCGCTGCTCCTGCTGCCATCATCATTCCCATAAAGGTGATCACAAGCGGGAAGTTTATTTACATGTGAAGGAATAGTTTGACATTTTGGTAGATATGCTTGTTTGAGAGTTAGAGATTTTGTTTGGTGTTTTGATTAAACATACATGATATAATGTGTTAGTTAGTTAGCTTTAGAGGTGGATCTTATGGCCTTTGAACAGAGCCAGGCCAGCGGTTTCCCCTGTTTGCAGTCTTTGTGCTAAGCTAAGCTAACCAGCTGCCGACTGTGGCCTTATAAAGTATTTACCAGACAGACCTGAGAGTGTTATTGATCTTTTCATCCGACTCTCAGCGAGAAAGCATGTTTCCTAAAATGTCAAACCATTCCTTTAAACTGATTTTCAAGACAAATAAACAACAATCTCTTAACAATCTCTGTTGATTGCATTCAACTCCATGTCCCTCTTGAGTTTCCACTTATGAAAGGACCGGCATACACATTTAGTATTGAGGTGGGGCATGAAAGCTGAGCTGGCTAACCTTTAATCATAACTGTTCATTTCTTTTCACTGCTTTATAACACATGTTTATGCACAAATGCAGGTGGAGATGGAGGCGGATGGGGAAAAACAGGAGAAAGAGGAAACCCCTGATACAGATCCAGATAACGGCAGAGCACCAGAGGCCCCAGGTTCCCCGTCTGCAGGGGATGATGGGGAAGAGGCTCCACTAGAGGTCCATGGTGATCAGGCCCACCCTGGCAGCGCTGCAGCTGGGCCTCAGCAGCATGAAGAGAGGAGGGAACAAGAGGAGGAGACCCATGAAAAGTCCCACCCTTCAGTGCCTGCAGATGGCGAAGGCACAGAGAGCCTTCAAGATTCTTCTATGCAGCAGGAAGCCCCAGAGAGCCAAGAAAGCCCAGACATAGACACGTCCAAACAGCCGGAACACAAAGAACCAGACGTGGATGGAGAGAGCCAGGTAATGGCAGGCTCAGGGGAGGCTGCTGAGGAGATCACCCAGCCTGAGGCGTCGGAGCCGGGCAAGAGTCCACCGAGCGAGGTCCCGGGCCAGGAGCTGGAGGCTCCCGACATAAAACAAGAACACACCGAGTAGAAACACAGATATCGTCAAAATGTTGGACACTCCACATATTGATAAAATACTCAAACAGCCTGCATAGCTTGCCTTGCACCAGTTCTACAGATGCATTTTAGTCCGTAGATATAATAGCCATATAACCATGCTGTCTTTGGAGCTCCAATAAAGCAATAGCATGTGAAAATGTTGTGTTGGGGTTACTCATCATTTCAACATGCTTTTACTTCCTCTCAATCTTAAAATGAATTGTTGCCGATCTACATGTGAATTTGCAAATGTTTATGGATAGGTGATCCCCTTCATGAGAATCATATTCATAGTTACCTCTGAAAATACGTGAGAGCAAAATTAAAAAAGTGATTAATTATCCTGCTGTTGCAGCTAAGAGGTTTTGACATTAATCAGATACTATACGTTTGCACAGCTGTGCACTAGTCACATCTACATGAGTAACTTGCCCAAGGATAAACTGGCGTGATTCCAATTATGCTGTTGCCATGGCAGCACAAGTCCAGACATAACATCTAAAACCAATAAATACAACAGTTTATGTGAGCTGGCACATCGCACAAAGCAGCACTTTTGCACAGCCAACACTTTGGAGGCCTTTTGTTGTTGTTTCCACAGTGTGGCTCCAGTTTGGAAACTTTTTAAATTCAAACTGATCATCCCTCTTGATTCCAATACACAGAGAAGATTACATTATTTTGCATCACACAACATGCAATGGAACTGCCCCAATTTTTTGCACTTGCACACAAAGGCTCTGGCAGTGCTGCGTCCGTGCGTTCGGCCCATTCTGCAGCACACAGCAGTGCCAATCTCACCCAGCGCTAAGCCCTCTGCTAATCTGCTGCCCAATTCCTTCTGTTATCCAACAACTACACCACAGGCTCCCTGGATCCCTGGAACCAGGCCCGTGAGTGGCACAGTTCTCAATAAAAGACACAGATGTTAAGACACACTGGGAGATTGGCTGGACATTTTTATTGCATCAGCCAATACAAAGACATCAACAGAAGAGAAGGCAGGAAACAAACGTCTTTGGCAAATAAGTCAGTCTGTCCACTCCAACAATCATGCAGCCATCTTCCCAAATGCTCAAATAGAAAAGAAGAATGCAAACCATATTGCAAAACTTGGAACACTTCAGATTAATATTTCTAATGAATTGGCACATATTAAAGTATATTTACAATACACTTTGGTAGAACACAGTATTAATGCACACAATTCACCCTCTAATGAAGCCACAAAAGGTAACTTACTTTCGTTTCTTGTCAGCTTAAGTGACATTCATTAACTCAAAAGATAAACAACTGTGGAACTGAAGGAAGTCAAGGCACTCAAGTAAATAAAGGCACATTTGTCATTTTCTTCAAACTCGATAAATCACATACAATACGTTTGATGCAAAGACTGTTCCGCTAGATTAATTGTATGTAAATATAAATACAAATATAAATTTGATTCTTGAGAAGTTCCCATACAGTGTCATATTAACTTACTGATTATTGAGAATGCTATGGCTTATAATGTATCAGTGGCCCAACAGCTAACCTCAGAATACATCCATATATAATATTAAAGCTGCACAAGACAACTGAGGGCTCCATGAGCTGTAGCTGTTTGAATGTTTGTGGTCTTCAGTGCCCAAAAATCTTCCCTAAAATGGTTAGAAGAGTCTTTGAGTGTTGTGGAAATACCTTTAGAACAGCAGTAAGAATATTAAGAATTGATGCAATGGGACATCAGTTCATGTTTATTTTACATTTAACATTTTGTAATAAAATACATCATGTGGACAAGAGTGAAAATAAACATCTTCTGGACAATTCTATATTGAGTTTACATTTAACCGGAAAGGGAAGGCAAAGCTATAGCATCTGTCAGTAGGAAGAGGAGGCTTGTATACATAACAATTTTGCCTTGTGCAGCTTTAATAATGATATTAAACGGGTCTTACCTATTTTCCCTGCATATTTGCACATTTCAATTCCAGGTGTCTAACAACATGAAGGCCACACATTTCATATGAAACTTGTAATCAATTGTGCAATTTGATTTGTTATGTTAGTCAACAGGTGGAGGTTTAGACCATAGGGGCCTCTTGGGGCTTGGGGGCCTCCACCTCCACCGTGTCGCCACCCTGGGAGCCCTCGTTGCTGAAGAGGTAATACGGAGGCGTCTGGCGAGCTTCGATGATGAGGACGCCCTCAGGGGACAAGGAAGCGAAAACGGTCAGAGGGTCCACATCTATCGGGATCCTGGTGAAACAGAGGAGAAGAGAGGTGGGAAAGGGGAGATGGTTTGATTGTTTTTTTTTATGCAAGGGTGGAAGTCTAGATGTTAAGAGTGGCAGATGTAAGCTGCCGTGTGTGTTCGGCTTTTTTTAAAAGGACGAGTGGGAGGAACAAAATAAGTAGAGCAGTGAAGAGAAACGGCCTAGAGAAACGGTTCAGTTCCTGCTTGGAGGTCATGAAATGTGATTTTTTCTTCCATAAGAGCTGCTGATAAAAAGCAAAACATTGTTAAATGCTGGGATTTTTTATTGACATTTTGTCAATACCCATAAACAGCCTGCAGTCGGATGATTGTAGCACTGCATATCTACGGGAGAGAAAAAAAAACATTAGGTTTAGGATTTTTTATTAAAAACGTGCACCCTGTCCTCCTAGCACTCATTCTAGACTCACAAAAACAAAATCTCACACACACACACACACACACACACACACACACACACACACACACACACACACACACACACACACACACACAGGAGATGAACTGAAAACCATCAGGAGTTTTCATTAAAAGTCCACAGGCTCTGCGACATAGAGGAGACAGAGAAAACACACTGGGGGTCCAGGTGTGAGGTTTGCTAAAATGAAACCCGGTTCCAATTAATGAATGTCTGTCTGCAGAAGTTTAACACCTGTACATTTCCATCTGTGTATACTTTCCTAACGTGCTCATCTGTCATATAGGCAACAGCTAATTTTGTGTCAGGCATTTTTGCCTCTTTGCTTAATTTTTTGACAGTTCTCATGCTGACAGTGTTATATTTTCCAGACCTGAGTGGGATAGTTGGCTTCCAAAATATGCAGGAAGATACAAAGTGTTGATGGAAACCAGCCAGACCTGCAGTGTGTACTGTAAGTGTTTACTTCCATAGAAACTGGATAAACTCTTTAGAAACAATAATATTTAACGATCTTAAATCATCAAACTGATTGGTATTTAGTTTTTTAGTTAATTTTAAAAATAATACGCATCCCTTTGGAATGAAAGCCCTCCAAAACCTGCGGTAGAGGCAAACACACAGAGATCCAGGCTGTTCTTTGTCAGACAGTGTGGCCAAATATGGGTATTGTAGGTTTTCTGGGTGAGCAGCCAAGTGTCTTTGGGAGTTAATATAAACATCAGGCTGCCCTGTTCAGACGAGGAGACTGTGGGTTTACCCTTCATTTAATTAGAGCGGACCCTCCACTGGTTTCCCACTCCACTGAGAATTACAAGTCAGAAGAGACTGAAAACTTCACCTCACAGAAGCAGACAGACCAGGAGATCAAGTCAAGTCTATTTATGGCTTCAAATATCACATACAGTGTCTTATTGAGATTCACAGGTCTACTTCAACAGCAACCTCCAGAGCCAGCCCGAGGCCACAAAAGATGAAGAAAAACTCCCCACATAAACTGGATTAACCTGGGACAGAAAAATCATATAGACCCCCTCCCAATCTACAAATGGTTGGGGGTGCAATAGGTGCTGTCTGTGGAAAAAAGGCAATTACAAAAAATAAAGAGAAAGTTGTAACAATAGAAATATAGAGTCCAATTGCAGGATTATAGTAAATCCAATTTAGATAGAACAAGACCAATACAATATGTCCAAAGAGATAAGTTGCAAGAAGTAGGTCCCTGAAAATGTCTTCACGTTGGTCCAAGGGCGGTCAGGAAAGTGTCGGGCCGGGTGGGGGGTAGGTCTCATATAGAATACTGTATATGTACTAGATAACAACATCAAACTCACTCATTTTTATGGCAGTTATCTATTAATAATATTATTCATTCTCAGAATGAGGAGTCAGGGCCCAGCAGCTACTCTCTCCTACTTTTGGGACGTTTCATTTGTAGTGACAAATTCACCCACATATATCACCTCATTCTCCTTTAGGAAAACATTTGCAAATGTAATTTGAAAAATAATTGAATCCGCTGTGCAATGTAATATATTTTCAATCAGATTCTACAGTCAAGCAACTAAGTGCTAAATACTAACATGCTGGTGTTTAGCAGGTGTAATCCTGCTGTTGGACTTTCTATTATTTTTTGCAACTTTCTCTTCATTTTTTTGTAATTGCCTTTTTCCTATATATGGATCCTATTTCATGAATGTCTGTACAAACTGAGACATTTCACTAAAAACCACAAATGTCAACCACATGCTCATGGTGGTACTAGATGTAAATGTCGGGACAAAATCATTAGGATTCACCCTCTGGGGACCATGAATGTCTGTACATAATTTAATGGCAATCCAATCATTGCGTTGTTGAGATATTACAGTCTGGACCAAAGTGGTGGACCGACTGACATTGCCATCCATGGTGATGATGGTTAATAATTGAATCTACTGGTCAGTGTAACATACTGTATACTCTGTAAATATATTGAGGAAAAAAAATATTTAAAGCTAGTATGTGAAGTTGGTGTATTAATCATTAATGTTGAATATATTTTCTCATTTCCCAGCTTTAGCCACACACATACACACACACACACAAACACGTATCTATGTCCCCCACCTTCCTTCAAGGAGCCAATTGCTGCGAAGCAAAGTTGCCCCTTCTGACAAAGTCAAATCACTCAGCCGGCCCATTACGTGGGACTCCGGCAGAAACCTTATCTGTCCAGCTCGGGGAGTTTATTTACCTCTGGCAAGCGCACGTTTTATCTCACACATTGATTTTGTACAGCTGCCAAAAACCTGTCCAATATGCCTTTCTGCCGCAGAGACGCTAAGGCAGAGAGAGACAAGACAGTGAAACCAGACAAGGTGTCCATGGAGTGTGTAGTGTGTAAAACATATAACCCATATGCTCCTTCCCACATACCCGGACACGGTGCACATGTGGACTGAGTCAGTCGTGTAGTATCATGTGTCTCATGAGGATAGAGACAAGAGATTAGTAAAACACAAGCCACTCACACTGCAGACGTTCACATAAAAACAGATGGGGGTTGTTGTGTTGCTGTTGGGCTACATGACCTTGGGTTTTCAAGCTACTTTTGCCCTCAGAACTGATTATTGTGGTTAATAACTGACATATTTCACATTTAGTCCTAGAGTTTAACAGGAAAATCCTTTACTTTTTATTTGTATTGCATTTATTTGTACTCATACATGGACACATTTACAATAGATATCATTGTTTGGTCTATAAAATATCAGAAAAAGCAGAGGTGGAAGAAGTCATATATTTTACTTAGTAAAAGTACCAGTACAACAATGTAAAAATACTCAATGGTAATGCTAAAAAAGTATGTCCCTTTCAGAGGGTTGTATTACTATATAAATTATTACTGATACTGATAAGTATTTTAGTGTTACAGCTGGTGGAGGTGGATCGCATTTTAACTACTTTATATACTGTTGGATGGTTTAATCTGTAGCACAATATCATATTTTATAAACTGATCATATGTTTTGTTTGTAAAATCTTAATCAGTAAGTAACTAGTATAATACTTCCCTCTGAAATGTACTGGAGTAGAAGTATAAAGTAGTAAAACATAGAAATACTCAAGTAAAGTAAAAGTACCTTAAAATTGTACTTAAATACAGTACTTGAGTAAATGTACTTAGTTACTTTTCACCACTGGAAAATGGGGAAAAAGTATTATTATAAAAGTAATATTAAAAATCAATGAAAAAATATTTTCTATTATTAACATAAGAAACGGAATGAAAAAGTAGCATTGCTTCAATTAAAAGTACATTCTCAGCCTTATAAAGTAGTAATGTGACTTCTCTGTGCTATCTCTTGCTTTCATATAACCAGAGGATTTGGGTATCGAGGGCAGTTATTTATATATGACCCCGATCCCCCCGCCTCCACCAGAACCCCCCCTCTCTATATATTCAGTGTGTCATTGGTTTTAGGTTTTGCTTAGCTGAGGAGCACGGGCCTGATCTGTTGGCTTTCCAATTAAAAGGCTTGTGATATGAGCAGAGCGGGGCTTGCACAACTGCTTACTAATTAGCCAACAGGAAATTAGCAGAACTGGAGTGACGCGCCAGCGAGACGGCGATTCGCACCAGCGATTAACTCTGCTGTTTGAAGTCTTCCCACTGCCCAATTAAACGAGCGGAGGCGGAGAGCCGGACAGGTTGTGGAAACTTCTGCGGCCTGTTTGGCTTGGATGAGTTACAATATGATAAGTCTACAAAATGCAAGACATCTGTGCAGTCCCGCTGTACGTAACAATACGTCCGCATGAAGAGCCTGCTTCAGTAATCTAGTGTTAGTAAGTGTTGTTTTTGTCAGTGGTTTGATCAGAGTTGTTTGTCCACTCAAAGCCGATGTGAGTTTGGAGCAGCTGTTGAAAACGTTTTAAACTGAGAGACTTTGACTTCCCTAAAAAGTTAAATTAATAGCAATGATACATGCAGGATGTTTCCATGCTGTTGAATAAGGAAATATTTCTCTGTATATCTGTATGACCTCTTCTATTTAAGAGTCCTGCCCCTTTTCCAGGTTAGTTTCTGATCAACTAGCACTTATTTTTCAGTGTATCTTCGGTTTTCTGTCCAGGTTTTAAGCTACATCTGTTACTGTACTGTTGTATATCATGTTGGTATTCAGCAGTTGTTTCAGAAATTGTTCTTTTTTTAAAAAGTAGATACAATATTTCTTACAGAAGGAAGCAAAGAAAAGAGGGAATAAAAGTGACAGAGAAGACAATATAAATGTAAAAAGTGTTTTCAAATCAAGAAAAAACATCAGTACTTTGACTCTCTGTGGTCCCCAGTCTTGCTTTTGAATTGAAAAGTTGTTTTCCCCTCACAGCTGAATATTTTTATAGGTTTTAAGAAGTACAACTGTACAATGTTTCACAAGAAAAAAACCAAGACCAGACCATCACCAAATATGATGAAATTGAAGCCCCTTGTGTCCATAAACACACAGAAAGACAGTGGGGTAAACACAACGTGTGGGTGCAGAGCGTGTGCAGCTATCAGTCATTGTGACTCAGAGTTCACTGAAATTATACTCACTGTATCTTCTTTGTGAAATTCTTTGTCACTATGCCTCCTTCTTCCTGCTTCTCTTCATGTTTTCCTGTTTGAAAGAAACGTCAGCAGATACGTGAGTGAGTCGCGTAACCTTAAATAACTTTGGATATGATTAAAGTTCAACATTGTGCAATAACATAGTTCATGGATCATAGGTGAGTGTCTTTATCCCAAGTTCAATAAGACACTTATCATATCTACATAGCATGACTCTGAACCTTTAAATGTATCTGCTAGCTTCAGTATGGATGTAAATCAAAAAGGTGTTGATGACACTGCCATCAAAACACATTTCATTTGGCACACCCAGTTTTCCATTGCACAATCCCGGCAGTGTTTTTGCTCTGGGACCTCTGGGTGGGTTGCAATAAACATGTTCAAATGATGAAACATCCTTTTCATTCTCTTTACTTTCTTCCAAGAATGATTCTCCTGACGAAAGACATTCAAGACATGCTGAAGTTGGGGAGAACAGCTAAGCCTGGAAAGCCCCCCTCCACCTTCTCCTCCAGGCTCTGTTTATGGCCGTTCTATCTCTCGGGCCTTCTAGCAGCTGCTCCGGGGCTGCTAAATATCACTGCCGCCGCCAGCAGCGTGGAACCCGCCCCACCCCTCAACCCCCCGTCTGCACTCCAGGCTCGACTATGCGCTACCCTATACCCCCGCAGTGACGTCTCCGCCTGCCGCAAGTGCTGGACCCCACCGGAGAGATCGGGGTCGGAATAAAACTCCAGAGAGAACTGTGCTAAGATCACCGGTGAAGTCATGACATTATTATTTAAACCTGACTGCAGACTTCAAACTGGTCCTCTGATTATCTCCCTGAGATATTTCATAATTAATGGAGGTTTGGTTAGAGAGCAGTCCCACGAGGCGCTGCCTCTCCTTGTTTTTAAGTCTCTTACAACAGAGATGCCAAATTCCAGATGCTCTGTGTAATACTGTATGTTCTGGGAGGAGAGATGGCGGACTGGATCATATCGTAATGGATGATGTACTAAAAGGTTTTTCTGCCTGTATTAGTATACAGAACAGGGATGTAGTTTTCACATTTGCAGTCTATGCAGTGGGCCGTGACTAAAAGTGGAATTTACAAATCACTTTGGTGTTCAGGTCAGTTCACAGAATCAGAATCACATTATGTACTTTGTTAGTTTTTAAAAAAAAAAAAAAAGCTGTCAAAAGGTGTTGCTCGTGGTGACGAACCCACAGAGAACTATCACCAAGTTTCCCACAGATCTAAAGAGCATTTTAGAATCTTTTAGCTCAATGTTTTGGTTTTTACGACAACTTTACTTCACTGTTTACTGTTGATACTGGTATCATATTGGAGTCACCACCTAAAATGCTGGATCGGGTACACAAGTCTATTCAATGATCCGATATCCTGTTATCATATCATTTATCAACTCATTCACACTACACATGAACAACAACAACATGTGTGACACGCTGCCTGATCTGTACATCCTTCCCTGTTGGTACCTCATTAGCTACTCCCATCATGAGCTCCGGAAAAAAACGATTGCTGCATCTGAAATTGATCTCATCTCTGTTGAGAGTTGAACATGCGCAGCACCGATCGGGCAGGTGCCAGCGGAGAGTGTAACGTCAGCCAGAGTTAGCAAAATGTCAGCAATTTGGCAATATTTTATACTGGCATTCATTTTCTGTACGTGTTTGTTCATGTTTTACAAAGGGTTAATCCTGGTCATACAACAATCATAGCAATCATGTCACATCCATACAGGGTTAAAATAATAATAATAATCATATAGAAATATATATATATACTTTCCTCTTTCCTGTTGCTCTCTGTCTGGTGATAATATGTCAATGTTGCCTTGACAGGATGCTTTTATGCCCTATATACTTTACATCTGTTGCATTTCTTTTTCCTATGTAATTTTGCAAATTTAAGTAAGTATTTTAAAATCGTACTTTCAGTTAGATGTTTTTAAAACAATTTTCAATAAGATTATATAACATTTTATTCGTACTTTCAGTCAGAATTTGACCATGAAGAAACTGCACTCAGATGTTAAAAGTTAGTGATTCAGTCGGAGCCAACAATGATGAGGACACTCAGGTCATTCTGTGTTAAACATTTGTTCGTCCCTGTACCGAACACCTCAAACATGCTCGTATCACACTCCCTGTCACACTTTTAGAACGGGGTCGAGTCGCTGTGGCAGGCAGGCCCAACATGGCGCTGATTGAATGACCCAACTGGCATACCAACAATGTGTTTATAGAAACTCAGAGTTGGGGGGTCTGCGGGGCCCTGCGCCCCCTTCAGCCCTGGGTATCCCTGGAATTCATCTATCTTCTGAAGCACTGACATGAGGAAGCAATTTCTACAACTTCCTCCCATAATGAGTGACTGGGCTAAAATGTGACACCAGCAGAGACAAAACCTGCACAGGAACTGCTGGGTAACTTATTTCCAGAACATTCTCTCCGGTGTTTAATGGCAGCGAGCGGCTTGTCTTATGGTAAACAGAGACTGTTGTCACGGGCCTTGCCTTAAATCTAAATCGAGCTCATGGGTGACTGAGGGAGTGATTCTCCAGGAATCTGAAACAGGTGTCTAAGCTTGAGGATCTGCCTGCCAACGAGCAAAGTCCCAGTCCCCAAAATCTGTCGAGCTCTTCCATATCGAGACTCATTAAAGCGGAGCCCATGTTATACCACCGAGGCTTTCATTGTACCGCTTCAAATGTGCTGTCGTAGTGAAAGAGCTGATACTTCTTGGACAGGTTAGAGTGAGGATCCTGAGGGATACTCACAAGGTGTTGTTTATGCTTTCTTATACATTGAGGGGATAAGCATAGTATAGTGATAGTGAGAAGTTTAAGAAATATTGAGGTCAAGAGTCCAAATTCCATCTGTGAAATCCCACCCTGCTAAGTAAAAGTTTGACTAGACACCAAAAAAGCTTGTAAAATGTTCCAATTTGTTAAAATATACTGTAACTATTTCATTATATTTGCTTTGAACTTTTATCTCCCTAAATTAAGGTCTAAATGTTGTTTTTAATTCCTTTTCCACACAGCCAGAGATACACTTGCAAGAGAGAAAACAACACCTTCCTTTCGTTTTAGTATTTCTTTTCTTAAGTCATATTAATAGATGTTCAGTCTTAAACATTACAGAATCTAAACCCTCAAAGTCCCATAAACAACACTGAGGGCATGACCTCAATGTCCTCAATAGCAGCTACAGCCCTGCAAATGAGTGTTTTTCACAGGCAGATGATACTATTTGGCCTATTTATTTGGTTTTTATTTTGTTTAATGTGTTTTCTGCGCAATATGCCCCATATTTGACTCATTATTTTCATTTTAATTATTTATTTGACCTATTAAATCCCCATTTTAAATAGTAGACATAGACAGCATTTGTTGTGTTTAAACGTGCTCTATAAATAAAACTGACTTGACTATTTCTCATATCAATCTGAACTGAAAGTTGTCTGTGGTGGGTTCACTTTGACCTCCAGTCGTTGATCATGAGCCACCACAGCCGTCACATTTACTAAAGAGTAAAGAGCTTTTCCTTCCCTGAGAGGCCCCTTATCCGCCGTGAACTTGATCATAAAGACATGTTTCCTCCTGAAAAAAAAGCGGTTCAGCTCGGTGCGCAGCTCCGCAGGAGCGTCCCAACTCACCTGACACTTCTACAAATCCGTCTCTCGTTTTGACGTTTAATTCCCCCGGCTTGAAGCTGTGGACGTTCACGCACACTTTCCAGGGCTCGCCCCCGGTGGTGACGGGCGAGCTGCGGGAGGAGGGCTCGCCGTACCTGCTGGTGTACAGCGCGGGGCCTCCCGTGGACTGACGCGCGGGGAAACCTGTGCGTAAACTGCTGCTGAAGGGCGACGGGCTGAGGCGCGAGCTGAGCCGGCCCGGCCGAGCCCAGCCCGGCCAGTCCATCGCCAGGTCGTCGGGGAACGGCGGCATCCCAAAGTCATCGTCCATAAACCGGGACCCGAGCTGATCCCTGAACGGAGACTGGTCTCTGAACGGCGACTCTCCAAACGGGTCCCTGGGAAACCTCTGCCGGCTTCCCATAGTGTAGAAGTCTCCCTCTGCCATGTCCCGCTGAGCTCAAAACCACCTAAAGTTCTGCAAGTTGTGCCAAACAACCTCGAACCAAAAACTCTGTCCCCAAAAAGAAACTACTTATGTGTAGGAGTGGTAAAACTTTATCGCTCTTGGTTTACGCGCATCACCGTTACGCAAACCGTTGATCCAAACGACAAAGTGTGGCCCGCCTGTCCTCAAACCTTCAGATGGATCCTCTTCCTGGCTGCGGGTTTTATACTGGACACGGGTTTCCCAGACGGTGAGTCTGCACGGAGCAAGTGTCGGGAAAGTGCTGGGAGGATCTGGAGACCACCAGCACTGCAAAAAATATCCAACTGAGAAGTCAAACAGAAGCTTCAAACGCGTAAAATACAGAGAATTGAACAGAATAATGGTTTGCTTTTAACCAGTTAAACAGTTTCAGCGGTTTATTGGGGTCAAAAACCGGGTTAAGTCTTAAATGAAGGTTGAACGAGTCGCACTTGTGGATATTTTTTGCAGTGCAGGCGCAACAGCTGACCGGAGACCAGCTCCCTCCTCCCGGTGACTCACTGGCTCTTTAATAGAAAACAACGCACAGCTTCAGGTTAAACACGCTGATGTCACAGGACGGATAAAACAACACGTTAGGCTGTGGTCAATAACTGTGTTTTCGTCATAAAACGAGACGGCAGAGTTTGTATTCAGCACATGGTTTTATATAGGAGCTTATTCTAAACACGCAGTGAAAGGGAAGGTTGAGTTCATGGGGTTGTGGCAGGGACAGTTCAGTTTCCAGGTGACACATTATTACAGTGTGGAGTTCACAATGACACCAAATCAAACGTGACAGTATGAAAAACACAGGCCTTCGCAACAGGCTCCTTCATATGGAAAACAGGGAATATGTATAATTTAACACTGAAACACTGGATCACTATTGCTACATGGCCTTGTTATTGGGAATTTTATAAATAAAACAAAAGACATGATCAGATCTTTAGCACAAAGACATCTAGAGTCCATTGATTGATATTGTCTTCTTTTCCTCTTTCACTGTCCATACCAACATTTTAACATCCAACAAGGCCCATATCACATTCTGTAAATCAAAAATCACACCTTTTGTATAATTTGTACAATGCAGATGCATATTTACACCACAGTAATTACATATTCAAAATTATTTTGCACAAGAACTGATGTAAACTTTACATTGTGAGATGGGGAGAGGGCTGTCGGCCCGGGTGCCCATCGACAAAGTTTATCAACACGACTGCACAAATCTTCCTCTGGCACCTAGTCAATGCTGGTTGACATGAGTCATCATCAGTTTAGAGTTCATGAATGACTTTTGTGCCAAGCTCCTTCCTCTTCCAGCGTCATATTTCCCTCATTCGTCCAATTTAGTTGACATTCAGGGAAATAAGCTGAGAGTATTGAGTGCATAGAGAGCAGTCTGTCAGGCCCGGAGCAGTTACACAGACAGGATGATGGATTTGAAATGATTGAGAAATATAACTCTTTTAATTATATGGAAAGGCAGTTTCAAACTTTTTTGCAGATTCAAACTCTGGAGTCAAAACAGCCTCGAAATTAACTTGGAATAGTTTGACATTTTGCAAAATAGGCTTATTTTCTTTCTTGCGGAGAGACAGATATGAAGATTGATCTCATGTCTGTACGATAAACATGAAGTTATGATCAGCAGCTGCTTAGCTTAGCTCAGCATAGAGACTGGAAATGGGTGTAACATGTTATATCTCGTTTGTTTAATCCAGACTGTAAGAACAAAAAGTTTGTTTCGTGCGGGTTTATGTGCCGGACTATTTTGGATAAACACATGACATGTATTTTAAAATAAGTGAGCTTTAGAGGTGCTGGTAGGCCGATTGTGTTCACCCTTTGACAAGCCATGCCAGCTGTTGGCTGCACCTCATATGGTATCAATCGTCTCATCTAACTCTCGGCAAGAAAGCGTAGAATAAGCGTATTTCCCAAAATGTCGCGCAAAGGGTCTGACAGGAAGGATCTATTCTGCCATTCCAGTTTTTGCTCCACCGTCTTCTGAACTTCTGCTTCTACTTTGAGGTTTATGTGTGAGTAAGGTGGCAAAACCCAAGAGTAATTCACAACAAAAGAAAAATAAATTACAGCAGTGTCATAATGACTATAAATCGACAGTGTTGCATAGAAAGATTGACCACTACTGAGAGGGACAACAAACTAATAAATATTAAATAAGTAATAAATATATATGGTTCTGCACTATTCAAAACGTGACTTTCCACTGTATCTACTGTATTTGTTTGGTTCTATTGTTATAGCAGAAATACATTATTCAAGTAAATTGAGAATCATAAGTTCAGACTTATTTTAAACATGTTGCAACCAAATAAGGTACAACTTTTTCTCTCTGCATCATCTTTTGAAACAAAAGTATCAAACAAAAACTCAGAAACTGATGTGTATATAAGAACGGACAGCCCAAGATGACAATTTAAGCATTGAAGTAGATACAAAGTCCATTATATTGACCTTTAAAGTATCCTTTACCAAAAACAAATTCATGACAAGTTTTATTTGAGTTGTCAGGGAAAATACCTCCTCTGACACGGTGAATTTCCCCTGCCTGTCCCTGCGCGATGCTTCAATCGCTCTCTGTTGTATTAAATGGATTGACATTTCAATTGTTTTCCACCTGATCAGAGGATAAATTAATTTGACATTTGAGCTGACAGGCAGTTTTCTCCTCGTCAGGCCACCCTCGCCGTTTCATTTTTCAGAGGAAACACGTTTGTTCTCCAGCTTGTGAAGTGCCTGTGAGATCAGAGCAATGAACCTTTTCCTTGTTCCCGACGATCCCTCTGAAGCCATTTGTAAACACTCGGATCAAACGGCTCAAATGTTACCCCAGTACTCATACATACAGACCTGACATGGGACAGTTAAGGTCCGATGTCTTATGAAACGCTTTAAGTGTTTAACCTGGTGCATCTGCACTTTCATTAGCCAACACATACTGTATATTGTCAAAAATAAATATCGGAATTAAGTAATTTCAATCTTTCTTGGTACGCTCAGGCCTTATTATGCACCATGCACCAAGAGCTATCAGTTTTAAAATAAATATTAAGTTGTCAAACAATTTTAAAGCATTCGTTTAAAAGAATAATTTAATGAGAAGTGCATGGGCATACAAATGAAGAAAAGCGATGTTAGTTTACCAAATACAGGAATTCTGTTTCTGTCTTATGTGCAGTTTCTATTGTAAATATCAAAGAGATGAACAGTCTCAAGCCATTGTGAGTGCTGATGCAAGAGGATGCAGTACAAGAACAAAACAAACAAACAAAAAGACATTCAGTCTCCAGTGGTCTCAGTGGGCAGAGCGAACCAGACTGCATCAATGAAAGACGTGGTCGGACCCCTGCTGGGACATTTCCACTGTGGCGTCAAAGCGGACCACAGAGACGTACACAGTCGATTGCTCCAACATCTTCTGTCCCCGCTCTCAACTGGAAACACGACCGGCACCTCGGTCCCTTAATGTTCTCCGAGAAAAACCTAATGCCTGTTTCTGTTGCGTTTGTTCAACGGACTGCGACTCCTGCTGCGACTGCGGGTCCCAAAGATTGAGTTCCAGGACGAACTGCGGCTGTAGCTCCTGTAGGAGGAGTAACTGTGGCTCCGGCTCCGGCTCCGGCTCCGGCTGATGCTGTGGACGGGGCTGCGGCTGCGGCTCCGGGTGAACAGGCTGCTCCAGGACGACACGCTGGTGGACCGGCTGCTGGAGGAAGGACTGGGCCTGAAGTAAGGGATGGGTCGCTTCCTGGCACTGTGGAGAGCCAAAAAGATCAATGGTGTGAAAGCTGCACTAATCAAGGTGTCAATCTGTAATCTGAAACGGGTCGCAGTTTAGCTTCTTTTAGCTCATTGTTTTGGTTTTACTTTCACCACTCTTATTTTCTGTAGAGCTGAGGGGAAATACAGAGTCGGGTGACAATTATTTGTGGGTTTGTCACTATGAACAACCCCTTTCACATTACACATTGTCATTTCACCCATAATTAATATACAAAGATTGAATAGTGCAGGTTTAAAACAACATAAATGAGTGAAGGAATAACTACATAAATCTCTTGTTCGTGATCTCTCTCCTGTCATGTGTTCTGTGCATATTTCTGGGTGTGTATCATTTGCTGCTGTCTAAGCAGCATGGAATGAAAGGGAATTAACACCAACTGTGTGGCAGACAAGATCTGTTAAAAAAAAGTGAATATCAGACTCGCTTGTTCTTTTTTTACATTTCAGATTGCCTGTGTTCGCCATCTGCTTCTGTAGCACCTGTGGTGGCTTTAGAGCTGACGGTTATCTCATCCTCTGGCTAGACGCCATTTCAAGGCACACAGCTCATCAACACGAGGGAAAGACTTCAAGTTTGGGACTTGTCCAACTAAGG
Organism: Lateolabrax maculatus; assembly: GCA_031216445.1. Classification (NCBI taxonomy): domain Eukaryota; kingdom Metazoa; phylum Chordata; class Actinopteri; order Acropomatiformes; family Lateolabracidae; genus Lateolabrax; species Lateolabrax maculatus. The sequence continues at coordinate 4,889,417 of CM062217.1, forward strand.
GGGTGGGGGGTGGGACCTGCGGCGCGTTTTCGCTGCCTTTAGACATAAAAACATATATTGTAGCTATAAATAACCCGACTGGGAAAGCTGTACCTTGTGATTCGGCGTGCTTCCAGATGGCTTGGTGAGTCTCTCCTCCTTTTCTTCATAGGAGAGTACGATTTGCGTCTTCGTCTCTTCCCACTAACCTTATGTGCATGCTTCACATCTGTCTCTCTGGAGCTACGTGTTCTCTTTCCATCTCGTGGTCTGGGAAGCAGACATAACAATGTGAACATTTAATCACCGACAATGTGAGTATATATTTGTTCTTGTCGGCCACTAACGAGGAGTCAACAGCAGCTGAAACTTCTGTCAAGTTCACCTGTCAGCACTGTATCTGGAGTAGCTTCCCCTGGAGCTCAGGCTGGCCACGCTGCCTCGTCGCCTCAGATCAGCTGAGTAACTCGGTGAGCGTGAGTACGAGCTGGCAGCGAGAAAAATCACAATTATCCCCTCGAATCCAGCAAAGCAGCAGAAGTTACAATTGCACAAGTTTTTATGAAATTTCTGCGAAAATACATTTTTTATCAATGCATGTTCCCATCAATTTCCTTCTGCAAATACTTTATAAATACATGATAACATCACACATGTAATCGAACACAGCAAATTCTGATTCATTATTTTGTTGCTTTTACTCAGCTAAGACAGCATTTAAGTTTTTGTTAAGGAATTAATTTGTCGCTTCTGATCCACGTGTACCCTGTACCCACTGTACTGATAAAGAGGGTTAACAAGCAACTGGACTGGAAATGGAGATGAGGTAGTCGAACAAAGGCCCCCGGCTGAACATGAACCGGGGCCTTGGGGTTTATGGTCAGCGTCTTAATCACTAGGCCACCAGGGTGTCCCACATTCCCACTTTTTAATGTGCAAATTGAAATACATGTGAATGGAAATGTGCATAGTGTAACTTATCAGTGGATGTTAGTGATGTGCAACATAAAAGCAGTTAACCCACCTGCAGGATGACAGCGACAGGCTTCGAGAGTAGCGTCCGGAGTATCTGGAACTCCCCGAGGATCTGCTCCTGCTCCTGCTGCTGGATGACCGGGATTTCCGTCGCCTTCGAGACGGCTTGCTCATCCTCTGTGAACAGCTGGAAGTCTTTGGAGACTTCACAACCTCCACCCGACACCCCAAGGTTATCTGCTCTCTGCAAAGAAAACACATTAAGACGTTTCATTGCTTTGAGTGATAAAGGCAAAACTATATCCTTGGTTGTTTTTAAGAAATTCTCTCCCTTATTCTCACTTATCAGATGAATATTTCAAAAGAAGAAACAGAGCATGGAAAAAGAAGATAAATAGCTTGCATTCCTTCAGATAGATTATTTATTATGAACATAACATTACCTCTTGCCGTTTCCACTGAAAAGGGTTGCAGACAAGCCGTCCTCCCCGTAAGGTTTGCACAAGGAAGCGTAGCTGGTCATAGAGTTTCCTGAATCAGAGACATTGTCTCTGTCAGTGAACTTGAGCTTCTCTGGCGAGGCCAGACGTTTACAGTTGTTCCTCTTGTTGTCAGTGGCACTCGCCCGAGAAACACCAGTTTTGCTTGATGGCGGCGAAGATGTGTCATTCCCAGAATCGTAATCGTGCGGACCTTCGGTCTGTCTCGATAAATGCTGAGACCTTTTTTCGTGTAAAAGCTCGCTTCCAGGTTGCGACGAAATAATCTGCAAACAGACAAATAGGCTGCAGCTTAAAACCAAGTGTGTGCTGATAAATGGAACCTGCTATCTGCTTTGATGCACTGTGAATACTCTAGTACAAAGGCACATATTCCCTTGAAAACACAGAGAAGAGATTTCTTTTTTTTTTTTTTCTGGGACAGAAAACTTTGAAAGATAAAGACATCATGCAAATTTGAAGCATGCGATTAACCTCAAAAGAAAGTCTGAACTCAACTAAAGTCAAAGAAATCAACCAGAAACAAATTTAGAGAAAGTAAGTCTATACTAAAACAATTATATGAAAGGAAGAACAAAAGAGCAGAGAAGAAAGAAAAACTATGCGTGGAAAGATCTACCGATTCTAACTCGTGTGAAGAGAAAAAGAATAAACAATAGCCCCATTGAAAAGCCTCATTTAAAGAACATTGAACAAACATCACAAAATGGGTTTTATGTAGAAATGAAAAGGATTGCAGACAAAGAGAGATCCCATCAGTCTAACTAAGAAAGCCCTCAGAATAGGACAGATGACTGTGCTCTTTCTCCTGTAAGAAGTAAATAATTAGCCTGCACCGACCTACAAGTAAATCCCTAAATCTGCGGATAGCATCGACTTACCAATCAAGATTTCCTCCTTAAGTAGGTAAGGTGTAAGAAAAAGGGAAGAGCGGGCAACATAAGTGCATCATTAGATTCGTAAATTGCAAGAAAAAGACAATAACCCTCTCTTCAAACCCAGAGCCAGTTAGACCTACGTTGGCAAGTTCCCTTTTCTTTCCTTAATGGTGCATTGTTTGGGAGCTTTTTGGGAGTGAAATGTCCCAGAATACTTTGTTACTGTGCTTGTATGTGAGTACAACTACTGCACACCGAAATAAGAAAGTTTATTTTACTACTGACGTCCAAAAATGGAAAAAAGATACTGACTCTCCAAGGATCATAGTGGACTGATCTCATAAAATTATGATCTCTCTTTACTTATCGATTACGAGACACTCAGATGTTTATCCGGTCTGTCCTCCCGAAGGTTTCCCATTATCTAATCTAAAGTCGACACAACAGACCTACCCTGAGGGAAATTTACCACTCGCATCTACGCACAATCTGTGCATACTCGAAAGTAAAAGATTTCACTTACAGGAAGAAAAATTTCAAACTGAGACATTCTTCAATGTCACCTAGAGATATTTTAACAAAGCTGCCTTCGAATAAACATTTCATCTCTGTCTTGGTATTTTTGTAAATGGTTCTTTGCGAGCTTTCTTTTCCTTTTGTTGCCACAAGTTTCCACCACAAAAGAAATTCACCACTTATATTTACAGAAAAGGTTGACATATTTGATAATCAACCACATTCATGTTGATTATTCACATTTTTGAAGGTTTTTCTGTCCAGTCATACCTACCTTTCCCTTTATGGATTGCTTTTTTGGGAAAGAAATATTAGGCAAAGATCATTCTGCATTACTTTAGAAATGATGTTCTTGTATTCACTAATAAATAAATGCAAACTCCACTGAATACTTGTGATACAGTAAGGCTAGTCCTCCAGTAACCAAATGTAAAAAGTCCTCCTGAAAGAGTTTGGGATATTGAGGCCAGGCATGATTCAATATATGGATTAATTTATTGAATTTCAATTAAAACCCTGTGGTGTGTAATTAAAAACATTCGTCTGTGCAATTAGCATAATTTAATGATTGCTGGAGAGAAATTAAATATATTTCATGCTCCAATAAGCATGAGACAATGAGTTAAAGGACATAGCTGTATTTATGAGGCTATTTGGGTGAACGGAAAAAAAACAAAGAAAGAAAATCCACCTGCAATAAACCCAATTTCAAAATTCAAAATCTGCCATCTAGAAGTTGTCAATCACAGTTTAAAGATGTTTGTTTTCTCATGGTTTCACTTCAGCTCCAAGTCAAATCTGTAACTGAAACTGTCTGCTGGAGGTATAACAGAAAACAGAGGCAATGACCGGAGGGGACTCAGGAGGGCTAAAGTGAAAAGGCTCATGAAAGAAAGCTACTGCGCCAGACTTTAGAGGTCACAGACAAAACACAATATGAAAAATAAACAGATGTATACTAAATGTGCAATAGTTTTAACCACAAGGGTTTTATCGGGTCACTCCATGAAGTCTTTGCATTACCATAGATTTTCTAAACTGCATTTTATTGTTGTTTTTTTGGTCCAAAGTGGCAAGAAAATGAATATTGAAAGTGAATCTTCTCTATCTTAGTCTCCTACTTCAGCCCAGTCGCCCTAATGAATGTGCTGACATTAAATGAGCACGTTGCCAGCGCTGAGGGCCAGTACAGGAAGCAGTGTGACGTTTACAGTACGTAGCCTGGCAGAAACTAATGGTCTATGTCCCATCTCGGACCCATCTAAGCACAGTCTGTCACACTTTTGACAGTAAACAAGCGCTTACAAACAAATAAAGAATGGCAACAATATTGTTTTTATCATTTCTGTTCTTCATAAAAATAAAAAATAAAATGCTTCACTTGCTGTGCAGTGTTTTGCAACAGTTTTGCACCAGTGTAATTTGCAGTACAAACAGAGAGGTCTTAAACTAAACTACTCTTTGTTTTTCAACTACAAAGCTAAACATTATAATATTTTAAGCTGTAAGTGTTTTATTTTACTAATCTTGACCATGAGTTTTTTAAAATAATTCAGTAAAAACATTGGTCCTTTCATCAGTCGTCAACATGTTAATAACGTGTGTGGTGCGAAGTCACAATTTTGAATAAAGTATTTGTTGTTGGTGTTAATTTTTCATTTGAATTTGACACTTTATTTCTCAACAGGAGAGAAAATAAGATTTCCAGAATGTGTAATCTTTCCAGTGGTATCATTATTATTATGGAGAGTCTTCTCTACCAAGTACTTGATGGCGTTTTAAAAACAGAAAAACAGGAACGGACAAAATTACTGCAAAATAAAGAATTCGTAAAATGAGCTCAGAGTAAGGCCATGTACAGTTTGATTTTGCATCCCTTAGAGGATAGCTAAATGGGTTAACATATCATTTTCTGAAGAATATTGTATTTCGGTTGAATTTTAATGCCAGGAAAACACCAGGATGTGGAACTGAAATCTTAATAGTGAGCTAAAGTTTGGAGAATCATTTTTACATGGCCGTAACTGAGAAATCAAACTGAACCGATGGCAGCACCGTCAGAGTCCTAAAGTGTACTTACGGTGGCGGTTGAGAGGGTGGAGCGATATTTTGGAGCCGTTTTACACACTGATTTGGTTGCTGGTCTCCACTTCATGTCTGTGTGGTCGAGCGCTCCATTGGTTTCCTCTACTACAGCTGCCAGGTCTCCTAATGCCTGATGTACCACAGATTTCTGCAGATGGTGTCTGTGGGAAAATGCTGGTTTTAGTTTTCATGACACAACATCAGGACATAAATGCTTCTTTTCAGTTGCAGCCAATTCTGCACTTCAGAAAATGGGACAAAAAATAGCACTTTTTCACACCTCTTGTAGTTTTGTTTTGGCAGTTTGAAAAATGAATTGTAATCTGCTGTGTAATCATAGAGAAACTGTAAAGAAATGGTTTCTTGAGTGATATTCTTCCTGGTAAAATAAGCTGATGAGCGATTGAGTGTCAGCTTTATAAAAAATTTTGAAAAAATGCGGTTTAAAAGTCAATATTTCTTGATTTTAAATGTGATTTCTTCTGCTTAATATACCAAAGAAACTTAGAGAAATTAGTAAGTAATAAAAAGCATATTTCAGAATTTCTTTCAGTTTGAAAATTCAACTTCAAATCGTTCACATGTGTCAAAGTTCACTTATTGGCCAGTTCCTGAGGATACCATTCTGACTTTAAATGCAATATTCTATATTTATTGAATTATTATTCAAGTATTAATTAATAACTCGAAGTATCCAGTTATTCCACTAGCGACTAGAGATCATCATGCTGTCAACCCTGTTCAATATAATCCATAAAACCTTTGGAAAACAAAATCTTTCATATTATCACACGTCCAGGATTCTGTTAATTATAATCAATTATAATTGAGTGCATCAATCTGTGGAGTGAATCTGAGGCCACTTCCTGTGAAGCTGTGATAAGGGCTGGTCATGCCCGAGATCAAGAAGTCACCTCTGCTTTATCAGTCATCGCTATGGCGTGACCAGGAACTCGGCAGACACCTCTGGCTGATAAGATAAACTGAGGGAGTCGTGGGGGTGAGGAGGGGGAGGGATGAGTTCCTACCTGTCCTCTGTGGAAGATTGGCAGTACGAACTGTCCGACTCTGACCTCCGATGGCGTCGTCTCCGCCGTGAGTGAGTCCGTGAACTGAAGGAGGTGATGAGGAGAGCAGAGGAGAGGAGACACAAGTGGATGAGGAGCTAAGAGCACTATGAATAATCAATCGACAGAAAGTACTTTTTGATTTTTTTTTATGATCAGTTAATTGTCATTGTCATTGTCAAGCACAAATTCTAGCTTCTATCTGTTCCACACTATTGTAAATTGACTTAATTTGTACCAAATGGTCTGTGGCTGGACTGTGTAGCTTGTACATATTGTCCATGTACCCTTTTTGTTTTGTGTGAATGGTAGGCGTATTAAGCTGCAGGTATAGTAAATGTCAAAATGTCTGCAATAATCCCTCGCTGCGCAGGGAAACTGTGTGTGTGCAACTGCAGAAAGTACAGTATGAACCAGGAAGTTAGTAGTAGATATTTATGCCGGACAATTTGATTAATTTAATTTATCACCTTTTCTCTTCCAAATAAGTTTGCCTAACCTGGGGTGCCCTGGCCACTGGTTTAAAGCGCCGAAAATAAGCTATGAACACCATGTCCCAGGTTTACGTCCAGCCCATTGGACTTCATTCCCTGTTGGACTTCCTTTTTACAATGGTGCGTCTTTCCCAGACCTAAGCAATTAACTTGTGTTAATTTGTGAGTTGTGCTCACTGACGCAGAGACAGTTGACCAATCAGAGCGTGGTAGGAGGGATTAAGAGTAGGGACATCATCTTTCTAGCCAGCCAGGTATACCCATGAAAATTTGCTAAAGAGAAATGGCGACATGTGTGGATGAGCTCGGCAGAAACGCACAAGTTGTTGTGAGACAATTTACAGAAATAACAACTTTAAAATCGACATATCTATTTGATCAATGTGAAAAAGATTAGGGGTACATAGGGATCTGTGACAATTGAAAATGACGGGATGGATATGTCAGTCACTGATTGGCTGGTTAAGGCAAAGCAAAAGAACCCCCCCCCCCCAACAACAAATCATCCAGCTTAAACTCAAAGTCAGGCTGAATGAATGAAGTGATGAGATGAGACCCAAAACTAAAAGATTTAGATGTACCCAAGATGTTATACACTGGATTTTTTTTGTAGAGCACATACAGTGTGTACATTTGTTGGCATTGCCAAATGTTTGGATCTTGTTTTCTGAGTTGTACTGGTCACGATTAAAAATGTACAATCACATCAAACCCCTTCCAACTTTAAGAATGTATAATTCAAATCATTTTTATATTTTCTGTCTTGCGTCTCCACCTCTGATGTATATGAATCATGTTTGAAAACTAGAAGAGTGCCTCAGAGAAGGTGAGGGTATAAAGGAACAGCTAAGGCTTGAAGAGAACAAAAGAGGCGAGAGGAGAGAGTTGTAGTGAGCTGGAAAGCAGCGGATTCTGTTGGAGTAAGCAGCAACTGAACCTGGCTCTGTGCTTACAAACAACGGCCCGCTCATCCAAAGTCGAATTATAAAATGTAGCAAGATCACAGCATGAAATTGGTTTCTCTTACCCTCTTTCACCCCCTTTTTCTCCTCTCTTTGTGACTCGAGCTTTCAATCTGTTCTCCTCTTTACGAGCGTTTTTTCACGCTTTGCTCAGAAAAATAAAAGCGGCAAGTTTCTGTATTCACCCATCGTGCCCCTACATGAGAGCATTTTGGAGGATCCTCTCTCTTTATTCTTCGGCAATGGGTGTTCTGAAAAGGGTGGATGGGCTTACCACAGCGCAGGAAGAGGAGGTGGAGGGGAGTCAAAAAAAGTTGTGTAGGATTTGGAGAGTACATGATTCTGATGCAGCAATCACAGACTGACCTTTTCTTGTGCTTGCGCTCATCCTTCCTCTTATGTTTTAAACTTGAAGAGCTGGTGGGATGAAAGAGAATAGAATCATGAGCAAGGAGTATTAAGAGCGACAAAGCCTGCACCGACTGCCTGCTTTCTTGCTGATACATAATGTAAAGGGCATTGGCTTTTAAGTTGGAAATCCAGCAATCTTGCGGAAAGCAGACGCTAAACGTTACACCACATTTATGACAGGAATGTATCCAAGTGTTTGCCTTTAAAGTTTGCTCTTTTATTAAATATTTATCCTTTAGAAATAACAGACACACACAGTCACAAGAAATGCTAAAATTATGCAAGTCTTGCATTAATTATATACATACCTGTGTTTTGACTTTTTGGAGGTATACCTGGAATAGGGGAAAAAGATTATTTCAGTCACCGATAAAGAAATGTTATGTCAGTTTGCCAATATTGTCGTAGTAAGCGAGAACTACCTATGCCGCTTGCTTTTCTTGGAGCTCTTCTTCTTCTTCTTTTTCTTCTTCCTCAGTGGCGACAGGCTGTAGGAAGGAGACCTAAAGCAGAAGAACAAATAAACATGAAGCATTCTCCTGCACAACTCATTTATTTCAGGAAACACGACAAAAGGTGTCCAACACACCTCACAGAGCCATCTCATTCTGGGGACTGACCTTTTCCTTTTCCTCTTCCGTTCGGACTTTCTCTTCTTCTTTTTACCCTTGGGCCGAGGGGAGAGCTCCTCATCAAAGGAGGTGCTGCAAGCAGAGACAGAGCAGAGGGAACACTTACTTCTGTATTCATTCAAGTGATGCGATATGAAACGTGAAATCTCAGCTGCAAGGATTCAGCAAGGTGAGGAACACATTGTTGGGGAATGAGTTACAGCTTCTGAATACTAATATCTGAGCTTTTGGAATTTGGTTTATATGCCGAGTCTGCTGCTGGGTCAGTTCGCCCAAATTACAAAAAAAGTTATCTTGTACCTTTCTGCTTCCGCTCCAATGCAATGGAGGTGAATGGAATTTAAACAGCCCAGTGTCCCTAAGAATTATGTCCATATTTGACAATATTGAGCCTTACAACTTACATCCAATGCCAACAATCAGTACCAACACGGGATGTTGTGGCAGTCGGGTGGTGGATCAGTGTGAAACTTGAAACATTTTATTTGCTTTAATCACAATCTTTCCCTGACCATAACCACATCATAGTAGCCATGCGTAGATATTGTAGACAATGAGTAACTGAATTTTATCCTTGGTTCTGCAAAATCATCCAAATTTTGACATGCTTGTCTGGCAGTAGGGTTGTTTTAAGGGTTAGTCTTAATTGGAACTGCTGTCAGTTTTAAATATATATTTTTAAGTGCTGTTAGCATCACAAACTAAAAACCAGTCACTGCTACCGTATTCTAGTGGAGGCAGAAATCTTGGAGATGGATACCTCAAAACCTGGCCAAATAAAACCAAAACTATCAGCATGGCTAGACCCGAGTAAAGGTAAGTGAGAGAATTATTATTTTTTTTTCTTAAGTTGGGTGACCTGCCCCTTTAACATGAGATATGAATAACTCAGTTCACAGTTTGAAAGTACTAACTGGCGAGGGACCGTATAAAATTGTCACACCAGTGAAGCGGTGCAAACAGCACCTACAGGTGGCATTAACAGCAACATTAACACATTATTGTACTGTGTGAGAATTTAAACAGGAATATTCTCCACTTACTTTTATATATGTGATATCACAGAATTATGTGATACACAGAATACACTTTGAAGTGGTTTTTTTTACACTTTTCTCTCGGCATTTCATGCCAAGTGTGAAACTCCCTGAAAGTCTTTTTTTCCTAAAATCTTTACTGACACATAACCCTAACAGAATGGGTGGGGCAAACTAATCCAATAATCCAATGACTCATCATTGGCATCACACAACTGCACATAAATGCATCCTGATTGATCCTGACACACATAAGCAAGATTATCCGTGAGCCAAATGTCCCGTATGAGATGATCCCATCACAACAGGATGATGAAATCCTATCCAGACTGCTATAAAGCACAAAACTGATCGCATGCCAGTGAGCTTCACTGGAGTCAAGACTGATGACAACATGGCCTCACTCAGCGGGGGGAGAGAGATCTGTGGCACATCCCATCCACTGCCAGCGCACAAAGCTGGCTTCACAGTATTAATGTCTGGAAACGCTTCCTATTTAGCCTTTGAATCTGTGATGTGCATGCCTATAGCCTGTTGACCCTGAGACATGTTGGATTGTCGCTTATCCTTTTGCCCTTTCACCCTTTCTTCCTGTTTTTTGAACATACACACACAGGACACATATACTGTAGACTTCATTTAATACAATGAACCTTAGAACTTAACTTCATCAGCAATGCCTGTGAACAACTAAGTGCTTAAATAAATGTCTGATTTGTTTGTTTTTGCAGAACTGAATAGACAATTAGTATAATATAAGATATATATATAATATATACATTTTTTTTCATTGGGAATTTGTTATGTTTGCTGGTTCCCTTGTCATCTTTAAGTAAGTTAGTAAAATGATCAAAAATGTTACAGTTGAGGCCAAGTTATCCTGACTTTTTGTCCCTAATGTGGGCCAAGTACAAAAAACATTGGAACCTACAAGAAAGCATCTTTTTTAGACTCCACCTACCTGGAAAAAGACCTACGTCTCTCAAACGCCTCGCCTCCAGTTTGTAGCGCAGGATTTCTGTTAAGAATTTGTAGCCCAGCCTAAGATTACTAGTAATTTTCTCAGACTTGACAAAGCTCCGCCAGAACCACAGAAGAGATTACACCTTTGTTTTCACAGGCTGATAGTGTTTTTGTTCATCCCAACACCCTGTTATCTTTATTCCACTTCAGCCAGCTCTTTTGCAGATAGGACCGCTGAACCTTTAAGAACCAAAAAAGCAGCAAACTCAGAGATATTTTCGTTTATTATGGGAATACCAAACCAGCTACTGTAAATAGTTGCGTGCTAGAACCATGAATTTAAAACTGATCACATCAACTTTGTGTAGATTATGAGAGAAAAAGGGCAGTAATATGGTAGTAAATTTGAATTGTAAGTATTTTCTAGAGGAGGACCCAAACCTTCCACTAATTTCTGTCATCAATCAGATGTACTTGACATCTCATTTGTAGACTCAAGGGTTTCTACTGTAGTAGAAACTAATGTCAAAGGCTATTGGGACATATTAACATAAAGAGTTGTAGTTAACAATGAAAAACCTGTTTTATTTATGCTCTTTTAGTTCTCAAATGAAACTCTGGACACATGCATTTCCACCTGCAGACACACATCCCCATGCTAGCCTAGAGGTATTCTTCCATTCTTCCCTCCATTCATCTCTCAAAGTGTTAATTCATCATTATAAAGAAGAGAAACTTGTCAGATTCCATCTGTTGCTGTCCAGAGGTCCACATTGTTTGCTCTCTGAAAGTGACTGATGTGGAAGGGAGATGAAGGCCTTTGAAGCGCCACAGGCTCATTGAAAGAGCCTTTCAAGTACGGATTGACTGAAATTCACACGAAGCCAAGAGGAGGGTGTGAGCGAGCATGTAGGGTGATGTGCAAAAAGATGCTTTAGACTGCAACTCACTCTGGCAGCCTCACCTTGGCTTTGATTGTGCGGATGAAAATAAGCTTTATTGGGAAAAACTAGAAAAGGGTGTCTGGTGTTAAAGCAGAATTGATGTGAATTTCATGTAGGAGTGATGGAGTGTTTACATCATTAATGGTAGGGTAAACAAGGCCGAGGAGGGAGCTGGATGCATGGACAAATTATGCACTTATGGCACCGTCATGCCCATTTACTCACATACAGACAGAGAAATATACGAGTACATGCGGACACACTGAACTGTTCTGTTAATTAACAAATTAAGCTGATGATGTATGATGTATCCGTCCAGTCTCCACATCTCAGGCTTTATCACAACACTCAGCAACACATCATTTGTAAAATGATAACCAAAGGTCCTTTAACTATTTACTATTTCATTGTTAACTGTTCACTGCAACCAGCTGTCAAGGAACTCAAGGGAGAAACAACTAGACTTTGAATCTTCCCAACCTATTTCCTAAGTACTGGACATATCAAATCTATCTAAAACCCATTTGGAGGAATGACAAAAACATCACTTTTTCAAGCAGAGATTACTTCAATTCTGATTGTTGTCCTGTGATTTAGGAGTTTAAAGCTGAAACAATTAATTATCGTTTCATCACTCATTGTTGCAGACCTAATTCAGTTGATTTGCAACAGGTCAATAGCTGTGCTGATTTCATCTGCAGTTGTCTCCATATGTTTTTTTAATTTTGGCTGTGGTACAGTGGATGATCTTCCCAATGTAAGAAGGCTCTTGTTGGCTCTCATTGGCTCAGTCGTCTCTCCAACAGGGGAAATAGCCATTTACAAAGAGACTTTTTAATCGCTAGACACGATTTGAGATAGAGAGGCTTAATGCCCCATTCACACGTTTGAACTCCAACACTGGAGACTGGAGAAATTCATTTAGAATTTAACTGGAAAAAACGATGCATGGAAACTAAATTACGTGCTCAACACAATCACAACGGCAAGCTTCAGGCTCATGAGAGCCACAAGAGAGCCTGCTACTTTGAATTCTGGATGTGTGGACAACTGGGTGAGGCTACAAAAATGCGCTTTGAAATTTTATCATTTAAAAGTGGATTTTCTCCTCATTAATGACAAAAACGGGAAAATTAGCAGTTCCCTTTGAGATTAAATAGTGAGCAAAAAATGTGGAACAACACAAAAAAACAAAACTGGAAATGACTACTACAGATAACAGATTTTGTACTTTAATTGAGAATAAAACATTAAAGATAAACTTATAATAATAATAACTTTCTGAATAACATGATCAATATCCAGATAACATTTCCACAGGACAGAGTTAAGCTTAATTTAGCTCTGTAGAAAGGCTACAAATGGTAGCTGTATCACACACATTTTTAAGCACTTTCACAATTCAAAGTTAAAATTCAAGGAAATGTGCCTTCATGTTACACAAACAGCAGGTCATGCTAAGTGGATGTGAATGGTGAATGCGATCAGAACTGATCCAGACAGTGACAAACTGCACTCCCCTTGATATATGTGACCACCAGGCTCTGGAGACTATGTTTCCTGTTTCATTGGATGCAGAAGACTGTCTTGCTATAATAAATGGCCCTGCTTGGTGTATTTGGCAGTTTTGGAGCATTAGGAACCGAAATGCATTAAGGCTGATTAGACAGACCAAGCCCAAGTACCCTCTCCTGGTAATGAGAACGCTTTGTCACTCATTAACACCTCTACCATTCTGGCCTTGTAGAAAGAGAGCACAAGGCAAGCATTTGCATTTTTTCTTGCCAGCAGAAACACTTTCTTTTGATGAGGTGGAGCGAATGAAGGGGAGAATGAGAGAGCAGTCAATTGCCAGCTACACTGGGAATGGTGATTGCATGAAACAATGGTGTATGGAAAAGGGATTTGGGGACATCTGATGAGAATCTGCTGAATGCAGCTTATTTTCCTGAAGAGCATGATGCTTTTTTTCCCCCTGCAGCAATCATGCATGAATACCATAAATGTATACATGTAACTACATCCCAGATATGTCATTATATAAAAAATACATCACATGCTTGGTGTCAGGCACTGTATTGTGTTTAGTGCAGTCGTGACCGGGTGGGTTTCTTATGTTTCTTATGTTTAGTGGGGCCCAGGGAGGGTTTTTAGGTACCAGGTTTGGTGACAACTACTTTCTAAAACTCGCTCACTGTGGCTGGTAGCTAACAGGAAGGCAGCAGCTTGTGGTTTCATGTTAGAATTAACATTGGTTGCTCTGTTAAATTGGGCTGCTGTCAGCCACTTAGCAAGATAACAATCCGAAGAACAAATGTCTTTCTCAGAGACTTTTCTCAGGCAGCAACTTGCGGTACTTTGTAACCGAGACAAAGAATTGGGAAATGAATCCGACTCATTAGCCACTTTTTACTAAGTGGGAATGAATAAACACAAACACAATATTTTTCATGCACTTCTTCTGTTATTGGTTACTTTTGATCCATTAATTATTTGTTTATAACCAGTGAACCTTGGCCACTTTGCTGCTTCTGTGAAGCTGCAGAAGACTGGTTTTTATCTGCTGTTCTGCCTCCTCAGCCTCTCCTCCTAACAGCTGACCTTGTGGTGATTATTATTCTTGACGTTCAGACGCTTAGATACGTGGTTAAAACCTCATAGACGCAGGTAACACTGTGAGAGACGTGCTCTTTGTGATTAGTGATTATCAGAGACGATTAGTTTTCAAGAAGTTGGAGAATATGTTAAGGTGTAGTCTAAGTTAATCTCTTTTAGAAATAATTTAATAGTATTATTAATCACATACCAGGCTTTTCATGTTCTGGCGCTGGAGTATATATCCAAACTTCGAACCCCTTACTGGCTTAAGATGTTCACCAATTTCAGTCTTTTACCTAAGTGCGATTGAACTTTTGCTGTATTGGCATCTTGGCTCTGGAACAGTTTCCCACTTAGCATCAGGACTGCTTACACTGTCTTTGACTTTGTTTTATTTTCCTAACTCTGGATAGCAATTTGTGCTTTTTTGTGAGAAAAATGTTGGTACCATGAAAATCCTAATTCATTGGAGTACAAAAAAAAAACACAGTGTTGCAGTGTTTCAGCATCTGATTGGCCTTAAAACTCATGCGAACAATTGACAAAATGAATGTGTTACTCAAACTGGACTTTGTAGCAACATAAAATGGCAAAGGCAGCATATTTATGTTATGTAATGACTATTTACACACACCGTCTTGTAACTAAATTGCAAAGGAGGCGAGATACGACTATGGTATGTATGTATGATAGCCTTCATTGGGAATATGACTGGACGGACTGGTAGGCATAAGTGTGCTGTGTTCATTTTACTGAAGACATCTCTTTGATTCCTCAGTATTTAAGTTTCAAACGACTTTGTGTATCTCGCTGCCATTTGGAGTTACTGAACAGTCCTCTAGTGTAAAAAAGCTCTCAGTTTCAAGGATAAAAAAAGAAAAACATTATAGATCTTTCTCACTGCGCCTTCTCCAATTAGATGTCTTTTTTTGCACGCAGAAACCAGAAAAAAAATATTATCAGATGTCTGCATGCCTGCGTGTTCTCCGTGCTCGCTGTTAAATTCAAAAACAAAGAGGCAGCCGCTGGGTAAAGTTCACCCAAAGAAAAGTGATTCATGTTTATGATCCTCTGTAACACCTCAGATGCAGCTTCAGTCGTGTTTTACACATCACCGGCTCCTTCCCTGCTGTGGAACTGTAAAGGCTTTGAAGTTGTCAGATAAATTAAGAGGTTTCTTACAAAAAAATTAAGAATTAAAAAAAAGAAATATGCCTGAATTGATTTTTCCCACCTCAGAATAAGAAGCCTGAAAATTATTCTCGGTGTGTGAAAGAGACTTTGATTCAAGATGCCGGTGAAAAGAGAGGATCTGAATGACACAGCGTGGAATTCTTCACAACATGTGTATTTCTCCGCTTGGCTCGACCGGTTCACATTCCCTGCACTAGAATATAGAAATCAGCTCTGTTTCCTCACTGAGAGTCGAGCCCTGAAGGAGTTTCGGTGTACTGTTAAAAGGCTTTATCACCAGCACTTGAATTTACAAAAGTCCCCCCCCCCCCCCAAAAAAAAAAACTAAATTGAACTCAAATCATTCATTGTCAGAAATGTTTCACAATGATCATCAATCCAGCATCTTTAAAGGACATCGATTCCTAAACTTTCTCATCTCTTTACAGGCACTCATTCTTTAACATCAGAGAACCTTGATGGTTTTCAAGTGCTCCTGCTTGGCATTTGTGAAAGCATAAAGACTAGCTCACCTCCTGGCCCTGCGATGTCTGCGGTGTTTGCGTACTCTTCCTTTGATGCAGCCATTTCTGTCAGCGGCGTCCACTCTGGTGTCCTCCGCTTTCCTCTCATCAGTCTTGAGCGGCTGGCAGGTTGTTGTCTCCGAGCTGTGAGTGGAGCAAAAAAAAAAAGAAAAGAAGAAGAAGAGAAGACGAGGATTTAGTTTTCGCTCTTGTGTCTTCTCATGAGAACTTTTTAAAGGGATTTTCCTAGTTGTCCACACAGTTAACGCTTCCATCACACAATAGTGAGGAGGATTTAGCATGCTTGGTTAGCCTTGTTCCCTCTGGTCTGCTGGGTATGTGTTTTATTCCCCTCCATTTCTCCCTGCCAGCCATTCTTCGAGAAAATTGGAGGTCAGCCATTTACCATTCAAATCGAGGTGTCAATTGAAATGTAGTTATTTACATGCTTCAGTTGCCCTGACATTATGGGAAATGGTGTTTCCTATCTCGTGCTGGGCAGATGCAGCCACGAGAGATGCATAATCATAAGAAGAGTTGAAGTTCTCTTTGAATTTCTTCCATTAGATACATTTTTAGATATCAACATATATTAACACAGGCTTAAAACCAAGAACAACTACAGGTCACATGCTCAGCCAACATATTTTCTGCAATTTTAAAATAGAGGCCATTTTCTTTTTCTGGCTTCCAAATAATGCTGCTATAAGTCAGGTGTTTACCAATTCAACCACTTCCACCCGAACCTCCCAAAAATCTTCATCCATAGTCAAATGCGGCTGCAGAACGAATTACTAAATAAACTGAATGATTAGATGTGAGCACACAGTTCTAGCCCTGCTTATTATCCTCTGTTTTAGTCATGGGAGATTTGAGCGTAATTACACATTCTCCTCTTCTTCGAGTGGCTCCCGTCTGATTGTAATGAGAAGATAATCAGAGCCAGAGATTAGGCCGTCAACGCCGCCTCCTCCTCCTCCTCCTCCCCCAGCAATGAGCAGGCAGCAGCCGTCGTTTTCTATCTTCCTCACCTTCGTTTTCCTCTGCTTCTCTGCATAAGGGGGAGTGCCCCTGGCAGGGAACTAATAATGTAAAACGGCAGAATGGGTGCTCCAACATGACCAAGTGTTTGAAAGGTGATAGGGGAGATAAAGACAACCATCAGAAGGATGATTAGTCTGATCCAGGAGGCTGATTGGAAAGGAACCTTTAAATATCCTGGTGATTTGGCTATGCTCTCCTAGTGTTGTTGGAGACATAAATAAAAGTTTGCTTATATTGTTTCCTGGATCGTTTACTGTAACTTGTTGTGTTTGAGGTGACAAACTAAGAAATTAAAAACAAGATAATTCAAGATGAATTCTGAAACTGACAGACCATCTTTATAGATCATGAATTTTGATCGTTATTGGTTTTCTTTTCTGTTGCAGGTATCAGGGTGAAATATCAGTGACCAACCAGTAGGAGTGGGAGATAAGAATCCTCTATCACAGCAGATGAAATTTGATATCACCACATCAATATACTCTATAGGATGATATAATACATTTTCTGGAAAATCAGAGAAATTGTGAATAAATAAAATAACCAGATAGGAATAAAAATCAACACCTCTCTAAAACTGAACATTAGGACCTTTATGAAGGTAGGATTCAGTGCAGGACTGTTGTATTAGACCTGTACTTAATAAATAAATAACCACCCCTACAAAGGAGGTAACTGTTTCATGCAGACAACACACACACACACACAAAAAAAGAATTTATGAGTCTATAATTACATAATTTGTAACAGTGACCATCTCAAAAGGAAAATTTTTTTTTAGACTGATCCCAGTAAACACTAGGAAGTCCATATGGTCATTTTGGCACATCTCTACCTGCACACACCAACAATACGCACTGAATCTTCCTGCCTGCTTTCAGCTATTTAACTTCCTTCACTTCCCCTCCCTCCTCTTGGATTAGCATATAGATGTATATGAATTTCAATGTTTCTTACGATATGTAGTCATGTTTATGTATATCTATAAAAATTTAAATGACAAAGCAACCAGGTTACTTGATTGTGACTTATGTGCAATCTCGCAACATTATCATCCTCTCCAAAGAAGCGGAATATGGAAACCGTCTGAAACCATGTATATGTGTCATTCCCTCTGTGGACATCCTGGAAGACTGATTCAACGCCATTCACGCTATAGGTGGCCAGACCACACAGGACAACACAAAACAACATAAAACCACAAGATTTTTACTGATCTGTTGAATGATAAGAAACACAGCTTAACACGAGGATTTAGAACAATCGCAGTCAATCCACAACTATAAAGCAGACCTTAGTAGTACGCAGAGGTCTCTGGCTGGTGAACACGTTTATTGTGACAAAAGATATTGATGTTTCAGCCAGTCCTGCGATGATCTGTACAAAATAAGCAATTTACTTTGCACAGGAGAACAAAAGGCTGAAACATTTGTGCTGTTGAACGCTCCGCTCTGTATCCCCGAATAAAGCCGGAGTGGAAAGTGGTCCAGAGCTCCTTTTACCAGCCCCCTCTCGGCTGCTTCTTTGTTATTTCCTGTCACTCTAAGAGCTGCGGTTGATGACTTCTAAATGAAATCGATTTCGCCATCACGGATGCACATTCCCCTGATCCGGCGCTGCAATTTATGGCCGAAACTTTCCAAGCTATAAGCACCTGGATTTATCGCCGGCTGTTTGTATCTGTCAAACACCACCCCTCTCTCCTTCTCCCTGTCTCACACACACACACACACACACACACACATATGATCTCTCAAGTATGGACAATCCTTTTGTAGTCGTAATTCATAACCAGGCAGCAGTTGAAGGTATTTAAAGGGCACTAAACTGGGAAAAAGCTTGAAATGAATGCAAATACTGAGAGGATTAAGTGAGAGTACTTCATGACGACGAATTACGTGGACACTAATCCTCCAAAATCCTGACTGGATTTGTTTACCATTAAACAGGTAAAATGGAGTCATAGGCAGGGATCAGCTCCATTACGATCCCTGCTGGAATACAGCATGATGGGAATGCCACTCATTGAAACCCTTGTCTGTGTACTGCAGATACAGGTAGCATCCCACTACTAGACTTTTGGACCTCTTTCATTCTGTACGTGTAGCGCCGCTCTCTTGGTGATGAGCCGCTCTGTCACCGGAGGCTGAGATGAGGCGACCTTGCTGTGACCACGTCTTGTTTCCGTCTTTGTCACGGAGGGAGCGTCTCAATCACATGGGGCTCCTCTGCTCCGTCATACACCACCTCTGTTCACTGTCACATGGACTGGTAACAAACACTGACAGATGGTGCACAAATACACACTGCAAACAGGAAGACAGCGCTTTTTCAAGAGGCTGAGGATGTGATTTTCACCCCTGTGCATTTCCAAATTTAGATGGAGAGATGAGTGCAGTGCAGGGTGTGTGTGTCTCCTGCAGAATATATTTCCATACTACTATTTTGCCAACTACATTTCGGTGATTACTAATTTAACTTTTTTTCCTAACCAGAAAGAGTGAAGCTCTCATTGTCTCTCATAGCGAGGAGATCAGTCAGCCAGTTATTTATTTATGAGTCGGAGGTGTCGTGGAGAGCCACAGACAGGCTGGGGCGGTGGGGAAGTGTTGAGAGATACACTAACAAGGATATTAAGGTTAGGAAAAGATCACACTTTAGTTTAAATATTTAAAGAGATGTGTCCCGTGTTGTGCTTCAGGTCACTGTGTTGACTTTTTCAGTTGTTAACCAAGACACAATCCTTCCATAAACATAAACAAGTGTTACAGCTGTCCAAAAATAAAGAAACATAAACTGTTATTATGCGTTAGATTCCACAAAGGAATATTGTACAGAAAACAATTGAAATACGCCAATTTTACAGATTCATTCAACATGAACAGTTTGCGTTGGTTTGCAGATATATTCAATTTAAATATTATTGTTATGTTAATTTCAAAATGTAAAGAACGCCGCAATACATTTATTAGTGCCACATTTGTGTAATTGCAAATAAGTGTAGAGCTGAAACGACAAGTGAATACTGAATATCTTTGGATGTTGGTCTGTTGGTCGGTCGAAACGAGCAATTTGAAGACATTTTGTCGACTAAACACTTAATGCAAAGCCTTAAATGAGATGTATGTGAACGTAATGTTTAGAAGACAAGGCTGGTTTATACGTGTGCAGGATTGCAAATGTGTCACATTTGAAAGCAAGAGAAAAGAGAGGGGGAAAGCAGATCATGGCAAACCTTTTCATTTTGTGTCTGTCCAACCATCTGCTTGTCTGTTGAACTTCCAGCTCTGTGCTGAGATATTTAAAAAACATCATTGACTGCCATAGCGACAGGAGGATCATCATAGTTTGTGTACAGTTTCATTGTCCGCACCCCATTTACGATGTAAAATTGAGATAAACTGCTACAATATCTGCCAGGAGCTGCTCTGTAATCTGCCAGCTGCTTTACACAACACCGGCTCCCCGTCGGAGGGCTTAAACTCACATCAGCTGACATTGTACAGGTGTGCAAGAAGCATGCAGGCAGCCATTAAACCAACCAGCTAAACAGTGCTGCACAGCTCCGGTGTTTGCATTAAAGATGTGTCAAAATCAAACTGCCGATTAACACAGATTGCATCCTCAGCTGCCTCAATTACATTCTGCAAGATATGTTTTCATGTGCACTCCGCTCTTTCAAATTAACTGTTTACTCAAAGCGTGTGAAGAAAACTGCCAGTTTTCTGGGGCGTTCGAGTGCGTGCAGAGCTGGATGAATGTAGAGGATCAATGGGGGCACAACTCAACACACAGCACTCGAACGCAACCTTTTCCTTCCAAACCATGTGTTTACAGATACCCCGCTGTGACAGAATGAGATCTTACAAGTTAGACTTAACAAACACTCGAGGGGCATTTGTACATTTTTTGTTCTGTGATCTCATCTATTCCTGAAAGCACAGACAGACAAATGCATTTCCTCTCTGCTGTGTTTTGCTCTCTCTTAGTGTAAATCAGTGACCCCTCACAACCTTTGCGTATAGGGTCCATGTCGTTCAATGCATTTAATTTACTTGCACATGTGTGCAGCGCAAGTGTACACGGGATTATCATCACATTCTTAATTCAAATTTGGGAAAGGTGGTATTGTATCCTCTTAACTATTGAATGGGTGAAATATCAGTGACCAACCAGTAGGAGTGATCACAGCAGATAAATTTGATATCACAATATCAATATACTCTATTGGGTGATATAATACATTTTCTGGAAAATCTGAGAAATTGTTAATAGATAAAATAATGAATGGGTCCCCATTTAACTCTCAGCAAGGAAGCAAATCAGTGCATTTCCCTTAATGTTCCACAATCCTTTAAAATAAAGCAGTACGTACTTGTGATTTGACATCAGAGTCTGTGGCCATTATTATTGGCATTTTTGTCCTTCTCAGATGGTTTCCTTTTTAGATTTTTAGAGGTCTGAGAGGTAAAAGTATCCAGTATTTCTAATGAAAAAAGGAGAATAAATTCAGAAAAGAATTAAATGTTTTTTGTCTTTCTGATCCTTTTAATCATCTGTTGAAACCCTTGGAATAGGTGATCTGCTAGTACTAAAGATTTTCGTTAGTACTCGTTTCAGCGGATATATTTTCATTCTAATCATTATTTTAATGGTGTTTTTCTGATCAAATATACAGTATATAGACACTAAATATATCTATACAAGATATGTGACGCCGTCTTTATTTTCAGTGACTTCATTTTAAAAATGTTGACGTAGGTTCCAGTCCAATTCAGTCGACCCTCATTTTGGTTGCCATGCCATCCTCACAGGTGCTTTGTCCTGCTGAGTGCTGAGAAGACTCACGCCTAATAGAGCAAGTGAATAACAAACTGTGGCAAGCGAGTTAGGGGATATACATGAGGGATCAATACAACCCTAAAGCAAAAACAGGAAAACAACATCAGGTGATCGATGGATGATACGTGACTTTGAGAAGTCCAAACAAGAGACTGGAGAATTTCAAGCCAAAGAAAATTTCAATATTCAATATTTTCTTTCTAGATTTGTAAAGCATATATGATATTAGAAGTCATGTTCAAAATACACATTTTGGCTACTTTGACACTAGTAATTGTTTAATAAGAGTTGACATTAACTGCAGAACTCTTGAAAGAAACTTTACTTCAGCATTAGGGTATATTGGGAAAAAAGATTTCCTCAGAGGGTAATTTCTCTGTACAGTGGAGCGGCCCTCAGTCTAACATCAAACATCCTGATTATTCAAAGTCGAGGGTCACCAAAATGTCCAAATTAGCACTTAAGAAGCTCTGTTCTAAGTAACAAGCACGTAAACACATCCAGGCGATCAGAGCTGATACTGGAGACTGAGGAAAGACCCGCATGACGTCCATCCTCTTAGGAGAAATTTGTGTAAGTGACAGTAAAGTGTGGAGAACTGGGATGCTTTTATTTTCTCTCCCCCTTCCCACAGATGATTTAAGAGTTCCCCAGACACTTGCGAGGTTCACGGAGGCTAATAAACTTTTCATTATCCCTGTCAGAGCCACCAGGAACAATTGATTATCGTTATTATAGGAGTGATGATAGTTGAGATAATTACCAGGGATAGAGATGATCTACTACCACAATTAAATCCCAAGCAGGGTGGTCCAGAGGTACTTTGCTCTAATTTACACTGGGAGTGTTTATCCAAGTTTCAGACTTGAGTCAAGAACAACTTTATCACCACCCAAAGGACACAAGCGGGCAATTAAACTCACGCAAAGTGAATCAAACACATCCCTCACAGGGCTAACTAAAGGCACTCAAAACCTGTTCAAACTTTTCAATGTAAAGTGGATACGTTTGGGAGAGGTGTTATTGATGAAATGTTCAGAGATTTTGAGGCAATCATTCAGCTGAAGACCCACAAAAACAAGGGCATGCAATCAAGCAGCCCCAATCAATTAGACACATAAGCAAAAGATCCAGCCACTTGATCAATAAAGCTGCCACCAAAACTTGAGCAAACTGTCATTAGGTTTCTGTACTTTAAGTGTAAGATTCATGAAAGGGCATTCAGAAATGTAGGAGCTCAGTTTAAATGAGCTTCTGAATGTGCTAGTAAAGTATAATCTAAGATATCTAACTACTGAACACTAACGTTGTCATGAAAAAACGTTATGAGGGTTGTCATGTCCTCTGGAACTGGTTTGTTCAAGTGTTGTCTCTTTTCTTAAAAGTAAGAAAATCACCTCATGTATTCTCTCCCTGGGGGAGGTGTTTTTTCTCCCAAACATACGCAGATGGATAATAGATTTTTGGTGACATTCCTCCTGCCCAAATAAATTTATTGCAAGGATGGATGCAAATCCTTTTGGGCGCCTGAGATCAGCCCCAAATTGGCCGCCTCTTCTTTCTTACAACACATGATGGGAAGGCAGAATGATAGAAGTGAACATCAAAGATTTAATGGCTGTTCAGCCCCAGTTAGGAGGTATCAGTGGCTCCAGGCAATTTCCCGTCTTCGCTAGTTTGCTCCAAATCTAACATCCAACTTCAGCATTAAGCTTTGACAGCACATTAGGCTGTAATAATGTAACGATGGGAGTACGCTTTCTGCTTTCTATTTTAATTTCAAGGCGCCTGATTTATCTGTAAATGAATTCTCTCACAATTTGCAATGAAGAAGTTCAAAAATTGTATCAACAGACAATGGTGGAAAATAACTAAGTATATTTACTCATATAAGTGCTGTACTTTAATTGAGTATTTCCATTTTATGCTACTTAATATGAAAATATTGTACTTTTTACTCCACTACATTTATTTTACAGCAATAATAATCAAGATTTTATATAAACAACATATATTATAAGCTTAAAAAACACATTGTTCAAGATATAACCAGTGGTTTCCAACATTTTTGGCTTGTGAGTCCTTATAAAACAGCAGTTTGAGCCTCTCGACACGTTTCAGACAGATGTCTTAAAGACACATTACCCTCTATACTTCTCAAATGGTCTCTATTTAGTAAATAGTTGAGGCCAAAAGAGGTCAAATTATCCAATATTCCACACACACACACACACACACACACAAACAATAAAAACGATTATAGAAAAAAAGTAAAAAAAAAATATTTACAAAACAAACTTGTCTTTAGAGAACTAGAGAACCACTGGACTAAACTACCTAACTGTATCTGAAGTAATTAAAAGTAACTCCACCTCAACCACCTACAAGTAAAATGCTGCTTACACATCGATGCATCACTGAACAATCATTCAGTGATGCATCAATGTGTTAGTGTGGTATTGTCACTTTCACTTAAGTAAAGGAAATTTGAATATCCTTCCACCACTGTCAATGGACTAAATATTATTTGCTGTAAACAAAGTGGATTACTTGATTGTACATCGTGTGTATAGCTGATACTGTGGCTTTGTGATTAAATTTGGAGAACAACTGGCCCTGATTATTTCAATCAGAATTACAATGTCTGAGCTGGACATCCTCGCCTCACTATCAGCCAATCAGCAATAGCGAGCCCTTTCCCCTTCCAGCTTGTGAGTACGCTGCGAGCAAGAGTGACTTTCAAGACAAGTGAGGTTGGTTTATTCAATTATTGTGTCCTGATGATAAAATGGGAGCAACATAATGGCTTGATTAATTTCCTTATCACGGTGAGCACAAAGAGTAATTACAACCAAATCCACCATTTGGCGAACCACACATCAATCAAATTAAACCAGTCTACACTCGGCAGCAATCACTTTCAAACAGAACAAATGAGTCGATTGGCTCAGACCCCCGCCTCCGGCCAGGGAAGTGTTTCTGTAAGAACTGTAACTCCAAGCAAAGGTTACTCAGGGTGATTAGAAAGCTCTGAACATGTCAGAAATCTTAATAGAAATTGTGTATGCACAATTATAATGCCAGTGTGAGCGAGGCTGTGCAGAATCTCGGTGAATTTATTTGCCTAAAGCGGTCATTAAAGCTCACGACAACTCACAACGGGCTGCTTCAAACCAGCAGGAAAAATTGTGTAAATGCGAGGCTGCAATCAAATGTCAACACATAATAACGCATGACCTCCAATCACATCCATGACACAAAGACGTATTCACGAAGCCAATTTTCCTAAGAGTAACTATTATATGAAACTGAACTGAATGTCTAAAGGGGCTTCTTTGGCCGGTTAGGTTGGAGAAGAAAAAAAACTGTGACCTCTGACCTCAGTACTCAGTACTAATATGGCTGCTCATTAGGGCACTTATTGATTTGAAATAAACTTTCTGTCTTAATGAAATAAATCACTGCTTGATGTTATAAAACTACATTATGTTCAGAAATCTCAGGTGTACATTTTATAGCCACTTTAGCCCGAGTTTGTGCATCTTATGTTTTATCGTTACATTCAAGTCGCAGAGCTGAGCGTCCGTTTAACAACGTTTAACATCTACTGGAGGTATTTCCAGATCCCAGAAAGAAGTGGAAACAAGCGCAAATTCACAATAGCAGCGATCATGTACACTAATGCATGCATTCACACTCACACAACCTCAACACTTGACCTCATTTCAGCCTCATAAGTAGAAAGTTGCAGGTGCTATAGGGTGGGAACAGCTTTGAGTCCAATGATGCCTCCCACAAGTGTCTACGAGAAAAAGTTTATAGGTGACTTTTTTGTTATGCTGACTTATGCTTCCTCGCGTCCTCTCTCCTCTGTGATCCAAAAATCATACAAACACAGGTGTATCACAGGTGTATCCTCGCATATCTTCCTCGATGCCTAGCTCTGTAATTTCAAGTTCAAGTCCTTCATCTGTCATGTACACTTACAGTGAAGCAGTCATTGGTAACAAAAATCTTCCTCCATTTGAATGTAATGGAAGCACATGTGATGCACAAACTTGAAGTTGGAGCCAGATTTGACCTGAATAGATGGTCAAAACAGCTATGAGTCATAAGTCACACAGTTACTCTTTATTAAAAGTAAGTCGTGATAGTCCTTTTCTACCCACAAGACAGATGGTAAAACGGCATAAGATACAGTAAACATAAAAATATTGCTAAAAGTTTCATTAAGTTGTTTTGGTGGGATGCTTCCCAAGTTAGTCATACAATTTCTTTTTGAGGAAAAAAATGATACTGCATCAACAGTGATAGAACTCCTTACCGGCAGCTCTAGCAGTATTTTGTTTGCTACTTTAAATAGATAGCCTGGAGGTCTTTTTATAGCTCTTATATTAATGAATCCATAATTTCAGAAATAAATTTGAAAGAAGGCTGACAAATGGAGGTTTGACAAAGTAATGACTCACATTTATCTATCTCTATCCCCAACGCTGATGCTGGGCTACGAGCTTTAGTACTGAAGTCAGAACATCTCATTAAATATATATATATATTAAAATATCTCTAGATGTTCCTCTCTGGAGTTATGTAAATGAGAACTGTAACATCAACTGGAGGATGAACCCTTGAAAAGTAAATTCATTTTTTTCAGCCAGTGAATCATAGCCTAAAGGCTCCATTTGACTTGGGTAAACCTGTTGGAATTTCATTGGTAGCTCTTTCTATTTGCCTATCCTCTGTAGAGCTAAAATCAAATCAAATCACAGCGCTGCCGCTCAGATTCATAAGCGCTGTGGTTCATTATAGGAGCCACTACAGGCAGATAGGAGGGATGAACTTGAAGGAAGGAATGTTGAAGAATGTCAACATTTGAATAACATCCTAATACGACATGCCGCTGCTGCACAGACTGTGTGATTTGAGCAGAAAATGTCTTATTGGACGGTGACATGTCAAATATGGTCACATGTATGTGTCAGTGCTGTCTGCATGGTGATATTTTGCCAGCGTGAGCTCATGTCAGAGTTAGGGCAGTGGCCCTTCCCTGTGAATTGAAGGCTGAAGGCTCTGAAAAAGATGGCACCATTCCCTGTATCCGCTGCTTTACATTTCATTCCTGTTACAAGCTGCCTTGGCCTGTGTATCGAAATGTTAGGCAAAGTTTATTCCAGTGCGGAGCATGGAGCCAAAGCCAGCGGAGTAATCAGTAGCAGTTCAGTTCCAATAACAGAGAAAAGGGATTTTCACATGGGCGTAAAGACTGCACCACCGGCAAACAGAAACATGCACAACAAAGCTTGCTTGACTCTTGATTAGCCTGAAACCTCATATGAATGCCAACACTAAGGTGCTGCCATCATCATCACGCTGCAATCATTATCCCTGTCATCATCGTCGTTATGCCCTTTGTGGTCAAAATCAACAATGCTATTCCAAAAAGCATTTTGAAAAAAAATAACTGTGGCGTCACGTGGTCCTCTCAGCCCAGATTGTTAACATCTAAACCGGTAGTGTTTCTCCTCTTTCACGCATCATAAACCTTATATGTGCATCAATTACTTGCTTCCAAATCAAGTTAGAAGTGATTAGAGGGTTCTTTGTGTAAAAGCGGAGGGAGGGAAGCAGGCATAGTTGGGTTTAATTAGCTGCTTGTGAGGCGCACTTCCTCACTGCACTTCTTCCTGTGTGAAGGAGATTACTGAAGAGCCTTCTGCAGATGCATAATGTATGTGGAGTGCAGTGAGCAATAATCATCGCACACCCTGTGTTTAATTAGCACAACTGTGACATCAGAGATGAACAACGTGCTGGGAGGAAGCTCCTGAGGAAAAAACCTGTGGATGAGAAGCCGTTCCTGCAGAGTTTGACCAGAGAAGAAGACAAAGGGCCCTATTCAAACCTATTCAAACAATCAATATTGCATAGTGCAAGTGTCATCTCTCATTCCCTTTAAAAGCCAAGTGCTCTTGCAACTTACCGTATTGCTCTTTAAATGGCAGTGTAAATTAAAATGTCTAAATCAAATGCAATGCGAAGCCAATCAGTTTTCCTGCCAGGCTACAGATGACGCAGCTCTTCTGCCAGCAGCAAGTGCCGCTGCTGGTGTATTTGGGTTCATTGGCATCGGCACAAGCAGTTCAGCTCCCTAAGTCCTGTAATGTGTCCTCATTCATGTCCAAGAGATATCCATGAGGCGTGGCAATGTTATGCAACATGCAACATGCCACAAAGAATGCTCAGACCTTCTGAGGGCTGTATTGTACTGTTCCACCTCACCTATCCAAACATCTTGTGCACCTGCCAACGTAGGCACATCTTAATGTGGCTTTTAAATAGCAAGAAAATACTGCGGCATTGACTTTAGACTAGGTTTTTGTTTGTCAGTGGCACAATCGCTTTTTCCACTGCCTCAAGATAGCAGTGTGCCAACAATGCGCCTGACATTGCGGATGCACGATGGGGCCCAAAGAGTCAAGCCTTTCAAAAGAAGTTGGATCCGGGGAATGGGCCTACAAGTCTATGCTGTGAAAGGAGTCTTATTTTTCCCAATGAAGTCTAATCGCTCACTCAAACAGCAGCTGACAGATGGGTTCAGTATTGGACATATCACTTGCTCCATTTTGAATAAGATTTTTGGACCTGTGTAAAGAAACTAAACAAACATTATCAACTTTTGCAGTATTCCTCTCCCTATTAATTGAGAGAACAGACAGAAAATAAAACTGCCATCTGGCTGAAACTTAAGCAGCCAATTAAACAAGTAATATTTACCAGCAACTGCAAAGAAAACCGTAAATAACTTTATCCATGACACTGAAGCTAATTTAAAATCTGCTTTGACAGACCAGCAGCCATAGCTGTGTGCATTAAGGACCTTCTGAGCTGCCTTTTCCCACTCTGCCTCCAATTATCCACCATCACGTATCCTTGTAGTTGCTCTGTGGGAATAATTCCTAGCAATAATGTAAGGGTTTTCTCCACACACCTGTCTGGATGCACGGACCTAAATGAACAAACAAACTGGGACCCTACACTTAGCTGTTTCATTCCCACCCCCCCAACCACCTTAATGAGCTGCTAGAGTTCCACACTAATATGTGTCAGTAAACATATCAGGTTTGCAGCCGGCGTTGACAGGCAGAATGAAACTCAATGGGCCAATCGAGAACTCGTGGGGGAGAGAGAGTGAGGGAACTCCTGACAAGTTCTGGATGTACGCTGGTAATTAGAGAACGTGTTCAGAATGGACCAACATATACCACTGCAATCGACTTTCCATCTTTCTCTTTTTCTTCAACCTCATCCTCAGCTGGGACGCCCTTTCCTATGCAAATAGCCATGTGAATTATTCACGAAGGCCCGCTTATGACCATGTTTCACAGTATCTGTTCCCTCATTAGATTATCAATGTCAGTAGAATAGAAAGTGGACTGTGCCCTTATATGAGTAGTGTGCAATCTGGCAGGGAGGGGTCAGACTTAAAATGATGTTGCAAGTAAGATATGGATTCCTGGATAATATAATGTCTTTTCACTCTTCTCTCTAATGTCTGTCCTGTAAAAATTACAAATACGAATGTTTAAAAGAAGATTACATTCTAGACAGAAAATGACTTACAACGAGATTGATGATTGGATTCTTGCAATTCAATTTATTCTAGATTTTACCTAAAATTGAGCTGCCTGCCTACGGTAGAGAAATAGATACAAGACAACTTTTTTAAACCAAGAAACCTGATCAGGAAACTTTTCAAAGTTAAATATATGTTATAGGGAAGCGCCACAACATGAGGCATAAATAGCATCATTAACTTTTTTTTATGTTCCAATCCATCTTGAATTACCTGACACCTGTCCTTTTTCCAGACACCTGTGCTCATTACAGTTTTCACACGATGCACTCTGTCTTATCATGCTGGTTTTGGCGCAGAGACACGAACAGGTAAACTATCCCCATGATCCTTCCTCATGTTCTCATCACTGGTCCGTCTTTGCCACCTACCAGGTGTGGCGTGCGGGCAGATGGACGCCCAGCATCCGACAGATCCAGCAGATCTACCGCCATTTTCATGCTATAAATGTACCTCAGAGAATGCCGTCATATGCAATCCGCAGCCAACTAACTCCCCACTCTCTTCATATGCTTGTGTCAGACCTCCAGGCTTGTTTTGTCTTCATTTCTGTGCTGCTTTAACCTTCTGTCTCTGTCTATTTGAGTCTCTTCCAAGAAGCTGAGTCTTGGTTTTCCGAGTAGAGCTCCACAGTCCTGTACTACCCGCTCCCTGTAGTGTATCAAAGTCCTGACCTCCTCCCACGTCTGATTCTACACCCTGTGGGCTGTTACTGTATATGGACCATGGGTGTCATATCATCAGAGTAATCTCTCTTTCTCCATCTCTCTGCTTTTTTCCACTTTTGTTCATTTCTGTTCACTTGACTGCATTCTTTGTCCCTCACATTGTCTTTATCCCTGTAGTACATCTCCACTCATATCTCATTCCAATGTCCTTGGATAGTGTCCTTACAGGAATCTCACAGCACTCTTTACATCATCT
Organism: Lateolabrax maculatus; assembly: GCA_031216445.1. Taxonomy (NCBI): domain Eukaryota; kingdom Metazoa; phylum Chordata; class Actinopteri; order Acropomatiformes; family Lateolabracidae; genus Lateolabrax; species Lateolabrax maculatus. The sequence continues at coordinate 4,919,598 of CM062217.1, forward strand.
CTTTTACTTCCTAACACCCCACCATGTCCACTACTCATACACCACACCATTTGAAGGGAGGGAACTTCTGACAGGGATTTGTGGAATAAGTATTACAATGCTGCCCACTCTACATGACTGTGTGTATGTATGTATATGTGCGTAGGTGTGTGTGTGCAGGCGTTGGTTACAAGCGTGACATATCACTGCTGGCTCTTGAGCAGACTTACATTAGCTATGCAACCTGGCACTCACATCTAAAATAATCACCTTAAAAATGGAGCAGGGCATGCAGAATGTGACGACTGCTGAGAGCAATCAAGACACCCACTGACTTCCCCTTCCTGCACCCACCTCTCCCGCCTGATGCTAATCAGTTTGGGTGCTGCTGGCTGTCTGGAAGATCTGATTTTGAGACAGAAACTCTGTTAGCCTGTAAAAGATAAGCAACATGCAACACAGACCCTATGTTGCATAAAAAGTATCTGCTTATCTGAGCGGTCTATGAGCAGCAGCAGTGGTACTCCTTGTACTCTTTTAAGTACTCTGTAGAAAGTAAAAGTTTCATTTGTCATTGCCTGTGTTACTATCTTTATTTTGGCTACCTGCCTGCAAGATACTATAATAAAGTTCACATGGACCTAACCTCTGGCCGGAGATCAAACCCTCATTTTCAAAAATGATATTTTATTTGATTTAAGGACGTTTTTGAAAATAAAATAAATAATGGAAAGCTTTGCTTGGATTGGAGCTGAAATGATGAGTTGATTATTTAATTTGGATAAATAAACAATCTGTGATTCTTCTGATAATCGATTATGTAATTGTTTAAGCAAAAATGCCAAAAAATTGCTGTTTTCAGCTTCTCAATTATGAACATTTACAGTTTTTCTTCATCTTATGTGATAGTAAGCTGAATATCTTTGGGATTGGACTGTTGGTCGGACAAAACAAGACATTTGCTGACATCACCTGAGCTGTAGGAGAATGTGATGGATTTTATGGACCAAACCATTCATTGATTAATCGATAAATGGGTTAGGGTTAGGGAAATGAGCCGCAGATTAATTGATAATAAAAATTATGGTTATTTGCCATTATCCAGCATCTTAAATCACAGGTTTAGGTGTTTGTTTTCCTCCTTAAAGCTGTACCAGCAGAGGTAGATGCCAGATGGAAATGTTACTACCTATCTGGCCTCTCAATTAATTGGGAGATTTGTGTTGCAGCTCAACATCATGATTTAGGTTGGTGACACTGGGTTTGCATAACAAGCATGTTTAGCGCAGGCGCTCCATAAATATTGGACATTTGAAGTCCCTCTTCTACACCGTATGCATTTTGTTGGCTTTCAAGCCACAGATCATAAACAGAAATGTAATAAATAATTGTAAATCAATCAAATTTGGAACAATTCACACTTAATAAATTGTAGGAAAAAAAATATTTTTTTCTATTTTAAATTTCCCATTCTAATACAACATGGAATATCAATATCATGTAATAACAATTTTTTCTGTCAAAGAGCATAGCTAACATTTTAAATCTGGTTCATTTTTGTAAATTAGAAACCTTTTAATACCTTACATTTCAGTGTGTAATTTAACAAAATAAGTAAACTAAATGTATTTGTATCCGTCGCAGCATATTTTAGCACTTGCTCCAACCATGCCATCGCATGATTTTAAATTGTGAAAAACATGTTGTGATAATAAATTCTGTACTCTTTACAGTTGTTCATAAAAACAAAACATTAACATAAAAACAAATACTTTCACGTCAACCATAAAATCAAACAAGTTCAGTGACACACCAGCAGTTTTAATCTATGCTAAAACAATAATGTTCCACAACACGGCTCTACTTCCTCCCTGGAGGGTTTCTAACCCTCCTGGTTATGGTTGGAGGTGACCTCGGTCCATGTTGGTACACATAATTACCATTTCCCTACAGGGGGACCGGTGATCAATGAGAGAATGACCTTCCCCTCAGTACGCACCTTCTTAAAAGTCAGATAATAAATTGGTTCATCTCACCTCCCCTACCGTCCCTGTTATTTAGAGGGCTATCTCAGGGAGTCCATTACCTTTTTATGGAAAGGAGGTTCATTCAATTTGCTGGCGACCCAATAAGAAGTTCTGTATGGATGCATGGTGATGGGCTCAAGGGCAAGTGAATTATTCCATTATCTTTAATGTGTGGGAAGGCAAAAGCCATCAAGGTCCTGAGGGGATTTATTTAGCAATGTAACCTCTGTTCCTCAAGAGGAAACAATAAGAAAATAAAAAGTCTCAAATAGGCTCCCTCATGCTTATTCATGGCTGTTTCTATAATGTGATAATGTATTCCTCTTTAAATCTTTTTGTTTTAATGCAGAAACATATGCAACTTTGGTTTTATAGTTTTCTTGTAGGTTGGTGTTGACTTCTTACATTTTGTCTTTAACTGTCTCTATTTTCTCTTTATTCCAGGTTGGAGGCTGATGTGACGAACAGACAACTGTAATGACATTTAATTGAAAAGCATCACAGCCACATGGCTTGAAGTGATTGGCTTAATTAAAGAGCAAATCATAAGTCTTCTTAAATTTGGCTTAAACCTTATTAAGGGATAATCCCCCTTAAAGTCAAAGGTGGTGTTTAAAGGATTCATCATGCAGCGTAGTCAGGCTGCATGTACTGTACTGTATTAATGTGAATAAAATGAGTGGCATAAACTGTAAAGTGACATGCACATAAGGTCTTGTATTGTAGATTATTACTTGAAGTTTGTAAAGAACCCAAATTAATGTAGTTTGTAGGGTTCACAGCTGTTTGGTCATTACAACTGATGATTATATATCGAACTTCACCCACTGTGGGAAAATTTCATAATTAAACAAAATATAAATCTGTATTTTCACAATCATCTATCCTTATAGTTAAAAACAGCTATTTCTGGACCCACTTCTTGGTGCTGTATGTTTCTAATTATTAAATCACCAAGATATTGTTAAGCCAAGGTGGTAAGCCACTCAGATTTTGGCACATATTGTCTTGGTATCAATTAAGTTAGTAGATTTTGGCCTAAACAATAGCCACACTCATTTATTTTATAGCATTTGCTGTGTGAAAGAGCACATCTGCTATATTTCACAGCATTAAAAACACAACTGGCCATACACATTTTAGCAGATGCATCCTGTCCTTTGGCAGAAGCTTTAAAGGAATAGTTCAACATTTTGACAAGTACGCTCGTTCACTTTCTTGTCGAGCGTTAGGTGAGAAGATACAGTAGATACCACTCTGGTATCTATCAGGTAAATATGAAGCAACAGCAGCCAGTTATCTTAGCATAAAGAGTGGAGACAGGGGGAAACAGCTGGTTTGACTCTGTCCAAAGGTAACAAAATCTGCCTCCCAACAACTCTAAAGCTCATTAATTAGTATGTTATATATCTCATTTATTTAATTCGTACAAAAAAACCAAAGTGTAAAAACAGAAACCAAGAAAAACATCATTATCAGACGTTTCAACAAGTGCCCCGAAACAGACATACAGTAGGTTTATGTTCAAGAGACAAAGCCCTCCAGCAGCTGCAGGAATTATAACTCTTTCTAGGGAGCATGAACAAACATCATTTAATTTGGAGGACTTTTGGGGTTTTAGACAAGAATGAAACAGGAACAAAAAGACATATTGTGTTTAGTCACAATCAGGCACCACAAACTAGCTCTAACTAGTTAGTGTCAATTTCTCACCTCTTTGGGTTATTGAAGGTCATTCTGAGAAATGTAGGAACACACTCTATAAAATGAGTAGTGGTCAGATGTCCAGTGATACAGTATTTCTCAACTTCTAATGCAATAATTATCGAGATGAAAACAGATTCCATCGATGCAACGGGTCATGTGTAGGCACACCGAGCATATTGAATTCAGTTCTATTTTGAGAACTCTATGAAAAGCATCACTGCTTCATAACATAAGTAAACAGGCGTAATATTATAAATTGCACATTTCATATCGTTTTCCACTGTGCAGGACGTATTGGGAAATAAGATATGTTAAAAAATAATCCCTAAGGGCATGTATGAGGCATCTGGCGCAAAGCCTGTCAGCTGCTTTAAAAGTCGTCAGCGTCTTGACAGCGAGCTTTTTGTACATTTCTTGGCAAACGCAGCCGTTCTCCAAGTGAACAGAAGAGCAGTGGTGCCTGAGAAGTGTGTGTAAATGCAAACTTGAATATCTCACTTTTGTCACAGAAATCCTATAAGCACATTTTCTGGAAAGGACATAATAGTGAGGGAAGGGCGAAGTAGAAGTGACTCAGGAGTTAGGAGTCCACTCTCTGTTCTCAGGGGAACTGGAGGAGACAGAGTTTTAAAGAAGGTGAGCCTGATCCTGCAGTGTTTTGAGCGGAAGCAGATTATGAAAAATAGAAAAGGGCCTGATGAAAAGTGACTTAAGCCTTTTTCGCATGGGGCCACTATAGAACAATATGTTAATTGTTGTCAACCTTTGCATCCTTGACTACAAATACCAAAATCTGTGAGTTATGACTTGGTGATTTAGTGTAGCAAAATGTAATACATTTAAAGTCTTATATTGTCCATATTCATATGTTAACATGAACACAAGAAATCAGATTTCTGGGACAAATCCAGTTATGGTAGATCACAGTAACTGGAAAAGTAACAGTGCATGTCAATCATTTCCCTGTCTATGTCGTGTTCATGTGCTGTTTTAAAAACCATGTTACAAAACCCAGTTGCATGTATAGTTTGCTAAGAAATCAGGTGTATCCAGCATACTGTATCTCTTGCTGTGTTAACAAGGTTTCTCTAATGCCTCACCCCAATTACAGAAACTGGGTTGTCGTTTACATGGCATTTAAGAAAGGTAGTGGGTGTAGAAAGCACTTTAACCAAAGCACTTTGGTTAAGGTTAGTGCAAGACTGTGGTTTCAGTTGATTGGCAAACTTCTTTGACTTCCCCAGTGTTTCATTCCCAGCCGTAACTATCACAAATGTTCATGAATTGGTGCTTCTACAAGTGGATATTGTAGGTTTGTTTTGCAGATATGCTCAGTAGGAAATATCATTTTGTGACTTGGGAGATATATTCATTAAAAACTGATTATTTGGGCATGTGTCTCCCAACACGTATTTTCTGTTGCAAATTAGTACTAATATGAATGTAATTTATAACAGACAGATTAGGAACAGAGCAATTGTCCTTTTTAAAAGGAACAGAACAATGCTGCAGAATTTGATTCACAACCTCTGTCTTTTTTCTAAACAGTCAGAAATTTTCCCTCAAACTTTTTCACAGAATTAAAATCACCATAAATGTTTGAAACAAACCAACAGCAAACCATTTCACGTCCTCGAGCAATATTGGTCCTGTGGGAATGGGGAACGGGGCTTTAGACCAGGATTAGAGCTGATAGCACAGGCGGTCATCCACAATGATGACCTGAGGGCTAAGACGGTAAGTTGTTAACTGGCTTTTAGACTTGACTCCTCCAATCTGACGTACCCTAACCTTGGCGGCTGTCACTCAGGCTGGAGGACTGTCCTCTCGCCTCAGAGTTTATGAGAAAAGATAGGGTGTCTGTGAGATTATTCCTCCTTTCCAATACCATATTAGCCCCTAATCTCCTGCCTCTCTCAGCCCATTCTCAACAGGATGAGGTGTCGTTAAGGGCAGCGACAGATGGAGAGAGGGGTGGTGGAGGACTTTGCTGGAGAAAGAGTAAATATGTCAATCACTCGAAGTGCTGAGAGGTTTTCTTGAAGAGGAAGAGCGGAAAAGTCAAGAAGCCAACGCTCTCCCCCCCCCCCCAACTTCTCTACAATCAAAGTATTCAGACTCATTATGGCACCAGAATATACATGTCTGCTGGATAGTTATTATGCAGAATGTGTTTAAATAAACTGTTTTCTTATCAACACACACACACCCACACACACACGGTCTTGATTCATGTGCACCTGTATTTCAAAAGCGCTGCATTTCAAAAGCATATTTCATCAGGTTGAATAACGAGGCAAATGTGCAGAAAATCAAGGACTCAGATAAGTGGATTAAAAATAGACTCTTTTCTGCTCTTTGACTTTGACGTTGATATCTCAGTGCATTAAGTTTTGCCTTTGGCCATCATGAGAAGGATTATGCCACCAGTCAAGATGTATTTGTTTACGCAAATCATGACTTGATAGCCCCCCTACCCCCCCACCCCGGCTGAATAAATCAAACAAGATGAGGGCGTCCTGCAGTCAAATTGTAGCCGGCAGCTTGATGTCCATCACATGATATCATTTTCTGTGCTGTATTCTGCTGCAGTAAGTTCTGAAATAATATCCAAATATAAACAATGTAGGTTAATATGGAAGTTGATTAGATTAGGCAGATGTTCCGCAATGAGGCATCATGATTATTGCGAACATGATTCAGATTCCTTCCTATAATAAACCTCTGGGTTCTTTGCCAAAGATTCCCTCGGTGCAATGCATGAAAGGAAATATCAAAAAGTTAAACTTCAAGCAGAACCTTAATAATTTAGCAGTCTCCCACAGCACGAGGCACTCATTTAGATGAGGACAAAAGGCACTCGTGCATCGCCCTGGTCGGATCAAAGGCAAATCATTAATTCTGAGCCTCCTGTTGTAGTCAGATCTGGTGTTTTATTACGACTAGATTTCCTTAAACTGTCTTTAGAGTCAAAGAGAGTGCTGAGGCAAAGCAATTCTATTCCTCCTACAAGGGCACTGCTGAGCCCAAGTTTAAATTGAATGCCCCGAAATAACAGTTTAATTATGTGGCTATCGGAGAGGCTTTCATGTTTTCCAAATGAATCAGGCTGAATGCGATAACCAATTCTTTCATCGATGCAAAAACTGAAAAAAATAAGTCGTTCTCGCTTCTATCAAAAGTGATGGGAAGCCACTGAAATGAGCTCATATGCCAAAGACATTAATTATATTTCTTATAATTAGGCAGAATATCCCCAGATCGCCCCGATCCCTGCCAGATAAATTTAATTAGTGGACAAACTCAACACCACATGCAGTGTCCATATCTTTATAAAGCAATCCTTCTGAGGTTGGTAGATGTTTTAGTTTTTATGTTTTACTGTCAAGGTGTAGTCAAACACAATTTTCCACCACAGCAGGCAACAAGGCTGTATTGTATTGTCAACTCAATGTTGTAACGACCAATTCTTTTTGGTTTGTCTTTTAAACTGATGGATTTCTCTTGGAACCAAACTATGGAGCAATAGCAGCATTTCACAGACGTGTTCAGGACTCCATGTGATCATCATGCACTGACAAACTCACAAATGTTTTAATTTCTAAATGATCACAGCACTCCGGCACACTTGGTGACTTGAACTGTGCTTGTCAGAGCAAATCTGTCACTGAGTGAATGAGTTTTTGATTCATTTCATGAAGGCTGCCTATAGCTAATGAATTACTGGCACTGAATATATAACAGATCATCTCTGCGTGATGAGGAATAAGGTTGACTTTGAAGGCTTAAAAGTTAATCAAACTTGGATTGTGGAGGACTTTCCTCGCTGATGGCACAAAACTTTCATTAATTATTTATAGAATTACAAGAAAAACAAGACAACATGTTACAGTAAATTACTGATTAGCGATCAACACAAAATACAGCTGAGGCTGAGGGAATGTCATTAGTTTTGAAGGTATTTGGTCATAAAATAGTTTTTTGGACAAATTAAATTTTTGACCTGATGATGTGAGGAAATGTTAAAGGATCAACAAAGCGATTACGATTCACCTTGACGGGGGACATGAATGTCTGCACTGAATTGGATGGCAATCCTTTCAATAATTGTCGAGACATTTCACTCAAAACCACAATTGTGAACCTCATGGTGGCGTTTGAAGAAAAGTCAGGAAATCACCAGTCAGTAGGATTCGTTGTCTGGGAACCAGTAATCTCTGCACAAAATGTCAAAGCATTCATTCAACAATTGTTGAGAAATTCAGTCTGGACCAAAGTTGACCGCCACTAGCCTGGTAAAAACTTATCTTACTACTAACTTTTAACAAAAAATCTACATTGAATACAATACAATAACATAACGTGTATTCAATTCATATATGTCACTCATATACCCAGTATTTCATTTATACTTCTTGCCAGCTCATCGTCAAAGATTCAAACTACTCCAGCAAACTCTGAGCAAACAAACTGGTCACTGATGAATCAGCTAAACCGCAAAGTCATTTCTGCATCAACAGCTACCGAATCGCTTACACTGACCACATTTAACATATGTCTAATGACTGAAACTTAATTAAGGAAAGAAATGAGCCATTTCCAGAAACCAAACCAACAGAATCTCCAGTCCTGTCGTGTTTGGGCAGTATGCTGATGTCATATAAAAATGAAAAACTCTCTTTATTGATTTTCTGCAGTCTGAAAATATAAAATTGCATGGTAGACATATGCTTTGCTGAAGTCATTATAATTTGAGAGATCATCATCATATCAGTGACAAAGAGAAACAAATATGTTTAGTCATTTGGGGTTGTTATAAGGGAAAAATTCTCTGTTTTTCAGACATTTAATTTAAAAAACTCCACTATCAAATAGTCTAGAAGAGGATCATATCTCCCGTCGCCTCTCGGTGTGATTCGGCCCGACAGAACAGGAGATTTGTACCCTACTTCCTAGCATGTCTCTCTCACTCCGGGAACAGCGACAAACCTGTCAGCTCCATTTGTCCTAATCAGTTCTCAGTGGGGTGTGCCGGCTACTGGAATGTCATTGGGAATAACACTCACACTTGGAAGTAGCACAGTGGAGAGATGAGCCTTTGAAGAACAGTCTGTACCCTCTGCACAGCTCTCTACCTGCTACACTGTCACTGTACGACCTTGATGTTGACCTTGACATTGGCAGCCTCCTCCACTGCTCAGAATCAGCCTGTCGCTTGGAATACCTGATCTATGTTCATCTGATGTGGCATTAGGGAGTGTGTGCCTCTGAAATGTGACTGGAAGCTGTCTCTAGCCCCCGAGAGCTACAATGCTGATATTTAAACTTAAACCCTGTCATGTGTCTCAGACAAACTGCATCTGTGACTTTTGCTTTACACCAAATGATAGATTTAGAGAACTATTTTTTCTACCTACTGATAGGGAGACATTTTAATGTGCCTTCAATGCCTTCAATTCATCGCTTAATGTTGATGGAAAAGTTTCCATAAGCGACATCAAAATTGATTATTTATTTAGATTATTATTTAGAAACACTGTCAGAGAAAGGACGTTTGGACCGTTCACAGGTCAAGATGGTGAAGGATTGAAGCCGGGAACTTGCTGGAACTAGTCAGTTCGTATTTCTCATTTGTCTTTTCTCCATGCTGTGGCGTTTAGTCCCACCTGACATTTTGTTCTCAGGATTGTGAATCATTTCATTTATAAGCTACAAATTTCACCATTTTAAATGTGTGACCAAGCCGTTACATCCACAGCACTGTGAGACAACACCAAAAAGAAACAAACCCACATATTCCTTTATCTATTACTTCTCACACTCTCTGACTTGCTTACTTAGTTAGCCAATCTGATGGTGAAACAGGAGTGAAATTACCTTCCCATCCATGAGGTCCTTTGCCAATCCTGTCTCATCCTGATGCCGTTCATATTTCATTCCTTTTTCCATTTCAATACCAAGTCATTATCTTTCATGTTGAGTACAACAGAGCGTCTATCCAAAGAACAATAAGAAACATCGTAAATGTAAAAGTGATAACGTCAAGGCTCCTACATTTAGCTGAACTAATTCACTCCAATTTGAGAAAACAAGCCCATGCATAACTGATTTTCTGGACTGTCTGACAACAGAGCGAAGCAAGATCTTTCACATACCTCGTCTCCGTGATAACACTAAACCGGGAAGGATGCTTTACGGTCTGTGACACTGTGTCCTTGTTACATTAAAATCTTCCCTAGAGTGGCCATAACTGCACTAATGACTGGTTGTTGTATGCTGGGAGGGTCTTAAAATTGGGAGACACTGGTATTTATCAACAGGGTTTATGACAGGGTTGATAATAGATAGAATGTAGTAATTGTACAACTAAAAAGCAGTAAAAATTACATTATTGCTTTAAAAAAGCATGCAGCAAAAAATTAATCCTGACTGGTGGGCACATTTTTATGCTCATATGAGAATGGTAAAGCACAAGGCAAAACGGATTCATTTTTTATGACTGACTATTGGAAACTAGTAATAACATAATGAGGCTAAAGTGTTTGGACTACTTAACTGGAATCATAAGAGGTTTACTGGCATTAATTCTTGATGTAGGCATTTTGTGGCTTTTTGAAACATTCCCTTTCATTGATTGAAAAGGACCAAAACAGCTATAAACAAACATTTCAGACTCTCAGCAAAGCAAATATTCGCAGACGCAACTTCACTAGAAGGTTTCGACAGAATCCCAAATGCAAAGCAAACTTGTCTTTCACCTGGTGTGAACCTTAAAGGGTGTCATAGTTTGGGAATCACTTGTCATTGCTTGACATTTCGTGTCAAGACGCGACGGCAGAGGTGAGAGCGAGGTGGAGGGAAGGAAGCAATGCGGTGGGCCAATTAATTCCTCCGCTCCCATCCCCGATTGCGTTTGTGACATCAACACAGCTACAGTTTGCACCCTTACCCCTGCATCAGTTATGCAAATGGTGGCAATTTCACATGAATGGCAGATCGTCTTCCTGAAATGAGGATGGGCAAGAAGCGAAAATGAAAAATGGAGGAGGAGGCTGAGACGTGGGAGCCAGTCAGCCTTGAAATGATTTAATTTAAGTGATGAGGAGTTGACTTTGATAAGTTTGCATTTTAATAATGAACACTATGACCGCTTCAGGGGTCCAGTTACAAAGAAGGAGCATACTTGGCAAAAGAGAAACAAAATTGAGACCCACAAGGCTGACAGTCACTGTAAGACAAAACTAAGGCTGAAGCTCATTGTCTGAATGTCCTCTGTGTGTGTTTGTGTGTGTTTTCTACAGTAAATAAGATGATTATGGGAGATTTTTGACTTTGGAGTTAAATTTGCTGCCAGGGGAAAAAGGCTCTAGCCTATTATGTTGGATTTTTTTCAGATTTTCCAATATACTAACTCTGGGCTGTGTATGCATATTTAATGAGGCCTTTGCCTCAGTGCAATTTAAGACTAGAGAAGGATTTCAGCCTACTGTCATTATGAGTGATTGTGCTTCCTCGTGGCACATTTGAGTTGGATGTCGCAATAACTATCTATCTACCCCTCAAAGCACCACTGATCTTTTTATGATTATGACTTTTTCAGCCGCTGTATATTCAAAACCTGTCGCATATCATTTATGTTGGGGCTCTTGCAAACTTCAGAGTTCGTCACACGCGAGTGAATGTTTATTATATGTTGTATATAAGTATGTAAGAAGGTGTAAGTAACAGTTCATGCTGTGTGTTGAAGGCACAAACACAATAAAAAATGACAGGTTGGCTCAAATCTTTTTCATGTGCAGGGACATCCCTGGCTTGTGAAGATGTAATAGGTCATAATGAGCGAGCCGTCCCTCTCTCGGCCACCACACTCACTGGTAATGAATCGCACAAAGTAATAGGTCATCTCTGACTGTCTGTAAGATTTACTACCGTCCATTTCACGTAGAGCCAGTAGAGGACAAAGGAGTTTCACCTTCCCTCTCTCGTCTATTATGAGTTTATTCAATGCTGTACATTATGTGCCTACATATAATTCAATTCCCTTTGGCCAGGACTCAAAAAGGGATTTCTATTCACGGGCCGGAATATGATATTGAGTAAAATTTAATAACCTTGGCTGCCCCAGTGTCCTGAAATGGACAATCTCAAAATGACATTCAGAGTCTCTCCTCTCATTTCTTTATTTCCTTCCTTCTTTCATTAATTTCTCTTTCTTCCCTCTTTCCTTTCTTCTTCCTCTCTTCTCTCTCAGTTATTACAGTCATGCTTTGCACTGCTGTTATATTGATTTCCATCCCAACTCTTTATTGGAAATTATAACAATTTCTCCTTTTCATTTCTCATTTTCCTCACTGGCTCTGTTTCTCTCTTTCACACCGTTTCACAAAATACCGAAGCCAATTACATAAAGCTGCTTGTTGCTGGACACACTGTTAACAATCCAGAATATGTGTTTTTTCACACAACCTTGTACACATTTTTGTGCGAGACAAAATGTAAGAAAGTAAAGCAAAGTTTGTGTTCTTTGTCTTTTTTATTTTCAGCCTATTAAGTTGACTCAGCTTTGACCTTGTTGTGTACTGGTTCTTCAATGTCAAAAAAAGAGCACAACACCTTATTTTAAAACCTTTGAACAAGGTTAAACTATGCAGCAGCCACAAGAAAAAAAAGCTGAAAGTCCATTGAAGTATTTGAGGCAACATCTGCCCGTACGTGTTACTCACATCCCCAAATAAAGTCGAAAAGCCAGAACATTACTGGGCCAAAGCTCACAGATATAAGAAACCCCTAATAACGTTTGAAAGATTAAAGCTAGTGATTCTTGACAGTTTCTGTAAAAAAAACAACAACACCCAACCAAACTACAGAGAAAATATTTCATTTTTTATAGAAAGAAATCGGTGTCTTTACATTTCAGAGATGTTTTAAGAATTGAAACTGATTCCCCGCCTTTGTGTAACCATCCGTTATATTTATTCTTGCAGAGTCTGCACTTGGCAAACTGACAAAATGACAAGTGCACACACACACACACACACACACACACACACACACACATCTTATGAACAAGCAACACAATTTACTATGTTAATGGACCTAAATGTCATGAGTCTTTTTAAATGTCAGTGCACTCGATTTTAACAGTAAGTGCAACCAGGTGCAGAATAGATCCATACTGCTCTTGTTCAGTCTACATTTGTATACATGAACAGTTCAAATTTCAATGAACAAAATAGTAAACTATCAAACAGGGCCAGTGTTTATTTTTCTTCCCTGTTATGATTATGGAATTAAACTAACTCAGGCGTAAAAACTTAAGCTTAAACAAAATCAGTTTACCCTTCTCTGCCAATGGAGCAGAAAATTTCACTTTACAGCATGACAGATTACATTCTTTCCTTATGTTTTACTGATGCTGACTGAACAGCTTTAAAAAAATATATTTTGTTGTCTTATTGTCATTGTCAGTGCTCAGAGTTGGAAAGTAGATGTACTCAACATCTTTAGTACAATTTAGAAGCACTACCATGAAGATAACATGAAACTGTGATATATACTGAGATGGTCATTGTTCTGTGAAAATCTCATACTGTTGCAACTCTACTCTTAGGCAAATGAATCTATTTATGGGCTTGATCTGAAGTGCTTAATGTATAACATGACATCACCTTGCAATGGATATATTTACTTTCAATACAAGAACAAAAAAATAATAATTAAAATTGTGGATTGTAGAGATCAGATGACAATTTTAGTAGAGGATACAAATTAGGAAGCCATTAAAAGGAACTGTAATGCAGGTTACTTTTTATATTTAACATTTTATTTTATATTCTTAATGCAGAGCTATGCAATGTGTAACATATATTTATTCAATAAGTGTGCAATCTAAGCTCTAATAAGAAGTAAAACTAATTAACAACTATATATTTGATTTGACAATTTTAACACCGGTAACACCTGCACGGTGCAAAACAGCGTGAGTTCAGGTGAATAAAGGTGAATTAAACTCAGAATAAGTTATTTGGCTCAAGGGTGCCAGTTGATGTCTGGCCTCGGGCACCAAAATGGACAGAAATGATCCTGCCCCTATCAAATTGTCATTACACTTACAGTAACCTTCAGATTTGTAGGCAAGTAGGTTACTTTTTTTTCCCCAAAACTAGAAAATTATTTCTAGACTTCATAAAAATTTGCTACTCAGAATATGACCAGCAGCTGCAGGAGGAAGTCAGTATGTGGCATTTACCTCACAGAGGTGGACCACAGGCTGGAAACTGTGATCCATGAGGGGGGAATTTCACAGCAGCTTTGCGCTGAAAGGGTTAACTCTCAGCTCTTTGCTTTCATCTTCAAAAATGCTGCTGTTCAGCTCTGGAGGAATTATCATGTTGAACCCCCCTACGGCGCAATGCGTGTCAGCCTCCATATGTGCATGCTTATATGTGTCCATGTTTCTGCAATCATGTGTGTATAGGAACAGTAGGTACCTGGACATGCAAGCAGTTTGTGCACATGTATATTTGTTTCTTCAAAAACCAAATATCCTCACAAGAAGGATAAGACAGAAGAGGAGAAGGAAAATCCACCAAAGGGGGTTTCTTACTTCCTTAAGGTTTGTTATTATTATGGTTGGTAAATTAAATTATATTGTGACCAGAGTTAAGGTTCAGGGTAAGATGACGGTATATTTGCTGCCAAAACAAAGATTAAAAAAGAATACTGGCAGTCTTATACAGACCAATGTTTGTTCAATATCAGATATTCTTTCTTGTGACAAAGTGTCTTTATTTACTTTTGAGTCAATTGCTTTTGGTTCAGCACAGCGTTTGTTAATCAATTCTTAAAAATGTCTGGCTGAACAAATTAAAGGCGGTCTATATCTTTATGATGGATTAAAACTGCTTCTTAAAGTCTCATATTTACCAAAGTTGTCTGTGTCGCTCTTTCACTGCAGCAGTTGTTGTTAATTCTGAGTTTATGTGATTTCTATTTATGTTTTTTCTAGGTTGCAGCCACCTCTTTATATTGTCTTCATGCTGCCTGCCTGGCATGGAGAGTAAAACAATGAACAATACAGAACTGCAACAATTGCACACAGATTTGTATGAGTTCATGTGTCGATTCTATTTAGGCATGTTCCTCTTTGTTGCTACAGTAGCATCTTGATGCCTTTAGGGGTTTTGATGCTCTCAACCACTGAATACAGTAATAATAAAGCATACACACTATATGTGTGTATTTGTGTGTACACAGAAGGATTCAGAGCGGCTCTATCCTCTGATTCACAACCCCAAACAGGCCCACAACCTTACGTCTTTTCATGAAGAGTCTGTATGAGAACAAAAAAGAAAGAGATTGGATTCAAATATCAAAGACTCTTTTGAGCTCCCCATTCAGAGAGACTTGCTGCTTTCGGCACACACGTCATGCTTAGGCTACGTTATACATCTATCATAAGTTAGCACTCAAGTGCAGCATATCGTCTCCCAGAATCAGTAAGACGAGAGTGAAATTTGGAAATGTTAAAGTGAGCTTGAGAAATGTCACCTTTTGAAGTAATTGTGGAGTCATTGGCATTTATGAATAACACCCCCTGCCTCCGCTTATATATTACGGCCATTTTGTGCTGTGGGCCAGTGAATGTCTTTCTTATTTTACCTTTAATGTGCTGCCGTTCTGGTTGTCACTTTTTTGGGCCTGTTGATAAAGTCAACAAATCCTTTTGTCTAAATCCTCTGCTAAATAATACACTTTTGTTATAGATTTGTTATAGAACTTGAGATTTTAACTCCCTAGTCTATTTTGCAGCAGTACTTTTAATACTTTTTATTCATTAGACTTGGTACAGTAGTATGCTGGAAGTAAAGAGAAATATGGATGGTTGCAGTGTTGCTAATTGGAACAGTAGAAGCAGTATAACTGGCTGGCCTCTGCAGGTTGCCTTCACTGTAGATGACAGCATTACTTAATTTCAACTAAAAACCAGCTCAAAGTTTTTATAATAACATGTCTTGTTAAAGAGAGTTAAAGTGATGGATAGTAAAAGATGGTGTGAAAAAACAACACATCGGCAAATACACGATTCATTTTTTGCTGCAAAACACATTCTTTCTTACAGATGGTACAGTCTTGCTTGGTCTGGTATGATAACTTAAGGTGGCTAATGTTATTTGATGATAACAAATTAATTATTAGATAAATATTGCTGTATAGATGATATTACTGAATGAGTTCACTGACTTTATGACACTTCTCTAGTTTTGCTACTGTCACAGAAGGATTTAGCCTTTAGTACACGTACAACAGCCCAAAGATACCAAAATCATTGATGCTACTTTCTAAAACATTCTTGTACTGTGTGTGAAGAAAAAAGGATATTAGAATTTCTCAAATTATTCCTCTCAGCATTTGTTCAGAGAGCACAAATAGGGGAATTTTATTTTGTACTATTACATTTTTACATTTTGGCCTCTAAATACTGCATCATTTTATAATCACTGGCTGTTAAGATGATTCTTCCACTTGCTTTTGTCATGTGAAATGTTTTTAAATCCTATGAAATTCTTCATTTTAGTTGAGCAGTTCATTATTGCGGGATGTTCTACACATCTTAGTTCTAATGAAACCCTTTCAAACGCCACTGGACAAACTCAAAAAATGTTAGATTTTCTGCATCACATTGTCCTTTTTCTAACAACACTAAGCCTTCTGTCAAAAACCTCGGTGTGCTGTTTAATTCCAACATTAATTTTGAATTGCATATTAGCAAGGTTGGCCAATCTTGCCTTTAGCATTTAAGGAATACTGCCAAAAATAGTTAATTTCAGAACTTCAGACACTAAATCCATTGTACATACTTTTATTTTTTCAATTAGATTACTGTAAAGGTCTCCCAATAGGCATGAATCAGAAAATAATTCTAAAATTATACAGTGTGAAGCAGCTACACTAACAAAAACCAAGAAAAGAGAACATATTACTCCCCTTTTAATGTCTCTATACTCTTAATTGATGTATTCATATATGACTTTGTAGGTGTATTTTTTCTTATTTTTATGTAAAGCACTTGGTAAATACTGGTTTTAATAGGTGTTTTACCAATAAACTTAAACATTTTGAACTTTATTATTAGTTTGATTACCTTAAATCCCTGATAATGCACAGCTTTATGCTGTGACAGTGTGTCAGGTGTTAATGGATTAGCCATGCAATAATCAATGGCAAATATAAATCCACTCCACCTTTTAGCATCTTTGTTCGGCTCCTACTCCCATTGCATATAAAATACACTCTGCTCTAAAACACACTGCAACCCTGCATCAAGTGTTGAGTCACTGACACTGGTTTGAGTCAAATGAATTGGCTGTACGGGAATCAATATCAAATGTGAATCCATTTCAGTGAGAAGTCCAATTCCTGCCGGGGCAGTCGGCATCATCTCCTACTCTGTTGTCAGCATGCCTCAGCTGCTGCCTCCTGTGCGCTCTGAGTAATATGACACAGACCCAGAGAGGGCGAGTTAACGCTCACTGAAAAGATACTGGGAGAAGGAAGGAACAGAGATCCTGATGTGAGGAGAGAGAGGGAAGTCGGGTAAAGATACTCAGCAATGAAGAGAGCAGAAGCACAGACAGAAAGATATATTACGGCAGACAAACCCCTCGTCCGTCACTAAATCATGTTTGTCATTCTCGTGGAAAGGAAGAGAGAGATACTTCGTCCCAGGGGGAGCTCTGACTGCTACTTCCTGAGGTTTTTGAGGCTCTATATCCTGTATTCATTTATTCAGAACATTTTAATTCCTGTATTTGTTAGTGTATGTATTTCCAACATACTTTAGCACAGACTTTAGCACCGTGATACCCAAGAGCGTCAGCTGTAGCAAATTCAAAAGCTTTGTTGTTGCAGCTGAAAACAAAACATGGCGCCAAGTTGCCGAATTCATCCATAATTTCCAGAATCCAAGGTGATTTCATTTAAGCTGCAGATTTTATTGGTTCGGTGCGTTTTTGAGCTGGTGATTGGATGTTTGTTACAGAAATGCACATTGGGAAATGTAGTTAATTTCTTCTGTTCCACGCAGTCGTTCATATTTGGTATCATTGTTTTAACCAGGAGAGTTTCATGCAGATCCAAGATATAGAAGAGCTCCAACTGTCAGTCATGAAAGATTGACTTTTACATTAACTTAACCAGGGGCGCCCAAAATAGCTCCTGCTCCATTACTGTCCTTTCTGGTGCACTCACTTTCAGTTTTACCTCAAAATAAAAAAGGTAAGATAACCTGGCATCCCTGATCTTCTGAACTCATGTGTTTCTTGGCTTGTGAGATTTTGTTGGAGCAATATTGCTGTATTCCCAAATTGCTATTAAGTTGAAGAGTACATTGTTATTATAACTGATAGAAAGTTATGAAAATAACACCCAAGCTGTAATAAACCTTAATTATACTTTTATATAATGCAGTGGTTTTATTGTTTGGCTATATGTTGTAACATTTAAGATAAAATTGCACCTTTTATATATGAGACATTACAAAGTAAACACTCTCCCTAGCTAAATCAGATCACATTAACAACATTAAAAGAAAATGCAGGAAAGCAGAACTAATTTGGAAAAAAGAGAAAGTTAATGATTCTTTATTTATCCTCAGAAGTCTAATAAAAATCTTTCAATCTAGTGTAAAACAAGCAAGGAATATTCTTCCAACCTGACAGCTCCCAGAGCCACAATTCCAGGGTTTTATTCCAGACCACTGACTCTGTGATCAGTCCCCTGCTTTCCCAGTTCCTTCAATCACTTTATCAATAAAACAAAATGAGGTCATGCAACAAATTTCTCCCCCATCATGTGAAATTTACATCTCTCCTGAGCCAGATCCTTTGTTCACTCATTTTGAACTGATCTGTCATTCACCCCTGTCGCTTCCATGAAATCCTTTTCCTGCTCTCTAGATTTCTTACCCACTTGGGCAAAAACTTTTCACACCATTGGACACAATATTTCATTTTCTCTCCGTTATTAACTTTTATCTTTCCACTGGCACTTTCCCATCTGGTTTTAAGCATTCAATTGTCCAGCTCTTGCTGAAAAAGTCCACCCTTGTTCCATTGGTTTTAAACTATTTTAGGCCTATTTCAAAGCTTCATATTTTATAAAAGATTTCAGAACAAACACAGGTCTAGATTGTTTTCACTCCTACCTTTGTGATATGAATATCACTGTTAAACCTCATCCATGCCTGTCCAACCTTGCTTGTGGTGTCCCCCAAGGGTCAATTTTAGATCCTCTTTGATTTTCCATTTATTTATTTCATGTGTACACTGATGACACACAGCTGTATGTTCCTCTTAAATCTGGTTAAAATGCAAATATAGCCCGACTCCTCATTTGTCTGTCTGACCTCAAGAGCTGGATGGCGCTGAATGTTCTGCAACTAAATGAATCAAAATATAAAGTTATTTTAATTGGCCTTCTTTGTCAGCTCCTCTACAATCCAAACTTTGTTGTTTATCATCTAATATAAAATGAGTTTGCTTGCAATATAGGGGTTATATTTTACTCAATCATTTAACAACCAAGTATCTAGAGTGGTACAATCCTGTTTCCTTCAGCTGAGGACAATATCTAAAATTAAATCATCTTTAGCTGCTGCAGATCTTAAGGAAATAATGCCTTTATTTCTTCTTGCTTTGACCACTGTAATTTGCTCCGGGACAGCCATAAGCCGTAGTCGGCCTCAAGCCCATCCAAAATGCCGCCGCAAGGGTTTTAACAAACTCTAGGAAATCACATCCCATTCTTGCATCTTTGCACTGGCTCCTTGTGAGTTTAAGAAATGATTTTAGATTTTTTTTTAATACGTTTTAGGGCTCTGCATGGTCAATGCCCCCAGTTATAGTTTAGATGTTAATCCCTTATGAGCCACAGTGCAGACTGAGATCCTCAGGCAGGGGTATAGCTGTTATTTGTTACAAGAGGTGACAGGGCCTTTTCAGTCCATCTCAGGCTAGACAACTCTGTAGCATCTTTTAAATCACTACTTAAAACTAATTTTTATCAGATAATCTTTGTTCCTCATTGTTTTAAAATGTAACTGTGTCTGTATCCTGTTTTGGTCTTATTTTTCCCTATGTTATATCCCCAATTTTATGTTCCCTATTGTTTTTCTGTTATATTCTATGTTTTAAATTCTTCTTGCGATCTAATTAATTTGGCCTTTTTATTGTTTACTCGTGTTCAATAAACAATACTCTGTTTTACTGTAAAAGCTGGTACACCAGCACTGCAGTAAGTATTCATAATGATCCATTTTTTACGAGACCATTTCAAAGACATGTGGATTCTACTTTATCATTTTCCAGGCTGTAACCCGATTGCACTGCATTTTGGTCTGAGGTGTTCCTGTTATTTTGTCCACCCCGCTGTATATTCCCACTGGTGCAGTCAGT
The DNA here is from genome assembly GCA_031216445.1 of Lateolabrax maculatus. Taxonomy (NCBI): domain Eukaryota; kingdom Metazoa; phylum Chordata; class Actinopteri; order Acropomatiformes; family Lateolabracidae; genus Lateolabrax; species Lateolabrax maculatus. The sequence continues at coordinate 4,939,765 of CM062217.1, forward strand.
GTACAAGCCCCTCCAAACCCCTTTCCTCTCTTCCTCGTTAAACCAGCATCTGCTGAGGTAAGAGGCCTGAAACCCCCTACCACACAGACACACACAAACACACACACACACACACACTCACACACTCACGCCCCCCCCCCCCCCCCCCTTGCGTTGCATTCTCTCGAGCCTGCCATCTGCCACAGAGTTGGACAAGACCCCACTAACACGGCAACCACACACACACACACACACACACACACACACACACACACACACACACACGAGCGTACACCCTCATTTCAGACCCTTGCAATTGCTGGAAAACATTTCCAGTACAGATGCACATGAATGCACACAACACACACAACACACACAACACACACACACACACAACACACACACACACACACACACACACACACACCATGACCCAGAGTTAGCCAGGCTGCATATTTAATGAGGAGCCCCCCCGTGAACAAAACAGCTTGCAGGGTCACAATGGTTTCAAGCGAAGCCCCACCCCGCAGCACAGAGCCAGTGAACTCCCCCTCCACTGTGACTGGCCTGAAGAGGAGGAGACATGGAGGAAAGAGACGGGAGGACAGAGGGAGAACAACAAACTCTAATTACTCCTCTGTGGCTCTCGGGCCCCTCCAGCATTTCTATTTCATGAGTTAAGAGAGAGAGAAAGAGGAGAACAGAAGGGAAAGGCGAGGACGGTGCAAACTGTAAAAAGACCCGTGCTGATTGAACATGAAACATCTCCCTGTGGCTCCCCCTCTCTTCTTTCCTTCTCAGCTTGTTGTACATAGCCTAATGCCCCCCAACTTTCACTGCAATTGTTCATCATCCCTCAGTTATCCACAGTGAATAATGATGTTTCCTCTTGGAGAGAGAGATGCAGAGGAGCAAGCCTAAGGCCATGCATTCTGATGGTCTAAGCATTCCCTGGTCACACTCTGCTCTGGCAAAATCAACAGTGCAGCGGGGAGGGAGGGGGGCCGGAGCCTCCTCCTGCATCCATATTCTCCGGGTGTTGTGTTTGTTTGTTGTGTTTTACTCATTATTTACAATCCGTATCCCTCTGCATTTCACCCAGTTGCAAATGTACATAGAGGCGGGGCGAGAGAGGAACAGTGGACAACGGAGACGACGCTGACGTCTTTCACAAACAGACCCGGGCGAATTAGCAACATTATCTGCTCTCTGGGGACGTTCGCTCTCGCCTGCCCCTGCCATGCTGCCATCATCGTCACTGTCACCCGGTCGTGGCCCGTGGATGGGCAAAGCCACTTGAGGAGAGCTTCCTTCCCAGGGAAGCTGAAGCTGAAGAGACAGCTGGGCCCCACTCCAGAGTCTCCGGCTATTTCGAAAAGGCTGCTCAGTTCATGGCAGCTCGCCACATTACATTTCTTTTTTTTTTTTTCTGGGTTCATTTGCTTTGTTTCAGTTTTTTTTGCCAGTTTCCCCAAATAGATTTGAATCTATCGTCTGCACCAGGCTATGCTTAATTGACATGAAAATTGAAGTTGCATTTATGTGGTTGGATCACTGACCTGGGGCACAATGAAAAATAAGGCAGATTTGGTCATATTCTTGCAATAAAGTGTTATGTTTTTTTGTCAAATCCTACAAGCTAATTAAATACTTTATAACCAGACCATGTGCGGCATTATGGTCCTGCTGTAATAGAACCCATTAAAGACACATTATCTGGTTCAGTGTGTCTTTCCGCTGCCTGTGCCGATGTAGGATGAAATGGGCCATTCTAATCCTCATTAACATAGCTAATTTCACATAAGAGAAAGTTGATAGTGGGTGTCAAAACCTATCAAAGGTCACCCAAGCAAGCTACATCGTTTGATATGAAGTACGCATGCGCACATGTGTATGTCTGTAAGTGTGATCGTGTTTGAACATGCATTAGGTGTTCTGTTACATATACAGTAAGCCTTTCTCAAAGGATGAGCAGTGTCATTGCCACTGTTGTGCAGTGTTTGACAAATAGGCACAATAAGAAGAGCAGTGCATGCATAAGGAAATGAATATAGGTGTCAAAGCCAGCAGAGGACGCTTGGTCGTGCATACAGGAGCAAAGATGGGATAAAAAGAAGGCATAAGGAGGAGAAAGGGCAACAGATATTCATCCTTTCCTCTCCTCCCTTGGAGGCTTTGAGGGCTTGAGCTAACCTTTGGTCGTAGGGATGAAAGTGGAGGAACAAACATGACATGCTGCTTCTTCAACCAAGCGGCAAACTCCGGGACCGAAAAATGAAGCCAGTGCCAAAAAACTGCAGTTCCCTGCATAACCACTGGAGGCTGGCTCCAAAAGTGAGTCAATGATAGTAAGTCAGCGACCCCCATGTCAAAATGCCCGACTTTACAGCAGATTTAAAAATGTTTACAGCCTTGTACAAAAAACGGTTTTGGTTTCGATTGCTAATTTCCCCGTTCATGACTGTACAAGAGGTGAATTATGATATATTTTTAAATAACATTGTATTAAGGCTTAACATTATTGACATGATTAAAGGTGGTAATGGCCGGTTTGAGTGACAGCTGGGTGCCAGCACAGGTAGACTAGGATAGAGGCATATCAATGTGTATCAATGGCACGGCATACTCTTAAATAGCCATCACCTGGTTTTTTGGTGTTGTACGTGTTTTCGTCGCACAACTTTGACCGTAGACTGTATAAAAAAAGTGGACATAGCCTCCTGGACTGAAAAGTGAAGCCAATGCGGACTGGCCAGCAGGGGGCGACTCCACTGACTCCAAATAACCAAGCTGGTGAAGTCCAAAATGCCGAACTCCAGGCTTGAAAACAGTAGTCCACAAACCAATGGGTCTTCTTCAACAGACACTGGCACGAAGCCATGATACAGAGGGAAGAGGGGACAGAGTCTGACATTAGAAGCGTGACGAGGATGCCACACGACCTTTAAAGGGGACAATTAACTGAACGTCACACTCTTCATGCCAGCTGTATGTCACATGTGTCTGACTGCATACAAAAGGGAAGAGAGATCATGCAAATGATTGTTTGGTGACCCAGTAAGCACTGATTTGACGGTTTAAAAGATATCTTTGTCCAAAAAAAAACTGGGTTGAATTTGGATGAAAAGCAAAAAGATTTGAAAACAAGTTACATTTAAGTCTTCTGTCAATATCATTTATTTGACTGTATTTCAAGATCCAACAGCATGTTAAAATATAGTCACTGACATGCTGTTGAAACGCAGTGCCACCTACACATCTAAAATAATTAGTAACCAGAGTTTCACCAGTTTTCAACTAGAGAGCTTGATGTCTTCTGAACTGTAAATTACCAAACGCATCGTCTTTGTGTGACGAATATGTGACTTTGTCAAAGAAATATCTTAAAATAAATGATAGAACCTTTGGGAATTGAGTATCTTTTATGCTATACACAGCAAGTATACCCACTGTAAGTGACACAAAAGATGAGTTTAGTGGTTCTGGCGTCAGTAAACTTAGAAGATTGCAGACAAACAAAGATCAACGTCCTTCTTACTGTAGCAATCCCTCTACAACCACAAGCTGTTGTTTTATATAAACAAGCATGTGTTTCAGCAGAGCGCTACTTGCTCAAAAAGCAAAAGCTTGACAATCTCTAACAACTCAGATAGGGGGGAAAAAAACCCAAGATGTGTTTGTTCTTTGACTGCGATTAGGAGGTAGAGAACTCACTTGGTCACCCTCCTGCGGGCGGTGATGCTGGCCACGATGACGCTCTCCGGTCTCGGGGTGGCCACAGCCTTGAAAGTCCCCCTCCAAAACTTCTCAAAGAGCTGCTTCTCTTCCAGCTGGTAGAGGCCGGCGGTGCTGCCCTGCGATCCCGGGGACGGAGCGGGGCCACAGGGGCCGATCTGGAGCGAACACGGGGGCTCCATCCGTGGTTCTCGTTCTCCCAACCAAACCAGCGAGAGTCTACACACTCATGGAAACACACGCACTCACGCTGGTTGTTGCTCAGGAGCTGTCCAAGTACTGAATCAAACCGCGTAAAGCGCAGCAAACGGTTGTGCACCGTCTTCTCCTCTCGCAGCAGCGGGTCAATGTGTCAGCGCGTCTGTCTGCTGTTCGCTCTTGAGCGGGAGCGTGGGGAGAGGGACAAAAGCTGACCCTCTCCAACTGGAGGCTGGGTATTGTTCTCCCAGATGAGGGAAGGAGGGGTGAGGGAGATTGTGTTTCTTTCTCTCTCTCTCTCTCTCTCTCCGCCTCTCCTTTTCTGTCACATCTGCTGCTTTTTTGGGACGGGGTCTGGGTCGGGGGTTTAGGGAGTCGGAGCGCTCCTTTCTCCCGTGCGCCTCCGTCCACAGCTTCACACAGAACGAGGCATCTCTCACAAGAGAGACGGAGCGTGTTTGGGTCCTGAGGAGTGAGAGACCAAGTGGTTTCTCTTGTTGCTGGAGTGCAATGTTTTAGTGGAGAGATGATTGCACGCCCACGCACACCGGCTCAGGGCTGAGCGGGTGTCAAGGCAAGTGTTGCGGCTTGTCTGAGTGCAGGCGTGAATGTGCGCTGGAGAGTGTGTGAGTGAAAGAATCGAGTGAGGAGCTCAGCTGAGAGCGGCTTGTTTTGTGTCTCTCAGCCTGTGACGTCAAAGTTGGGGGCTGGACGCTGGGGAGAGGGACACCTTCTGTCATCCTCTCTCTCTCTCTCTCTCTCTCTTTCTCTCTGTGTGGGTCTCTGTGTTACTCTTGTCTCACTCTACTATACCCTTGATTAGGTTCACTTCTCATCCTGACCTGTGCTGGCGTCAGTTTCTCCCTTTCTCTCTTTGTGTTTCTTTCATTCTCTGTGTCTTTGTTTCTGTCTTCCTCCTTCCCTTCCTTTCAGGATTTCTTGCTTTCAGTAAATACAAAAGCTCCGACAATTAGTCATTTCATCAAAAGCGTCATTTTATAATCAAAAACTCTTAGATTTGCTGCTTTCCTCAGATTTTTTATTATTGTAAATCAAATATCTGTTGACTGTTGGTCAGATTAAAACAAAACATTTGTTGATGTTACCTTCAGCTCTGGGAACTGTGATGTGTATGTTTTCACTATTTCCTGACATTTAAAGGCTGAACCATTAATCAATAATAAAAATAATTGTAAGATGAGGCCCCACAAATTCAGTTTTAACAAAAATAAATAATGCTTGCCTGACTTAAGTTTCCAGGTGGTGTTCTCAATGAATTTCTGTATTTCTGTATCAACATGTGCACTGAGTCCACAGAGGGTAGACAAAATAATGTAGACAAAATAACCAGAAACTGTATGTGATGATAACACACCTCTTTTGACCTGCAGCGGCAAAGTTTTTGAATATTGATTGATCACCTACATGTAGAAAGAGTTGATTAAATAATAGAATATATTGTATAATCCAAAACATCATGCTGAAAAGTTACCAAAGACTTGGATCAACAGCTTTATCAGCCAGTATCATCAGTAATTGAACATTTTCAGTCTCATAAATAAATTTGTTTTAAGTGTTGTTTAGGACGGTTAGATAAGGTAATGCTATTATTTTATGTGATTATTGTTATTGTTAGTTAGTACTGGTAATAGTCGGCAATATGTTGTCTAACTCTTAAACTCATAAACTCTCTTTCTTGTCCTCTTCCTTCACACACACACACACACACACACACACACACACACACACACACACACACCATCAGTGTCTTGGACAAAAGGCCGGGTAAATCAGCATAACAAAAGGCCTGGCTCAGTGAAGACCAGCCGGAGTATAGGGCTGACACAAACCACCCCCGGGGGTTTCAGCTTTTCCCTGCCGTCGGACACCTCCTCCTCTCCTCTCCAGTCTGCTTCTACACGACACATAACACAGCAGGCACCCCAACACTCCCTCCCTCTTCTCCTTTTCTCTTCTTCGCTCTGTCTCTAATGCTGAGTATCATCGGCTGCTTGCCACAGCTATAACGTGGGACTCTGCTTGGGAAATCTTGGGAAGGATTATTGACCGGGATGCCACCCTGTTTAGGCTACAACAGAGACCCTGTGTAATACTTTAAAGGATAAATACTATTTATAGACTTTTGGAATTGCTTGCAAGCTGCCACATGATACGGTAAACCTAGCTGATGTATTGACTCTTAATGTAGAACAAGTTTACTTTTGGTAGTGTAACATGCTTTCTGCAGACAGAGACTTAACAATGTGTAAAAAAATCCTACCTATATCATGTCAGCTTTTACACAACTTTTGCTGTTCCAAAGCTTTTGCGACAAGGTCTATGTTTTAGGCAACTTTTTGAAAGAAAACTACACAGATCTGTGGTTTCCCTGTTTTAATCCATTGTCGTGTCTGTGTGCAGCAGTCAAAACTGTCATGGATGATGCATTCAAGGACTCTTCCAGGAAGTGTTTGTTATGTTAGTTAGTTAATATAAATAATACAACCACTGACTGTTGTAAAATGCTACTTCATTTCTTTTATTACAAAGGTTGATGGAGATGCCTTGAACACAGCATCAGAAGACTTCTGAAACATTACTTATATAACTTATCTCAAGCAACTTTAAGTTCTCTGCTATATGAAATATTAAAATTAATTGGACTGTGGTAACTTTTACAGCACTTAGCCTCCATAACTATAGGCTGGTTTGCACCTCCTCGCAAATGGATGCATCAGGACCACAGATAAACAGGGGGGAAACTACAAGTACTGTGATTGGTCAGGGCAGGCTTGTATTTTCTTATAAATTAGATTTTTAATAATAAAGAAAACTTCAAGCAGTTGGAGAACAGCCCAGCAGCCTCTTGATATATTTTGTGATGCTGTATCAAAGCCATTTCCTCTGCAAATCCTCTCTGCTTTCTGCAATATTAATTCTCTATTGGTTGTCACTGTCTATCACAGTGAATAAACTATTAATTTCGTATTCGTGGTTGTACGACAGTGGTGTGACAAGGCAAACCTTCAAATTATTGCTCTATAGTAGTAATGGAACGATCTAGTTGATTAATCACTTAATCAATCCACAGACAACTTTGAAAGTTGATCAAACATTTAAGTAATTCATCAAACAAAGGCATGAACATTTGCTGGTTTCAGCTTCTCTAATGTGGCAGGTTGTTGGTTTCTCTGCCATCTGAAGACATCACCTTGGGCTCTGGGAAATTGTGATCGGCATTTTGCATTTAATAAAAAATAATCCACAGCATTACAGGACCTGATGTTTTCTAAATAAAGCACTGCAAACTACTGTTGTTGTATTTTAATTTGATTTTATTCACATAAGCTGAATGCTGGTAAATACATCTGCTCTGGATGACTTTGACCGGACATTTCTATATATGACGATTATTGTTTCTATACAGGATGAACCTGGATCATCATAATACTGTATTTTCCCTGGCTGACAACATTGTCATTGAACTTCTCTCTCCCCTGATGAGGAGTTGTAGGCGTGGGTAGGAATGATGCATTAGGTATGCATAAAGACATAGCGGTACCTCGTCTGGATTAATAATGCATATATTAGCTGATAACATGAAACCTTGATGTATAACAACGGCAGCCACCTAATGATAAGTGGCTGCTTCATCAGTGTGCTTTGCATAAAGATGGAGCAGAGGCACTCTTGAATCAAACCAGAGGGCACGGACGAGCCGGTCCAGCAAAACACAGAATATGTTTCATTTATGGTGGGGAATATCAAACAGCCGTTTCTACCGTGAGATGAAGTCGAGGTTATATTGGAGGGCTGTGCCGAGGGCGATGGGGTGGACTTCCTCCTGCTGAGTGTTTTTATGAAGTGCTTTTGCTTGCAGTGGTTTTATATGGAAAGTTGAGCTGAAGGACACAGAGCTGTTGTGGAAAAAGTAATTTAACTGTGGAGAGACAATCATTTCATGTTTTAGCTTTGGTGTTTTCATGGAGAGAATCGCACCTAGTGACAGTAATTGGTTTTGAAGTGTTACATGATTATATACATACTGTATATATATATATATCATAATTGGTGCTATAATGTTTCTGTGATAAAGACATAAAGCTGAAATCATCTCTAATTGAGCAACTTTGCATCTAGTTGTACACATCATCAACACTTTTAAGCCTATTAACAGGGCAATTTTCTGGGTTAGCTGATACACAGTCACAGCTAGGCATCCATGTATTTGAATTTTTGAAAATAAGCAGAGGGAATATATGAAAAGGCGGGCTTTGCACTATCAGATCTCAAGCTGACAGTAATTGCAGTTGTTAGAGCGGATGGATTCATCTCTGTGGATTTTGTTTAAAAGTCTCAAATCTATTCAACATGAAAGGGAAAAGGCAAATTGTTCAAGAATGTAATGTTCCTTTCTCTTTACCAATGAGAGTTCAAGTCAATGCATTTTTTTGTGCTAGTTCTGCTTCTGATGCATAATTTGAAAGTTATTTTTGTTCTGATGAATCTCACATAAAAAAAAAAAACAGTGAAGCTAAGTTTCACCCTTCCTTCAAAACCCTGAGCAGCATTTTTCTTCTCATGGCATTGTTCATTTCTTTTTCATTTTCACTTTCAGCATGCGCACCTACACATAACTTCAAGAGACATCAACTGCTGGTATTATCTGGGGATAAGCTGTCACCACAACGTTCAGGACAGCCAGGCTTACTTTCTAAAAAGTTTTGAAAAGATATGACAGTAATAATATTTTTTGGCTCTACTTTTTTTTCTGTAGTATTACTGTACGTTTAGTTTAGGATGTAGTTGTAAACTTTATAGAGACACTAATGAGCCCGGAAAAACTAAAAGAAATGTGAAACTAAGAGGAATGTGCAGTCTCTGTATTTGAGGATTTTTGGCTTCGGAACATTTGTGATTCATGTTGTTGTCACAGGATGATTAATCGACTGCTTCTGTGCCTTTCTGACTTATTTTCACTGGTACACACAGCAGCTGTGCATCTGTCCTAGTTGGGGTGCTGCCTTAGGAAGTCCCATGCAAACACATCTCAACTTAAGCTGTATTATGCATTATGTTTTGTCTCATCATTCTCTAAGGGAGAAAAGCTATAACAGATGTCAAAACTGGAAATATTAGATGATGCTGTTCCATCAAAATACTACAAGGGAAAAATACCAGATATATATAATGCCCTAAATTTAAGTGGGCACATTTAAAAATTAGGTTGCAACTGTAAAAAATGCTGTGGGCATTTAGTATGTAAGTAGATAACATACTTACTGACTCACATGATCTCTAACAGGCTCAAAATGATATGTTTATTGCGTCGACAATGTCTACGAAAAGCTATGTAGTTTCTCCAATACGTAAATGCCAGTGCATTCACAAAGTGAAGTGTATTGGTAGGTGGAAAATAAATAAATAAATAAACACTCCACAGCTCACAATTGATACAAAAAAATGGAACATCAACATTTCCAAAAAATGTTTTATACGTCTGAAAAGCTTTGAACAGCTGCAATCAATTTCTTGTCCATTGTTTACGTGCCGAGCAGGACTGTTGTTCATAAAATGGTTGACATCAATGAAACGTTTATCTGTGACCCATTTTTCTCAGCGTCAGCCAACTTCCTGCAGTTGCTCAGCATTACACAAAATAAGAGACCTCAGTGGTGGAAGAAGTACTACTACCACAGTGTAAAAACATTTAGTTAAGTAAAAGTACAAAAGTATTAGCATCAAAATATACTTAAAGTACCAAAAGTTAAAGCACTCATTATGCAGAATGGTTCATTTCAGAACAAACCAGTAATGGTGGAGCTAATTTAAAGAAGTTTATATACTGCTGGGTAAATTAAATCAACTACATTGATCAAATAAATAAATGTAATAAATTACACCTTGCCTTGTAATCCTACTAAAGGTGGCCCCTCACCTCCAAGTGACTCCGACAGAGTTCTGAAATATCTGACAGGACTAGAATACCAGTAAATCTCCTTCCAGTAAAACTTTGAGACTCCTCTTGCAATTATAAACTACAAATTACTTTTTAAAGTAGGACCAACACATTACAGAACAAAGCCAGGCATGCACTGTTACTGGGTTGTGGGACGGCTGCCAACAAAGACACATGCTCTTCGATTGGTTTAACAGTTTACTCAGAATCCCCTCATTAACATGTAAACCCCAAATTCTAGGTGCTTTGGCTCAGGCTGCTCAAACCTGATAAGATATTTCATTTTCAGGCAACGGCAGTTCTGGAAAGTAAATAGACGTGGTCTGACTCTATTGTATGACATGGAACTGGAGGGGGGGGGGAGAGAGAGAGGCAAGGTGTGAGGAGGTTGTCCGATAAAAGCAGAATTAACTAAGTGGAGAGTTACAAACGCTGACACTGCTGCACAATGAAAGCAGCAGCTCAGGGAGCTAATACTGTTGGTATGTTTGTTAAACTGAACAGTGCATCCAACCACAGACAAATAACAGCACTACTATCACAATAACTTGATTTAGTTTTACAATAAAATCAGTGCAGACAGACTGCAAATGCAATGGGATACGCTGATTTTCTGAATTTTCCTATTACCATATCATACAGAATATAAATTGATTCCCATTCCAGTTCTATCTCCCAATCAGCACTGTCACAGAGAGGTGGATACATGTGGAAAAGTGTCTCTGCTTTAGAAACATTGGATAAAACCTGCAAAGCAGTCAATCTTTCAGTGTAATTACCCATCATGCCGTAGCTCATAGCTCCTCTTCTTCTCTCTAGGTGTATGAGGAGATAAAATAAAGATAATCCCTCACACCCAACCTAACTCTACCTCACAGTGCTGCTTGTCACCATAGAAACTTGGAGCTTAATCCACATTAAGGATAATTTAAAATTTTTAAAATTGGCCAATTTAATCTGTACTTTAACCAAAGAGCAAAGAACAAATAGATGTAAATCACACCGACAGTGAGAAGTTGAAAGGTTGCTCTTTGTTTATGATTGCAGATCTAAAAATTATTCTGATGAGCTTTAGACTCCTCTTTTCTCATAAAGTCTCATGCATTCACTCCTGTGACTGACATCTGCACACATCTGTAATCATTACATCTTATTGCCCTGATAAGCAAAGATTGTGTCCAGGTAAACAAATTGACAGACTGCCTGCAGCCATTAAAAATGCATGACCGTCAGATATTTTTTATATATATATATAAACATTTTCTCAGTGCCAATGACAGCAAGCACATGACTTTGGGCTGACCTTCAAATGTCACATATCTAATAATCATGAGCTGTAAGACATGAAATCATAACTGAAAATCAAAAAGGTGACATCTTCCAGGTTTTGTTTTGGCCCTACATGTGACATGTAAATCTATGCAAAATCTACTGCATGTTTAGGTATAATCATGCCCTGAAATTATATAAAAATCAGGCTTGACTTGCTTTCTTGATGAGGCAAACAGAGATGGAAGAATAAGTCATGTTCAATCAATGAGCTAAGTTTACAATTTCCTGTCAAGCGGCCCCTTGTGATCATGCATAAAGGTATAATGACTTTCTGACCTTTCTCAGAAGCAAACGGTAGTGTGACGTTTTCATAGTGCCACAAAACCAAAAAAGGAGAATGGAGTGGATGGATGGCTGTAAGAGACAGAAGACAGCCTTTCACATCCCATATCCTACCGTCAGCAGTGGTTTTCTTTTTACCATGATCTTAATCAGGCAGTTTTAGTTGCCTACAAGTCAAAGATCACACAAACAAATTGTTTTAGGAATGGGTATTTTTAGAAGCCACTGACACATTTTGGCTTCACATTGTTTCAGCTGGTTTAATAACTACAAACTAATAGCAAAAATGTGAACCCTTTGTTACCAAACATTACATCAAACTGTATTACAAGTTCTTGGGAAAAGTAAACTTTGACAAAAAGTCTGTTCAGCCAAGTGACTGTGCATATAGTATAGTGCAGTCAGTCTTATAAAAATAGATGTTTTTATAAAACTATCCAGATGTTTTTTTCACAGCATGCTGCAAAAATGTGTTTTGTTCTGAGCTTGTCAAATTAATGACTTGTCCTTTTTTTTAGATGAACACAGGTGCAGAGGTTAGTGCTGAAATAATTGTGCAGCTTGCGTGCCAAAATTAAAAACATGGAAAACACGAGTTTGCGTTTTTCACTTTACCGATGATGATACATCACAAGATCTCAGGGCTGAAATTCAAACATTTTAACCAGTTTCCCCTTCCTGTCACAATCACAGTATAAATAGTTATCACATTTTGATTAATCTTTACATTAAGCTTTTAAAAAGGTGATAGTGTTGTTAAGTGTCGTAATAAGACATGCACCCATATTACACTTTCACTAAGAAATGCATGCATGAGAAAAAAAAGTTATATGAAAGAACAGAGAACAAAACAAGGGTAACAAACATCTCCCTGGCTCCTACCATTACATAACAGACGTGCAGACTAAAATATTTTATTTTGTGGCTCAGCACAGTGTAAGCAGGACAGGCAGGTGAAGAGGCGGTCAGGGAGGGAGACCCAGCTGCACAGGGCAAGGGTAAGAGGACACTCCCATCTTGCCAAATTAAATTACGAGTCTCCATCAGGGTAAATAAACCGCAGGGTCGGGGGGCGACTCTGTGTAGCAGATCTGCTCTTCCCGAGGATACAGAATAACGCTCATCCGTGGTGATTGTCGTGATGGGCCACGGGACATTGTGCCGAGCCCCTAAAGAGGAGCTGAGGGTCACCTCATGAGCTGTCATCTGAGAGGACAGCGGTCATGTTGTGAGGCTCACCCAGAATTTACAGACCTCTGGCACAAATTTTGGAAGTTTGAAGAGCTGCTTTTTTAATGGGCCTGTAATGACTTTCAGTAGTTGTATCCCTAATTCATCAAGCTTACTGACTAACCCAAAAACTCCTTCAGCCTTGCATTATTTTTCTTGTTGATTACATGGATTTATTCTTGTGGTTGTGGTTTCTTTATCTTTCTATACACAAGCTACTCAGCATGGCCAAAAAGAATTGCTCTGAAAGCTGGAGACCACTTGACAGATGGCAAAGATCCGGCTGACGCAATTGTTGCTCACTTTAACGTGCAGCGCTGCCCTCCAGCACCTCATGGCTGAGTCCTTTATCTATAAATACAGTTGGCAATTAAGAGAAAAGGTAGGTGTTGCCACATGTCTGATGTTCACCTGTGGAGTGAAACTTTCTGCTGCCCCGACAGGACCAGCTGTGACACAGGCCAAGGCTCTGTCAATCTGTCACATATATATATATATATATACATATATATATATATATATATATATATATATATATATATAACCGTTATATGTATTGGAAAGGGGGAAAGCAATTTTTTTTTTTTTTGCTGACAAAAAACAAAATCAGATACTGGATGGACAGTTTAATTATTTGATATTTTATAAAATGTTCTATAGCTTTAACATGGTACTAGAAATACTTAAATACTGCAAAAGCTTTTTGTCATTCATCCTTGTTGCCTTAATTAATGAGATACACAAGAGGGATTCCTTCAACCAATAACAGGTCAATTAGTTGTTGTCTCTGTCTCTTCTGCTCAAGTGTAACAAGTAGGAACATTAGATGGTTTGGGCATAAAGATTAAGGGAAAAGAGTTACCAAGTCAGTCCGCAGGACATTCTGACAAAAAACGATCTTTCTAAGTAACTCGCTAACTGTGTCTGCCTGTTGTTAAGTGCCGAACAGGTAGTATACAGTGGATTTCCTTTTTTTGCTTTTTCACTGAAAAATGCTGCCTGCTGTGGCTGAAAACGACACTATGACAGTGGTGACAGTGAATCAAAACAGTAAATTTGCGAGCCAGACAGCTAAACAATGAGCTGGAACTCACTGAAAAGCTGTAGCTGCAGGTTCAGGTGATAATTCTTTGTAGGTTCAACCCTACCAGTGACCCTTTTCACATTGTCAAATTGTTTTCCCATTGTCATTTGATGTATGTTATCATAAAAATATAAATTATACCCATAGTTACAACTGAGAACATTGTATTGTATCATTACAAAAACAAACTTTTAATCAGATTATGGACATATGTATTTAGATATGTATCAAATTGTCTGACACACAGGATACACACCCCATGTAGAAAGGTAGCATACTAACATTTTGCTTGTTTGTTTGTTTTTGGCAGCAAGAGCACTTTATCTGATGTCCGTTTAAATCAGAGCCTGAAACATAACGCCATGCAAGGATTCATACACTGCATATAATCCTCAGGAATTTACACAAATGACATAAAATGAAACACAAATGCCACAAAAAGACTCAGAGGACGTTTTTGTAACAAGAAATTAATGAGCTTTAGCCATGAATAAATAATCCCTGTTCTGCAACATGCAGTCCATTTAAATGCATTACTTATCAACTTTTCAGAGAAATCCATAGCTGGACGGCAGAGGATTTCCCACAACAACCACCGTCTCTTATGGACCTCAGTTTCATAGCAGCTGTGTTCAAGTGTCATAATTCTTGTTTATCATATTTAAATGACTCATCCATGTATAGAAGAATAGAAAAGGTGGATGGGAGAAGTGAGAGACACACACAGATAGAAGAGTGACAGTGATGGTGAAAACACAGAGAGTAAAATGCATCATGGTAAACAGAAAAGCAGGCGGAGACAGGGAAAAAAGAAATACCTCCAGGCTATGCCTTTCTAAGTCACTAGTGCTGGCATTCAGAGTCTGCCCTGTTTGCTACTATCTTTATAAACAGAAAAATCAATATGGCCGCTGCTCTGACCCTGGGGCTGGAGGAGAAAAAACAAAACTATAATTGACAAAAAAAGACAAAAAAACAAAATAACAACACTATAAGGGACAAAAAACAACAAAAACGACACTATAAACGACAAAAAGGACAAGAAACAAAACTATAAACAACAAAAACAACAACAAAAATGATAAAAACAACAAAAACAACACTATAAAAGACAATATAAACGACAAAAAACAACAAAAACGACACTATAAACGACAAAAAACAACAAAAACGACACTATAAATGACAAAAAACAAACACGACAAAAAACGCCACTATAAAGGAAAAAAAACAACAAAAACGACAAAAAACGACACTATAAATGACAAAAAACGACAAAAAACTACACTATAAACGACAAAAACGACATAAAACAACAAAAATGACAAAAAACGCCACTATAAACGACAAAAAACGACAAAAAAACAACAAAAACGACACTATAAATGACAAAAAACGCCTCTATGAAGGACAAAAAACAACAAAAACGACAAAAAATGACACTATAACTGACAAAAAACGACACTATAAACGTCAAAAACGAAAAAAACGCCACTATAAAGGACAAAAAACGGCATAAAACAACAAAAACGACAAAAACGACACTATAAACGACAAAAAACGACAAAAAACAACAAACACGACAAAAACGACACTATAAACGACAAAAAACGACAAAAAAACAACAAAAATGACAAAAAACAACAAAAACGACAAAAAACGACACTTTAAATGACAAAAAACGTCAAAAATGACAAAAAACGCCACTATAAAGGACAAAAAACGACATAAAAAAACAAAAACGACAAAAAAACGACACAAAACGACAAAAACGGCACTATAAACGACAAAAAACGACTATTAAAAACAAAAAAACGACATAAAACAACAAAAAACGACACTATAAACAACAACAAACGACATAAAAACAACAAAAACGACAAAAAACGACACTATAAACGACAAAAAACGACACTATAAACAACAAAAAACGACAAAAAACAGTAAAAACGACAAAAACACTATAAACGATAAAAAACGACATAAAACAAAAAACGACAAAGAACGACACTATAAACGACAAAAAACACCACTATAAACAACAAAATATGACAAAAAACAACAAAAAACAACAAAAATGACACTATAAACGACAAAAAACGACATAAAAACAAAAAAAGACACTATAAACAACATAAAACGACATAAAAACGACAAAAAACAACAAAAATGACACTATAAATGACAAAAAACACCACAATAAAGGACAAAAAATGACATAAAACAAAAAAAGACACAAAACGACAAAAAACGACAAAAACCACACTATAAACGACAAAAAACAACTATTAACAACAAAAAACGACATAAAACAACAAAAAACGACACTATAAACGACAAAAAACAACAAAAACAACACTATAAATGACAAAAAAACAACAAACACGACAAAAAACGCCACTATAAAGGAAAAAAAACAACAAAAACGACAAAAAACGTCACTATAAATGACAAAAAACGACAAAAACGACAAAAAACTACACTATAAACGACAAAAACGACATAAAAACAACAAAAATGACAAAAAACGCCACTATAAACGACAAAAAACGACAAAAAACAACAAAAACGACACTATAAATGACAAAAAACGCCTCTATGAAGGACAAAAAACAACAAAAATGACACTATAAATGACAAAAAACGACACTATAAACAACAAACACGACAAAAACGACACTATAAACGACAAAAAATGACAAAAAACAACAAAAATGACAAAAAACAACAAAAACGACACTATAAATGACACTATAAATGACAAAAAACGTCAAAAATGACAAAAAACGCCACTATAAAGGACAAAAAACGACATAAAACAACAAAAACGACAAAAAAACGACACAAAACGACACAAAACGACAAAAACGGCACTATAAACGACAAAAAACGACTATTAAAAACAAAAAAACGACATAAAACAACAAAAAACGACACTATAAACAACAACAAACGACATAAAAACAACAAAAACGACAAAAAACGACACTATAAACGACAAAAAACGACACTATAAACGACAAAAAACGCCACTATAGAGGACAAAAAACAACATAAAACAACAAAAACGACACTATAAATGACAAAAACGACACTATAAACGACAAAAAACAACAAAAAACGCCACTATAGAGGACAAAAAACGACATAAAACAACAAAAACGACCAAAAACGACACTATAAACGACAACAAACGACACTATAAAGGACAAAAAACAACAAAAAAAGACAAAAACGACACTATAAACAACAAAAACGACACTAAAAACAACAAAAAACGACATAAAACAACACAAACGACAAAAAACGACAAAAACGACATTATAAACGACAAAAAACGACACTATAAACGACAAAAAACAACAAAAACGACAAAAAACAACAAAAACGACAAAAAAACAACAAAAACGACAAAAAACGACACTACAAATGACAAAAAACGACAAAAAAAGACACTATAAACGACAAAAAACGACATAAAAACAACAAAAACGACAGAAAACGACACTATAAACAACAAAAAACAACAAAAACGACACTATAAAGGACAAAAAACAACAAAAACGACAAAAAATGCCACTATAAAGGACAAAAAACGACAAAAACAACAAAAATGACACTATAAACGACAAAAAACGACATAAAAACAACAAAAACGACAAAAAACGACACTATAAACGACAAAAAACAACAAACACGACACTATAAACGACAAAAAACGCCACTATAGAGGACAAAAAACGACATAAACGACACTATAAACGACAAAAAAAGCCACTATAGAGGACAAAAAACGACATAAAACAACAAAAACGACAAAAAACGACACTATAAATGACAAAAAACGACACTATAAACGACAAAAAACAACAAAAAACGCCACTATAGAGGACATAAACGACATTAAACAACAAAAACGACAAAAACGACACTATAAACAACAAAAACGACACTAAAAACAACAAAAAACGACATAAAACAACAAAAACGACCAAAAACGACAAAAACGACAAAAACGACACTATAAACGACAAAAACGACACTAAAAACAACAAAAAAAGACATAAAACAACAAAAACGACAAAAAACGTCAAAGACGACATTATAAACGACAAAAAACGACACTATAAATGACAAAAAACAACAAAAACGACAAAAAACAACAAAAACGACAAAAAAACGACACTATAAATGACAAAAAACGACAAAAACGACAAAAAACGACACTATAAACGACAAAAAACAACAAAAAACAACAAAAACGACAAAAAATGCCACTATAAAGGACAAAAAACGACAAAAAACAACAAAAATGACAAAAAAACGACACTATAAACGACAAAAAACGCCACTATAAAGGACAAAAAACGACAAAAACGACACTATAAACGACAAAAAACGCCACTATAGAGGACAAAAAACGACATAAAACAACAAAAACGACAAAAAACGACACTATAAATGACAAAAAACGACAAAAAAACAACAAAAAACAACAAAAATGACAAAAAATGACACTATAAATGACAAAAAAATGCGAAAAACAACACTAAACGACAAAAAACGACATAAAAACATCAAAAACAACGCTATAAACAACAAAAAACGACACTAAAAACAACAAAAACGACCCAAAATGACACTAAAAACAACAAAAACAACAAAGAACAACACTAAAAACAACAGCAATGATATAAAACGACAAAAAACAACAAACACGACAAAAACGACACTATAAACGACAAAAAACGACAAAAAAACAACAAAAATGACAAAAAACAACAAAAACGACAAAAAACGACACTATAAATGACAAAAAACGCCACTATAAAGGACAAAAAACGACATAAAACAACAAAAACGACAACAAAACGACACAAAACGACACAAAACGACACAAAACGACAACAACGGCACTATAAACGACAAAAAACGACTATTAAAAACAAAAAAACGACATAAAACAACAAAAAACGACACTATAAACAACAACAAACGACATAAAAACAACAAAAACGACAAAAAACGACACTATAAACGACACTATAAACGACAAAAAACGACACTATAAACGACAAAAAACGCCACTATAAAGGACAAAAAACGACACTATAAATGACAAAAAAACGACAAAAAACGACACTATAAACGACAAAAAACGACATAAAAACAACAAAAATGACAAAAAACGACACTATAAGCAACAAAAGCAACACTATAAATGACAAAAACAGCAATACAAAGGACAAAAATGACAAAAACGACAAAAAACAACAAAAACAACACTTTAAACGACAAAAAACAACAAAAACGACACTATAAGCGACGAAAACGACAAAAAACAACAAAAAACAACATTATAAGTGACAAAAAACAACAAAAAACGACACTTAAAACGACAAAAACAATGACAAAAACGAGTAAAAACGACATTATAAGCAACAAAAACAACAAAAGTAACACTATAAACGACCAAAAAACAACAAAAACAATGAAAACGACAAAAACACAACACTATAAACAAAAACAACAATAGAGATAACAACAACAAAAGAAACAACAAGAAACAACAAAAAACAACAGAAACAACAACAACAAAAGAAACAACAACAAAAAAACAACAACAGATACAACAACAAGAAACAACAACAACAAAAGAAAAAAAAACGTATTTTACTGTAATGAAGATATTTGGTATTGTGCTACAGGTTTTTACAGTACTGTGCTGCCAAATCTACAGCAACATCTAGTGTAGTGTGACATCAGCAAATTAAACTCAACACACTCTTTTAGAATGTGGTCTGAGCTTTCTTCTTGTAAAAATGGTGTCTTTTACAGGAAAAAAGCATAAAAATATCTGACACTGCTTTTGTTTGGGGGTAGTTTTCCGTTTACTGTCAAATTTAAAAGTAGCTTCCTATTCCTTTACTATCAGTGAATATACCCTTACACCAGTATATTACTGGGGGGTTAAAATGTGAAATTAGATGTTGAATGTGCAGTCTTTAAGCTTTTATTATTATTTAAACAAGAATAAGAGCCCACAGTGGCTGTACTTAGAAACAACAGTTATTTGAGCTAACACTAACATGCTCACAATGGTAACATCCTAATGCTTAGCAGGTATCCATGTTTACCTTTTTGACCAGCTCCAAGTGCCCGTTGAGGATTCTTGCAAACAAGCAGAAGTTATGTTTAGTCTAGTGGTGCTTTAATTTTAGCATCCAAAGCCAGTTTCTCATTTTACTGCAGCAGGGTACAGTACACTGCACTAAAATAAATCACCCAATAATAACCTCTACGTAAGTCCGTAAACAGTGGATAGAACATGAAATCAAAGACAACTGTGGGAGGGTGGAGTGTGTGTGTGTGTATGTGTGTGTTTGTTGTGCCCAACATCTTCCTGCGATGACATCTGACAGCACAAGGTAAATGTAGTTCCCTGACGAGCACAACAGACTTCTTCTCCAGGACAGCGAACAGCAGAGGTACAAAACAAAACAGAAACCAGCAGACAAACAGGATCTGATGGCCTCAGCTTCATTCTGCCAATCTTTGCTCCCCAAAATAACCTTCTGACTTTCACACCTTCCCTCCTTGACATAAAACAAGATCTACTCCCAATATCCCGACGGAATCTGGGATTTATTTTTGCTTATGTGCCTAAAAAATAGACTCTTATGCAAGTGCTCCAGATTTAAAGCGCTCAGAGGGGCTGAGAGTCCATATTGTGGCACTTCTGTGCACTGAGGGAGAAAAAAAAGAAAAGAGGAGGATGATGATGACTTGGCTGAACCCACTCTAATTGATGGGTCCCTTGGCCTGAGGCATGAGTGCGTATATGCTCGTGTTTGTGTGTGTGTGTGTGTGTGTGTGTGTGAGTGCACTATTCAAGTGCACGCTTGTTCTGTGCAGACTAAATCATTGTAATGGAGCTCTTATGCCAGAAAAACTCAATGGGAGAGGACACTCACAGAAGATGGCCCCGTAAGAAAAATCATTTGAAGGCAAATCGCTTTTATGTGGGGTTTCTCATTGAAATGCATCATGGGCAATGAAGGGTTTTGTTCCTCTCAGCTCAAATGGCCTTTACCCGCTAGACATCACTAATCGCTGGACTGCTTGACAAAAAGTAATAACAGTGCGTTCATCACTATATCTTGGTTAAAATCGGATTTGGGAGCCCACTGGTGTTCTCCAACAGAGTTAAGTTGGTTTTGTGCTTAATAATATTGGATTTTAGAATCGTTGATGGTGGAAAATGTATTTTATTTCGCTTCGAGCACCACTTAAAAGGCAAGATTCATTACTTTGCGTATCAATG
Organism: Lateolabrax maculatus; assembly: GCA_031216445.1. Lineage (NCBI taxonomy): Eukaryota > Metazoa > Chordata > Actinopteri > Acropomatiformes > Lateolabracidae > Lateolabrax > Lateolabrax maculatus. Next base: position 4,960,888 of record CM062217.1, read on the forward strand.
TGCATTTTACTTACACAGAGGGACACGATCATTGATGGCTATGGTTTTGGCAAATTCTCCTCCTGCTTTGGCTATCATGATTAAAAAAAGGCCTAAAAGGCAAATTATTGAACCATTTCTTTAAACTGAACTAGATGGTTGTAATCAGATGTATTGACCGATTATATACTAATATAATCTGATATATTGATGTGCAGAAGCATTATTAAAGCCTCTAACATGCAGCATAAACACAACTTCAAGTTATTTACAGGACAATGATGAGACCATTGTGAGACTATAACATTGTTTTTGTTGCTTAATGTAGATAAAACTGAGTTTGGATGGACTGAAGACCAATTTACCTCCAAAAGATTGATCTATTAAGGGTAATGCATGAGCCTAAAACTGAATCCTGGGGCCAGATGTATGGACGATTCATATACACAAAAACCATGCACATGTTAGAGATACACACATAAACTGGTATTTATAAAAGAAGAGTGTGCTGTGATAATGCGCGCACATCATGCATATTTCAGAGCAGATGTATACACGTTTTTTTTTTAGAGATAGCTGCAGATGATTATGATAACGTGGACGTTACATCACACATTGTTTAGTTTTTTTGCCAAATTCAGTGACACGTTCTATAAAATGCCAATCAAAGGTGTATTTAGACACAACTTAATTTTAATTATGATTAATTCATTTTATCATTATTTTTATTTTACCCTGAATTGTGAAGCACCTTGTAATGTCTGTTTAAATATTTCAATAAGTTTCATTTTTCAGTATGTGCTGAAATAATTTCTACTGATGATAATTAGCAGGTACATGTGATGAATTTGTGGTAAATAAAAAGCCACAGCCGTGCATAATGGTTGTGTATAATGACAGCTGCTCTGCTGCTGATGGAAAAACTTGCAGATGCAACACAGTCAGTGAAATTGCTCTTTTTATTTGTTGTTCCTTTCATTGACAGGTCTTATGAGTAGTGGAGCCGGCACAAGTATAAATATGCAAAGAAGTGATTGAGGGCGAATCCATGTTCATTTATTTTATAATTTTAAGTATGGGAACTGAAATGAGGCTGGTGCACGTGGCCCTTAGTTCCATGATGGTTGATATGTGTAAAACATAAATCTATAAAAAGAATGCATATGCATATTTTGTCCACAGTTTTAGTTGGGAATCTATACAGAGTTTTATGCATCTTGCCCCTGAACTTGGCCAGCACCGTTTGCCTTTAAGACTTGACTGGATTGAGTCTGACTGATACTGCCAAATTTGAGACCCGAAGATCCTGGAGGTATATTTTTGCATTATTTCATTTATTACCAGGCAAATGCAAGGCGTTGCTGTCCTCTCTTTCCTTTTCCCACTGGCCACTGCATATCTACTTCAACACTTTGACGGATGGATGCAGATTATTGGCGCAGCCAGAAGGAGAAAAAGAGACATTTCCTATTCAATTACATTTAAAGAAAACTAATCTCTAAACTAAACTTAAATGTAGGTAAAACTTTTGTCTGACTGGTTGCAACTTTCCTTCGACCTATTTACCTTAATATGAAGTGCACTCAGGCAGGTGAAAAATCAGGAGGAATGTGTGAGAATAGTCAAAGTAATGATAATCCTGCTTCAGATGCAAATTGTTTTCTGAAGTCATACAGTACGTGAACGAATGCATGAATACGTAGCCATTCTTGACAATTGCAATGACAACATGTTCCAGTGTGCTACTACAGATGGTGTTGTGGAGATATCTGAATGCTCCTTCTGCATCTCGCGCACTGAGAGCTGTGGGGTTAGAAAAGTCAATACAAACAGTGGGGATTTATGACAACCATTGTGAGATGAGGGAAAGCATCATGCTAAGAGTAACTCTCCTTTGATGAAATGGCCAAATCAAGTGGGGAAAACAGAATCTATATTTTCTTCTACACATTGTATTTTTCGGATAATTCATTTTGCGTTCATTCATTCATTCATTAGAGTTCTTTAATTCACATTTAGGATGATTTGTTCACGGTGCAAACACTGTCAAGCTGTGCTTTAGCACAATTTTGTGTAGCTTTGTTATACACTTATAACATCATATCAGCTATGCATCAGTTTCTGTTTGTCTCGTGCATAATACTACTGCCAGTGTAATTTATATAGTTTCAACCCTAATGACAAAAAATCTATCTACTAACAATGCTGAGCAATAAACTTCAGGTAACAACTTTTGTTTGGAATGTGACCATATAGCTAAAACTTCATGAAAGACCTATTTTTCCTGGAATGCTTATCTGACATAAAGTTTGGTTATATTCATTTAATAAAACCAATTCTGGGAGCTGGAAAGCGCTCATCAGTAAGGTTTTTCTTTTATAGTCTTCACACGTTTTATCTTTTCCCACATGAAAATCACACTATACTAAAATGGAAAAGGATGCATAATTTTCTGCACACACATGCACCCTTGTGTGCCATTTCAGAATGAACTCTATGTACTTTTATCAGTTCCAACACATTATGTTAACTGCCACCCACATATTGACTGAAAATAATTTCTTTTATGTTATAACCTCTTCGAAGGAGGTAATAAGATCCAGAAGCAGATTAAAACATGTACTTTCTATTATTAAAATGAAAGTGCTTTCTACACTGAAACTAATTTACAGTTTCATAAAAATGAGACATTCAGCATAGAAGGCAACATACTATATCCTTTCTGAAGTTTGGCTCCAATCAAAACTAAGGACATTGTGCGTAATTGTGTGTGAGAGTATGTGTTTATTTGGCCATTAGTCTCTGCATGCTTTGGCACTCTGCTAAATTACTGTATGAAACTTTTATGATGTGAATTCCTTCAAGCTGTTCTTCTGTAATTTCCCATAACATATTAACACAAAAACAGAAATACAACACCAACACAAACTGCAGCTCCAAAAATTACCACGTAGCGGGATCAGCACTTCTGATATTATTAGGCTTCATTCACTTTCACACTCGAGGCATTTGCCAGCTGGGGGAGACAAACAAACATATACAATGATGATGACTCCTCCTCATGAGTACTTGAAGAAAGTATTGTGAGATTTTGTCCCTTTGTTCAGAATGGTCTTTCTTTAATAAAGACAGCAGCCTACACAGGCAAAGGAGTTTAAAAAAAAAAAAAAAATCCGCAATTTCAAATAAGTTGATTTCATCAGAACATTTTCAGTTACACATCCAATAATAGTGTGTATTGACAGTAAAAGTGAACTTAATGTAGGTGGTATATTTGCTAGAGTTTACAAATGGTACGAAGACATAATCATAAAAAGGTAACTACTGCTTTTCAAAAAGTCTCGTCTCTCTCTTGTGATTCTATCTTAGTGAACATTGCCCTTAAAAACATTATGGCTCTTGCTGTAATTTGCTTGTTCCAACTTGATAAATGCCAAAGAGTATGTGCATGTTCGTGAAAATTGATTATTAGCAGTTCATGCCCCCAAACTGCTATATAACAACAGCTACCTTTTTTTATTTTTGCCCAGTCTCTCTCTTTCTCCCTCAGCTATTTCTGGATGGACTTGCTGCATGCATGGCCAAGGATGAGAGAATACATTACAGTACAGGTCTCACACTGTCAAGGGCAACAGAGAAAATTCCCCGGGAAACCGATGTGGATGAAGATCCTGAAGTAGCTGTTGAACTATGAGAACTACTGAACTGTATAAGTTGGAATTCCAAAATACTCATACCAGTATTATCTTAAAAAATAAAAAATCTCTCAGTAAATTGGCAAGCTATGATACTGTACACAGTATTACAGTGAACAGAATATAAATTTTACATTGTTTTATTGTATTTAATAATTTTCATTTCAACTAAGCACTCCAAATTTATATTAAAGCAATATAGACCAATTTTTGTGTCAGATGTTTCCCAATGTGGAGAGAGGAAGCACTCATGAATTTCATTAGGATGAAAATGCCTCATGATTTCAAATTTTGCTAATGCAATCAGCTCTGTTAAATCACTTGTACATACCACTTTTTACATGAGTCTCAGTGGTTTTACATTTTCTAAGAGACAGGGCAGATCCAGATGTAGTAAACATTTAAACTTAGTAAACTTAGCCCAAACCTAGGTGGGTCTGCGGGCATGATCCCAATTTACAGCAGCTTTATACACTATTTTTCAAGACATTTGAGTTAATAGAATGCCTTTAAATCTGTACATCATTTGGGAAAACATGATAGTCACCCAGGGAAAAAACCATCCTGTAGAGCCTACATCCAGTATCTAATTGTTCTCTAACTGTCTTCATCATTCTGAATCCATAACACAACAAATGTTGAGGATGACTAATGTCCACTCCTTCCACCTAAAAAAAAAAGGCTGAAATTGTCTGATGTTACTTTTTTTTAGTTTACATTACGTAGGTAGGGTAGGAATTTGGCATAAACAGCATTATCTTGAAACCTGTTTTTAGCAGTTCACAAAATGAATGTTCAGATGATACATTTGAATCCATGCCATAAAACTTAAATGTAATATTTGGTTTAAGGTTTACATAAACCCAGAAATAAACATGTATACCTATAAACATCTATGAAAAGAAAATCATTTTAAAACTAACATTTAGTTCCTAATCCACACTCAAACCAATAAACCAAACTCTAAATAAATGCCAATGTGAACCCCGCCACCAAACCACCCTAACTGGACGAAGCTGAACAGACAGAATATAAACAAACAAAAGAATCATTACAAACTGTTCTCCCTGAAGTACCTTATGTCAAGAATTAAACCTCAATTAACCCCTGACTGAGAGATCTGGTGGAACACAGTTCATTCTATATATACACGTTTTGCCCAGGGGTTAGATTGGGATTTGTTATGTGGGCGGCTTCTGTGGTTTCAGCCGTGTGTGTGTGTGTGTGTGTGTGTGTGCCCATAGATTACAAAATCTGATTGATATCATTTGATAAACTGTAAATAAAATAGAACAAGGTGATCTGATGTCGCACGGAGGTCCTCCTCAAAACGAGTGGAGGTTGAATCCAACACTTATTCAAACGTTGTGGGACAGGTTCGGGCGAGCGGAGGTGATCTGTTCCCCTCACGAGAAAATGCACAGTGAGCACGGGACGCTTCTCCACTGGGAGAGAGAACACACGAGCGCATCATGGTTTCCGACCACGATACAGCAGAAACCATGGCAACTTCCATCCTTTTTTTTACCTAAAAGATTTGGGGCTTTTGAGACAAAACGTTCGGAGATACAGGCAGTACTGTACTGTGTGTGTGTGGAGACGAGAACCTTAACTTGGTTGTGAAGCGATTCACTTGAGGTCAACTGCTGTTTGGTGATTGGTTCAGAGATGCAAGTGGGGACTTGCTGAGCCTCACATTGACGCTGCATCGGTTGCCATGGGATTAATGATATGCTGTAGCTCCTCGAAAAAGAAAGAAGAAAAAAAAAAAAACACTAATGCCATTGTTGCACGCTGTTCATTATAATTAGCTTTAGATTGCCTCTGTGTTCTCTGAGGGCATGAAAGAATTGGAGTGTTTTTGAGCTGCTTTGGAGATTTTCTCGATGGATAGCATTTGTGTTAACTGCTTTTCATGACGCTTGAATTCAAAGCAAAAATACATTTTTTTAAATGTATACCAAGGTGCTGCAACAAACACAGAATAAACAGTAGGTTTAACAGTACCAATGTATCTCTACAGTGACTGAGGATGACTCAGAAGCCACTTTCTTTGAAGCACTGTCATAAAAACATGGCATATTAATGTGCACAGCCTATCGGTTCTTCATAGACTTCAGACTATGGAACATGATATGCTAAACTGTCAGAGTAGCTGAGCTTGCAGTGCTGTAAAAACATATTACAGTCAAGAATGTACAGTATGTAGGGAAGGCTTGTCAAAGCATATATCCATGAAAGTCTCTCCTTCCACACAACCCTAACAGTTGTTATCTGATACATACTGTCACTATAGGTTCAATTTTAAGGAGCCTGGATGGGTTTTGAAGATGGGGAAAGGCAAGAAGGGAAAATAGCTACACTGTAAAGTACAATGTAAAAGTACTCATCATTAGATACAATAATTTACTTAAAACTGTATTTTTCTCCAAGAAGGTAAATCAAGAAAAGGGGATGAATAAAAAGAAATTCAATTCAATATCTACTATTGTTCTTTCTGGTATTACTGATATTATGCTTTCATCAGGACATTTCAAAGTGTTCCAGAGATCTTACTTCTTTAACCAATAATACCATAGGTACTAATACTACCACTATTAGTATTTTATGGCCGAATATGATCTATACACTCTAGATCAGCTGAGCCCTATACATGTCATACAGTATTTTGACCAGGCCTTATTGCATTTCAGCATAGTGGATCAATAAAACCATCTGATTACTGAGTTATGAGTATTAGCACCACAAAGGAGCGACATTTGTTTAAAGCTGAAGGACGTAAAAACTTAAAGTGGGCACTGGATTTGGCATTTATGAGACACTTCAACAGAAACTGATTGATACTCTTGAGAGTACTGGCACTTCAATGCAGACCAAGGAGGCAGAGCAAGTTTGGTTTAAAAAAAAAACACAATGCACATGATTGGATCAGGTGATGACAGGAGCAATGGCAGCTATTTTTAAATATTTACCCAGGATTGCCTTTCTTGGTGTTCAAAAAGACAAACAGTCTGTCGTTTAATAAATAATCTCGTGTTAACTGACTGCACAAGTCATAATCCAGCCCTGTATGTTGTAGCTAAGAAAAGTCGAGTACCAACTGACAGCTGACACTAGCAGATTAAATAATAGTGGGAATCCCTTAGTTATACTTACATTTTATAGATAACATTAATATCTGAATTATTTTAATCAGGATCTTGAAGGAGCTAAAGGAAACTTAGAGATTTAGATGATATCTGATATTTTCATTATTACCTTACATAGACAACATAATAGGAATCATCACTAAATATAAATATAAATATCATTTTTTTAATGTAATGTTAAGAGTAAAGTAATTTCAGTGGCACAGTTAGCCCAGATGAATTAACAGGGTATTACTATTATTGATCCATGTACTTTTTGTAAAAATCCTCTTATTTAGAGTAATCAAAAATAAAGTTATGTGTCTAAAATAATACGTCTGATATCAATTCTCACATCATTTTAATACCATTTTGTACTAGTTTTCACAGTATTGTTTTCTGCCCTGCTTGGATGGATCAGTGGCCTCCTGAGCAGTCCTGACTCTATAATGACACATAAATGTTCAAAGTGAAACAAAAACATAAATTCATTCTGATTATCAGGCCACCAAATGTATAAAACAACCATATTTAACATGTACGTTGGTTGATGGATTTTGAACTTTGCACTTCAGAACATGTCCTCCTGTACTCAGGCACAATCGTGTTGCTCATGCAGGTTAACTGAAGTCCGAAGGGGTAGTTATGGGAACTGGGCCCATGACACTGATTAGCCAGTACTGGCACAGTGGAGACATTTATCTACCAATCATCCAGCACCTTTTAAATAATTCCAGTGTGCACAAATAACTTCCACCTCCCTCAGTGCCTTAGAAGCTTTTTTTAAAAAAAAGACTGATCTCCTGCCTGCTCAGCTCATTCTAATCTACATAGATAATTGCACAACTTGAGGTCTAAATACAGATACAGAAGGCTAGAGGGGGGCCTATTCTTCTCATGATAATAACACTGTGCATATAAATATTCTTGTCCCAGGCACTCAGCATATGTTACTCAGAAAATGGGCTGGAGGGAAAGCAAAAGCCCATATGACAAAAGCTATGATGTTTGTTGTTGTAAATTGTGGTAGTTATAACTCTGCAGAACCAAGGAGAAAATCTATGGGGTAAATTATTCTGGGATTAAGGGGGCATTAAGTGGTTTATAACTTGTTTTGGTTTCATCTGCAATTTGTAGAAACTACAACAACAGTGTAATGTCTGTGGCATCTTCTTTGCCTATTCTGCCCTTTTTGATATAATATATATATATATAGTATATCTATATATATATAGATATATAGTAAATCAATTACTTACTGCCCCTGTAAAGGTTGAGCAAATGAAAATGTCATGCATGTGTTATGTGCATCTTCAGACATTTCTACCAGCTTTCTTTGTGATTATGAACAACTGGCTGACAACCAGAAACTCAACACGACCATTAGACCCCTGCCAACCCTGGCAGGACCAGGGCGAAACCGGCCACGACTCAAGACCCGGCTGATTAGGCTTGGACAACTCTGGCCACAGGATCACACTGGCATAATAATTACCAGTAAGTCACTGGAAAGATTGTTTTGTGCAAAAGAAATACTTTGAAATAATCAACTGGAACATGTAAGTGTTTTATTTTAACACCAACAAAATAAGAACCTAGAAGAAAAGACAAATTGTAAGTAGCCTGGTATTCATTTTGCATCACTATTCGATCTGGTCGCCTTTATCTTTTGTTTAAGTTGGTCTTTCTGTTTCCCAAAGGTGAACTATTGATAGCGTAATCTTTTTCTAATAGGAGTATTCCAGTGATTTACTATTGTTTTTCCATAAAGTTGGGGGTCCCGCAAGAGGCACATGCAAATAAAATTGAAACAGCAGAGGCTGAAATATCCTGACTTTTAGTCAAAATCACTCATTTCTAAATATCCTATAATGCAACTCAATAGTATATTTCATTAAACCCTCCCTGTCTAATAAATACCCACTTCTGTGAAACCTCAACTGATAAAACCAATAAATTTGTATCTTGAAGTCCATGGATGAGCACTACCAGTTGAGTCGAGGGATGAAGACAGGTGCATATGAAAATGAAATAATGCAAAGAAAATGTGGAATTTATCTATTCAAAACACTTCAATCACAGACTTACGTTGGGCAAAGTCACATTATGAGACAATTTTATACTACAAATCAATTACTGATTAGAGACATTGCTAAAATGAGACAAACAATTATTTTCACAAACCATACAACACAACTGACTAAAACTAGGCTGGATGGTCGATGCAAAATAAGTTTTTATCATCAAGAGAGGTTCAAATAGGGGAGGAGGGGAGGAGGAGATGAGGAGAATGCATTGCAATGTTGCAGATCTCCAACAAAACCAGGAACATTGACTGAAACAATGAAAGCAGCTGGCTGGTATTGTGCTGGTTGTGTTTTTCTCCCCCACTTGGCGACAGACCTTAGCCAATGATGTGGAAGGATGTGTAGCCTCTTTATTGGAGAGCTTAATGGTCTCTGCATTTCATGTAGTACAGGTAGAAGTATACAGTATTGTGCCTCCCTGAAGCGAGACCCCAACTGTGGTGCACAAAATAGCTTTGAAGTGTTTCCAGTAATTGTTCCTGCTTCACACAGAGAAGAAAAGCAAACATTTGTAAGGCAAAAGATGTGTCCCTTGAAAGGCGTCTTCATGCTGTCATCTTTTCACATTCAGACTTTCTAAAGATCCTAAATATAAAAATTAGCCTGGATCCTCTGGTCTTTTCTTTGAGGCCGGTAGTACACAGATCAACTCTGGAAGCTGTTTAGTCTTACGGGGCTCTGCCATTCATCAAACACCGTGTTTTCTGGCCCCATTAATGGGAAATTAATGAGTCACTCCTTTTAATTTCTGGAACTTATCATTCCAGCGAAGTGCTGCAATAAATGACAACTCTGCGGGACTATTAGTGAGCTCACATGAAAGACATGAAAGAAAAGTGGATTCAAAGTACTAATAACTAAAAACACCTCTACTTTAAGTGAAAACTGGCACTATTTACAAAAACAAATAGTACATAATAAGAAATAATTCCAAAGCAGGTTGTACACAGTGAGTAGGTCCTGCTATACAAGACGTAACAACCCGACGAACATTAGTAACTGATTTGTGCTGATGTTTTTATTATGTTTTTATCTAAGCTGCATGTTTAACCAGTCAACATTATGTCCAGTTTCTCTGGGTTGTGATGTTCACCTCCTGCTGTATAAACTTTTAGATTTCACTTTCAAGTTGAGATTTATGACTTCCTGTTTGCAGAGAAGAATTTCTACCTTTAACCATAACCATACATATACATAGATACGATACATCTAGCGAGAGTACCAACACAATCACTGTGATTTATTTGTTGTTCCTTTGGTTTTCTCTTTTCTATTGAGTGTTTTATAGTCTACATTTTTCTTTGGCATGTTTTTCCATCTTGTTTTTCCATTTTATCATTTAATTCTATCACTGTTTTTATTTTATCTCTTATGACCTAAAGTTTAACAAAACTCACATGAAACTTTATTTGTAAAAAAACAAGTAGTTTCAGGCCTGTAGACCCACCAGCGCCACCAACAGGCAAGACAAGCAACAGCGGCAGCAGCGGCTGCACTCAGGTGGACCACCCTCTTGGTTTTATAGCTGCTGTTTGTGCGTGTGTGTTTTGAATACATACATATACAAAAGATATGAAGAAATAACACAGTTCAATTGCTGCTGTATATCAAATGATCCTGGTGAAAAGCAAAAATGTGGCTACTGTTGGCTTTGAAGTGTCAGAGTCTGAAATAAAGGCCTGGATGAGGTGAAAAAGAAACAAAGTCACCATCAAACGAGGTTGCAACTTCATTATCATCCAGCGCATGCAGCACATTTCTGTAGTCGACATACATACCTTTTTACATCCTTTTGATTATTTATTCTAAATATTATAACGGCTATATGTTTTATTAAATAATAAAATAAGTTTTAATGTTTACTGTAAAACTAGTTTAGCGTTCAAATCCATTTTAACCATGAATACAAAATGACCACAGCCGTCACCCTCAGCGAAGGGGCTTCAGACTTTTTGAATGTTACTTTTAAAGGGTGAGTGTCCAACAGTGGCAGATGTGCACGATTTAAACCACACAGGCCAGTTTAAATAATGTTAAAAACACTCCTTCACAACTTGTGAGAAGATTAAACTGAGATGTGTCATCGTTAAAAAATAAAGTATAAATATTCAGATTTATAGCACCTTTGTGTGGTGGCGGAACAATTTAATAAACTACAGTGTTACGGATAAAAAAGAAACAAAGCACATATCATTGATACATGACTTTAACACTATAGTATATATATTTAAATATATATTAGTGTGTATTGTAAAGATTATTCTAAGTTCTCAGTACAGAGTAACTGACTGATTTTCTTTAATTAAGCAGCCACAACGTGATCCATTTACTCCAATAATTCCTCCAAGATGACACTAACAAGGAATCTGATCTTTAAAGAGGTCATTTAGAGCAAACACGAGTCAGCTGTTGCTTCCAGCCAATCTGACATTTATAAATTGGATGTATACTGACATTTGATATTTGATATTTGACTTAGTATTAAGGCTTTAAAAAATATGTTTCATCAATGAGTTGTAAACAGTTAATTGAACAAAAAACAAGAACTTCATATTCTGAATATAAAAAATCTGAATATGATGGCTTTCATATAAAGTCAATCTGGAATTTAAATACTGTACCTTGTTTATTTTTGGGATAAGTATATCCGTGGAGTCATAAAGATCAAAATAACGAACACAGTTTGAATGTCAAACTGTAGAAAATATCACTAACACTATCTCTGTGTCTCAAACTATTTTAAAAAATGGTCATTAAGAGTAAGACCTGAGCAGAGTTTATAGGTTAACATTTGGAGTATCAATTTGTATGTGAAAACACTTACTTACTCATTAACTGTCCTCATAACACTGCTTAATTGTCACATATTACCATTTTGAAGCTGGGAATGAAGCATTGAAATCCGTCGACTCCAAATGTAAGTAAACCAAGCTGTGAAAGGATAGTTATTTAACTGTTGACAGCAAAGTTCAGTTATAGATAAAACAATTTCTATCTACTTTCTATCTATCTTCTAACTACCGTGGCATGATCAGGAATCCACCTTTTAACAAATAACGTACACACACTTAACAAAAAACAACAACAAAATATAAACTGTACATCTTAAAAGCCACTTTACACCTATAGTCCACCCACACTGTTGTTTTTATTTTACTTAATTAGTACAGCTTGTATTTAATTGACAGTTGCTTCTGCAAGGAACTTATACTTTCATCATTCCTGTTAATACATGATGTACTTTTGTGTTCTTAACAACAACAGGATGCAATATGTGCAATGATGGACATCCGTCAACTGGCAACTTTTGAATGCCACTGCCAATTAAACTTATCATAAGAAAGCATAATGTGTTTACCAAGGATTTAATACCTGTTGGTTTTCTGAAAGGTTTTTAAGCTCTGTCTCACCACCATTTGCAATTTATAAAAAAAAAATTCCAGTGCAGCACTACATACTCAACACCTGCCTAGGATTACAGTAGATTGAGTATGGATCTGGGACACAGCTATACCTAATGCTGAATCCTGGTTGTGTGATAATTACCAGTTTCCAACTTGCGAATAACATTCATGTGAATATTCAAGTCATGCTTACATAATAAATAGTTTTTCTGAAAGCTCCAATATGTCCAACTTGCACTAAATATGTTATCCCACATGACCTGAGTGCAGCATTATGCTGTGTTCACATCATATGAGATGGATGGCAGAGAGTTGGTCATGCCAGGGTCAAAAATACTGTGCATAAACAGTATATCGCATTGTTCATTAAGTTTGGGTTTAATTACCTCAAATGGCAGACTTTGAGTGGCGGGAGGCATCCATGTTTGGTTTTCAGGCACCATCACACAAGTTTCTTGGGAGTTTATGTGAACGGTATCAACAAGTTGGAAACTGGTAATTACAATAGCTCTGATATGACATGATTGAGACCCAGCTTCAACCTGAGCAGCAGTCTAATCAGCCAGAGTAATTGAAAACAGCAGGGTGGGTATGTAGGAGATTTAAATAACAATAGATAAATGACAAAGGATACTGGATCACATATACTATTAATAACAATAGTCTCTATTTTCAAATGCAGAATATTGAACTTCACATGTACTTTTCCCGAAAAAAATGGCTTTAAAAAGTTTTTAAACAGATGATGCACTGTTCAGAGCATAACTTTACTTGTATATCATATTAATGTTCTATAGTATTTCAGGGTTTATGTATTACATCCTGACAAGCTCTCATTCCTCATAACGTCTCGGAAACAAGGTTTTGCCGTGTTTGGAAATCTTCTCGTTTAGTTGTACCTTGAACCGTCACCGGGACACTTCCTTGGCTTGGTGCCTGTTGAATTGGCAGAGGCAGTTCATTGTTGTCCCACTGTAAATCCCAGATAATGGAAAATAAGCATTTCCCAGTTTGCTTTGCAATGCTCTTCTGGGTAATGTGTTTAAGGGAGCAGGGACAGCAGGTGGCAAGTGACTCTGGAGCCTGATTACTGCACATTTTATGAACTACGCTGTTGCGTGATCAACTTATCTTTAATTTTAACACCCTGTGTGCCCACCAGCACCAAAGCCTTGTAGATTATAATACCCTCTTGGTGACCTGCCATTACTGACTGCTTTAAATTCAACATCACTCCACATTTGTTTTCTTTCATATTTGCATTCCAAGGCTCTTCTTACATTTTCATACAAACAAATATCTGTTTTGTGACTGTTGCGGACTGATTAAACACAGTGATGACTGAGCCCTTAAACCAGCTGTTATTTTATTTTTTTACATTGTCTGCGACAAGGATGAGGGAAGTAGGGGGCTGAGGGGGCTGCAGCAGCAGCACATAAAAACCCATCAAATCATCAGTTCATAAGAAAGTTTAAACTCAGAATTACTTTCTCCTTTTTTACTGGGATTTATATGTGTAATGCAGTAGTATTTCTGGTAGGAAATGTACAGACACGGAAACTTGCCTGTACATGTATAGCCTAGTAGTACAACAGGATGTGTGATTTGGTAACTAGAGCTTGCCCTAAAGTTTTTGAGGTTTGGCAGAGTATTAATTCAATAATGTTGAACCGTACTGTACTCCCCGGGGAGAGAGAAATAACCTGATAATGAGTTTCGCCCGCGTCCACATGCTGTCTCACACTTCTTCTCCTTGCAGTTTTCACGCATTAGTTCAGTGTTCCTGCCTGTGTAGTTGCTGTGGCTCATTCTACAATCACTGTGTTGGTGCTCATGTCTGCTCGTGAAACACTCTAAAATTGTTGTTAATAACTAGCAGACATACTGTAAATCAAACCCTGCCATTCAAATGAATGTAAAATGAATATCACGCAGCATTTAGTAGTGTTTCTCTCAGCACCCCCTAACTCTGACTGACCTCAGAGTCCTCTGGTGTGTTGCATCCACACAGTGTTTTTTTCTGTTTAATAGATTAAAATAGCATGGGCAGTAATAGTCATGGCAGGAAAAAGCATCATCTACACAAACTTTAGAATTAAGTAGGTAATGGGTGATCAAATATTTATTCTGAACTGAAATGGGAACACAGCCATCAACTTTTTTTAAAGTCAGACAGAGATTGGGCAAATATTTGCATCCGCAATATCATCCGTCCACCTCCCCCTCTGCTACGTTTGCACCAGTATGCATCACATTTGTGTCCCACATTATACAAACCTACCTTTTAATATTCACAAGGAATCCTCACAGTGACTGCTTGGAAATAACTTAATTCAGGCTCCAACTGGTGTATAATTCTGAATCTCGAAATGCAATTAACACAGGGGCCAGCCCTATTATTTCTTGGCAGTCGTAAAGTATTTCTTCGAAATGAGAAGATTGGCTGATACGAGGAGCCATAAGATATCGTGCGTATATTGGTGCAGTATTTACTGCATGCACCTGTGAATGTGACTGTGGGAGGAGGGGGAGGGTTGGGCTCCATTCCTGTGGCAATCTGTGGTGGAAGGTTCATTTCCTCCCTGAAGGGTCATGTGGTTAACTGAAGAGGAAATTATTATTGAGTTATGAAGAAACATTATTGAGTCTTAATTTAATGGTATAATTCTACTGAGCAGTGGTGATTATGAGAACCAGAGAAGCATATAGTGTGTTGGATAACAGTGGTTTTATAATTTATTTGTCGTGAAAATCCTATTCTTACTCACCTCAATCAGAAACTGAATTGATTCTTCCTTTGTACTTCCATGAACTTATGGTGTTGTGTGTTTACACAGTACAGTATACAACAACATGGGGGGTGCTCTGGTCAGAGAAAGCTGGATTTGCCCATGTTAGATATTTTACTTCTCTCATCTCTTTTGAGTAAAGTGATCCCAGACTGGACAGGGTGGCAAACATGAGAGAAGCAGCGCTGCAGCTACTGATGTCATTTTCGGCATATTCCCCAATAATGACTCCAAAATAAGACAGCAGAAATGGAGTATAAGACATAAAATATTACGTGCATGATTACTTTTTAATGACAGCTTGGTACATATATACATAGTAAAATATTGAAAAAAAAGTGTGCACACTTAAAAAAATCTATATTCAGTGACATTAAAAATAATGAGATTTCACCAGAATTCTCACCATTAAATTCATGTGCAAAAAAGAAAAACTAAAACTTTCTATAGAAAGGTTATATTTCTGTTTAAGTTAATATCTTAATGCAGCCGTATCATAAAAGTACATAAACAATAATGTCAAATAAAGAAAAAGTTATATTTAACAGCATAATGCACCTATAACAGAGTAGCATGGGGCACAGACACAGTGGCAGGCTCTCTCCCCGTCCCCAACAGTCGGTCTGAGAGTCTGCTAATTATGCTGATGAGGCAACAATTAAAAACACAATAGCAAAACTTTTCCATGCAGTTTGAACCAAAATACATGACTTTTAATCATCAAAGCATCAAAACACATGCTACGTGTGCGACGACGATCCTGGAGACTTTTCTCAAGCGCCACCGTGAGGTTGACATTTGTGGTTTTGAGTGAAATGTCTCAACATCTACTGGATGGATTGCCACAGTCATGTTCCCCACAGGATGAATTATAACAACTTTTGGTGATTCCATGACTTTTCACTGCTGTTGCAATGCTAATTAGCAAATGTAAGCATGCATGTATGTAATATTTTAGAAATTAATATATATATATATAATTAATATATATGTTGAAAAATACCATTGCCATATGCTCAAGGATTGCACATGATTTGATCTGAAACTATCTAATCCATTTCCCACAATTCAATTGCGCAATTGAGTGTATTTGAATCAAGGTCTTACAAGGACAGAAATAGTCTTCCTCATTTAAGACCAGCCAGACTCCAGCTACAAATTTATTGAAATGAAACTATCACAATTTACTATTGTTTAGTATGTTGCAGTATGATTTTCAGTTTTTTTTCCTCATGGAAAATGTTAATGTAATTCTGGGATAAACAATCAACTTATTGAGATAATGGGATAATATAATATCTAATTAATTCAAGATAACAAGATAATCATCATGATTATCATAACTAATAGAATAATATTTTTATCTCAATAAAATGTAAACTATATTGTAATCTCAAGATAGCAAGATAATTAAATTGTGATTCTGAGATAACAGGATTAAAAAATTTGTTGCAAACCATAACTGTTAACACTTCCATACTAACACAATTTAATACTAAAATAATAGAACAATAGAGTTTATACTGTATGTGAAAGTGGAAAACTGAATTTAGATACACTATTTTTCAAAGTGGATGTGTAAAAAGAAAGTCTTAATATTTTTGGTTTTAGTATCTGATAGCGAGGAAACATCACCTCAAACAGCCAGGGGGTTCGAGGGGAAAGTAGAAGATAAGTGGACTAAAGGGATGAGTAGTCTATTTTATTATTCTATCACACAAGTACATATCACACACATGGATACACACAGGCACACACACGTCATTTTCCTTCTGCAGTGCAGAAACTGTGTTATTCTCTATTAATTACAGCAGAGATAAGATGTCTCTCTGCCCTTAATTAAAATGGCAGGGTGGTGAATTTCAAATACTTGAACGAGTTTTAATCCCCGTGAATTTTCTCAGCTCTCTGATAACTTTTTATAACGTTATTGACTTTAACCTGACAACGAAAGCACTGGTCCATTAGTTACAAATTCAGTCTTATAAAGATGTTAAAGAGGCTGGAATCAAATTTAAAGTTGCAAAACAGGTTAAGATATATTAAATAAACCACACCTGCTGCATAAAATGAACATTAAGAATTTAAACCTGAAAATACTTACCTTACCTTTAGATTGCCAACCAGGAATGTCAAAGTGAAACATTTTCCTTTTGAGGAAATCTAAACCAACAACATTGAACCACAATTCAACAATACTCATGTGACACTTATCCAAACAACCTTCTGTGTTTTCAGCCTCTTTCCAATTTCAGAACCAATCAGCTATCGTCTGATGACAATCAAGCCCCCGGGTGCGACGGCCAATATTTCGAAGGCTTCTGGTGTAGCCAGAGGATATTGGGATAACTGAGATCCGGGCCAAGACTTCCTATTGTGTGCGCCAGTCATGTCCAGACGACATTTCGGCTAATCTCTACAGGTATCTGCGTATAAATGCAGACTGCATTTCAGGCGATGTGTTTCGCCTATTTTGTGCACCAAACTGGGACGGAAATAGCAGAGAAGAAATTAAGCATTATGACCAAAATGCCTCCCCCTCGTTAACCTGTCATCCCGCCTCTCCATCCCATATAGGCAGAGAGAGTGAGAGTCAGTGGAGTCAAACTCAAAACCGAAAGCGACGCCAAAGGCACATTGTCGAGTTCAATTCCTCATAGCGTCGGATACAACTCACTTTTTCTCAAGGTAAAGAGCTCTCTCCCTTGCTCTTGCTGTGTTGTCGCTTATGATGTTAGTTTTGGTCTCTCCGCATTCACATACAGTAAAATTCACATCTAGGAAATGTAGGTAATCACTAAATGGGGCAGACACAAGGAAGAAAGCTTCATCATCAATAACAACTGGACTGCACTGAATGGCACAGACGGACGATGCTGTATCACACTGCAAACATATAGTATGGATTTTACCTTTTTATAGCAATTTTAGTTATAAAACGAGACATAGAGTCTACAGCCCAACTCTTTGAGGTGCTTTGAACTAAATACTCACAACGACAATACTAACATTTACACCAGAGGCTGGTTTCTAAAAGGTTCCCATGAATGGCGGGATGTTGGTCGGTGTTAAGACTCGTTGTTTACACCACAGATGACAGAGACTCTAATAATGAATCACTCCACTGGATCATGAGGAGTAAACAAGAGCTGGATCCCTTAACACTGACACAGTTTGTCCTCGTGAAGGGCAAAGTTGACGGGGGGGTCGACAAAAATCCATCACAGGGCAGGAACTGATCGATCCAACCCCCTCTCCACTCCACAGACAGTAACTCATAACAGGAGTATGGATCAGCTGTCATCAGTGGGAGTTGTGGCCTCCTCTTTCCGTCTTCCTGGCAACCATAATCAGTGAAAGCATGAAGACAGTATATTTTTCATGAAAACAACCAGATGGAGACCAGTTTATTTCCATAACCCTGATAAGTATGGATTTTTATATGCGTCTCAGATTATTTTTTCAGGTTTTGCTATTTGAACAATAAAGCTCATAAATTAGCAGGATATAAAGAGATAAAACCTGCTGCCTTAGTGCACAACAGATAAAAATAGGGCTGTCTGTCATCTAGGAATGTTGTTCTTGAATCAGAACATTACCACATATGTGGAGCAAATATCACTCTATGAATGCACATTACAGTCATTTTAACTGATCATGTGCAGGATTTTATCATAAACAAATCGGGTTCAGGTTATTTGGACAGAAACATTAGGTTGATTCCCAGTATGTAGATAGTTCTTGTGTCCTGAAAAAGCACATTATTTCTGAAAAGTAGTCTTGTAAGACATAAGCACTTGGTCCACCCCTAAAAGTAAACACTGAATAAATAAATATCTATTTTACACATCAAAACACTGAGGCTGGCCAATAAATGAGTGCTGCTAAAACCCCACGAGCGTAGGGGTCTTGATACCCCCCCATGTTCAACCATACAGAGATTTATTCACAGACTGGTTCCAGACTAGTTCTTCTGCTGCAGTATTTATTCTAAACAAATTGTTGATGCTAATTCTGGAGCTGTAACAAACATTATCTCCTGTTTACCCGAGCAGTTCTTCTCAGAAACACTATGTATAAAGAATTCAATTTTCATCTGGTACACCAGACGCCACAGTCAGTATTAAAATTGTTCATTAAAAAAATATCAGTCATAAAGCTCAAGCTTTGATTCAGGCACGTTGTCATGAAATAAGTGAAATGTTAGGATTTGTTCACAAGCTCTATGCTGTTTCAAAACATTTACTCCATTTTCCACCCTCAGATACAGATTAGTTTCTTCGTGTTCTTCGACCTACCACTGTGTGCTCAATGGGGCTGTGCCTGCCGTGCTTAAGAAGATATTGCAAACAGGAAAAAGAAAAAAAACGTTTTCCTTACAAAGTCATATACATTTTCTTTTAGTTTCCAAGCAGAAGAAGCACTCCGGGAGTGAAAAAAGCCAAAGATTACTCTTAAAGTGACTCAATGCCCTTGTGTGCGAGCGAGTTAGTCGTATCTTCACCGGGAGTTCTTCAAGAGGAGATAAGGCGTCCTGCGCGTCCTACCGCCTCGTCTCCAACAGGACCTCCGTATCACTGGAGTCAAATCTCAATCAGTCCTGCTGGCTTCCTGGAAATACCTGGGGAGAGAAAAAAAATCAATGCCTGGCCCGGTTCCCTGTACGCCTTTGAGGTTTTTCATTTGATCTCTATCACTTCTTATTAACTTCAAAATATGTTTCAGAGACTTAATGTCATAGAGGCGCCATCCTCTGGTCTCTCCTCGTTGAATGTGTCTCAAGGTGTTGTCACTTTGATCTGCTGAATTCAAAGGAGGTTTAAAATTCAGTTTCCTCAGTCCTGCAGCATCAACATCTTTGTGTTGTCTCTTTGCTTCATTGGTGGTCTTTAAAATGCCAAACACTCTACATTATTGATCTTTGTTGATCAATAATCCAAAACGCTGCTGTCGACAGGCGCTAAAGTTGAGCATGACATCCACAGGACTGTGAGACGAATCCCTCTGTGAAAAGGACGTGATGCTGCTGAACAGGAACACAGATGTTCCAAAAGTGCAATCCAGCTGTGACAAGAAGATTAACAGCTGGTAAACAGAGTTTTTGTATGTGATTTCCCACATTTCCTAGAATGTAGAGATTTTTAACGACTGGTTATGTGTGCTATGTCACAAACACATACACACAGATTCATTATTAGATTCTAAAATTATACCAAAATAATCAGCTTTCTGTGGTCCATCGTTACAAATGGAAGTTGTGCAGACAAGCTCAGAAATATAAAAAACAAAAAATGGTGGTTTTCGAGGGTTACGTGCTTTAACTATTTCTTGGCAAATAGCGTTGGAGAGCAGTGACAACAGACTGTTTCTCTCTACTTCCACAGTTTATGCTACGGTATGTTAATCGCCTCCTGGCTCTAGCTTCAAACTTAACAGAAAGACATATTAATCATGAGAGTGGTATCAATTTCCTTGTCTAACTTGGCAAAAATTAAAATAAGTATTTCCTGAAATAGCAAACTATCCCTCTATTCCTCTAAAATAGCTATGGAGAGCTGATACTGGAATACTGGATGTAGGTCTCAGTATAATAAAACGATGCAGGTTGCAATTACAGATGTTTTTCTCTCTAAACACAACCCTCAAATAGTGCTTTCTAGAAGAGAAAACTGCCTAAATTTCCTCAGTAGGATTGTCTTAGTAATTTTGTAATAGCAACCACACACATGCATTCAAGTGCCAGTGATCCTTAAGAACTTGAAATTACCTAAATGCCATTCACGAGTCTAGTTTTCTTCCAGGTATGTTTTGATTAATTCCCAGAATGTTCTAATCTGCTCCGACGCTTCAGATGTATTTAGCTCTTTGCCACCGGTCAGGATCGTTCCCAGCAGAGCCAGAGGAGGTAACAGTCCAATCGCCGCGTTGCAGGGAATGGTAATGTGGCATTTACTCAAATAATGTTTTTTTTCTCTAAAATCCACCACCAGGCTTTATGAAAATGACTTGTAAAAGCACACTTTAGAGTCAAATAAAATATAAATCCTTAAATAACCAAATGAAGTCTTTTGTGAAATGAGGGGAAGAAAGCTGCCTGCCATTGCATGAAGTGTGTGTGATTGTGCAAGTATGTGTGTTTGGGGGTGGTTGTGTCACAGGCAAACACACACACACACACACACACACACACACAGAGTTGCATGCACTGCAACACACAAAGAGCTGCATCAGACTCAAACTGAGACTAATCCTGTTACAGTGTCTGGAAATGTGTCTCTTGCGCTGTAACCTTGATTTCGCTGAGACAGACTCGCCCCGGTTACAAAATCTGTGTTTTTAGCCGTTTTTTATTTATTTTTTCTTTCTTTGTCCTTTTATTTTATCTACAAGTGGCATGCGGTTCTTGTCAGTGGGCATTCTTATCAATGGCTGTCCAGAGCCCCACCCCCCATAACCATCCATGGCCCCGGGAGTGAGTGCACTGGATGATTGCACACACACACAATCATAGAGTATAAACACACAAGCTCAGCATCCATGGTTTTTTGTGTATGAGAGTCTGAAGGTTAAAATAAGGTGCTGGGAGGATTTTGTGGTCTTAGGTTTTGTCCCACTTCTCACCTCAACCCTTCGCCACATTTCATTATCACCTGCAGTTGCACAAAAGTGCAACAAAAACAGAGTCTCAAGAGGTCATGATAAAATAACTCCACCCAGGAACACTCATGACCTGTGCACATCATCCAAAGTCACCTGTGGAAGCAGAACTGTACGGTGGCGGAGAGACCTTAACACACAGCAACTGAAGAAAACGCATGCAAATCACCAGTACATAAAGAACACGTCTTCACCAATTTGACAACATATACGTCATATTTCAAAGCGCTGATATACAGAGAACACAATGAAATCATACTGCAAGTCATGCAGAAAAACTGAGCTAGGTGACAACTAAATTAACGTCTCCGGAAGACAGTAAACACTGATTAACATGCATAGTAGGTATACTGTCAATTTACAGCCATTCATCTATGTATGAGAGTTTCAGTGTTCCAGGTGATAAGTTGAGTATTATTACATCATCACTTTCCTTCCTTCTTTTTGGCTGGGTGGTACTGGACGTGGTTTCAATTTCTGAATTAATTATCAATTAATCCAGGTGTATTAAGAGCTCATGCGTGGCAGCTAGTTGGAGTGAGAGAGAGCCTACACCTGTTTGCCTACTTACTGAGAACTGTTAAGCTGACTTCTTCAGGACTGGCTTTCTTTTTTGGACCAGCAGCTTGAACGTTTTTGACAAACACTGTTTTTTGTAGGGCCTATGCTTGAGCTAGCTGCTGATGCCACCTTGAGATAAACCGAAAACATTTTATTATTTCTAATGAACATGAGGCTCCAGTTACTCTGAAAACTATGCTTTGATGAAGTTTCCATGGACTTTTCTTTTCCCTAAAGTTGTTACTTTTTCGGCAAATCACCATTCTGATTGAACAACACACATTTTCACAACAATCAACTGGATTACTACTGTGAAAGAAAAAGCCCAAATTGTTTTTATTTTATACAAAATGCCACTACAGAATGTTCACATTCAGCAGCATAGTTTGTTCTTATGTGTGTGTAGCCTGTTAGTGTATTCATGTAAAGTGTGTGCAGCAGCGTGGGCATGTCTATTCATATTTCAGCATGGAAAAACTTGACATGAGCCATTTAGCTCCTTCACCTCTGGCACAGACCTCTTGATCCAGTTCACCCCCTCCAGCCCTCTGACTGACAGCTTCCACCTGTGGGGAGAGAGAGAGACATGGAAGATAATGTAAGTATATACGGTATATAGTACAGTATATAGACACACAGTGTAATTATGGTAATAATACTGTATGTTGGATTGCTTTTGCCCCATTCTCATGACATTGTATACCACAGGTCTTATCTGAGCCAGCATCTCTGTTGGTGACAATAGAATTTTAAACTTTCCTCCTGAGATCTGAGGACTGTGGGACAAGGTTTTACGACCTGCAAGCATGTGACCATCCAATATAAAGCTAGAAAGAAAAGTACACTTTTTAATTTGCATGAAAGAGCCCTGTCAGATTTGGTTAGTATTAAAGGTTCAGCATCAGTCGAATTAATTATAAAATGTTTTAAAATATGATACTATAGTTATTTGATATTTCATTTTGAATAACTTTATAAAGTTTTGCAAAGGAAAGAATGTATAGTTCCCAATTTCACAAAACATGCAGCTCTTCTAGTCAGCTGAGGATATCATCTCAATTTTAATATTGAAGCAATATTTCAATGACTAGAAGATTAGTACAGGCCACAACATCAGCATCTATCCGGTGGTCAAATGTCCCAATAACAACAGTTTAAACAAATCATCAAATAATCATGTTTTTCAAGTACATGCAGGTATTTATCATGCTTAAAGATCCTTATAGGTTCATTGCACTAGTTTCCCTTTACAAAGGAAGTTAACTCTGCATACAATATTTAAAATCAATCATAAAATGAAGTGGTAAAATCCAATAAATATTATAGTAGTTTTGAATGGGGAATGACGAAGTGATGAGGCTCGTTCAAATCTTCAGACAGGCTTCACCCCCCATTATAGATATGATTGAATATTTAAATAATTGTTGGACTGCATGATTTGAGGTCAAGTTTGACAGTTGCATGGATGAGGAGCAACAGTCTTTTTCTGTGAGAAACCTTTTACTAAATGCAAGCCATTTAAATTTCCATATCTTTTGATCCTGCTAAGATATGTGATACTTTTACTTGTAAATTTTCTATACGTCCTCTGACGATAGATCTAGAAAAGTAGCTAAAATACTGTGTAATCGTAACAATCGCTGAACAATGAAAACAAGGTCTCAGAGTTTGTGCTGCATATCTTTGATGGATGTTACATAAGCAGATCTGTGAAGTCAGCCTGCTGCTCCTGCTTGTCCTCTGGCTGTATGAATTGACCTTTATGTAGCATCCTTGCGGGAAACACGAGTTACTGAAAGATCAACTGGAAGTTGACCAGCAGTATTTTCAAGCACCCTGTCATCTTGATCTCAAGGAGGCCTTAATGAGAATATAACTCCTTGTACCTGCCAAGAGCCTTCACATCCAGCTGTACTGTGGCTCTCACAAAAGTAAGGTCAACAGAGAGTTGATCCTCAACACGGAAGATTACAAAATAATGGATGTAAAATTGCAAATAAATAGGACTACTCCTGTTTAGAGAATTTTCCATTGTCCAAGATGTCATATGCATTGAAGACATTTGTGAGAGCTTACGTGACTAAATCCATAGAAAACAGTTGGTACCACACAACCAGCACTTAAAGAAAATGTCAAATCCACAGAGATGCAGCAGCGTAAGCATCCACTGCTGTGTATTTCCAGCATTGTATGAGCAGCAGGGGTTGTGTAGGTCACTATAACTAAAATAAATTGTAGAGGGAAATGACCATTTGCTGAACCAGTCCGTCTGTAATAGCCGTAACTAGGCATGGCAGGTCTGTCAAGCATTGGGTTTCTCCACATACAAAGAGGTGGAGGGCTGCAGTTAGAGCAATGCACGACAGTTGAAGAGTTGGGGGGGGTGTCTTTTTTTATGCCTTTCCAAAACATAACATATTGTTTAAAAAATACATAATTTTACATTTTCCCATTTTCAATACAAGAACAAGGCTTTCTATATTCAAATGTCTTCAACATAGATTATTAACTTTTTGCCTAGGACATGCTGCTTCAGCCTCAGTGTTTTGGCGTGAAATCATGTACAGTATGCAGGGATGAAGAGCGTATTACTGTATGACAACTTTTACGGAGTTCTTCTTTTAAAGTGGGTCAGCTGGAAACATTAAAAGGTCTGCCAGAGACAGGCTTTTCTAACTCGTGGCACTAAATGTAACTACTGTTAACTTGATAAGCAACACTTTTATATAGATCATATCCTTTGTAAGTGTGTTGAGAAAAACCTTGAATTCCTCCTTTTCTCTGTAATAAAACACTTGCTCCGCCACTGAGAATGAGTTAGTGTTGAGGAGTTAGTGTTGAGGAAGGACACGGCACCTACGTGTTAAAGATATCAGCAAAGTGCACAAACAGTTATCGGAGCCCAGTGTCTGTTTGCAGTGGATACCAAATTGAAATCAAGTGAAGCAGACGGGGGGATGTTTGATTCGTCTTATGCCCTCAACCTTCCCACACCTTATCTTTCTATCCCAGCATGACATTGTCAGAGAAAAGCCGTGCAGGTGGAAACAAAGACTTGCCTGGCTTAAACAGCTGACGGCTGCAAAGGGTCAAGAATCAGTATGAAAACAATTACGTTTCCTGTAGAGATTAGACATTTGCATTGTTCAGACAATGAGGAGACACCCTTTTTCTTCTCAGTATCTTAGTAGAGGTCCTTGAAGGTGACAGTGACAAAGTTTGCCATACAACCAAAGAGCTTTTCATGTTTATGTTATTGTTAGTCATCATAAGCAATGCTAAACTTCAGGTACCGCAGTACAGCAACACGAGGATTTCAGCACACCTGCTGTTTTTCCCGGAGGTAGAGGCTGTGGTAAGCGCTGTGTGATACAGAGAATAACAAACTGTATCAAGGGAAATATCACTCGGCTTGTTCGTGGCAGTCTGCACCTCTACCTCCATGTATCAGGACACCTTGTCACTGTTGTAACTGTTGTAAAGTTTTCTTTTTTATTGATATTCTGTTTTATCCCTTTCACTGTAATTCAACCCACTCAGAAAACTTCACTCAGCCTCTTTGTTTATCACTTAAATATCTGAAAAGCCATTACACCGGCTTCTTCTTTTGTTTCCAAGTGATTGATGTTACCGCATTCCAGTCCACTATAATTTCTTTTGCATCTGTTTGCTTCAGATGAATCTCACTCTGGGCAGTGGTGATGAATTTTGATGAATGTTGGAGGGAATGGCGGATGACAGCCGGAGTGGCCCTTGTGCGAGATGAGTCGGGGAACCTGCCAGTCTCTTCCCAAATGATGACATTTGATTTTGTCCGGTGCTTTTTCTTTCAGTACGGCAGGTGCAGAGGCGACGATCAATAGCTCTCTCTTGTTCCCACTCTCTCCCCTCCCCGTCCCTTTGGCCCCTTCTTTTCTCCCTCTCTGTGTCTGTGTCCATGCATTTTCTTTTCAATCTCTCCGGTACTATTGAGCTCTCTTTTCTCATTTCTTTGTGTCTTACCTAGCTTATCTCATACTCTCTCTCCGTCTCCTTCCTCCCTGCCACCCCCCTCGCTCTATCATCCTCGACTCTCAGCGGCACATATCTGTGGATAACTAATGATAATGGACTTTGCTCCCTGATGTGGGAATTCTGCAATCAGCCACTCGGCATGACATATGCGTTGATGGCCTTAATTTTCTCAGACTTGAATGCCCCTCAAGAGCATCAACATTGAGGAGACAGAGCACACAAACCAACACACAGCTAACAACAAAAGAGTGATTAATTCTGCCTGGAACGGTGTGCGATGATGTCCTAGTGATTCAGTCAACTGCAGCAAATACTGTATATATATATATATATATATATATATAAACACACCATAAAATCCAGCTCATGACCATCATAGTATGTCTTCCTGTCTCAATTTCTCACTCCTGTCTTTGCTGATTTCATGAAGATACAGATGTCGGGGGAAAAGAGCTGATTTTGTCACTAAGGCATGACTAGCTCATGACACATTTCAGTGTGATTTCTCCTCAAAGCATCATTCATTAATGTGTCTAGTGGAGATAACTTGGAGATGACTCATGCAGTCCTACGGGGACAGGCTTATGAATTTATCAGGCACTGATATTTTAGAAGTAGTATTCATCTTTGGCACAGGCATAGAAGCATTCAGTCATCTAGAGGAGCTTAATAATGCACTTAGTATTTATAGCAGAGTAAACAAAGTAATGTAGTAACCAAACAAGGAGGAAGATCCCTCACCTCTCCCCCGCTTGTATGCTGTAGATGAGTTTGATTTAAAATCAGTGAAAGATTTTGATCATTTCAAGACTGTCAAACTCTGGTTTATT
Organism: Lateolabrax maculatus; assembly: GCA_031216445.1. Lineage (NCBI taxonomy): Eukaryota > Metazoa > Chordata > Actinopteri > Acropomatiformes > Lateolabracidae > Lateolabrax > Lateolabrax maculatus. Next base: position 4,988,032 of record CM062217.1, read on the forward strand.
ATATTTATTATATAGTTATAGTCTTCAAGAGCAGGGATTTTCAAAGTCTGACACTGTATTTCCCTCACATCTGCACATAGAAGAAATTTTGGGCTTCATGGTCTTGCTCAAGGGTGCTTTAACATGTGATCGAACCACCAACCCTACAAATAATGGCCGACCTACTTTCCCACCTGAACTACAGGCCCTTGCTGTAATTAATTGTACTTTAATTTATTTTATTTATTATTTAGTATCACTGTGTTTTTAACTCTTCTTTTAATGCATTTTTATGCCTAAAGCATAGAATTTGGAATTGGCTCTACTTTTAATTCTAGTCCTATACAAAAAACTATTTCCTCTCCCTGCCTTCGGTGTTGACACATGGCATCACATCAACATCAATTTAACATCCACATGTTATGTTTGAGTTTTGTCTTTTCAGGCAGGGATTTTTATTTCAAAAGGACTTTTTTCTGACAGTTACTTTTGTTTGGCCTGCGTCTAGCATCAGGTTCTTATTACGAACATGAGTACAAGATGAGTGCTGGTTCTGTGTCCAAACCACGGAAGAGCTGCTGTTTCTGCAGCCAGGGAAAAGCTCAAGTACTGGGCAGAACAACAGTCCAGCTTCACTCCACAGAGCAGAGCCAGCATCAAAGCCAGCTGTCCTGCTTTAATCTGGCCTGGTCTTGCGAAGATCCTGCCTGCCTGACCGACCTGATGTGTGATCCAACCCCTGAACAGAGAGGGAGTGTGAGAGCTCTGGTTGGGTAACCTCTCCCGTCACATAGACTTCTTCCTGTCGTTCTCTGTCGTGCAGCCTCATTCTCCTTGTCCCATTTTGTCTGGACTCTCCCTGTTTATCACTCTCTGCACACACGCACACACACACACACACATTCACGCACATCACTGGCAGAAGATAATATTGGACCTGTGATCGCCCATGGGAGGAAGCAGGAATATGTTTGTGTGACGCCACAGAGGAGTAATGGCAGCTAATCAGAGGCATCTGCCCCTTCATGGTGCCAGCATCATCTCAACACAACACAAGCCAAACTGGTGAAAGAGTGAAAAGATAATCTTTATTTTTTTACTTCCAGAAAACTGAACCAGCACATGGTGATTTTTGGCTTTTCCACTGCTGTATTTTCAGTCTTTTTTTTTTTTTTTTTGTATCAAGTAGGGGTTTCATCATGCTGCCAGCCATAAAATCTCATAACAAAACAAGAAGCCTCAGGCAGGTTGTTATTTCTCTCTGAGACACTGAAAACACATGTCCAGCACCTAACAATTTAAGTTTTGTGAATGAAGTTGTCACTGTAGTGTTTGTGAATTAGCTACCTTTTGTGAAAGGTACAATCCTCCCCTTCACTCCTCTCCACCTCAAGAAAAAACGTGTCTGGGAATATGGTTGAGAAGTGGAAAAGTGCGTTGAAGGAAAAGTGGCACTGGGAAAACAAAAAGTAACTTGCTTGCTTCCTCGAGTCAGATTTGCAAAAGTTAGATGAACTCAGGGGCAGTTTTTAATTTTAGCTAGTTTAGTCACAGAATTTAGTTAGTTATTTATTGACTACAATGATGATAATCACTTAATAGTTTAAATGATTTATCAAGCAGAAATGCAGATCATTTGCTGGTTCAAGCTATCCAAATGTGAGGTTTTGTGGTTTTCTCGGTTTTAAATCATTGTAAATTAAATATATTTGGATTTTGGACAGTTGATCAGATAAAGCACACAATGCTATTTGAGCTGTATAGCTGTGTGTACAATACAGTTTCCTTTACAAGCATGTCTGTTGTTCTTCTTCAGTGGGTTTGAGTTTCAAATAAAACAGCAAGAGTTTAATATGTGTAATGCATAATCAAGGCAGCAATTACATTTCTTTCGGTTTGTATTCAGCGGTATACATCAAACGTTTCAAATGTTATGGCTACTCATATGTGTGTGTGTGTTGTGTTGTGGCAGAGTTCCCCAATCCAAATTCCCACCAATGTCAACTAATCCTTTGACCAAATGGATAGTCCCCATTTTTGCAAAATCAATGTGCAACTTTTAAAAAGAAAAAAATGTTGCTACAATTCGCCAAATATGCCGAAAGCAATACCTCCCGCCAATCTCATTGGCAAAGGTGAAACATGGCTTCACGCTCGGATCATCAGCACGTATGCAGGGTGAGCTGCGTCTCCACAACCACAGTGTTTGAAGTGTGCTTTGGGGCTTCCGCCAGGCTTTGGCTGTACTGTCACTGGGAAACACAGCTGTCCTGTGGCTGATAGCTCCTGGAGAAAACTATGCAGCTACTGGGTGACCACTTGTTTCTATAATCTGTAGGGGCAGGGTGCCAACGGGTGTCACAAATGAATTAGGGTGCAGAATAGGAAGACACCAAGAGTTAAAGGTAGTAGATGGAGCTTGGACTGTAAACACATTCAGTTTAATGGCCTAATAATTCATTAAGTCTTGCTGCAGTGTCACATCGCAGAGCACAGATGGTGGTGAGCTGGGAACAGTGTCTTCCCTGCAGTTTTATGCTTTTATCTGGTAGGAAACCAATTATGCCTGACAGATTTAATATTACGAGATTGAGTCGGGGTGAGGCACAATATAGCTGCTCCCTGTGCATTTTGACATGCCATATTTGTCATTGCATCCAAACCGTTCCCTGCACAACAGTCAACGTTTCCTGAGTTCAGGATTTTAGATGGAACACGTTAGTTAAAATTATCTTTCTGCTGAGAATTGCAATAAAGTGTTTGCATTGGAAAATAAAGAAATAGTGAGATATCTCCCATTTTTATGATATACTGAGTGTTAAACTGAAAGGTTGAATTTTTATATTTACCCAGAGATGATTTGCTATGTATCTGCTATATGTATTAAATTCTGTTTTATGAAAGTTCATACAGTGCTGTGCAGTGATATATTTAATGTTTTGGCTTTGTACTTCAATGCAATTGATTTGAAATAAAACAATATCTACTACTTCTATTTGTTTATGACTGATGCTGTTCTTTGGTTTATCTTTATCCATTGGCACGACATGGGGGAATTAAGAGCGTTTCAACTTAATGCAAATTACTCAATCTTTCTAGCTTGTGCGTCATTGTGTGTCATACGCATGTTGCAAGATAAATATATTGTAAAGCTGGGAGCTCAAACAAAGCTGCCTATATAAATTACTTGACTCATTAGTTCATGAGATGGTTTGTTCCACTTTCATGAGGAGACCAAAGCTTGTGTCTTTCCCTGACTGTTTGCTTTTTTAAAACTCTTTGATTGCCTTTTCTGTTTTTTTTAGGATCATTCACCTGCTGCATGGACTATGTATTAGAAGGGCCAAGGGTCCTGCTCACTGTTCACCTAATATAGATGTGAACACCCACAAACACACTTACTGCAAAGCTGAGAGTCAGCACTTTAACCCGCAGTTATTGTTTCATTTCAAATCCAATGTGCTGGTGTAAGGAGCCAAAGCAACACTTACATCTCCAGTGTAGAGACAGACTGTAATAAACCTCATATCTTAACACCAATAAGAAAACTGGCCAGAAACTCAGGCTGAGTGCTTTTTTTAACCAGCAGTCCAGAATGGCTGATGGCTGCTATACTTTCATTTAGAAACCATCACTTGCTTACTCAGTGAATTGCTTCAAAGACATTTTATCATGGTAAAGGCTCATACACTTTACTGTTTGACTAGCTAATGCAGGCATTACGGGGTCTGTAATAAATGTTTGGTGTTAAGACATCCTGATATAAGTTTCTCTAAGAGTTAATGACTCCTAAGAGAAGATGTCACAAGGAAAGCATCAGACAGGAAATATTTAGAGCATGCAGAAACGTTCAGCCCTTTTCACTTCACCGTGTAATTTGTGTCATAATATAGATTGGTAAAATGGTGCATTTGGCAATGCATTCACACAGTTAAAGAGGTATATATTTACATTCAGGTTGAATTTCTTTTCATTTTATCAGTTGAAATCACAGGGAAGCTGCAGAATAGGACAGTGTGCCCTTACCATTTGCCCTGTTTACTCACATACTGCATATTTAGGTGTTGGGTATAGATAATGGTGGGAAATCTTCTCTGTCCAAACTCAAATAGCAGTACGTGTGTGTTCAGCTCAAAGAAACCCACCAACTTTGGACCTTTTGTTTCATTGTCCTGTGAAAACCTATAAATCAGACCAGGTATATGTGCAATTTGCTAAAATCATGTTACATGAATTGTGGGTAATGATGTTCACATTTTTACGAAAAGGTATGTACGTCCTGTGGCCAATAATGTTGTTTCTTAACTAGACTTGTTGTCACAACAATAACCAAGAACAGAGGGGTAGGACCCAAATGCAGACAGAAGAGGAGGTTGGCAGGACTTTTCTTAACAGAGTTACAAAGTGCTTCAAAAAATAAAATAAAATCTTACAAGGCAAACATATTGAGAGTAAGGCCAGAGGATCACAGCACATAGTAAGCAACAACATTGACATGAATGAAAATAAATAGGAAAACCGTATAATAAATAAAAACATTTCCAAAAGCTTTTATAAAAAGGAATCTTTTTAATAAGGGATTTAAAAGAAGCCAGCGAGTTAGTGAGCTGTAGTTTGGGAAGGCAGAGAGTTCAAAAGTGTAGGTGCTCTAGTAGCAAAAGCCCGACGAGCCGAAACCTGGGAGAAACCAGCAGGGCTCTGTCTGCAGGGCACATACCAGGTCAAAAAATCAGAAATTGAATATGGAGCCAGGCAATTCAAGGCCTTAAAAGTAAGCATTAAAATTTTGAAATTTTAAAAGGGAGCCAGTGAAGAGTGGCGAGCACAGGGGTGATGTGATCCCGCCTCTTTGTCCTGGTAATGAGTCGAGCGGCAGCGTTTTGTACCAGCTGGAGATGATCGAGGGAGCCCTGGCTGATACCAGAGTAAAGTGCATTACAGTTATTGAGGCAAGAATAGATAAAAGCATGTACCACTTTTTGTAATTCAGCATGCAACAGAAATGCCCTAATTTAAGCAATTATACTGAGCTGGAAAAAACATGATTTAACAACATTTTTTTTTACTTGTCCATCAAAACTGAGGTTTGCATCAAATATATCTCCTAGATTCCTTGCATCCTGTGTAACGTTATTTGACAGTTTGCCAAAACTTGCAGCAGGAGAGCTGATGGAATTTGGGGGACTGAACAGGATGACCTCAGACTTACTCAATTTAAGAAAAATTTGCGACATCCAGGATTTAATGTCTGAGAGGATCGTTGTAAGCTTAGCTAGGCTACTAAGATCTGAAGGGTTCAGTGGCATGTATAACTGAGTGTCGTCAGCATAAAAATTATAGAGTACACCATATTTTTTCGATAACCTGGCCAAGAGGTAGCGTGTATATAGAAAAGAAAAGGGGGCTGAGAACTGAGCCTTGAGGGACCCAGAGTTACCCAGAACGATGGAGAAAGTTCTGTTGGAGAGGTAACTACGTAATAAATTAAGAGTTGAGCCCTTGATTCCTACCAAAGTCTACTGGTGGTGTAGGAGTATACTGTGGTCAATAGTAACATAAGCAGACCTTAAGTCTAAAATAACTAAAATCAAGCAGTCACCTCTGTCAGCAGTTAGCAGCAGGTCATTAGTTACCTTGACAAGTGCTGTCTTGGTACTGCAAAGTGCTCTAAAGCCAGACTGGAAGCAGTTAAAAAACACTTATTATTCAAAAAAAGTATCAGTTGGGATGAAATAACTTTCTCCAGAACCAATGTCCAGAAAAGGGAGGTGATGGAACAGGTCCCAGGGGGAAAAACCTGAAGCACAAAAGCAATGACAAAGGCAACATGAAACAAACAAAATACAATGATCTGACAAATGAACAAACAAACAAGACCGGTACATATGATGAGTGGTTGATTAGGGAATGATTTGCAGGTGAGGAGTGGGCCGAGTAGTCAGGGCTGATGAGAGAAGTGGGAACAGGTGTGTGGATGGGTGGAGCGGTCAGGTGATGGGGAAAGGTGTGAAAGTCCGAGGGCATCTAGTGGCATTCTAGTGAAAGCATGAAGATGGCATGTCTGGAAAACAAGGGAAGCAGAGGTGGAGACAGGGACAAAGAATCATACAGAGTGCTGGGGGCCAGAGCGTGGCCAATTAAGGAGAAAGAAGTCTCAGCAACAAATGGATTAGCATGAAAGTTTGTACAGACATCCATGGTCCCTAAAGAATAAATCCTACTGACTTTGGTGAGCCCCTGACCTTTTATCTAGCACCACTGTCAAGTTAAAATTTCAGTTTGTTGAATACATTGGTTTCTGACCAAATACCTGCAAAATTAATGATGTTCCCATCAGCTTTACTTTGGGTTAAGCAAACATTAACATGCTGACACACTAAACTAAAATAGTAAAAATGTTAAATATCCTACAAGACTGACATCTGCATGTTAACATTGTCACTGTGAACACATTAGCATGCTGACATTAGAATTACTGGTATTTGAGTAAATGCAGTTTTCACCTCTGGTAATATAAGCTTGAATTTTTCAGTCCTGCTGCCATTTAGAACTTTCCACCCTGCAAAGCTGTTGAGTCTAGCTTTGATAAGCAGCAGGTGGTGATTAACAACAGTAGTACATTTCATGGATTGCTCTATTAGAGTAATTGCTTGGAAAGAACAAGTTGACTATTTCCCAGAAGTGGACACCAGTAAATTCCTATTGATGGATTATGGCCTCAGATGGAAGAAAAGTCTTTTGGTGGATGTGGTCTTGCTAAGAAATGTAACACAAATATAGAAATTACTGGTTTGAAGTGTGACAACTTTAAAATGTGAGTGACACTTTCTCTTAAACTGAAGGTCAAAACCCATTGTCATACATTGATTCATGATTTAAATTAAGTCTAATGATTCCACTCAAGCCATCAAACTCGCCAGCATGGTCACCATCAAGGACAAGAGGATGGTTACGTTCTCCTTGTCCACTTACCTCCTCCTCCTCCTCATCCTCCTCCAGCACCTCGTCTCTATCAGACAGTGCAGAAGATCATTAATTTGAGCGTGTGCTCTTTTGACTGAGCTGCAAATAGGCCCTAACTGCCTTCCTGCAGTTCCTGCCACAGATGATTATCAATGTGACAATTAAAGCACTGAGTAATGCGTCCCTCAGGGGATGCCGATGCCCGTCTCCTCCATCACTGCCACTGACCCTCTCGTTAGCCCAATCCTGACCAGTGGACGGAGGAAAGAGTGCCGCTGGTGATCTCCTCGCCAAAACGTGGTTGCGAGGTGAGTGTATTAACAAGTTTCATCTTTTCATCTTTGTCAGAGTGCAGTTTCATTTTGTTTCAAAGTTTTTTTTCTTTATCTTGCTTTGTATTGATTTGATTCAATTAATTTAAATGGTGTAATGCTTAGGCTATGGAAAAAAACAACAAGGAGTGACCTAAGCCTCAGTATCCCATTTCTTGCTTCTGCAAAAGCTCACGCAAAATATTTTAACGAGCTTTATCCACTGACTAACTTCTCAAACCGTCTAATTAACAGGGTACTTGGGAAGTTTATCATTAGTCAGCAGCATACTTCATCATTTTTTCCTCTAAATCTGTGAGTGTGTTTTTTGGAGTGTGAAATCGCTCAAATGAATTGAATCTCATTTTTTATTTCTGCAACGTAATCGCTGGATAATGGGCTCAGAGCTGAAGGCGTGGATGCTAATTTCACATCAATTAATGCTATTCAGGGAAAACCCAATAATTGATTGCTGCTACACTACCACAACCTCACCATATTGCTTTCATTTTCCGTGCAATTAAGGGCTTGTGATTGTAGATCTCATCATAAATCTTAATCAGGAATCCTTGCATTTATAAATGGAAAATGAACTCCAGTATGTATTTATATACCGCTTTAATTCTGCTTTTTGGAAATAGGGAATGACAACAGAGTCATGCTCGACGGGAGAAATGGGAGGAACTGAGACCAGACAGAGGAACATCCACCACGTTAAAGTCAGAGCCTTTTACGATGAAGAACGAGGAGTACAAATGTGAGACCCATACGAATTTATGGTATAAAATACATTTTGATACTATTCAGCAGACCTTCACGAATACAATTTTGTGACTGAATGCTTTTATTAAATTATTAATGCATTGGAGAATGGACAGGCGTGGGAACATTTCATGTGCCACAACTGACCCAGTGGTTCTAACTACTTGCCTTTCTCGCTAGATTTTGTGACTTTTGAGAACCCTCTAGTGACTTTTCAAGCAGGCTTTAGCTACTTTTGCACAGTATTTTATTAAAATCAGAGAAAAGACTCCTACAAACTGCTGTAAGACGCAAACCAAACTTATATTAACGTTTTGTCAAAACCCAGACTACATTCAGTGGCACAAGAAGACATTATTGGTGAGCCTCGTTAATCTAACTTCTTACAAACTTAACGTCTTAACTACATTAAAAGTTGTATTTTTATGGACATTTCAATTTGTAATAGATGTGAATGAGTCAAAACTCAACATACATTAAAGGTGTTTTGGGATTTGTAGAGGTCTGTGTGAGCGTGCCTCCATTTAGTTCAAGTTTTTTGCTCTCTGTAAAGTTTATGGATCAATACTGGAGCTGAACTGCTGATGTTCAGACTTTATCCAGTATGCAGAGAAAGCCTATTTAACCTATATAACTGTATACTCCACTGTATTTATTTGATAACTCAGTTAAGATAAGACTTTATTGAGCCCTGGGGGGACAACTGTAACCCGATGTACACATCAATGCATCAATAATTATAATGCGATGATATAATAAATGGGAAATAAATAAAACCTTTGAATACATGACTTTTGCTTTTTTACTTCTGAGTACTTCTTCCACCTTTAGGAAAGGCAAAAAACTACTAAGTACCTTGACACGCCTGCTGTGCTATAGTTGATCGGGCATTCGGAGTTCAGGGGAAGGGATTCGTGAAATGTTGGACTGTTGTTTCTTTTACTCCAGCAATTCACAGTTCTAAGGTGAGTAGGTCTAGATAGCAGCTCCCATGAATAAGTGACACAATCACATATACAGCCCCCCAACTGCCTGCACTCACCCACATGACTGTCGTCACTGCGTTGCTTTTCCTCACTGTTCATGTGTGAGTGCCATAACAATAAAACTGCGACAGTGTACGTGAAATAGGTGAAATAACTTTTTGCCATTGAAAATGGGAAATTGTACAGTATGTGAACTCCGTACAGACTGCAGTGAAAATTATTGGTTAAATTGCCCAGACAAAATCTCTTGGCCACACTGCTGAATGAGAGTGTGCTTGTGTTGAGTTTAAATAGCACTTCAACATGTAGGCGAGTTGAGACTTACATTCATCAAGTCTAAAATGTTTTGAAAAAACCTTGACTTTTATTACGTATTCATGAGTCAGTTTGTTAAAACTCTTGAGTGTCTGCTACAATATCATTTCTATAGTGCCGCTTGAAAGTATGTGAAACTCTTAGGCATTTTTCTTTATCAAGTTTTATATTGTTTTACCATTATTTTTTTTTTATTTAGAACCAGTATTTTTGATATGAAATAACATCTGTTTTTAATCAATTATATATACTCTTTTTGAGGAAATCAATTGTGTATTCAAAAAAGACTAAATAACAAAGGCATATACAATCAGGTTGGACAAAATTGGCACCCCTTCTCTTAAAGCCCCGGCATTGATGAATGGACAAAGTGACAGATGGAGAAAAATAATTTGTGAGCATTCCTGACCCACGGCCGTCGTATTCAGCCCTCACTCTGACAGCCCACATTCCTCACAGCCTGCTGATGTTTGTTTCATTGATGACATACTTTTGTTTGTAATTTAATGCAGCTCTCGCCCGTGTTTCCCATATGACAGGGATTTACTAAGTGAAGGGTCAATGTAAGGAGCTTTAGCCTTGCTTTTTCTAAATCCCATTGTTGATTTACAACCGCAATAAGCTCTCTCCCCAACCCCGTCTCAGATCGATACCCAGCATTGACCCTGAATGCAGTGTTTGGTCTTTACAAATTGGCATCATAATACATGCACACACTGTGGAAAGTGCTGGCTGGTGGCAAATCCTGCGCAACTAAGAGGGAAAACATTTTCAATACTGAGGAATAATAACAGATAATGTCTATCATTCCTGCTTATTGCAAGCTTTTAATCAAGACCGATCAAATGTGATGACAGAACTGTGTGGGATACAATACAGGCACGCGGTGGAGGGTAGATTTGTGGAGGAAACCTTGTTCAGCAGACTGTTTCAAAGTCATGGGCAGAGACCCTGAAGGACAGATTTAACACCTAGGAAGAAGAATGGGCATCTCTGGTGAATTCACTAACTGGGTGATGAATGAATTACGGCTCCTAAATTTAGCCGGGCAGTCTACCTTGAAATCGGGCTAGACTTCCATCTTAGAGGCACAGACAGGCTGCATATTACGTCAGAAGCCACGACCTCTATTTCTGCATTAAGGAAAAAAGAAAGATTGATGTCTGACCAAACATTTCATGGTTGCCAGAATAATATGTTGTGCATGGCGTGTTGCTGACACATTTGTCTGACTGGTCAGGGTGTCCTGGCAGCATCATTTTGTCTGGGAGGAGATCAAGCAGCAGATGCCAATAATGTGTTCAAATAGGGTTTTAGGCTTTGCTGCTCTGGAAATAATTGTGTAAATGGCCCCATTTCATTTATTCATTGCAACAACATTCACAATATGGATAGGCCATCAGGTTCACCAACTATAGTTAAAGACTAGTGTGGCTAGTTTGAAGACAAGGAGTCTTTGTAGATAAACAACAAAAAAGGTTGTCAATTCAAAAACCACTCAGGAGCAATTTCTACCACCACTATGTTCAAGGTAGTTGAGGTCAGGGAGAGATTATGGTCATGGTGACATATTTTAAAAAGTAAACACTGACTTGAAGCATGAGAGGAGATAAACCTCAGTCTCCAGTGTCTAAGTCGTGAGTTTTGTGCTCCCATCCAACCATCCAGCAACCACCTTTTTCACCCCATCCTTTTTCTATGAGCTATAATGTCACTTTAGTTCCTGCTTTGGAACATAATGTTGTCATTTAGTGTAACCCAGGCAGCATTATGTTTACTGCAAAACATATTAACAAGTGCAAATTAGTTGCAAATGAACATAATTCAAAGGAGACTGAGTAGATTACACCTACGCTTGAGGGAATTTATACATTTTAGAAGCCAATAATATAACTGACACTGCATAGCTCTAAGAAACAAACAAAGCATGTCAAAGTGTGAGGTGTGTAAGTCTGAAATTTATGATTAAAGTAGTAGTGACATGGTATAAAAGATTGGTGAAGGTTTTTTGGTTTTCGATCCCTGGTTCTTAAACTCTGAACTAAAAGATCGCAGTGCAAAGTGGACTGTTGAGGCTTAATTTGCAACCTGTAGTTTGTTGCGATCTGTCTGTTTCGAAGCAGGGCTTACAGGCAGAAAACAACAGTGGTGGAGTGCTCAGATCTTTTATTTAAGTAAAAATAGAAATACCATAGAAATACTCTGTTGCAAGTAAAAGTTCTGCATACAAAATCTTTAAAGTACAAAAGTATTTGCATCAAAATATACTTAAAGCACTAAATGTTCTCATTTGCCAGGATGGACCATTTCATAATAATGTATATTATACAATTATATTTTATATAATATAAGTATTGATGCATTAATACTGTAAGTTTATCACTATAATGTTGCAGCTGCTAATGGTTGGGCTAATTTGAATGCTGCTAATTTAAATTAAACCAGACTGGCTTGAACTGTAATTCTTGCATGTGTGAAACTGTGTCATATTCATCCACATTGATCCGTTGTGGCCTAACAAACAAAACTGACATTGCAGCCTGCCCTGCAAGCAGTCATTTAATTTTTTGGAAACAATTGTATTAATTTAGTCACAGCTCCAACATTGCGTGAAATTTTTGCTATGCAGACTGACCACATACATGGTTGTTTATTATTATCATAATAAACATTCTAGTAGAAGTACTTGTTCATGAGCTTGCAATAATTATTTTTAATCACCTCAACACTGCACTGAATTTACAGTGCTCACAGTATATAACTGTAACTGGAATGCAAATATTCCTCTTCAGCCTGATGTCTGGATGGTAAATTTCTTCTTCATGTTCATGTTTAATGCCTCAACCAGCTCAATTTACCAGAGAAGCTTCCCTCATTGATACCTACTTTCCAAGAGGAAAATTACCTGCTGAAGAGGCCACCTTGATAAATGATTGAACCTATTCCTAAAATGCCTCATCCCTCTCAAATCCGTCCCATTCTACTGTAAATCCCCTGCGGAAAACAGTTTGGATGATTGACAGCAAAGAAGCAGGCTGATGGGTCATCTTTTGAAGTTAGGGAGGAATTAATTAATGTGCAAAAACAGCAATGGCGAGAGAACCTGATTAGAATGATCCACTGCTCTCGTGTAGGAGAGGGGACATGGAACAAAATTTAATTTTCAGTGCTGATTGGCACTTAACAGTGAGGGATGTGTGACAAAAGCCGGAGGCCACTGAGGACACACGCACACACACACTGAAAGAAATTACATAGATTGATTGCCACACCCAAACATGCCAGAGAGTTTAACTTTTATTCACCAATACTTTGCATTCCTGCTACTAGAAATGAAAACAGACTGGCTTTGACTTGAAATGTCACTCTTTTATGTGTGAAACAGTTTCAAATCTTTATGTGGTATGTGATTTGAATAGCACTTGTTCCCCTCATAAAGACTTACATGCTTACCCAGAATAACCAGCAAACACTGAATAATACAAACATGATACAACACTTGTAATGCGTTGTCTTTGATCGTGTTTCCTCTTGCATCAATTCATAAATTCCCCCAGACTGTCTGGCATCTGTTTCACTGTGGTAACGTTGTAGCTTTACATTCAAATGCAAATACATTGTAATTTTCATGCTCAACCCAGGGGATGTGATGATGTGAAAAGACAAAAACAAGGGGAATAAAGCGAGCAAAGGTGCTCCTCTCCTAGAGAAATGTTTCCATTCACTAGTTCCTGTTTCTATTTAAGTCAGTCAATGCATTCAGGCAGTTACACGTGAGGGAGCGATCCCAATGATGTGCTCTGCAGGGATTTCATACACATCTATACATGGTTTAAAGGTGATTATATTTCTATGATTGTTGTTACAGATGCAATATGGAAACTCCAAATTAGAGATTCCAACTTGATGCTCTGAACTTCTGCTTATCTCTCCCCTTCTTAAAGCTAAAATACAAAGTGTTCCAATCAGTGAAGGAGACTTTTGTGACTGGCCACTTCAATCATATTTTAAGGCTAGAGGGGATTAAGAAAAACATTTAGAGCAGATTACTGACAGAGTTCTTCATCTGGATCCATTTTCTCACATGTCAATAATTGCTGTCCTAAAAGTCTGAGCCGTGGTGACAGCGTGTCACATGGGAGGTTTCTGAATTGGTCAAATCACAGAATTTAAGAGGAAATCTCTTCTGTTAATGTTGTCTTTCTTCACAGAGAGAGCTAAAACTAATTTTCTATGTTAACACCAGTTGGGAAAGATTTATGTTCAGACTGTCATGACATGTCATTCAGTTTAATCTTCGTTCAGAAGCCAACAGTCAATTCAATCTCATCCTGTCTTTGTCCTTCGCTGTGACATCGGAGGGCTGTAGGAGTAATCCTTTGGACGTGTAAAAATCTCGTGAGTGGAAGAAATGACATGTAAATTAGAATGTTTTGACCTCTGGAAAAACACACGGAGGATTATGAACGTACTCTTAAATCGATTGTCAAGATAGAGTGACAGAGTCTACAGCCATGCTTGTGGCTCTGTGACGCTGTATTTATGCACAGTGGTGATTTAACATCAAATGGCTTACTAAGTTTACCACGCTCACATTTACTAATTAGCACTAAACACAAAGTACAACAGAGGCTGATGGGAATGTCAGTTTTGCATAAACCAAAGTATTGGACGAATTGAAATGTTACCCCTATGATGGCACTCGACAAAAAGCCTGGGGGTACAGCAAAGGTAGTACAATTCATCCTGTGGGGAACAAACATGAATGTCAATCTTTCCAATAGTTGTAGGAATATTTGACAAATGTCAATGTCATGTCTGAGGAAAAGTCAGGGGATCACTGATGTCGGTAAGATTCATCCTCTGAGGACCATGACTGTCTCTACAAACGTCCATGTCATCCATCCAATAGTTGTTTGCTGGACCAAAGTGGTGGAGCGACTGACTCTGTATGGATAAAAAGTCAAAAATGATCAACACATTTTCCAGAGGAGTTGTTGTGAATTTGTTGTACTCAGAGTAAGCTGCTGTGTTTGGGAGTTTTGGTTCTTTACCACTGCTTGTGTATTTAACATTTTGCATAGTTTCTTATGTCACTATCAGAAAAAGACAGACACAGAGTCTCAACTTTACCTCCTCCAGAATCCAATTGCCATTTTCTCTATGTATAAATGTGTTTTCCTCTGAAATGGACAAAAGCCAGACCATAAAAGAGAATATTTGCCTTTGGATCACTGTGGGAGGCAGAAATGGACCCAACCAGCACCTAAAAAAAATTTCTACTTTCACACTTTTGTTTCATCTTTCTTCTACTCCTTGCCATGAAATGGTAAAAAAAAACCTTTTCTATCTTTTAACTGCTTGTTGGCGTGTCGAGCGTTCGACCTGAAGATAAAAAGAAAAAAAACCTGACTGTTTATGAATCAGCAATGTGTCAGTATGTGAGTGGACAAGACAGCCTCTTCATGCTTGGTTAGGTTTTCGTTCTCATACTCAGTAGGGCAGAAGGTTATACCCACTGGCTTTAAATCACATTGGAAGGGTCCTTCTTACTCAGCAAGGTATTGTCTTTGGCTAGCACTTTTTTTTTTTTATCCTTGAAAAAGAAAATAGTAGACGGTATGTCACAGTCTGGTAAAACAAAAGTGACAAAACGAAGCGCCGCAGCGCCAAACACATGTATAATGATGAAAAGATGAGCTGGTAGTCCTTGTTCCTTTTGGTGCTTTGAGAAGTGCCATACTCGATTAGGCCCTACATGTCTGCCTGGGTATTACGGCTGACATTAAGAAAGCTGTTCACCGTCTCTATCACGGCATCCACATAGCCGTGACTCACCAGCACCCCCACAATGCATTGTGGCCGAGCCCCGAACACTCCCCCAAGAAAATCCCTCCACTGGCCCGGAGCGACAGCGAGTACAGAGACAGGAATTATCCAGTTTGTGCCCTCAGAGCTCCACTCACAGCGTTTAGAGGATGTGCACTGTCAGTCGCAACTGAGGGCAAGAGGACGGTTCCTCTTGTGTTTGGCAGCCGTTCTGAGAGGGGGAATGTGCTTTGCTATGACACATTTACGCTTGATTAGGTTACTGTGTTCTCTACAGACACGTGTTCTTAGTCCTGATTTAGTGTTGAAGCCTCTACGGGGTGCCTTTCATAAGCTCTTTATATATTGCCAAGAAGACGTAAAAACACTGTCGTGTAAAATAAGCTTTGGCAGAGGATCCCTTCTTTTTGCTGAACAGCAGCTCAAAATGAATAAGTGTACATGGTAGAAGTGTTTAGTACTTTTGGTTAAGTGATAGGATTATCTCCTCAGAGGACTTGTTTGAAATTCAGACAAACCAAAGGCAGAGAAAACGTCTCAGTGTGCAAAACACTGAATCTGAAATTGTAAATCAAAGTGAGGGATTCCCGATGAGCAGAGATGATGTTTACTAGAAGGGCAACCAGCGCTTAGCGCTCACAGAAGAAGCTTAGAAGAAGTATTTCTGCGTCTCATTTTGATCCTACGCAATGCTTTTCCACTGGTTTAATGCAACATTTAAGCCAGTTCATGTTTGCTCGTGGCCAAAACCAGGCAGGCAGATCAGAACAGGCAAACTTATCCAAAGAGGGGTCAGGAGTCGAGGCAACAGGCATTTAACAAAACGAGACAACCTTGCTTCCCAGCCGTCATTTTAAGCAACGTCAATTAAAAATGACATGTGTATAGTGTGTCAACAATTGAGACATCCTTCAAGATGGGGCACTGAGATCGAGGCAGAAGGAAGGACAGAGGAGAGAGGAGACGAGGTGGCACAAGACAGAGAAACAAGAAGAGCCGTAGGAGTTGGCCAGAGTTGTGACACAAAATAAAGGAAACCCTGAGTCCTCAGCCTCTCTCCGTCCATTTCTTCTCTTAAAAAAAAAGAAATACGCAGGACGATGATATCCCTTTCTTGACAGTTCTGATTTGCTCAGTTGTTTTTCTAACCAGGAAACGGCAGACCTGTTTGGATTTTTTTTTTTAAAGATGTGGCCAGCGATGCAGTCCCTTTAAATGTATTTAAACCCTGACAGCTTGAATTCCTTATCTGATACATAATCTACAAGGTACAAACCTGTAAAAAGTGCCTGGGCCTACAGTCAACTCTAAGAGGACAAACACATGTTAGAGTCATTGTCTGCATTCTTGGATTAAACTTGTATGAACCGTCCCTGGTAAATGAAAGGCAAGCTATTGATTTTTTTCTACCCAATTAGCCAGAAATACAAAACTGACAAACAATTAACTTTTTTCCTCTTGTGCGATCAATTTTTGGATTAAACAAACATGCATGCTGTGTTTTCACTTTTCCTGGATGTGTGTGTGTGTGTGTGTGTGTACAGCAAAGCTTTTCATGTCAGCATCTCCCTGTTTACCTGAGCTCCTTGACATTGTAAAATCATGTCTGTGTTGTTTTCCAGGAGTGTCCTGGGTGTGAAGCACCTGCTTTAAATGCATACCGTGTCTGATTGACATGAAAAACAGATGCTCTGAGTAATTGAATATCTGAGCGGTGCGACTTAGCCAAGAATCCCTGCAAATGTGAAATATGAATGAGGATAAAGCAAATTATCTTTGAGAAAAACTCTGAAGTAGTCAAGTAGCCACTCTGGCAATAAAAAATTAAACTGAGTTTGTTTTAAAAAAAATTGTTCAGGATTAACATTTGGGTGGCAGTAAGTAATGGGAAATGTTTGTGGATAATAGCTTTTACATTTCAGACGATGGACTGATCTTGGTTGACATCAGAAAGAGTCCAACCGGCTGTAACGCGTGTTGTGGCAGTTCATGTGGATTGTTTCTGACGAATGGGTGTACAAGACGAATCTTAAAGGCCTCCGTGTTGTACTATTAGTCATGAAACCACTGAATGTGTGGCATTTAGCCCATCAAGGCTGCATGCGCGCTTCACAGCCGCTTTAATGGTTTGACATCCTTTCAGATCGCCATTATCAACTTTTCAAACATGCAGTCATTATTTCCAGCAGCTTTTTTTTGCAGCAGATGCCCAGAAAGACATGACAGGAAAAATACAGAGAGTGGACGATTTTTCCCCTAAAAGATCGACTGTCTGTCACTTTCTAATGCTTATTCATCTAGCCGAATGAAAATTTCAGACGGGAAGAAAAGTGAAACATAAACACACTGAGAGCATTTCACTGTCTCTCGTTATATTTGAAAGATGCTTGGTGACTTTGAAAACAACTTGAAAAACAACAGGCTTTTCAAAATGGATTTCTCCTGCTGGATTTTATATATATTGCGTCATTCTGTGATGATAAGTTGAGATCCAAGCAGGTCCCATCTCACATCCATCTTAGCAGCAGTAAAGTTTCCCTGTTTGCTATGAGAATCAAATTAATACCAGTGAATCCATCAATGCTTCACCCTGTTTGGGAGAAGATGTTAATAAGAGGCGATGGAAATATCAGAGGAGCGAGAATGAGTCTCTTCAGGCTCCGTGATTTAGATCTAATAGGGAGAAGCTGGGTTTGCATGTGTTTGTATAAAAGCCAGACTGGAGCTGAGGGAAGACATAAATCATTTCTTTGCCAGCTTCCTCCTTGGTTTCCTGTACTGGAGATGAAAATGTTCCCTGATGATGGCACTAGAGCTCAGGGGCTCAAAGTTACTGCAATTCATCCTCAGGGGACCATGAATATGAAATTTCACTTCAGCATCCATCCAATAGTTGCTGAGATATTTTAGTCCGGACCAACCAACCAACCGTCAGACTGATGCAAGCGTGGGGTTTTTGTACGCGACTATTTCTTGGCCACGACCAGTAACGTGCTCCAGTCTCCACTGGTTGCCTGGCAACTGCTCAGATGCCAAATGGCAAATTTCCCAACATGTGGAACTATTCCTTTAACATAATTTTAAATAAATCATGAAATGCTACCAAGGTGATTTTACTTGATGCCATGCTGCACATAAAATGCATCAGTTGATTCAACAGTAGCGTGAATTTAACAATTCAGTAAAAAAAATAAAATAAGTATATTCAGATTACACTCAGAATAGTCCAGTTATTACCCTGCATTCAGACTAAAAGATATAACCAAATGTTTTAACTAGAGACATGCAGGATAAACACTAAAAGAACATTATGTTTTTTTCTGGATATATCTGCTGTCTGAAACCACAAACAAATTTCCATAACTTAGAGACAAAACAATGAATTTTTCACTGCAGAATGAGCAGAGGCAAATACTGTTCTTAATAATTTAGTGTTTTGTCCATCTGCTTTGAAACGGCCTCCCTCTGGTGCTGCTGAGCATTTGGCTCCAGTCACTGAATTCATTGTTTTTGCTTGTTTTCCCTTGGATTTATGGATCAAACCCATTTTCACATGTTTTATCACATTTGCTTCCTTTGGTTGAAAGAAATCTGCCACAGACTGTTTTGTCATTTCGTAGCTGACACCCACGGTGTGTTCAGGTTCTGAGGGAACGTCAGACTCCAGAAACTTAAGTTTTCCTTTTCAAGATGTTTCCTTACAGTTGTTCTTGGAGGTTTCTTTATCTGAATGTTTTTAAAGTAAATAAATTAATGAAAAATATTAAACTTAAAACAACATGCATTTTTCTCCTCTGTGAGTTTGTATTATTAATTTTATTTTAATTATCATAATCTGCCCCATTCAGCCCAACATTTTCATACAATCTGCGCTTGCACTGGAAAAGTTGTTTTTATGTACTGTACTGTATTCTCCACCCTTGGAGGTTGCATGTTTTATTTTGTTTTTTTTACTAATTTTTCTAATCTGCATGTGTGGATGGTGTGTACATACGTATACCCCCGACTGTTGTATGTATAGAAGGGCGTCTGCTGAGTATGATCAAGGCTGTAGGCTAAACAGAAACCAAAAGACAGGATATACAGTCACACTGAGGCTGTGATTCCAGCTGTAAATCACATCTTTGCATTTCCGCAGGGATGGAAGTATTCAAATCTTTTAAGTAGCGATACTACAGTGTAAAAATACTCTAAGCCCTGCATTCAAAATCATAAGTGAAAGTAAAAAAATACTGGCATCAAAACATAGTTAAAGTACCAAAAGTAAAAGTACTCACTATACAGAACGGCCAATTTTAGACCTTTAATATTATATTACTGAAATATAATTAATGATGCATTAATGTGTACATCACTTTAATGTTGTTGCTGTCTATTTTATTGACTTCTATATATGTCAACTATATACTGTTGGGTAGCTTAACCTATAATAATATATCATAATTTATTAGGTCAAATCTGCAAAGTAACTATTGTTAGCAGCTAAAGCTATTAAATAAATGAAGTGGAGTAAAAAGTAAAATTGAATACTTAAGTATATTATAAATACCTCAAAATTATAAAAGTACAAAAGTACTTGGGTAAATGTACTCAGTTCCTTTCCACAGCTGATAATCACATACTTCTTTGCACTTCATTAACGGACTAAATTAATCCCTGTGTTGGTGTTAAATAAAGAGGATCATTCAAAGAGAAACCAGAGTGACCCATCAGGAAATCAGCATGACAGTAACAACAAAGTGATCATAAAAATACAGAACCTGTGATTGCTACTGATATAATTAATGTTAAATATAAAAATCCAAGTCTTGAGATTTTTTAATTACTCATTTGCAAGTTTTTGTGTAAAACATGCAATCAGAAGCACGTGGCGTTCCTGTGCACACAGTGCATGAGTCCCTTTAAGGAAGAGAGAAAAAAAAAATTCAGACACACTTCTTATTCAGGTTTCCCCTAATCCGTCACCAGAAGGAAACAGACTCATTTAGTTTGAGGGGAAAACTGTCAATCAAAAAGAGAGGTCATGGCCAAGTGTGTTCTCCGCTCTCCTCCTCTATCTATACTGCATTTAGCAGAGTGCCTAACCTTCACTTGGCCCCTCTGGGTTGGTTGGCAGGCTTCCCTGGTGATAAAACATGTCAGCAAGCTTTTCTTCAGAATATGTCTGAATGCTACAACTAGGGGCCAGGTGGCAGCTTTCTATACAAAGCATACACATAAGACAACATGTTTGTATTGTGTATTCATAAAAAATCAGTTTTCTTGCATAGTATAATGGGACTACAACTTGCATTTCGTTGTGCAACACTGTGTTGTGGGATGACAAATAAATGAACCTTGTACTTTGTATGAGTCTCTGGACATGAGCAGTTTCATAAGATTTTCACTTCAGATTAACATTTTGACCTTTATCTTGGTACCTGGATCACCGCTCACCTCCTATCCTTTCCTCAAAGACAGACGACACACTTAATCGTTCATGGCAGAAGGTCAATTGTGTTCCACTTCTCGCCACATCCAACCACAAATTATGACCTAGAATGACTGAGAAACGGGTCTTTATATTTAATGGGGAAGACTGTTAAAGGGAATTTCCAGTTTAATCCAACTTGCAATTTCGACTTTGTCCAACACTCCTACTAGTAATAATAAAATTGTACTCACCAAATAAGTCTGTGAGATCTGCATAATTATCGAGCATAATTTTGAAAGTGTCCCATTAGTGTGTTTGTTGGTAAAATAGATTTTGGCTCAAGCATGGCCTCTTGTTTCTCTTTTTATCCTCCCAACTCATAAATGAGCCTTAGTACAGAGTGAGAAAGAGAAAAAAATATATAAAAACTCAGACAGACCTCTCAGCAACACTCAGGTAGTGGCCTCACAACCTCACACAGATTTCACGTCCTGCTGGAGGCTGAAGGGTGCTGATAATGGACTGGTTACTTCACGTACTTGTGACCCATTTTGGTTTCACATTAGGCTGTTGTTGTTGCATGAGAGGGAGTAATGAGTAAAGATGCAGCACAGAATGTGCCAAGTTTCATTTCTTGCCCTGTCTGACTTTGTTGTGACAATGTTCCCAGATCTCAGCAAGTACTTCGGTGACTACAGTGTCATTGTAACTGGATGAAATAATGACAAAATTATTCAAATAAGACCCCAGCTTTAATAAATGGCAATTTTCCTTTGAAGAATTATCTTTACCCAATAAGTCCTCCAAATTAAACAACAAAATACTTTGTTTGTGCCCTCTAGAACAACATATAGAAGCATTTGACGCCATCATCGGTCAACATCATGTCTCGGTGTCTTCCTAAAGAATTAAAAATCCCTGCTGAACAATTAATCTGTTTTACGATGTGACCTCTCACACACACACTGCTGGCAGTGAGCCACCATGCCACATGCTGGCCTGACCATCAGGAGCAACCTGGGGTGCAGAGTCTTGAGCAAAGACACTTCCACATGTGTGCAGAGCTGGGAATCTAAACAACCTTTGGAGGGTTTTGTCACTTTAACATAATTATATGTCACTTGCAGGACAGTTTCTCACAGCTCTCTCCACACCAAAGTAAATATATTACTTTTACAATTTAAATAAAATTACAAAATCCAAACTGAGCATTAAAAGTTCATTCATGAACTTGGAAATAGTAGTTTGACTAGTCTGAACAAACTCCATCCCCGACAGGGATGAGAGCTGAAGGCTCCATCTCCTGATACCGATTCTGTTTCCTAAACTGAAGGTATACCAGCGCCCTCTTTTTTTCCAAATTTAAGATCTGTATACCTCACTGTATGAATCTCATTGGGATCTGTTTTATGTAAGATAACACGAGGAGCAGAGCAGTTGGCAATCCACCATGACTGAATGAATGTAATTTATAGCTGAAATACTACATTTTATAATGAAATTGACAAAGAATCTGTATTAAAAGTGGATGGATCACATCAAGGCCAATACTAGATCCACTCAATAGGATAATTATTGGATTGGATCAGTGCATGACTACTGGAAAAATGATAAAATTGTATTTATATTCTGTTGTAACATTGTTGTTGTTGGGACATAGATCAAAATCCAAATAGTTAAACAATCACAGATTTTGGTGCAATCACACTGTCCACTGCCACGTCCGAACAGTTTACTGCAGAAGAATAACAGGATTCTCCAAAAATCCTGTTACTTCGGTGACAACTGCAAACACCCAGAACAGGTAATGCCAGCCATCCACAGGCCATGAACCCGAGTAGAGGTAAGACTCAAACTCCTCCAACAAAGTAAAATGTTTACCTCAGTGTTTCGTGGAATCCTTGTTTTTCTTTCTGTCTCTGTTTGTCACACAGTTTGAGCCAAAATGAGGAATTAGCTGAGCGTCTATCACAGGTTGACAGCCGGGCCGGTAACGTCTTCATTCTTACAAAGTTCACAGCAGGGTGGAGGCTCAGGTCTGGAGGGGAGAGGTTTGTTTGTGAAGGATGTTCGGGAATCCTTTTCGCGCTCCACTTTCAAACCTCTGCTTTGCCTCCAAGACTCAAAGTGTGACCAGAGAAATACGCTTACTCGGGGGTGTAGTGAAATGCTGCATCTGTCACTGTGGTGTGGTTTGGAGGATAAAAGAACATCTATAATTTACACTCAAAACTTTTAACTTGAACGTGGAATCTATTAACATGTAATCAGGCATAAAATAAGGAGTACAGCCTTGTGCAGAGCATTCATAAGACTTCCCTGGGTGCTGATGAAAGCAATATATCGTGACAAAATAAAAAGCGAGTTGCTGCACACCACAAGGCTTGTATGAATAATCTTCATGCACAACATGTTTCTCCAGGCTTTTTCTTGTTCACCTTTTAATCAGGCGCCTCTTTGGACACTAAATAAAAGGATACTCTGATCTTATTTTAATTTTATTTCATCAGGTGATGACAAACATGTTCATCGTACATGCATCTCTCTCTCAAATCAGTTTCAAATCACCTTGTAAACAACATTCAGTATATATTAGCAGCATGTGTTTCCTCGAGGCCTTACAAGCACGGTGAAAGCATTTCCTTCTTCATAATATATTTACAAAAACCATTTTTCTTAATCTTTTGAAATCAGCCTTGTTTACATCGGCTAGAAGTCTTCTTGCTGATGCATTGCAACATTCAACCAAAATAGGTACGTGCTCATTAAAAAAATTCCATAGCTCGACTCGCGATCAGAAACTCCCAAAGGTCAGTTTAAGTTCCTTATTTGTAACGTGGGCAACAATTACGCTGAAGCAGTTATATACAATAACTGAATTAAGAAAATACAGGTTGTACAGCACGATTACATTTCTTTAATCCATAAATGTCCATGCAGCTATGACCTAGAGAAGATTAAATTTGTGTTTTGATTTATGAGAATACTGATCAATAAAATCCTCCTTGAGATGGTCCTGATCTTACCCCTGCTATCAGGTCAGGATGTTTTCCTACTGAGTACTCCAGCTTGATGAATCCTGTAAAGGACGGGGTAAAAAAACTGAATAGCTTACTTTTCTTTTCTCCACATAAATCAGTGAGATGGAATTCATCCTTTTCCATTTGCAGCGCCGCGCCCTGTCATTTTTTCTTGTTATAGCTAATTTGATTGGGTTGTTGCACCTATTCCTGCACGATGACTCAAGCAGCTATAAGCATAATGTGACCTTATTGCATTTGACACACATCTGAAATCGTCCTCTTCCCTTAGTTCTCTTTCATTAGGATTTCATGGTGTGGCAGGTTTGTTTTTTTCCCTTTTTGGCCTTTGCAATTGTCTTATCTTCATACAGAACACACTGTGCGCTGCTGCCCGCTGCTGCTGATTACAATCCAACCTGTGCAGACATTTTCTCTTTTCTCACGTGTCTCAGAAATAGGAAGTGTTATAGCAACTTTCTTATTGCCTATAACAAACAGGATTTTGTTGATACAATAGAGTATAGAGTATATCCGACAACCACCAAAAGTAGTTTTCTGCAGTAGGGAGAAGGACACTTTCTTCAACTTACTCAGTTATCTTTCTTTTTAATAGTCCCGCTTGTGATCAATGCTGAAATTCCCACCTGTTGGGTAAAATATATTAAGAGATCCCATCTTCACTCACCTTGAGAGGCCTGATGTGGACACATCAGATCAGAAATGCACCGAAAAACTCCTTCCACTGAAACCGTTTTCACCTTTTCAGAAGCTACTTTCTTTTGATCTGTGGAAATTAATAGTGTTTTGTGTGCAAATGAGACGGGTCAGAGTATTAAAAAAAAAATCATTTTTCTATTTCTTTAGGGTGAATTTAAGGGCAAGGGCTCAACGGGCTGAAACAACACACCCGCCTACGTAAAGGTACCATGGGGTGCTTAAACTGTGCAGTGAGGGAAATCAACTGCTTAGCTGTATTTAATGATTTTGTCCTTAAGATATGTATTAATAGTAAAAAAAAGGAAAATCTTTAAAGGGAATATGATTGCTCATGGCTTTCATAAGAACTCACTTTGGGGAAAAGACTCAAAAGGACTCCGTTTGTCTTGTCTGTGAGCGAAAAGAGACAAAGTGCGCTGCTTTTCAGAGCGAAAATGATAGAAATGAAAGTCTTTGCAGGCACTGTGTTTTTAATGAGCAGGTTATTTCAAAAGAAAACCATTACAGGGTCTTTCACTGCAACAAATATCATAAAATAAAAAGCAGAGAGTCATGCCCTCAAAAAGTAGTTGATGGCCATTTCATTTCCTGCACAACTGAGACGTTTTCAGAGTCTTCGGTGGACAAAGTGCCTCACACGGAGGTTCAAACGGCTCTGAGTGATGGGCAGGAAACTGAGCTCCGTATAAAATAAGACATATAAATAATGTTTTCTGGTTCTGGCTGAGTTAAAAAATATATAATCACAGAGGGGAGAAGAGGTTGAACT
The DNA here is from genome assembly GCA_031216445.1 of Lateolabrax maculatus. Classification (NCBI taxonomy): domain Eukaryota; kingdom Metazoa; phylum Chordata; class Actinopteri; order Acropomatiformes; family Lateolabracidae; genus Lateolabrax; species Lateolabrax maculatus. The sequence continues at coordinate 5,013,099 of CM062217.1, forward strand.
TGCCTTTCTTCCCTGGCAGCTTTATTGTTTTTTAGCAACAAACAACTCAATTCTTTGGTGAAATTGACGTTTGCATACCTGCAGTTTGATTGAATACCGAGCACCCGTGGGACAGCTGCCGTACTCTTTAATGACAAACTAAACAAAGGACGGAGGTTTCAGTGATCAACTCTGCAGGCAACAGATTGTTGTATTAAACCACATCAGTTGCTTATGAGTGTTTCGGTGTGTGTGCTGAATGACAAAGTGAGTCCTTAGACGAATTGTCAGCAGTTTGATCTCTCTGTCGTGCATCTGTGTAAAGCAAAGAAAATTAATTTCTTTTTACTTTTTATCATGTTTGGAGTACAGTTTGGAAGTTTGTAAAGGTTTCCAATGACAGCTAAAAACATGTTTTCATTAATTAAATGGAAAACATACATTACATTTATATATTTATTTTATCTGAAATATGCTTTCTTTGTAAGCATAAAAAGTCTCTATGCAGTGTCCTTCTTTAGCCTTATGGAAATGCACAATGTCACATCAGTGCATTGTGTCCTAACAGTATGTGATTGTGTCAGGAAGGAGACGAATGGCAGTAAGGATATCGGTTGATTTATAGAGTTATTCAATAAAAAGTGTAATTAAACTGTATTAATTACACTTACACTTACAAAAAGAAAAATATAAAATATCCTTATCCTTGAAAAACACACCAGCAGGCCATGTGATGTATTGTAGTTCTAAGGTACATTTAGCAGTACTCCTTTCATTTTTGATTTCTTATTTAACAAAGAATTCACTGTACAATGGATTATTTTGGAGACTGACATTGGCTGTGAATAATACAAATTGAACTTGAATGTAGAAAATATCCAGATTGTAATCAGGTCTATTCATGTCAAATCTAAATAACATTCATAGGTGGTTTTAAAGGTCACTCAAATCATAATGCAGTGCAGTGTAGTCTCACCTCTCAAATCAAATCAAGTGTTTTTTCTCCTACATCATTCCCCTGCAACAAGGACTTGAAGCACACTTTGACATTAGTAGCAGTGAACAACATGGAGAGGAGTCAGTTTATGATTGTCATTATGAATACACTGAATATATATTCTGCACTCTAGATTATGACAAAAGAATGTAAGCAGAATTAAGAATGTGGACGTCAACTTTCTGTGACACAAAAATGGCTTTAAGTGTGGGTGAGATCGAGACAGCTGCAGAAAAAAACTCTTACGACGACATATTTATTCGATTGTTTTAAAAAACGTTAAGTGCTCCCAGCAATCGCTACCACAGCTTCTGTGTCACAGGGATTGATATGTCACTTGCTACTTATAATAAGGGAAGAATAACAACCTCTACAAACAGAAAACAGCTACTGTAACATGGACACAATGTCAGACTGAATAATGAAGTGATTCAGCCATTATGAGGCTATCGTGAAAAATAAATATAATTTAAAAAATCTTCACTTCTCAAATATGTATCATACACTTTGCAATATGATGTATGGATATAATTTATATTGCAAGCTTGCCCACGCTTTTTTTCAAAAAAGCAATATAAGGTTTTAACCAAAGCTAAACGAGGTTGCAAAGTAATGAATATGTACCAATAAACCAATGGTAATAAGGTTTTTGATGCTGCAGCACTTTCACATCACAAAACCAAAAGGATTGAAAGTGAAGGCCCAGTCACAACAGCACTTAAAACTGCAAAAGAATTGCAGCAAAATCACTTCAGTTTAATGGAATTTAAAGCTTTAAAATAAAAGCAGCTTAATAGTGAAGTGACAAAATGAGAAAAAAAATGCAAGGATTCAGAAGGGAAAAGGAAAATCACTGGCAATAGCTTTTCACACAAAGTAAGTGGTTTGTTTGACTCTGACACAGCAACTTACTCACTTTACCACATTAGAGCTCCATTTACACCCGCTGCTGCTCCTCACCTGCTTCCAGCTTCCCCAAACCACTGTGTGACATGATGCAGCCATTAGAGATGTGAGACAGGAGGGTGAGGAAAATGTCAGACAAACACTTCACAGAAACCTTTATATGTTCATATGTTTTTCCTCACCAGTTTGCAAACCTTCCTCCGTCAAATGCAGAGAGAGTATAACAATCACAGGTGCCATTTTTCTCAATGACAACTTTTAAATTGAACATTACAACTACATTTTCCTGATTATAAATAAGTACTTTAACTCAATGACATTTTCAATGCAGGACTTTTACTTTAAGAGAGTATTTTTACAGCGTGGTATGGTACTTTTGCTTAAGTAAAGCATCTGAATACTTCCTCCACCACTGGTAACGAGCAATATATTAATGAAGAAAGCTGCCTTGAAATAGAATTAACTGCAGGGAAAGTGAGATTCTATCTCAAGTGTTGTGAGAACAGTTTTGACACTTGTTTTACATACAATTGTTTCCTGAAATACCCCGTCTTATTTTTCATCACAGTGACCAGCCTGGCATCTTCGCAATTGCGTATTAGTCTGGAACCTCTCAGTTCATTTTAGGTTTCCAAGGGGCGTTATCGAGGAGCAACAAAATGCTGTCCTGTCATACAGCACGTCCTGTCAGCAAACACATATTTCTTATCAACATAAAGTTTAAGTGCAGTTGTTTCTCTTTTAGAGAAAATTTACCTTCCAGTCCGTTTAACACTGCCGCTGTAGCCGGCCGGGGAACGCTCCGCATCAGTGGCAGCCATCTTGGTTATTTACAAAGATGCCTGAATGGCGCTCCTCTCTGTCAGTGATCGTATTAAACCCGCCTCATACTAGATAAATGGTTGTGATTGGCTCAGAGAGGCAACTAAAACATGAGATTGCAGATTTGTCAGGTTCCCAGGCTACACAGTGTAATCAGCCCCTCTGACATCATGACGCCACATGGTCAGACAGTTTTTATACAGAGTGGTTTTTCCAATTGTTGTTGAAGCCCTTTGATCATCCATTTGAAGCAGTGAGATTAAAAGCCTCTTTAATTCACACTCATGTTGCAATGAGAAAACAAATTAAATCACAGACGACTGATACTTCATCAAGCATTTCCTTTTTATCCCCGGCTGATCAGAAGTCGTGTCAGGAAGCGTGCAAACAGGCTGCCATCGCTGATAAAGTCTGGAACAGCGTAGTGGGGAGAACTTCAAAATGGAAATCACAATCTTGAGATGGATGTGTTTTCCCCTGAAGGTAAAGGAAACAGTGATTATGTCTGTGCATAGATTTTGTTTCCTAATTTAGCAGGAAAAGACAGTGAGAGAGAAAATAAAGCTTTATCCCATCTGAAGCGTTCCACCTTTTTGGGAGCCAAAGCTCAAAACTTTGCTCAAAACCAGACCACTCAGCGGTTGTAACAGGATATATGTTCTGCTTCACTCAGTTTTTAAGACGACACTTAGGTCCCTGCAAGACCAGCAGCCATTTAATACCTGCAAGGTAAAAGCTACTCCGAGAGGAGTTTGGAGGTTTGAAGCTGAGTGAAAATAACTAGAATGTCCTCAAATATTTTTACCCAACATGAATTTGGTGGGAAGTGACCTGGAAGACATGGTCTAGCATCAATAAAATAAAAAAAAACCCACACTTACATTTTTGGTGTTCCATTCACATGGTTTTCAATTTTGATGCAGGCCATCAAAGTGTTGGCTCGGTATCAACATATTTCATGGGTGTACTAAAAGCTGCAGCAGAGATACACAAGAGAAGTGCTGATCTCATTTACTGTATATTCTTCACTGAGTATTAAAGATCTTTCTGGGTCAGATAAGAGATGTCTGCAGCAGTTTAGAGACTAAAGAACCGAAAACCAAATGATGCTGCCATTCAGAAAATAGCTTTTATAATATGTTTACCTCTAAAGTGTTTTAGTAGACATCTCATAAACAGGGACTCTCTTGCCATGAATGAAAGTTAATTTTAAGTATTCATGAAGTTGTGTTTATTATCGTTTTTTGATGCTAATTTTGAATTTAGTTTTAGCAGAACCACAATTCTTTTTAAAAGTACACTTTAAGGTGGTTTATATAATGAATGGTTTGATAATTTTATAGTGCTGACCTAAAGGCTATTACTGCATGCAGTGACAGGGAAGGGAAATTTGTCGCATGCAGCCATTTTGCTGTGTTATTCGGTGATTTGAGGCACAGGAGCATTGTTCTTGAACGTTGTATAATTTTATCACCAGGCCTTTGCTTATTATACACATTTAATGCTCCACCTGTACTCTGGTTTGGGAATGGCGGCCTGCATGTCTGACTGAGCCATTTGTTGAACCACCAGCAGAGTTTAACTGTAGAAAGCTGCTGAAGGTGAAAAATGTCTTGTGTAATATTATTTTCCATGTTGTTGTTAGCATTAATGAAGTTTGGAGGTATTTTACAGCAAAAGCTGCATCACCCATGCAGGCCAAAACAAAAGCTAAATATTATTTCTCATTGTCAACAATACCTGCTCACCTACCTTGTCTGTCCTCACAGCCATTAGCACATTCGCTCTTGCTGGAGACGTAAATCTTTAAAAAAAAGAACTCACAAATATATAATAGTTTAATTTCCAAAAAGGGCCCAGTAATTTCCCAAACCAGCTGGGAACTGTAGTTTTTAGAAACTTAAGTCAAACAGGAGGAAGTAGTGCATTTTTTGGGGACTATTTTCAGCTGTGGACTAAGACAGATTTGGAGCTCTAGTGAGTATTTATGGCAGCAGGAGGGGATGTGATGTATACGGGACTGACTCCAGATAAATACAGTGCCCATGTTCATGGTAATAAAGGAACATGTCACCCAATTGTTGATGACTGACCAAGATGAGAGGGCGACTGTATCATTTGTGGAGGTCAAAATCCTTCTTTGTCTTCTTGCCTCCACATTGTGACATAGCTGGGAGGAGGTGGAGCGGTGTGTTCAGGAGGACCGGAGGGAAGAAATGCAGTGCAGCGCAAGCAGTATGCCTAAGGATAAACGACGAGCCCTGCTGACCGGTCAGTGATCAGAGCTTTCAGGTCAGTGTCAGCCTGCTGCATGAGCAAATCAATGATCCTTTCAATCCTTTCAGACGCAAGCTCAAGTAATGAAGCTGCAGGTGGACACTTCAACTGTTCCCCACTTGACAAAAGATCCTCTGTAAGCCCGTCTGTGTTATTATTTACAGTATTAAAAGAGCATTATTAGCTTTGGTATGCAGGAATTTTGGAAATTAAACATTAAGGTTTTCTTTTTTGTTGTTTTGTTTTTTCTTCATTCAATGAACCATTAAGCACCTTTGCTTTCTCCATTCATCATGTTAGTCTTACTCATCTGGTTCTACCTTTACTCTATCCTCTTCTTTGTGATTTATTGTAGATTGCAGCCAAACAACACAGGATCCCTTTATTGTAACGAAACATTTCTCTACAGTGCCACCACTGTTTACAAAAGACACTTTCAAATTATATAATTAATTGGCTTAAAATGAAACCGTTAATAATACGTTATATTATTTACTCAAGTATTGTACTTAAGTACAATTTTGCTTGGGCCATTTTGCTGATCATAGTTGTATTTGTACTTAGGGGATTTTGAATGCAGGACTTTTACTTATAAAGGAGTACTTCCACATTAATGTATTGGTGTTTTTACTTAAGTAAAGGATCTACATACTGTTTCCACCACTGGACCTTAACAAGAAAGAATGTGCATTTCATGAGGGCTGGCTCTATGTTCATTAAGTCTAACATGCAATAATAACTACATGTGTTAATTCTCTCCAAACTCATTATGAATACAAATCATCTGATGGATAACCTGAGGATAATGATGATCATCGCAGAGGAATTAGCCCAGAGCAAAGGGCTGATGATGAAGTTATTATGGAGGAACGTATCTGCAGTGTACAGCGGAGCACTGTATCATCATTACTGCAATGTGTTTAACAGATTTGTATTACAAGTAGGTTCAAATGTATGCGAACTGCGTGTGTGGAAGGATGGTGGAATGAGTCATAGTCAACATATGTTTATTAATAAGCCAACTGTTGCATTTATGTATAAAAGTCAAACCCGTTACTAAAACCAATAAAACAGAAAAGGAAGCCTAAACCTCTAAATCATTAAATTCAGATGAAGACAAACAATTTTATCTTCAAGATCAGCTCCAAATCCGTGATGGTAAAATAATATCTTAGTATAAATATATATAAAAGAAAGAGCCACTGGGGGTAAAATCCTTCTATGCACAGAGATATTTTAAAATAAAAGGAGATGCTGTAGCTATTGATGAGCTCTAATTTGCACCTCAAACACATTTCAAGGTTTTGCATCAACATCTGGTGCTGTGAAGTCGATCTGCTGTTCTGTAGAGGAGTTGGAGAAATGGAGGCAGCCAGGCACTTATGAAAGCAGGGTGAAAACACAAAGCAGAAGTGCATTACACGAGAGTCTGCTGAGAGCAAACCCTTGTCCCTGTCCAAGGTGCTGCAATTACTTACTTAGTTTCTGCTCGTGAGAGGCGAAGCTTTCCTCTGCCAGAGAAATGAAAAACACATACTTTACAAAGCTCTTGTTTGTCGGGAGGAAAAGTTGGTAAGATCTTATTTCTATGTGGTGAAACTATAGACAAGTTTGTTTGTTTTGTTTTTACAAATGTAGCGCACATTTTAACCACGACTTCCAGAAAATCTGCAAAAGAAAATGTGAATTAATGCACATTTCCATCAACTACTAACTACTAAATATATAAATAGCTGGTGGCACTAATTCTCCAGTCGGGTACCATTAAACCATTGTAGAAGAAGAGGATGCAACGAGATGTCGTAGTTAGAAAGGATGCTGGGTAAACATCAAATGATGGAAAGCCATGTTGAAAACAAGTTGGAAATATGACATTAATTTATTAATTATTTTATGTATTAATTTGAGGAATGGTAATCTTACAGTTACACCAACTGTGCCAAGCATAAAAAATGTTTTACGATTTTTGGATTATCTGATATTCTGAGGTATTAAGATTTAACTTTAAGAGCTCAAATCTTTTACTTGCTTTAGTTTGACCCTGTACTACAGCACATATGATCCCATAGGTCATATGTAAAACAAAGAGGGAGGATGCTGTGGGGTCTTTCCTTCATCTTGTGATGTAGTATACATATGTGATCATTTCTTTGTCTTTCAAGCCATGCAGGCTGTCACTTCTCTTGCCAACAAGTACCCAGTTAGTCTTGTGTTTATTCCCAACTGCCGCAAATACAGCTGCCAGAAACTGCAAAATACTCCCAAATAAGAACTTTAGGAAAGTCAGAGAGGTTTAAGAATGAAAGGACAAATTAAATTCAGTAGAAGTCGCATTTTTACTGCATGATAGCTTGAGAGTCAAGGTCTGCATGGCATAAAAATTAGATCTGAGCCCAGCACATAGCCTTATCTTTATTACTCATACTTGAGTCTGATTCATACTGTGAAATCTCCCAAATTTGAGACTCAAACATGACCCAAATGCAACCTGACCCACCTTAGTATTTTAGTGAGTCAGAGTTATTGTACAGGAATAATCAAGTTACACAAGGTCATAATGTTTCAATGAAAGTGGGGGAGAGCAGTTTCATAATCATTTAGATTTGCAGATAACGAAACCTGAACCTGACCAGAAGCTGTATGCAGAAAACATTCTTCAGCCCAGTCTAGATGTGTTTTTTAGAGCAGTTTTCGGGACTGGATGATTGGCAGATCTGTAGCTGCAAAAGACAAAGCCATGAAAAAGGAGTCTCAGGCAGGTAAAGTGATTTATCCAGACACAGGTGCATAGCATATAAGGAAAAAGACCACACTGTTCCCTGCTGTATTCAAGAATATTATATTATATTCCTTGGAATAAAGAAAAAGGCATTGTATTGCACGGTGTATAAGATGCATGAGAAAAGATTGGGTCACATTTCTTCCAGAAAATGTCAAGCAGCAGATTTCCACGAAGATCAGTTTCAGCACTCCCAGAGACAAGAAAGGACTAATCTGATTTATCACATAATGTATTCCTAAAGATTTCACTCCCTCAGGGCTGCATGGTAGGTGGGCTCCAGAGTGCTAATTGTCCTTATCAAACATGAAAAGTTATTTGCTCTAATCATGTAACTCATAATGGCATAATGTCACTAGAATTACCATATGTATTACATGTCTTTGATTAATGATTGGCTTGTAGATACTTCCGTCTGTGTATCCGTAAAAGCACATTTCAGAATGTAATGTATGCAGATATTTCTAAGCTGGACGTATCAATCACCACAATCACAGTTTATTTATTTATTTCTTTTTCAAATTAGTTGAGCTACTCTACCGTCTTTCCTAGTACCCCCTTGCCGCACAAGTACCCTCTGGGTTACAATTAGGCCCCCTGGTTGGAAATCTCTGCTGTCTGTTACTTCAACATAATGTAGTGCAGATGTGGTGAAAGTGTTGGGATGAACCTGAAGACTAGATAAAACCTACAGAGACTAGATGAACCATGCACGAAGATTGTTTCCACAACACACTGAAAGCCAATTTTAGCGTGTTTTTGTACTAAAGCAAACATGGACGGCAACCAGCGGCTACATATCACACACTATATGATTTTATTTGCTGACTGTCAACACCAGCTGACCCAGACAACAGACCAGAGTCCGATCAGTCGTAATGTGTGTCCGCGCCTTTAGTCATAAAACAGCAGAAGAAGAAGACGTTGGGTTTATTTGTGTGGATTCATGCCCCTCCGCCTGCCTCCACTAAGCAGTTCATAAAGACGATACCAGCAAAGTAATGCTGCTTATTGTGAATGCACTGGAAAGTCACAGCTCACTTTTTCCTCCCAACTAAAACCAGAATAGTAAGTACAGTACACATATTCTGCTTTACAGCAAAACTAAGTCCTTTTGAAGCAAAGAAAAACTCAAGTGTTGGAGCCATTTGAATCTATACGCCTGGGAAAAAGGAACAAAAAGGGTAATGGTGCTGACGAAGGATTTTCTTTTCACAGATAGGTGAGAAATGTTCCAATAATGCAGCCGCTGTGATTAGCGAGACCTTTGTTGAGTCTCTGCGATGCTATCAGTCTTGCTAAAGCCAAGACAAAGATCCGACATTATAGGCTTCTCACATGGGACTTCTGCAGGAATAAAATACAACAAATGCTGTGAGTTTTTATAAGGCAGGAGAGAGTGTGTATATGTGTGTGTGACTGTGAGTGGGCGTGTTGTAAACTGGTTTATGGAGAGTGGCGTTGTACCTTGCTGTCCAATAACATCTAACCCTCTGATTTTCATAGTCTGAAGGCTGCTCACAATAACTTTCCTGTTGTTTGTGCTTCTTTTTTTTCGCAGCTTTTTGCTTTTTAAAAGATGTCTGAGGCCGTGTGATCTTCAGTATGTAGAACTACACACGCATACAAAGTCGGCCTTTTAGTGAGTTTACACAGGTAAAAAAGTGCACGTTTTCAGGCTTGAATTATTTGCAATTTCAGTGGTTTTGAGTAATGATTTATCAATGAACTTTGATCATTTGAAAACATTACTGTGATTGGCCCCATGGAGGCAGAATAATGAAAGGTCAATATTTGCAGTCTGAAGTCCGTCACTGCAACGCCGCTGGTCCAGTTGGACGGATGATGTTTGTTGTTTACTGCTTGTGTCCTTCACAGGGGGGCAGCATGTTTACTGTTGCATCATTTCTATTTTTACTGCCTGTGATGAGTTTACAGTCTAGTCTATGAGGCTGATTATGAGGCTGAATTTCACTGCCTTGTGTGGAAAGGGGCTCTCTTGTTTACATATCTTTACAGTTTCCCAGTCATTTTCGTGGATCTTTCATGAAGATGCCTGTAAAATTGAAAGTTCATTGGTATCATATTGAAAAATGAAAACCCCTTTTTTACAATTTGATCATTTCAGGCGAGCTGTACCGCAGCTGGACTTAGTCTTGATTTGCATCCTTTCCTCCATCACTGATGTAAATCCTTCCTATCAGGAAGCTTTTCAACATTTAAATTAATACTTCGTCTGCAATGCCCCCTCTCAGCAGGTTCAGACCATCTGACTCAGGGGCAGCGGTGCTGCAGTCTGCCAATCGGCCTTAGCATAATCATCATTCTGCAAACTGAACTGAACTTTACTTGAAATGTGTTTAGGCAATTAGTCTATTAGTCTAATAAACAGCCTTTCCTGTCCAGACAAGAACAATTACGACATTTAAAGCAGCACTAAGAGTCTACAGCGTCTATGAGTCTATATACGCACCGCAGTGCATCAAACTAAATGCTCACATGATGATGTTACGCAGGTATAATGATCACTGATTATAATAATGCACTATTTGTATATAAAATATGTATTTATGGCCTCTAATGATGAGAAAAAGTTATTTCTCAAATAACATTAAAAAAATAAACACATTAATTGACCTAGATTTAGATTTTAATTAAGATTGAGCATTTAACTCAGCAGCTATAAGTGCTCTATTATTTATGAGAATGTTTTAACTTTAATGACTGACAAGGTTGAGTTGATCAGATCCACTATTTGGAACGCAGTCAACTTTTTCTTCTGGACATCTGGAGTCCGTTTTTACCCATGTTTTTGCAAGAACTGTACTCCGTCAGGTACCAGTGCCAGCTGTCTTGACGCCATTACGATCTCATTTCTCCTGGAAGTAAGACACTCTGTTGGAAACTGTGCACTCTTCATAATTAACAGCTCTCTGTCTGCTGGCTGCATGTCAGGTTACTTTGAAAAAGCAAGTAAGTGTTCAGCCTCTTTTGAAGAAAAGCAGGCCTTGATCCACCCCCCACGTAACTAACCCTATTTCAATGTAACCTTTTATTTCTACAAATCTTGAGAAAAGATTTCAAAGCAGGTGCTTTCTTTCAAGGAAAGCAACAAGAAGTTTTACTGGTAGTCTGTGAGCACTGTATTCAGTTGTTGCTTGATTAAACTGCAGCTTGTGATGCAACTAATGACAGTATCCTTCGTTTATTGTGCTGTCATTCCTGCCTTAGAAATCTGCTTTCTTCTGACCTGAAAATGAATGTTCTCCATAATCACAATCATGTCCAAGATTCACACTTAACAATTCTAGGAGCTAATTTACTTACCTTACCTGACCTGCTCTCTTAACACGCATAGCTTTACGTATGCTGTCTCATTTGATTTGTACAATATATACAAATTTTCACAATATAATGTTCTAGCAAAAGACAAAAAAAAAACCTATACGAAGACAATTTAACATTATGCCTCTTTACAGTGTTACAGTGAACATGCAACTGTCGAAATTAGACTATCAGTGTAACTGTTAAATTCAGCTGTTCATCCTTTTTAATGAAACACGCACACACTTCATCAACCATTAATATTACCAGGATGTGGTGGATATAATCTCCTTCCTTAATTGTTGGCAGCACACTAGTAAATTATAAATTCTGTAATGAGAATCTGTAATGGGTTACCAGAGGCCTTAGCATTGGTATTTTGAGGCTGGTTCGATTGAATCCCTCCTGCCTCTGGGTAACAGAGGTGAGCTATGGTCTGCTACTGTGCTCTCCCACCATGCATGGCAAGTTATAGACTTAGCTGACAGTTCAAGTCTTGTGAATGCTTCCACCTTAACTCCTTTAAGTGCTTCCACTTCAACTCCTTTAAGTACTAACTTCAACAGCCACATCCATTCCTTTAAGTACTGCAACCTCAACTGTTATCGTTATTAAAATCTAAGCTCCAGAGAATAAACATTTTGAGATATCGAGTTAAATCAATTTTTGTTGTATTGGACATATCTTGATGTTATACATATTGTTACCTTATCTTGGCATAATTTAACTAACAACGCTGTTTTTAATCGCATCATCATATTTTAGATTGGATTTTCACTTTAAGGACTTTCCACAAACGCATCTTTGTTATGTCCCTCTGTGTGCCAGCAGACAAAATGTTGAGGAGAGAAACATCCCTGATATTGTACGCCATAAACACAAGGTAAGTGCTCCCACTGCATATAAATAGCATCATTTCATGTCAACCATCATTACACACCAGCATCATTAAACATTGCCTCAGTCAATCAGACCTCCACAGAGAGCCGCTGGCCAGGGTTCCTAATGCCACAGCAGTTATACTCTCAAGCCCACAGCTGTCTGGAGTCTAGTGGTGGTTATATTTGTCCTTGCATGGCCATAATGAACTTTTCTAGATATTAAAAAGACAATTGGACAATGTTTATTTTGTCCTACAAAACAATCATCATGTTCAGAGGTTAAACGGCAGTTTATCAGCATGATCAAAAGGATCCAGCTTTTAAAATGATAATTTCTAAAGTGAAATATCCTCCATCACAAACACTGATCTTGTCAGGATAGAAACCATTTGAATTGATTTCCTAATTTAAATCATAATTAGGATGAAAACTTCAGTCTTAACAGTCTTAACATACTGACCGTTGGCTAAGCCCTGACCTCCTTAGTAACTGGTGCTGTTGCTGTTACACTCTCCATTCTCGCACGGCACAATTTAACATCATAACAGGCAGATTTACCTCTTCAAGATGTGTAATTTTTGAAACAATAGGTAATTTGTTTTCAGACAGACGTAGACAAAAGCATGCTTCTCATTCTTAGCTGGCGACTGTTGATTTTGCCAGATGAAATTATTATTAAGATTAAGATTTTATCAGCTGTAGTTAATTAACAGAAGCTCAGTGAGTCGGTGGAATATAGTACTCTGACTACGCTTACTTTTTAATGTTCATATCTGAATCATTTTAAAAAAGAGAACCCTCAAATGGCTACGTACATGATATGGAGCTAAAAACCAAATCTAAAGCTGCATGAGGCAAAAGGTCAACAGGTCACCAGACAAGGATCAATGTCATAGACCTGGAAATAAATAAGTCATGTTCTTGTATAAGTATCAGACTGTTATGTTATTCATAACCCTGTCGCTGCTTAGCCCACACACGTGATGGTATTTTTAAACAGTGTGTTTTCACATTACAATACAAGTTTTCACATTACAATACTTGTAGGATGAGGACTAATGTGAATGGGCAAACACATCAGTATCTTTGGTAACGTTGCCTGGTGTTGCTGGGGTGTAAACTTCCCTGTATCCAATGAAGAGCAGGGATAGAGCTGCTAATGGTGTTTTAAAATCTGTCAGCATTTCTGATCTGCTACAACACAGTGGATGTACTAGTGGGCTGATGACTGCGATAGCTTTTGTTAGAGCAGATGAGCACATTGTTTAATACATTCTCTACACCACACATCCCTCCGAGGTCTTCAAATGCAGAGTATTGCTCTTATTACGATCCCATGCACACCTCGTGGAGAAATCCAAAGCTTAACCGACCAGCTGTGCCAAGTTACTGTTGCTAAGCCGTGACTCCACAGCCGCTGTTTAACGGGAAGGGTTTAACTAAACATCGACTGAATTAATATTAAACAAGCTATGCCATTTTGTTGTTTTCATAACACATAGTGTTGCTTGTAAGAGGGTTAAATTTTTGAGCAACTCGCAGCCCCGAGCTCCTGAATACACAGTGATATGTTGTGTAAAGCTTATCTGGACGACTGTAAACTCCTCAAACAGAGAACGTGAGGCTGTTCGAGTCCCTGTATTGCAATCCTCTGAAAAATCTTAGATTAAGCACTGCAGCTTGATGTGCTTCCACTGTGAGAGGATATGTGATTGCATTTCACTCTCCAATGAATTGGACATTTTCCTTTGCCATTACTCAAACCGTGGCAGATGGGAAGTGAAGTCATCAGCATGCGACGCCTATAACGCCTGAACTCAGTTGATGTATTCTGAGGCGGGGTGTTGCTATAATCGGATCTAATGGAAACAGATGTTGTGTTCCATGGGACATGGCATGTCTAGCACAGTGTGCTGTCTGCCAAGCGCTTGGCTCATGAGAGACATCTTGCTGCTTTTCATCTCCACACTCACTTCACATCCGAAATAATCTTCCAGGAACAATGTCGGGAATAGCATCCCTGCTCGCTAACTGAGTGCAAAGCAAGAAAGGACCAAGGTCACAACTACACACACGGATGTATGCAGAAATTTCTCATGCGTTTTTGTGTTTCTCACAGAGAAAGAAAGAAACAAATTGCCTTTCTCAATAGACCAGACATAGCTGAACACAAAATTACCTCTGAGAGGCCAGGGGAGAGGCAAAACAATTTCCTGACAAGTGCAAAAACAGTGGGAGCAAAAGTGGGGGTTGAGAGACAAAGAGTATTATTATGCATAGCCAGTATGTTGTCTAGGAAACTCTAATTGGAAGTAATTTTGCACTCAGTTCTAATAAAGCTAATGGAAGCAGAGGTATCATATCATGGTCAGGCACATTTCTCTTTTCATTATCTTGAATCTCTGGAAGCAAGGTGTGCCTGTGTTACCTATCCACCGGCTGTGCTCTCAGCAAATGTGCAGCCCACAAAACGCTCCCATAGCCACAGCAGTGGACGTCACGACAGAGGAGACACAAGTGACCGGCGACGGTGCCATCAAACTGATGACATCCCGACTCTGTCACGAACCATAAAGAAGGCAAGAACAGCAAGATGGAATCCATTATCCCCTCCCTTCCACTTCAAATGAGGCATCAGCCAGCACTCAGTGCGCTCCTCAATGCCTCGTGAAGACATCTCACAATCAATGGGCTTTAATCACGTCCATTTTCCCTCTTTTTTCCCTCCTCAATAAAGAGGAGAAAACGTCTCAAGCTCAACCTGTGCTAATAACATTGGAAAGGAGCAAGATGTTGGTCTGGGCCGCATTTGGGGAGCAGTGAAAGGTCATAAGTTCATCACACTGCAATTATCCACATTGTTGTCTTTAGAACAGTGTCTGTATAAAACCTGCTCTGCAAGATTTAGCCTGAAATTGCATTTTTGGCAGAAGAGATCCACAAATATCTAACACCCACAGTGAAAATGATCGGGGTCTTTACCTCCTAAATGTTCAGCTTACTTCACCAACTAGTTGCCAACTATCCTAATTAGGTAGTCCTTATCTGACTTGAAGAAAGAGATTATGCATATTTCCCAAAAAAGGCAAGCTATTTCCTTAAAGAGACCAAGATATGTACCGTGTTCATTTCAATTCGACAGCTTATAACTGTCAACTGAGCTGATTATTGATCTGAGATCACGAATATGTAACGCAGTGTGGAATTCACTTAGTTTGGGCGTCTGAGGCCACTTGACAACAACAGTGAGAGAGACTGGTGAAAAGAGAAATGACGACAACCCTCTGCCTAAGCCTTAAAAAAGATTAGTCTGACACAATCAGGCTCATTCTCAAAACAAATGGCGTGCCGCTGTGGCAAAGCTCAATGATGTTATTCATTAAATCACATTTGCCTTATTCATTTTTAATTTGCTCTCCTCGGTTGCTGGGGCTGCGGTTGATTAGTATCCACTTATGAATTCACAAATGAAGGTGTGTCGGCCCCAGTATCCCCGGCTTTTTGCATTGCACAAATTTGGATTGGGCTTGTAACCTCAGTGCATTCACATCTTCTGGCATGTTTGGAGCAGTGCTTTTTGAACTCTAGAGCATTTACACTTTTATTTTGGCGAGAACAACACCTCAACTCAGCTGGCACCAGTAAACTTTCCTTGGTTAGAAGGACAGATGTCAACATCTGATAGCGAGCACATCTTCACACTCTGAAAGTCTGATAAAATGTACCAAGGGCAGAAAATCAATCTGTAGTCTTGGCTGATGCTCTGACTCATCTACATCATTTTGTGTGTCTCTGTTCATCAAAGTCAAATTTTGCACCTGAGATATCAGAGTAGTTGGACGTACACACACCCGGATAGCCCCAGCGTGATTCACATGGAGGACAAATTCCACTTTTCAGCATATGTTTCTAAAGGTCTAGGTCGACATTTTGGTAAATACAATCATTAACTTTCTCGCTAGATGAGAAGATCGATACTAATCAAATGTCTGCATGGTAAATATGAAGCTGCAGTCAGTTAGCGTATCTTAGCATATCAAACTGGAAACAAGTGGCAACAACAACAAAATCTGACTCCCAGAAACCTCTCAAGCTCTCTTATTAACATGTTATAACTCGTTTGTTAACCAAAGTGTCTCAGGGTAACAACAAGACTGCAGGAAATGACTGCATCCCACCTACAAAACAGTTCACACATAATCCCCCATAAAAACACAACATGTTGTTTTATACTTTGGTTTTTTAACTGATTAAACAGATGAGATATGTGCGTGTTATTTACTGAGCTTAAGACGTGCTGGTAGGTGAATTTTCTTACATTTCGGCAGCTTTATTTACTGTACAGACGGAGTGTGGCATCGATTCCCTCACTCTCAACAAAAAAGCAATAAGTGTATTTCCCAAAATGTTAAACTCTTCCTTTTAGAGTAAGAGTGAAAACATCCATATACCCACATCTGATGAAACTCAGAAATCCATGAAAGCTCCCCCTCCAACCTTTCCCCATGTTTCTCTTTATCTCCGAACGCTTCTGAATAAAATATGCAGAAAGCTGAGACGCCTCTAGAGAGGTTACAGAGGAAGCAACGTTTTGATCCCTTTCGGGTACCTTGTGTGGAGAGACTGAGATGGCTCACTAGATATCTTCCTCTTATCAGAGCAAATCTTATCAGTGGAAGAGTGATCTCACTTTTCCAACTGGACGCCAAAGTCAGCGTGAAGGTTGTTGCTTAGAGCCGAGAGGATATCAGTAGACATGTGCTCTTTGTTGAAACGGCAAAATCACAATGGAATTTATTCACAGTTTTCAGAGGACGTTGTGTGATAAGAAAAAAATAATAAAACTGGTGTCAAAGCAGGTGTCGAAAATTAAACCAGATCTATACAATAGCTTTAATGAGAGGAAGAAACCTCCAAACACGCACTGACCTTGAAGCACCACAAAGCTAAGGTCATCTTAGACCGTCTGGTCGTAAGAGCTTGTTGTGTCTCATTCCAAGGAGCAATTTAAAGGGCATGACACAAAATGCCACACAAGCTAGTGCTTGCCACACAAGCATTAGTGCCGGTATTCATGCAAACGTGATACATAATATATTACATTACACTTACATTTCAAGTCATGGTGTGTGAATTCCCCTGATGCTTTTCCCCTTTGATTCCTAAACTCTTCTTTAGCCTCTCCCCCGTTAAATTATTGTAATTATTCACGTCAAGATGATGCTGTGACTCCGTGTCAAATACTATCTCGTCTCCTATCACTTCTCTGGGTAATTATAGCGAGGGAAGCTGATTGGTTAAAGACATGCTGATAAATGTGGCATCCAGGGAGCCACTTTTCTATCTTTCTTGCTTTCTTACCTCTCACACTGCACATGGCCTAGTCCCTGAAGTGCAAAAAAATAATACCCAAGAGGGTGTTCTCTGCACTCGTCTACACCTTGTAGTTCCACCACTAGTGCCAATAATGACAGTGAAAAGCTCCCTCTTGGGGATTTTTGCTTTAAAATTGCCTGCCATTCTTTTGCCATCCCTCACAGAAATCACCTGCTCTGTATGTCAAAGACTGAGTCATACTGGCCTTGGCTACTGTCATGTCCCGTGCTCATCCAAGGTTGGATTACTATGTATGGGACACGACAGGGGAACAGGACATGACTGCCTGTAGTCATTCATAGGTAGGTGACTATACAGAGGTGAACAGTGAACAGCAGAATACCAGAGCTACAACTCTATGACCTTTTAAGGGGATTTTCATAAAGTATATGATGGTAATCAGATCTTGTGAGCAAAAGTAGCAATACCTCAATGTAAAAATAGGGTCTTGCATTTAAAATAATAATTATGCAGAATAGCCCCCTTGCATTAACGCGTAAGGAGGTTTTGAATATTGTAGCAGGTTTTGGTGGAGATCATTTTACAAACTTTAGGGCAGGGCGCATTACTGACAGGGCAAATTAGAGCCTGGGCCACAGACATCTGGTGCCCGCAAAAGCACCATGTTCACTGTGTGATAATTGGCTTGTGGTCATTTTATTTACTGCAGATGTCTTTGAAGAATTGGGGACTGTGCATTACTAAAGCAAACAACCAACTGGCATGATAGTGGCTGACACACAGGTCCTGGTTTTATGACCTGATACTGAAACCCTGTCTTGACTTTAAGACCCTCATTATTTCACATAATATTGTGCTTGCATGGTGCCTACCCCTAAATGAGTTGGTTCTGATTCAAACCTTCACACAAAAAACATCTGGCAATATAATATTCCAGGATAGGAACAATATACACAGAGAGAGGAGGAATGGAGGGTTAACAGGGGCACAGTGGCTCATTTTTGGCCCAGGGCCCCTTAGCAGGGCAAGCTGTTAGTTTAATGTTTAACAGTGCATCATACTTTGTACATTGATGTTGTTTTGTATTTAAATCTTTTTCTGGGAATGTGCAAGCACCTCAAAACTTTACTGAAGTCACTACATTATATTGCTCTCACGATGTTAATAGCTGATGAAATGAATAAATCAAGAAATCACAGGGTTTATTTGACAACATGGGGAACTTTCAGGCCCTGAATGTGAAAGTGAGCTGTGATAACGCTGCACCCCATAAAAATGTGGGAAATGCTGCAAAACACGCCTCAAGTGCTTAGAGTGCTAAACATAGATGTTGTTTAAATCATCATTAGGCAATTCTCTTTGAATTAGCAGAAGGGTTGAAAGAGAGGAAAAAAACACACAGAAAAGTTTAATTTGTACAAGCTTAACTTTTCCTGGCTGGAAGTGGGGGAAGCGCACTAATTCCAAACAGTACTTTTAATATTGTTTTCATTCATGGACCAGATTCATGCTTCAAACCACAAAGGTGAATGTGCTCTACCAGTATACGATAAGCTTTTCTCAAATTGTTTGCTTCAGTTCAATTTGGGGGCAGAGGAAGAGAGGACAGCAGCACATCTGGCACAAAGAAAACAATCTTTCAATACGCAAACTCATTATTTGAAACACAGTATACCCACTTGAGAAGCTCACACACTGGCCTCCGAGACGAATGATTTATTTAACTTCTGCTTTATGTTATGCTCTCTTAGTGCGTAACATCAAAAGAGCAACTAAACAGAATAGTGCTGAGCGTATAAATAAGTGATACGATGACCTGATTTTGTAACGAGCAGTAGCTGCTTAACAACATGAAGGTTTAAAATGATCAATATTGCCAAATGGTCCAGTGAGGCTGCAACTCTATTCCCTATCTATAACCCAGGGTCAAATATCAAGAGTCAAATGAGGAGCTTGTACTGTAAATGAATTCCTCTCCCAGTGCAGACCTGCTGGAGAGTGATAAACTGGAGGAGCAGGCGCACAGACATACAGTCTATACACACACACACACACACACACACACAGGGCCTCACAGGGTTGTCAAGGAGCTACCATCCTCTCTTCAGACCACCAGAGGCAAATTTAAGTCTGCCTGGATCCCACTCGGTTCTCACCAGATAGCACAGAGCGAGATGCAGCTCTCCGCCCCGTAGCCATGCATGGAAGCACTAACATGCAGTGGAGCGAATGCTCAATTTAGGGAGAAGAGGATGAAAGAGGGAATTCTGTGCTGGAACTGGGGCTGGTGGGAGATTGCGAGGGGGATTTTTATTGATGCCCTGGGTGACTTTTTATGCACACAAGCAATAACCACCAAAGAGTGTAACAGCTCCAGTGAGATTTACCAACAGAACCAAACCGCAGCCAGAGCGCTGTAATGACTTCTGGTCATGGGAGGCAGGAGAGCTTCCTTTTGTTTTGCGCGTGGCGAGCGTCAGCAGGTGTTTTACACGCTGGTGAATAAACGCTGGTGCATGAGGAAAAATTGATCCATCACCAGAGAACCGTCTACACGCCCAAGTGCTCCTACTCATTCCCTTGCTTACTCAGCATATTGATTTAAGACAGTATAAACAGCCACATGCAGGGAAAGTTTAAGATGCAGTACCAAAGAGGGAGAAAATGAATCATTTGAAAGACATGGATGGGGAGAACGGAGGGGCCGCTGCTTGATTAAATGTGAAGATTAGAAGGCAGTGAAATGGGTCACAGACACACCAGTTGAGTGTGTGTAATCTGCACGTGTAAGAAAGACGCTGCAGTCAAGTGGGAGTACTCTGAACAGCTGAGAAAACCCATTCAGGTAAACTAGGAGCATTCAGCGCCCACTCACATTTGTCCCTATTTTTAGTCATGATGAGACGGGGGAGGGGTTCACAAACTTCTGAATGGGAGGGGTGAGGGTTTTAAAGAAGGGAGGGCCACATTTTTAAAACTAGTAAAAATGTGTAAAGACTTTTAAAGCCCTGGTTCTCTGCAATAAAATAACATTATTAATAGTTGCATTGTTTATCCAGTGCATTAAATGAATGCCAAGTAAACTACTGCTGTTGTAAAAATGTTTAATATGACATTGTATCAATACATGGCAGCAGCAATAGCCCACAGCCATGATTATGAGAAAATAGGCCCCTGAACAGACATGCCCACCTAAACAGGTGTGAGACACCCACAACATGACTCCTTTGTGTCCCTTTGCTGTCACTCGTTGTGGTCTTTTGTCCCTTTGTGGCTGTTCTGCATCTCTATTACAACATTTTTTTTGTCTGTTTTTGGTCATTTAGCATCTATCTTAGGTCATTTTGTGTCTCACTGTGGTCGTTTTTCATCTCCATGTGGACGTTTTGTCTCTCTTTTTGGCCATTTTACATTTACTTGTAATCGTTTGATTGACTTTCCAACAAGAACTGCCGTTCGCTTTACACGACGGTTCTGGTCTAGCGGCCCTGAAAAGCCTGTTCAGCAATCTATCCATGATACTAATAAGACAACTATCTCTTACATTCTGGCTCTAGTAGAGGGGCACCAAGAGGGGCCAATCAGATTTTGGGGGGGGGGCGTGACACCCCTAGCTACCCCTCTGTCCCTGCCCAATTCCAGTGGGCCATCCAAAATGACTGGACTGTGAGGGAACACAGTGGTTAGATATGAGACTGATGCCAACACATCCCACATTAAGAGCCTCAGTGTGTGTTATTCTGGCCTTAACCAAAAGCCAGACCGGGGATGCAATAAAGGGAGCAGACGGGCATCACATTCACTATCAGCTCATTTCATGCCTTCGCAAGAGACTGAGCAATCACACCTGACGGCTTCTGGACAACAAGCCTTTTGAGATGAGCCTTGCGTTTTGTGCAGCATGGCAAAACAGTAATTGCCCTCCTTGTCAGGCTGTGTCATTAAGTCAGGCGGAGTGAAACGTGCCATCCGGCTAAAGCGATAGGACACACAAGAGGGAACAGGTGGAGACCTGTGCTGAATGCCAAATAATTCAGCTGTTTACAAAGTGGAGGGATGGTTGGGAGCACCTGTGTGAGCGGAGCGGACCTGTGAGGTGACTTGGTCTGGCTGATTATATCCAGACGCTGGAAAATCAATGTGGTGTAGAAGGATGAGAGCATTACAACGAGCATGTTCTATAGAAATGATAGGACTGCTCTCTAAAACACTGTCTTTCAAACAGGGGTCCAAAGTGGTCCGTGTCTGTATCGCAGTGGAACATTTTAAATATATTTATATATTGATATTTGCTTATTTGAAGCAGCTAAAAATCTATCTATATATTTTTTTTTATTAACAATGGATCGCAGAACTTCTTGTATATGAAAGGGGTCGGCTCATATTAACCTTGAGAGAATTACCACCTGACTCTGCAGTGACCCTCAGCTCTCTCTGTAGCTAGATGTGAGTTAAAAGGTGATAATGTCAGTGTTGTGTTCACAGCTGGTTTCCGCTGCCCCCGAGTGGTCTGGGACACAACAGGTGCTATAATCAAGGCATAATCTTTATATTCTGGATGTCACGTTGTCCATTACCATGACTAATTTAATGCCGGCAAACTTGTTTGTGTATTTCAGGAATATTGAAGCAATGAACCGTGTCATCAAATTAATAAAACGCAGAAAACATTTTAATAAAATGGAACACAGTACAAATCAAGTCAACTTACTGCTCCACATGCAAATACAGTTGAACTAATCCAAATTGTTCACATATGGAGAGAATCGCATTAAAACGGCAAAATATTTTTTTTCAAATAACAAATTAAAGATTTTATACATAGGACTTTTAAACAAGTTATTAGGACAAACCATTAGCATAGCAGGCAGCCTCCATTTCTTGATGACAGTGCAAAAGGCAGATTCTTTTGAAAATGGTATGAATCCTGGTATGAGGAAACTGTAACTTCTTCAGTCGAGGGATTAAAGATATTCAGCCAAACCTCAAGCTATTCTTTATCTGTTTTTCAGTGCTTGCTTTGTTACACGTCAGGCTTGAAGACAGTTTCCGAGGGTCAACGTGGGGTTGTTCAAGAAAAATAACTTAATGATACATGTAAATAGGACTGCATGATGTAGAAAAGATTTGTGTAGACAGCATGAGACAAAAAAAAATCAAAGAAGGCTCCGTTGACCACTAACTGCCTTCACACACATGCCACATAGTGACAAATAATGCTGTAAAACAGTCAGTTGTGTAAATGAGCACTTTTACTCTATTAGCTTTTGATTTATGTGGGATAACCGATAAAATCTGAAGTTGTTGGCCAGGGAGGAAACTGTGTGTGTGTGTGTGTGTGTGTGTGTGTGTGTGTGTAGTGGGGGGTAGTGTTTATGATGAAAAATAAGAGGCCACGTGTCAAAATCAACTGAGACGCACCAAATGGGGGAACAGAGGATGAACGAGCTGCTGGATGGATAAATGAACAGATGGGGGTTGGGTGGGGAGGGGTGGGGTGATGTTTCACGCAGCCGACCGTCGACGGATGACAAACGCTCCCCTCTGCAGCTGTCCCAGGTAGATCCTCATCTTTGTACTGTCACTCGTCTTCCTCACCCAAATCTGGAGAACAAAGGCAGAGACAATCCCTCAATATAGTCATTTGGAAATAATGCATTCCGTAGTAGCTGTCACCGGTAAGACGTGTCAGTATAAACCATTATTATCTACTCGGTTTGTGAGAAAGATAGCCAAACTGCATTCTCATATTCATGTTCATCTAAATGGGTATTCCAGAAATAAATTCACATTGCATTTTTATCAGAATGCTGATAAAAATGACTGGAAAGATGAACTTTCCTTTTCCAGTGAAAAGTCCTTCTTAGTGACAGACTTGTGTTGATTAGAGGGGGAAACACTAGTAGAAATCTGTGGTATTGAGTCAAAATAAACCACAGCGTGTGTGTGTGTTCATGGCAAATGAAGGAACATGTCACCCAGTGCGGCTCATTGATGTGTTTTTAATGGTTTGTGGATAACAGTGGAGCTCTATGGCACAGAGCAATAAATATATTAAGCTTTAGCTAAACAGAAAACAATTGTTAATAGGATCAATGGGATTTGTTGACAATAAAGAAAATATAGAATATCACCAGGCTTTTCTTTTAAGCAGTGAACCCAGTTCTATACGTGACAGGAGCTGGATGAGTGCTGAAAGCTCACCTCGTTGGTCCCCACCGAGCTGATGACACAGCTAATCTTTGTGTTGTCTTTTGACTCCAGGTAGATGGCCTGGCTCTTGTGGTACCTGTCACCATAAACACAAACACAGACACACACAGCATTAATTCGGCATTCAAGGTGAGGAATGAGGGATAAGCATAAGTGCAGACAGGAGAGACGTTCATTATACATAATTTTACCCAGCTGAATAAACCACATTCCTCCAGAGATGGCACTAAATAGGTAATTGGACTGGAAAGTCAAAACAAAAAGTCTGTTATTTTTGTTTAATGGCTCCAAACTGTCAGAGGACAGAACCAACCCAGGGGAAGAGACTGACAACCACAGCATTTGATCATTAAGAGCCCACTGAAGAATAATGATGCATGTGTGTCCCTGCAGCTTTATGAGAAGGCTTTCGGTGAATGAGACTTTACCTTGAAAGGACAGTGCACATACACTCGCTCTTCTCAGCCCCCTCTTGTCTATATCAACAGCTGATAAGAAATGATTTTCTTATTTTTATCTCTCTTCAAATGACCTTATGTTCTGACACATGTCTGATGCAAAGCTCTGCCCTGAAACAGAAGGGCATCAGAGCCATGTTTGGTCATGGATTTCATTCTCATTCTCTTTCTCTTTCTCTCTCTCTCTCTCTGCATCCACCTTCTCTGAATATGTATTTTTATGGTGGCTTCAAGCACCAGCACTTATTCAGCAGCTCCTAAGAAATATCTCTTTCTGTAGCCCAGACTCAAAGAGGCTGCTATCAAAGTGGTTTTAAATGTCTTTTGAAGACCATCCAAACACTGATGCCATCCAACCCATGGCAATGCTGCCATCTAGTGGTGACGCAAGCTGTAGTCAAGCTATGTGAACACAACGTCAGTGGAAACACTGTCTTATTTGTCTGTTTTGAGGATGAAACTTAAAATTCACCATCTTTTGTCGTAGTAAAGTTTCCCGTCCTCGATGCGGGCCTCGTAGCGCTGGGAGGGGTTCTCCATGGGAGCGGAGGGGACGTGCTCTGGAGACGAGGGAGACACTGAAGAGGGAGAAACATCTGATTAGTATCATCATGCAAAACTTACCAATGAGTTCATGCTTTAAGGAAAAGTTTTGGGACATTTTGAGAACTATGCTTTTTCACTTTGTTGCGAGAGGGAGATGAGCAGATCGATACCACTCTCCTGTCTGTCTTTTCAATATGTTAAGTGTAAAAAAGTCTCTACTGTGCTAGGCTCAGATAACCAGCTGCTGGCTGTAGTTAAGCATACAGACAGTACAGTGGTGTCATAAGTGAGTTTCCCCAAAATGAACTATTTTTTAAACTATATAATTCAATGTGCATGACAACTCGAAATTAACTGCAAAAAGTGACTTACCTGGCCGTTTTGGGGACTTAAGCTGTAAAAGAGAAGGTGGGATGATTGTTAATTAAAAGAAACAATTAGAAAATAAGTTTCAGCAGGGACATGCATAATATCAAGAAATTCAGGAACACTTACCTTATTAAGTGTTCTTAGATCTTCCATTATTTGGTCGTCTGTTAACAAATAATTTAGTTGAGGTTTGAAGAGTTAAGGAAGGTTTTTTTTTTTTTTTTTTTTTAAATGGAACTTCACCAGTTCCACACATGTAGCTGGCCCTGACCTCTGAGCTCCATTTGACTGAAAATCTATCATAATGAAAGTGAAAATACTACCAGTACAAATAATA
Organism: Lateolabrax maculatus; assembly: GCA_031216445.1. Taxonomy (NCBI): domain Eukaryota; kingdom Metazoa; phylum Chordata; class Actinopteri; order Acropomatiformes; family Lateolabracidae; genus Lateolabrax; species Lateolabrax maculatus. Next base: position 5,038,324 of record CM062217.1, read on the forward strand.
CTGAATAATCTAAAGTGACAGCCAACTGTAGCCAAACAGAGAATGGACGTTTATGTAAAGGATATCTGGTGCAGGTTTTCTCCTTTTGTCAGGTATTGGGACTGGATCATTGGGTCGTCTCCTCAGCTTCCGCGTCATTATAGGTTTTACCTCCATTGAGTCTATGCATGAAAGAAATAATGACAAACTGAGATCCAACAACAACATCCAAATAGTGACCAACTTAATCAAAGTGCAGAATGTTTGTAATTCATAAAAAAAAAAGACAGAGCAATATTTTAATTTACTGTACATGAAAGTCCAACTTTTAACAGACAACGTAATAGTAAAAGTGTGTTGAGAGAAAATTTCTCACTTCACCCACATACTTTTTTTTACCCCATTTTTCTCTCTTCTGCTGAGCAAGTTCCTGATTAATAATCCCGCTCCGGCTCCCTTACCGCCTGTCAGCTCCATTGTTAATTTTTCGTTCTCGATCATCTTCTTCTTCTCCTCCAACTCTGCAATTAGGTTTTCCTTCAGTTCCACCTTTTTATCGTCAAACTCCTTCACCGCTGCCTTCTTCTCCTTGATGTAGTTCCTCTCCACCTGCTCTGTCTACAGAAGGTTGAGAGATGAAATGATGGAAAAAGGGAAGTTTTCCCTGTAATGCTCAAAAGTGAATTCTGTATAGACTACATGCAAGGTAAATTTTACTCACTTCAAGCTGAAGAAACAGATCTGTAAAGGGAAAGAAACACATAACTGGTCATGCAGAACAAACATCACTTTAAACAATTAAACAGTCAAATGGTGGAAGATGAAGATGGGTTGTGAGCAAAGACAGAGGAAGATGGCCCAGTCCTTTTTTTAAAAAACAAACTGTTCCTGTAAGTTTGCTCGAATATTAGAATGTCTTCTGAAGACACTGTACCTTTTCATTAATCTTGAATGTTGTGTTGTCACTTTCTGCACATCCGAAAATGTAGGATTGTACAAGTTCAATCAAACAGTCACAATGTCAGTGTTCATCCATATGTCAGCATCAACCACTCTGGGGTTCAATCAAAGCTTTGAATAGAACACTTCTATGGCCAACACTTATATTTTCATATAAATAAACTTGTGCATTTGGGTAAGTTTCCTTTGCCTAGTCTTTGCCTCCAATCAGTCGTTTTGCAGCACTGTTAACTGCCAATGCTCCTCCTTGGCCAAACAAACCAAACTAAAGCAGGAAGTAATCCAAAATATGGATACTCTGCTCCAAACAGGTTTGGAGTGGATGTATCAGAAGCAAAGAACAGTGCGTTCTGTTTCTAAAAAGCTCAACTTGCCTGCATTTCGGAGTCTCTCTTTGTACTGCTGGTCCAGCTTCTTCATCCTCTTCTGATACTCCTGCAGTGTGCCTGCAAAGAGAGAGGGTAATTTACCAAAAGTGAAGATCTATGGAATCACAACGTTTGCTTTAAATATTCAACGGTATTATCCAATTATGACTATGAGATGTTTGTGTAGGGTGAGAGTAAATCAATTCTCAAGTTATTAAAACTCCAATACATTTTTTTACATTAAAATATGTCAGCAATATTTTCTAAACAACTCTCCGGTAAATTTTGGCATCCTAGACCTGCTACTGTTATCACCTACCAACAGTCTAGACTAGATTACACTAATACTGCACCTACAATATGTCACAAGTTAGTACCATGAAACAACCGAGCCAGCTGTTCAGAAACAGATTCTACCATTAAACAACAGACAGACTTGACAATTTAAAATGAGCTGTTCATAGAAGAGGACTGTTTGTCATCTGTTTCTCAGCTGGTTTCTCTTTTATAGCCAGAGACAATGGCTGCACTTTTAAACTGCCTCTGAAACTGCCTTTATGGCATGATGACATAATCCCTAACCACCACCATGAGTAACCCAGTCAGGACCTGGCTGTGTCCTGTACCCCAGTGCTCGCACAAATCCCATTCCACAAGATAAAAAGCAGTCATTCACATTTGGAAAAATTCCTGACAGGCTTCAGTCCAATGAAAATAAGTGATTACCTTCTTGTAATTGCTGCAACTGTCTTTTCAGAGAGGCCAGTTTGTCTTGATACATTCTGCAATGAAACAAACCAGAGCTGATATCACATTTCCTTTCACCATGTGCAGCATTAGGGCACACATTTAAAGATTTTTTTTTTTTTTTTACTTAAGGTCAGAACAGCTGATTCATGGTTGGCCAAACACTCACTGCTCTTTGATTTCAACGTAGTCATCCTCGTCATGCTTGGCAAGGTCTGTTTCACTGGCATCTTCCGTGTCTGGAAAAGGGGACGAGAGGAGAGGCATCGACTTTAATGTCTAAATAATTTCTAAACTAAAATTCAAAACTAATTCTCTCTTCTTCTTTTTTTTCCTCCAAGCTTTTCCCTAATCCAACTTGATGCAAAGAAGTTGAGTCAACAGATCAAAGGACGTGCGTGGCACTGGTAAGGTAATGGTGAACACCCTGCCTGGGAATGCCCTCCGGTTTGTTAGGTTAGGAAACCAGGGAAAACCCAAGTTTGTCGTGAAAGATTATATACATATTGTCGGCTCGACGTCAGTGGGGAAAAAAAAAAAGTGGAGCTAGACAAAGCCACGGCTCGTTATTGTAATCAAAATACATGAATACAGCAACCGATACGAGTGTGGTTGCTGTTACTTTGAGTGTCAAGCTTTTGCCGCATGGCAGGATTAATCAGAAACGCTCCCTCGGCTAACTTGGTGGTGCTGTCACAGTGCAACAGCAACTCTCTCCAGAGGCAAAGCGAACACGTTTGGTCTTGTGCGATGTGGCAAACTTGGGGAGGCAAGTTTACGAGCAGCAGCTTGACCCGGGTCGGTCGGCGTTACCTTCAAAACCCGACCCGGGAGACGGGTAAGGCCCGGTCCGTGTTGAGCTGACACAGCAGCTTTCATTTTCGGTTAGCACTAATGCGCTAGCTCAAGTTAGCTGTTTGAAATTAAAAAAAAAAAAAGATAAAACCCGATTTAAGCTCGCGTAGTTCGGCGTTTACAGAAAACCTTATCCGGGGGAAGAGACACAGAGAGAGAGAGAGAGAGAGAGAGAGAAAGAAACCCCCCTAAAGTCCTGCTGTTCGCCGGGGAAGCCATTACCAGGAACCGCGCTAACCTTGCAGTGCTGTCATCGCCTCGCTCTCCCTCTCCGTCTTTTTCCTGCTGTTTTTCGCCCGCAGTCGGTCCGTCCGTCCCGCCGCGGTGAGCCGTGTGAACGGGGCAGCGCGGCGGACACACGACACGGCGCGCAGGGCTTCTCCTCCTGCCTGCCTGCCTGCCCTCCGCCCGCCGACCTGTCACTGCCCGGGTTAGCCGAGCTAACGCGGCTAGGCGGCTCACGGACGCCTGTGCTCCCGGTGTTTGGACATCGCGTCTTTAAATAAAAAAATAAAAAAATAAATAAAAGGAAAAACCGGCTGAAACGCGTCCGAAGTTGGTTTCTTTAACTGTCTTTTTTCCTTTCTTTTTTCCTTTTTTTTTTTTTTTTACGGTTTGTTGCCAAGGATATAACGTTGCTGTGGTAACTGATACCTCGCGCGCACCGCCGTTAGAGCAGAAGCGCTAGTTGGTTAGCATTTAAACACGGAGCGAGTTTATCTTAAACGTTATCGTTAACCGGGAAGCTCGGTTTTCTTCTCAGCACCGGAGACGTTCAAGCCGGTAACAGTTACCTGCGTCTGAAGTGTTTCTTTGCTGGGCAGAAACGTGGCCGGCGGCGGTCGGGTGGTGTAACGACGTGTGGCTGGAGCTCGCATCGGACTAGCTGTCCGGCTTTGGGTGCAGGCAGTTCAAAATGTGCTGCCATAGGAAGTGCGTGAAAAAAAAACAAAAAAGAAAAAAAAAAAAACCCCGAGCTGTACGGGGAAAAACATCCCTACACGAGGTTAATGTGAGCATCACTTTAAACCGCACATTCAAATAACTGGCTAAATGTGTGCAATAATCGCGCGTTTCCGTGTATTTTCCAACAATTAGACCGAGCCGAAAGCTTTTGGGTCAATTCGTTTTAACGTTACCTTCTTCCGAGTCTCTTCCTCTGAAACTCCGATCGTCGTCGTCCACGCTGTCGAGCTCCTCTTCGTCGTTGTAATAATCCACCATGGGTGATAGCAGAGTCGAAGCCATTTGTTCGCTATAAAATGTAAACAAACACAAAATAAACAATCGATTTGTGTTTTGCAGCTTGCTTGGAACAGCGCCTACAACTGGCAGGACCCCCGAGTATCAAGCTGCCTGACCTTTTGCCTGTATACAATATCCGTAATATTAACGTGCACGACGGGAAAAACATATTTAATTTTTTTTTTTCAAAGAATCATAATAAAGTATGTGTATAAAGGATACAAATCAATACAAAGCGTGGTTTCTATACGAGCATTGAGGTGTACGGTATAATATTTAAACAGGCATATTGCCGAACCCCAGCGGCTGCAGGAGCAGTTTGTTTTGGCTCCTGGTTGGCCCGCTATCGTTTGAGTTTTTCTACACTGAGAGGATCTGCGAAAGAGTTCATGGGTGAAATTCACTGTTTTTCAATTAAGCCACCACCGCTCAACGTGTTCCTGCTTCCTGTCTGTTTTCCACTTCTTAAACCAGCAGTTAACCCCATCACTCATTAGACATTTATGACCAGTAGGCACCAAAAGAGCTTTCCAATATTGTGGTATAAAGGCTGTTTCAAAGCCTTTATCACACAGGAACATAATACTAAATATTTTGTTGTGATTGTGTGATTTATGATTATTTACGTGTAAATGTGTGTGTAATTGTGAAATGTAAACTCCTCTTAATGTGATTCTGTCTCATATTACTAGAAACACTACGGAGAGGTAACTGTGGCCTTGCCTGACCTTTAAGCTGAGTATGTGTGCACAAATGCTGATTGCAAGTTTCATTGTGCCATGGAAATAAAATCTTCCAATTACTGGCGTTGTTCAGTAGCATCCCTCCACCAAAATGTTGTCTATTCTTGGACCCCAGTCGGTATTTATAATATAGAAGATGGTTTTGCAAATATTATTGTGACATTTAATTGTGTTAGTTTTCTTTCCGTTCTCTGATCCTGGCGAAGCGTTCACAGTCACACACAACCACCCTATTAATAATTAGTTGTAAGTCTTGCCACTTTAAACAAAGGTTAGAGTCGATTTCGATTTACTTTATTTCACCAGAACAATCCACTTAGTATCAGTACTGCTTTTTAGGGGCCCCTGGGTGCATATAATAAAGACAAACCATAAAAACATATTAAACAGTGGTAACAGGCTTTTACATTTGAAAGCCGGTTTTAATACACAATATTAAATCTGCCCCCTGGGGATTTCTAGACCTTTTAGTTTTTTGGGGTTTTTTGTTTATCAAAAAAGAGAAAAATTCAATGGTCATAGCTTTTCAAATATGAATATTTGCTGCTTTTTCTTGATAATAAATAGAAAATCTTTGGGTTTTGGACAAAACAAGACATATTTTGGGAAACTGTAATTTTCACTTTTCTCTTGTGTTTTACAGACCAAACAATCAGTCTGCTGTCTAGGTTACAACATCACTCGATTCCCCAATTTCCTTCCCACAAAGGCTGCCATCTCTGTCCATAGAAACTGAACAGTCGTGAAAAGGATTAAAGTGTCCTTGTCACTACCAGGAAATACTGACTTGTGCACAGTGGCTCCCTAACAAATACAACAGCCTCAGTGACCAAATGGATATGGCACCAGCCTCCTAAACCAGGGAGTGTGAGCCCCATCTGGGGTGTGTGCTGGACTGATAACCCAGAGGTCAATGGATTGACCTCTACTATGTTAATATTTATACAAACACTGAATATCTTTGGGTTTTGGACTATTGGTCTAGACATGTAAGACATAGATTGAAAGGCACTGCACACCACAAAATTCAAGATGAAAAATTCAAACTTGAACATCTGGGCTACCAAGGATACTCCCCCCCCCCCCCCCCCCCCCACTTCTATTTTGGGCAGATTGGACCTGTGGCTCACACGAAGAAAACATAACCTGAATAGGAGGACAGAGGTTTAAACAATTTCATTCATGCCTGGCTGCTTATTCCCGGTTTAATTTCACATCTTGTGTCTGAATTTCACCAATCCAATTTGAGCAACCTGATCAGTATTTGACTTATTGAAATTAGAGCAATTCGAATATTGGACACTTTTCATCTGAATTGATACAGTTGTGATTATTGTTGTGGTTAAGTTGAACAATAAAGTATTCAGTTGCCTATAATATTATAATCATTGCTGCTATTATTTGCTTCTGTAGATACAGTAATGCCATAAAGTAAATACACAAATAAAGGGGTGTTTTCCCAACCTAATAACGCTCCTCAAGTGTATTATTCATAACTGCAGGTACCCTCTTGTGCCTTTTTTTTTTTTTTTTAAAGGTATGTGATTCTTATAAATTCCTGATACTGACGAACACGCACTACTTTATGAGTTATAGTTGAACTTCAAACGTGCATCAGCAGGTGGCAGCATTGCACTGAGTACATGCAGGAGACGAGCAGACCTGCAGTCAGTGGAGTTGCAACAGAATCGGGGTGACTCAGTCCATGCATCTTTAATGATTTGCAAAGGGAATAAGGTGTACGACTGTTGCTCGTTTACATTAGCACTTGTTATTTAAAGCAGGATATTATTTTAACGCTGTGTCTTTTTTTTTTTTTTTTTTGCATTTATTTTTTGGCGTGCAAATTTGAGCATAAGATACTTGCAAAACAATCAATTCGGTGTTTTTTTCCTTTTTTTCGTTTTTTTTCTCTCTCTCTCTCTCTCTCTGCAAAACACCCCGTTTCTTTCAGCGTGCCCTCCACCACACGAGACAACTTTATTTCCGCCCGTCTGTCAGACGAGCTGTCAAACCCGGGCGAGGGGTTGAGCTCCCGCGGCTCCGTCATTCAGGAAGTCCACACCGACTGACAGCACTCCGCAAAGTCACGCCGACATCTTCAGAGTCGGACTAAACGCTCCCGAAGTGCACACGCTTCTCCAATAACCACCACTTTTTTTTTTTCTTGCAAAAAGGTGAGTTTATTTTATCTTTATTCCCTGTAGTTGTGTTGCTCTTTACCCCCCCACCTCCTCCTCCTCCTTTACCCCCCCACCTCCTCCTCCTCCTCCTCCTCCTCCTCGCGCTGTTAACAGCCTCAAACTGAAGTGAACACTTCCTCATGTCGTGTGAGCGAGCCGAGCCGCTGTGCAGCCCGACGTGTCGGCGCGGTGACCGCGGGCCAGGCGAACCGAGCTGCGGCGCCTCAACTTGTGAGTGACCGCCGCCGCCTCGACGCTGCCCGGCTCGGTGTTCCGGCGCCGGAGCCGGAGCTCTGAGCGCGGGGAGCAGCTCCAGCTCGCCGGGGTTAAGTGCGTAGCTTTGTGTGTGTGTGTGTCTGTGTTTTTTTGTTTTTTTGTTTTTTTTTTTAATTCATTTGATTTTTTTTAAAGCTCCTGTGCGTGTTGTGCGTGTTGGTTGATTGGCGTGTTTCTGCACCTGCTTCAAATCTCGGGGGCTGTGGACACTCGCGGTGCGGGCTGACGGGGGAAGGCGCTCCGCTGTTCGGTCTGTCCCTCGGGGAGGGGGTGAGTACGCGGAGAGCAGACGGGTGACAGGATGTAGCGAAGTGCACGGTGTCTCTCTTTCTCTTCTTCTTCTTCTTCTTCTTGTTTGTTTCTCCTCTCAAGCCGACAGCGGCAGCGTCCGTTGCATCTGCTACATTGTTGTGAGTGGGATTTCTACTATGAGCGCGCAGTCACGGCGGCTTTCTGTCGAGACGCTGCGACGTCCACTACGCACGACCCGAGCCGCATTTTACTACATTTACTACGTCCGTCTGCACCCGTCAGACGTTACCTGCACCCCCCGACACTTTGTTTCGATGCGTGACATTTGGCTCCGCACACAACGCGCGCGTCATGCATCTTTTTTTTTTTAATTTTATTTTTGCAAGTCCTGTGCTGCGAGAGGTCGTCAGTGCGTGGGTAAAAGTAAATGTAGGCTGACATGGCAGATGCAGATAGCAAGCTGAGCACCAAAACCCAAGCTGACCCAACATGATGTCATCTCTCTCGTGTGTGTGTGTGAGAGAGAGTGTGTGTGAGTGTGTGTGTGAGCGTTTCACTGCTAAACCGTGTCACTTGTAAAGATTTATTTCAAGGAGCATTTAATCCCGTATTATGACATTGCACTTGCATGTCCATTTAAATCGATTTACAGCACGTTCAGACTTTATCTTTCTTCCTACTCAGAGGAGCAGGGCTGTAGTGTGGAAACAAAAAAAAAATGCATACATACATACATACTGCCATGCATACTCATTTCACACACATTTGTTTTGCAGAGTAGAGTTTCTTTTCCTCTTGAGATAATGCAGAGTAAGTGCTGTCAAACTGATGTCAGTTAAAGAGAATATGATTTTAGGAGGAAACGGGTGAGTTTTTTGCTCTTCTTTGCAGTCTGTTTGCCGTCATGTTTCCAGCCCAGGAGTTTTCAGTGCCCTACTTCAGTTTTGCAGCCGACACGCTCGTGTTCAAAGGGCACAGGGCTGTTGTGCAAGTCCCCTCCCTTGCTCACATCATCCATATCTAGTAGGCTCATATGCAACCTATTGACCATGCAACCGAGAGAGGGAACAGAAAGTGACACACTTCCTTATTACTGATGGATTCTAGGGCATTTATGATTTTGCGTTGAGTGTGCTATTTTCAGGTAAATGTTTTACTCATGATATAAAATAATAAGCAGGTTATGACGTGAACTTGCTTGTTTCTTGTACAGTTGGACCCAAGTGAACTTAGCCACATCTGGTCAGGTAAAATCTTTTTATAGTGCAGGCTGTGAAACGTGAGGCACATAATGTATTGTTCGCTGTTTTGGACGAATTATCACGTTCAACTCTGCTGTCATGTGGCCTTTGTTAAACACTGGATGATACGGTTCTCCTATAGGGAGAGTGACGCCAAGTTTCCTTTAGACAGGCACAGACAGTCATAAGCATACTGCTAACAGTCACGTCTTTTTATAGAGCTGTGTGAGAGATTATTGAGACGTTAGCCAGAGTCTTCTTATGAATTTGCACAAATCCCTTTGAGTACCACTGTTGTGTGTGTGTGTGTGTGTGTGTGTGTGTGCGTGCATGCTGATGGATGCGCTGGGAAAGGACACCTCAGCTGCTCTTGACAATTGGCTGATGTGGCTGTCAGAGACGGGGTGGGGTGGGGGCTCAGTGTGAGCCAGACATGCTCACACTGAGACCATGTTCACACCAAAGCCAAGATTTGGCTTTAGTCAAATTGTCAGAATATACTTTTTTTTTTTTTTTTTTTTACGGCTGTGCCAACAACATGCTATGAGAAGAGTTTGTTGTTTCAGATATTCTTTATTGACAAGGCTTCGCCGATTATGTCACTCCGTATTTTAAACCTGATTTTTTTTTTTTCCCACCATTGACTCTCCTGATCACTTACAGGATATTGTGTTTCACAGCCAAACCTGATCAAAACACCACCTATTCATGAGGACATGTGTTTATGAGATTTAATCATTAGCACAATCAACAACGCTAAATTTGCTATATAAGGAAAATGCTTGTGGACAAGTTTCATTCACAAAAGAGACTTTCGCACTGTGTAGCTTCTATTCCTGCCTTCATAATTCAGCAGACAAAAACATTTAGTGCTATCAGTCGTATTAGAGGACCTGAAAGAATTAGAAATAATAATACAGCCGCGAATGACGTGTCATCAGAGCAGTACTGTACTGTGACAGACATAAAGAGGGAATGGTTTGACACAAAGTTAGATGCTAAAAAATGTCTTTCTAAACCAAAGTAGTCCATCACTAGTACAAGAAGCAGTCAGGGGGATTTGACAAGCATTGAGATATTAGTCCAGTGAATTTTATAGACTAGAGTAGGTGAAGTTACGCCGTCGGGTGTAACGGTGGATGATCCTGGACAGCGATCTGCATAAAGAGCCTGAGGCAGCTGTTGGAGTCAGACCATTTTCCTGACGAACTACTGGACTGTATAAGTCTCTGTGCCAAAGTTTACCAATAAAAATGAGGCTATAAAATCTACAAGACACCTCAGTAAATTGGCAAGCCGTGATGATGATATGGTGAACAGAATATTCATTTTGCATGGCATCCTTTTTTGGTGATATTTTACGTTAAATTCATTCATATTAAGGCATTATGATTCTGAAGACAAACAAATATTTTGTTCCTTGTGGTGAACGTACATTACCCATACGACAGGTCTAAACCACTCGTAACCTTCCTTCATACCTAAGAGAAAATTATTAAGATTATTTTGTCAGAGACACAATGATCCAAAGGTCAAAAATGAACTTCTAAACTCAACACAGCGTAGTTGGTCCAAGTGTCATATTTTCTGTTTCTGTCATCAGACAACTGAACAAGTATAAAATACCATGAAACCTGTATTGTGTAATCGTTGTATTTTGGCATTCAAAATGAGCAATCACACAGAGAATCAGAGGTGGCAGAAAGTTGGCTTCTTATCACTGCTGCTACACAGCACTTGACTATGCAAGCACCATTTTGGATAAAACTTGTCCAAACTACAACACATTCTTTTCAGGCATAACCACCCTGGAGGGCATGATCGAGATGCACCATTTTTGGGTGGGAAAAATGCAGGCTTAGTATCGATGGAAAACCAAAATGAAGAAAAAAAAGTAGTGTTTTCAAATTTAGCCAGCTTAGTGTGGGCATGGCCTGACACTACCAGCAGACCTGACATTGGCGGGATGAGGTTTAAACCCCTGGCAGCAGGCTTAATACATGCCCTGCTGCTCTGTAAAGGGGTTTGGATTATCTGCGTGTGAGTAAAGTTTAAAATATAAAGCAGAACGGGTGGTGGCTGCCTCTCCTCTCCAACTCTTCACTCCTAAAACTTTGAGGGGGGGCTGTTATAAAGTAGTTACAGTACTTTCAATTCAGTTCAGTTGAATTCAATACAACTTTATTAATCCACAAGGGCAATTTGATTTTGGGCAAAGATAAAAACAGACAGAATAACAGACATATTGCAGACAGACAATTAAAAAGCAAAGGAGCTGTTTGGGACTGTGTAGCGTTTGTATTACTTAAATTCATAATAAATAATTAAAAAATAAGTAAATAAGGAAGCAGTCCTCATAGCAGATAGGCACTTTAGCATTTTATGTGCCAAGCTCCAAATAGAGCACAGAGTTGACCTTCAGTTCCTTGTTCACCAGGCGAATGGCTTCTGGTACACACCAGCATTTATGACAGCGACATTTTGTACCAAAGTCATTTAATCTGAACAGTGATCAGTGGATTTGCTCATGGAGGCAGTAAATCCATGAAAAGCTTTCAAATTTGCATGGTATAGAACAGTGGGAAGGACATCCCCAAATTTAGTGACCAGATTCAAGCCCACATGCTGGCAAGTATCCAAAATGCTGCAGAGCGTTGGAGGAAGACACTGAGCTCTAAGTCCGTTGTTCTATTGTCGAGCCTAACCTTTGATCCTAATGACAGAATGTGTCCTTGTGGGAGCTGTAAATTATTACATTAACTTTACAAAGAGGAAATAGACTCAATAAGACGTAAACCTCAATTCCCACTCCTCAATTACAAGCTTTCCTTGTTTCTGTAGAGTGCCTGTCCACATGTCAATGTGTCAAAATCTCAAAGCCCACCTGTATACATATTTGTGCAAAATAGCCTCTCTGTCACTCTCTTGATAATTCCACCATCCGGCAACTGTGTAAACAGGTAAAATGGGTTTGATCTGACGTAGTTTAAAAAAACAGAATATATATATATAGATATTGATATAGTAAATTAAAAATTAATTCATAACTTTTTGCAATAATAATGTATGGTTGTTACAGAATCCCATGACACACCTGGACACTGTTTGGGAACCACTGTACTTAAAGGCTACAGCAGTTTATCCCTCTCACTCTCCTCTTCCATGTTTTCTTGTCACTCTCTTCTTCTGCGGCGGTTGGTAAACCAGCTTTGTGGAGCATTACTGCCACCAACTGTTCGTCACGTGAGAACGTGGTGAGCGGTCCTGCTGCCCAAATCACGTTACCTTGAGTGACCTCGCAAATCCAGCCCTGATTTTTCTACATAGCTCCCCTGTGTATATATAGCAGAGACACTAAGGGATGGCTCCCGCGGTGGAGACTGTAAAGCCAAATCTCTACTGGTGGACACATTTCTACCGTTGCACAGTATGTACCGTCATATCGCCCAACCCTAACTGGAAGGCATACAGGCAGGCTGTTGGCCTTATAGAACCCGAGCCTATTTCAATTAGCACTGAAAACAGGACAGCCTTCTCTGTCTTGCTATGACCTAGTAAGTGATGTCTTACCCCGGTTCTTGTGCTGTCGAAGAACCATGACAGGCCCACCGGTAGGCTTATGGCTTGCCACCCACCCTGTAATGAGTTTACTGGCTGTGTGCTGCTAGGTCAGCTCTACATATCTGTGAGACAGCCATTATGATATTTTCCAAAAGTTGAAACCGTAGATGCCAGTGGAGAAAACCTTGGCAGGTAGGCACCAGTGAAAAACGTGCATCTCTCCTCCCTGCTGACTAATCCATCTCAACATCTCACAACTCTCTGCAGAAAGCGATGAACTTTTCTCTACTTCCACGTGATGGAGGGCTGACTTTTGAAAAATATATAAGAGAACTGTCAGTTTAGCCGGTGCTACGGCAGTTTGGTGGTTTATGCCACGGTAGCAGAGCGCATCAAATATTAAAGCGTTGCTGTCAGGCTTAATGTTCTGCAGTGATCTGGTTTAGCATGTCTAACATAGGAATGCTGTCTCAGATGACAAGGAGAATTATGCCCTCCCTACCCCCACCTCTCCTCTACTAGCAGATGTGTTAACATGTACTGCTTCTAATGGTGATTTCAAAAGACTGCAAAACTCTGCACTGCTGCAAGATCCCGGCCTTATGAAGCCTGCAAGAGAGGGGAACCAGTACAGATATTTGGTAACAGGATTAATCAATAGTAACAATAGCACTTTATTTAATTACCCAATCAAGAGGACTGCAAAGACATGCCCCTGTTCACAGCGGGTGCATCCCTAAGCCTTCTTCTGGTGGGCATCAAGGCAGTGTTTTTACCCAAGACAAACTCAATCATCTATCTTCTCAATTTACTTAAATGTGAATGTTTGAAAAGACAGGATCAAATATTAAATAAAGACAATATATACAGTTATTTACATACATATATACACAGAAGATACCTTGAGCAGCGATCGTCTCAAGTCCGCTGCTCTTAATCCAAAACCCACTTTTCATTTTCCAATGCCTATGAGTGTGTTTCTGCCATAGGAAATACATGTTTCAGCAATAACGCCAAAAAATAAAAATGTATTGAAACAAAAATGTAGCGAAGTTTGAAGGAGCTACGGTCGCTGCATCTGGATGCACCGACGTTGATAATAATCATAACCTGTTTCATCTGCATTTACTTGTGGATTTGATGGAAACTGTATTTGCACCACTGACTGTGATAGAAGTTAGGGGGAAAAATGTGAAATGGATCTAGTCATGGCCCAGCAGCTGGTGTAGACCTGAGTCATGGCCTTGGTCTACCGAAAGCTGTCTCGGAGGGGAGGAAGGGAGGAAGTCACGACCCAACAGATGTCTCATCAACAAATGCCTCCCTAGTGAGTGTGCCACTTCTGTTGTTCACTCGCCACTCGCACTGCTGAAAACGCTCTTTGTCTGACCAACTGGTTTAGATCTTAGATCAGAGGTAGGATCCAGCTGTCACCCATTGAAGTTTTCTCTATGAAAATATCGGGCACATTAAAAGATATTTATTGTGGCATTTTAAATGTAGGCTTGTGTCTGGAGACACATGCCAGCCTTTATTCACCTGGCAGGTCTAATTGTTTATTTTATTTAATTTTTTTACGCTGCTCTCCACTGGCGTGACATCTGGCCTAACTCGTTTAACGCACGCAGTGCCGTTATATTATATACCAAAATGCAGAACAGATTGGTTGTAAATACGTCATTCTTTCTTGTGCATTACATGGACTGTTCTTCCCCTCATTGTTTTTTTCCTCAAGCATACCAAACCCTCTGTCATAAGAGAGGCATTTTGGCAAGTCAGCCTCACTGGGTGTGGGAGGTTAGCATGAGCGACTTGATTACAGCCCTTCATTAGAAGCGCGCCTCCAATCCTCTGGCGAGGTTGCAGCTGTGACCATGAGTTTTCCCCTCCACCCCTCCCACCCCCTCTCCTTTTCAACCCCTGTTATGTCCAGTTGCATCTGTCTCCAGCTCTCCTGTGAAATCTGCAAGCCTCTCTCTGCTCCTCCATGACTGGGCCAAGTTGAAATGCTGGGGAATTATGAGCAGCCATCATCATCATCACCCAAAGAGACATCACCAGTGCTGATGGCTGACTTGTCTTATCTCTTCCCACCCCCTCCCGTACTGGGCCTAGGGCTTCATTTAGTTCGGCAGAATGAAGGAAAGGGCTTAGGCAGGAGAATTTTTAGAACTACATGGTTCACTGTAATAGGGGTCTTTTAAAAAATTGAAATTGTCATGTCATAGGCCTACAATTTGCGTCCGTTCTGCTGACTCTCCTGCAACCGGCTGGGAAAACTCCAGTATGCGCTGCTAGCGTAGCAGAGTGGGGCACGTCAGTAAGGCTTAGGATGCATGAACGTGATGGACACATTTGCTGATGTGAGTGGGGTGAGGTAATAGACTGCACCACACTCATCTATTTTGGGAGCTTCCTTTGCCTGCCCAAAGCGCTTTTGTGTCTCGCAGTTGTACATCATAATTTCTACCCAGCGCCTTTAGAACATGCTTCTGAACCTGTCCTTCGTTTCCTGTGAAGTGTCATTGCAGAGCACATTTCACTGGTGTGTCGGTTGAGCACGTCCATGGCAGCGCAGCAGCTGCACTGTGGCCAGCGTTGGTATTTTTTAATGACTTACCAAATGATGATGCAGGGCTTTTAAGGGTTATGTCTCTAGGTTGAAGATCTCACTGAACCTTATGTGTCTGGCTGCCACAGAACCTGATGTAAATGCTTGATAACTCCTCATCTGTTGGGCGACCAGTGTGTGACCAAACCCCCCCCCCCCCTCAGTCCCAAGAGAAACTAGGCGTCTGCCCAAGCTCTATGCAGCCCTAATGCTGTGACTGGACAGCCTCCATTGGGTCAAGTGGAGATTTGCCTCTGATGAATCTGGGGGAGATTGTGTTGCGCTCTCGCCAGCCAGCAGTGAATCAGGCTAAATGTGACTTTTATTTTTTATTTTTTATTTAAGTCTGTGGCTCGGCCTGGTTGAATATGTTTATCGCAGGATTCCCCACCGATAATTTACAGTTCAAGACAACATCAGGGCTAGCAGATCATGGAGTTCACGCTATTTCTGTTGAACAGCTGGACATGTTCTTGCACTTCTTTTTAGCCAACCCCTGATTCATCAGACTGGATGTGAATGGTGTGTCATATTCACATGAGGAAAAAGAAGGCAGTGAGAGCCAAAGCAAGGACTTCTGCCACCCTTTTTTGCTTAATAGTCCATGCTGGGATAGCTTTGTATGCCTTTATGAACCCAGAGAGCCCGAGGTTGAACTGAACAATTGTCCAATTAAACTGTGACTTGGAGGAAACTCTGCCAGTCAACAGCCCGCCCCGCTACTTCCCTCACTCATTCTTGCTCTCGTTTCCTCTCTCACTCACACACATACAAGCTCTCATCATACACAAACACAAATTAAGCAGATGTGCAGCACTGCAAAGCCAGGAGGCCACGACCCTTGGATGATTGCTGGGATGATATCGTCCCAGAGGGCACATGAGGAAATGGTTAAATTATCAGGCCGTGGGGGTATCAAAGAAGCCGATGCATGCACACACCCTTCGTGGCTTTTCATAGACAGCAGCCTTCAGGATCCGTGTCCAGCTATTGTTTCCTGGTGTGACACAGGGGCCATGTTGCATGGGAAAGCCTATTGTACATTCTTAATCAACTCACAGTGAAGGAGCAGGAAGCAAGCCAATATTACTCAGATTAGATGTCAAGGTTCAAGTTAATGTTCTCACCAATAATCACAGGCTGGATTTGATTGCTGATACACTCATTCATTCATTGATCAGCTTTTAAACTGTTGATTGCATCCAAGTCTACGGGGACAATGTGAATTACGAGTTTTCAGTTGTACAGTAGTATCAGAAAATCCACCACATTCTAGGAAAATTAAAGAAGCTGGGCTTGAATACTGATACATCCCCACACATGAGTAGTATAAGTCAAGATAATAAACATGATTGAGGGCCATAATAGACCGCAAGTAGGACTACCACCTCTGACACTCCCTGACATCCATCTACTCTAAGAGCTTTTGTCTATCTGTGCCTCTTATTCTTTCTCTCACTCTGATTTATTGGGCTCTGTGTTATAAATAAAGGGTTCCTGTTATAAATTTATGGCCCTTCCTTTTTTGTCAGGCAAATATTTGCAATATAAAGATTTATGCAGTTGAATTATTGATTGGCAACACACACAGGACTAAAGGGTTTTGTGGACTGTAGGGGTCATGACGTCTGATCTGTGAGTACTGGTGAGATCACACTGCAGAGTGAAGGATGTAGTGATATTGAAAATTTACTGGAAAGATCCAGTGACTGCTCTCCAATCCCCTTTCCCAAAGAGAGAGGGTGTGAGAGGTTGCAGAAGTTAATAGATCCCACCAGGAACAGAACGTCTGAATCAACAGTGAATGTTAGAAATGAAGGGAAAACAGCAGAATAAATAAAGAACAGGCAGCAGGGTGATCCAGTAGTTGAATTGACACTGTCACATTGTCCTCTCAGTATAGAACCGTACAACATCTGATGATCATTATGGTCATTCATTAAATATAGGCCATCCGGTTCAAATACAAAACAAGCCATTTGAAGACAACACCGTGGGCTTTCAGAACTTGTGAACACCATTTTCTATGACATTGTGTAGACTAACTACAATTAATAATAAAAAAAAGATAATTAATAATGTATTGGAAGAACAGCAGGATACTTAAAGTACTGATCCAAAGAAGAGGACTCTTTATTTGACACAGCGTGGCCTAACCCAGCCAAGGTGTTGCCTGTAGTCTGGTCTGTTTTACTGGGTAGTTTCACAAACAGTTATTCAACAAAACTCATCAATACTTAAGTGGCTGGCTTTTTAAAGACCAAGCGCTTTAGATACAGTTGGCATATTGATGCATATTGATTTTTTTTTTTTTTTTTTTTTTTTTTATGTAATTGGCCCGACCGTCCACAGCTGTATCTCCTGCACACACATACCCATACCACTCTAAGCATGGAATTAGAAAACATGTCGTTGCTATAATGTTGGTGTTACCTTTAAGTCATCTACGTGGGCAAAATCTATCCTCCGCAGGGCAAATATTTAATTTTTTACTCCCTCTCTCTCTCGTGTGTGTGTGTGTGTGTGTGTGTGTGTGTGTGCGTAAAAGAGGCCTGGATGAATCAGTACAGATCTAAAAGAGGAAGGGGGAGGCTAAGTTCTGAGCCTGAATTAATTCCCAAACTAATTGCGGGCAGACTTTACAGGGGATAAAAAGCTGAAATCCTAAGTCCTAAAACCCATGGGCCCTCTCCCACCCTGTGTAAACCTCGGTGATGATGTACATAATTTATACCGTCAGTGTATATTTGAAAAAGAAGAAAAAGAAGAGGCAAAACACAGGGGAAATGACTCAGTGGCCTAGATGCATGTTTCCTTTTTGGGGTTTCCTCTGCTATATTTCCTCCTCCTGTCTTTCTCTTTCATTTTGGCTGATCATTCTCTCTTTTTAAACGGCAGAGGAGGGATGAAAGGGTGCAGGTTAGCATGCTTAGGCTTCTCCTGCTGCGTCGCAACCATTAAGGGTATAATAGCTAGATGAGTCAAATTACCCACCACCTTGCAGGTACTTTTCAAGTGCAACAACGATCAAATAATTTCCATGTTGACTTTGACACAACAGTTTTTTTTGTTTTTTTTTATCACACTGATCAAACAATGGGGGAACTGTATGTGTTTGTGGTCTTTCTCTGGAAACACGTGCAGACTTTGAGACATAAACCGCTACGCCCGGATCCCTCTTTTCTTTTTTTTTTTGTCTTCTTCTCTTTACGGTCAACTAAAAGCCACGGGCCCCTTCAGAAAATGTCTCCCTATGATACCCTAGTGGTTGCAAAACATTTTTATCCATTCTATTATGAAGCTGACAGCTCTGGGAGTCCTAACCATAAACTGTATAGCTGTGAATCATAACATCCCCCGCCATCCCGTGAGGCCCCCGACTGCATGACATCATCATTTTCCCTCCCAAGAACACGGCTTTCAAGAAAGTCAGAGAGGGCGTCTCATCCACCCAGCATAGGCATCTTACATGGGATCCATTCACTGAGCTGGGAGATTTAGAGTAGACCCGTGTTCATTGCCTTGGCTTTGTCTGGAGGCCAGTCAGTATTGCCCTGAATTCGGCAAACCTTGGTTGGCAGATTAAGGAAAGAAGGCCGTTGAAAAGATTTAGATACTTCCTCAGGCAAGACTTTGTTCTCAGTCTCCTGCACCAGATCACAGCATGAGGGGAAACCTGATTCGCTCATCCTATCTGGGAAAGGTGGACACATGCAATGACAATAGTAGCTTGACTCTGCCATTCATGGCACTGGAGCGCCACTCACACTCCAGCTAATGGCAGCTAAACCTGTCTGTTAATTTGAATCTCTTTAATATTTTATTATGAAAAAAACTCAAGCTGCATGTCCTACTCACTCTAATGATTTCTCTTTTGCGCTGCTTTCACTACAGAGCATGCAGTAGGCCTCTATTAATCTTTCTGCTGCTCTTGATTGGAAAATCCTGTTGGGCTTTAGAGTAGCACTTCACTCTATGCTCAGCCCTCCCTATGTACACATACAAACATGCACACACACACACACACACACACACACACACACACACACACACACACACACACACACACTTGGAGCTGAAACTAGATCAGCTGGTGTGTAGTTCCACGAGTGGAAGCCCCACTGTCTGTGTGTGTCCATGCACACTGCTGATTAAATGACTATAGCACTTCATGTAATGATTACACGTGTTCTCTATGTATGTGTGTGGTCATGTACATGTGCAAGGCCTATGTGTGTTTGCAAATTTTCTCTCATACACTCCAACGCTCCGGCACTCTCATGCATTTTGCATGGCGTTGTGGGATAGCAGAATGGGGCTACAGCAGCAGGATGACTCACTAGCCGGTGTAGGCATTTGACCACAGGCACTTGTTACTGTGGTGTCTGGGACACAGCCAGGAGTCGAGACACACATGCAAAGAGTCCTTGAGTCCTTGAGTCCTTGAAGGGCCAGAATAGTTGACGTGTGGGGCTTAAACCTCAGCAATGACACGGTGGGAGCAAATCATAGTTAATATATATTGACTGTCATGTGGCCTTGATGTCAAACAGCCCCAGACTGATCGCTCTCACTGCTATACTGTCTGACGTACCACCATTCAAGGGCTCATGTACGTGTATGCACCTGAATATTTATTTATAGTTGCTCAATCACTGTGTGCACATGTGCCTTAGTGCACTTGTACATTGTGTTTTTTTTTTTTTTGTTGTTGTTGTTTGTGGAAGTGTGATTCCCCAGCTATCATGTGTTTGGGTGTGCAACCAAAGAGTATTTTTGCAGCCACAATGAAAATCAATACAGCTGGGAATTGATAGTGTCATAAACAGGCCCAGGGTTATTGCGTAGTCGATATGGCCCATCTCATCACCAGAGTCCCAGCTGGGCCTGGCTGGATGTGGCCAGTGGCGGTGAGCGTTACACACATTGATAAAAACACCAGCACTTATCGAATGGCCTCTCTTTGGCATTCACACCAGTTTAGCGCCGGCAGCAGCCCTACAAGTTACCCAGGGTCAATAGAAACTCGTCACCTAAAGACCGAGACCTCAGTGACCAAACCTAATTGACATTTACCCTTAATTGTTGTCTGTCCTCTTCTCTTCCCTTTTTTGTGAATCGACAACAGGGATATCATTTTATTTTGCCTGTAGGGGAAGCTGCTTATTCAGAAGCACCATTGTATTGATATCACACTGCAACGTAAACTTGTAGGACAAATTAAATAAAACCCTCAAACAAATGTATTGTTACATTCCCCATTTCCTCTTGCATATTAACACCAAACTGAAGGTGACAATAGTGACACTTTTGAAAATAAATATTATATCCTCCTCCTTGGTGAAAACTGGTGTGGAATAAATCATTGCGCCCAGTTTGTCATATTTTCTGTAAACTTAACAGTAACAAATTTTAAATCCTTGTAACCACCTTCATTTAAATCAAATTTCCCTCAAATCATCAAATCAAATCTCTCCAGCTGAGAGAATAATTTGCTCTGTTCATGTCACTGTGCTATTTTTATGCTTATTTTTATGCTGTTATGGTGTAAGCATGCGAGAGCAGGGGGAATGTCCCAGTGGGAAAAGAGTCTCAAAGTTGAATAATAATGTTTTCTTGTTTTCCGTGTTGTATTGTTATAGTATTAAAAGTGCAGTGCTTGAAGTTTAAATGTTGCCGTTGTTGCAATACTAGAGTTTTTCTTACAACCTATGCACATTATACATGCTTTAGTTGTTGAGTACTCATAACTGGCCAAAAGCCAATATTTTTAAGCGTGCAAGTATCGACGAGTTAAACAAATCTTTACATTCTACAGTCTGAGAGTGAGACAAGCCACTGATTGAAAAGTTCAAATGACCACTTATCCATTGTATTGATACAAAAATAGTGCATTTAGCTTCTGTTTAGCAATAAAAATGGTATGGTTGTGTATATATTAAGCAGCTGAGCCAGTGTGTACGTGCTATTGCAGCTACTGAATCTCCCTTCCTCCACTTTATAATCTGTAGTACAATGGTTGTAGAGGAGCGTGTCATTGTCAGATTGGTGCAGAATCATTTGTCATGGAGTATATTTCTGTTGAAAGTGTGTGGCATAAAGCTGAGCTGATGTGGACAGATTCTGACAGATTCCCTTTTGAACCCAGTGACCCTCAGGTCAGCACTATGGATTAAATTTGTCTTGTGTGTGGGCCAGTGCTTTACAGATTACACCCTGTTAACCCTCTGATTGACTGGTCTCCAGTCACCCAGTCGTGTCATTAACCCCTGATATGGGCTCATTAGCCAGCAGGAAACCCCACCTGAGCAGGCCTGTGAAGCTGGAACACAATGTTTTGAAGACAATGAGGTTGTGCTTGTTTGTGTTTCCACTCAGATTTTAAATCTCTGATTTCTTGATAATAAGAAAAATTCCATCTGCAGTATTTTGTAATGATTTGAGATTGCTGTAGTAGGTGATGCTGGATGTGGGTGACTGTAACCAAGTGTCCTGTCAAACAATAACAGTAAAACAATAACACTATGCAGCGCAATTGTATTTTCTCTGCTTAAATAAAATTTAGAGTGTGTCCACATTTGCCATTAGGACAAATCTGCATCCTTCTAAGCAGCAATTGAACATAGGCTTCAAATTCTTGTTTGCGTCAGTTTTACATTTTAGATGATCATGACAATGGTGGCGTCTCCTAACATGAAAGATACCAGTCAAACAACAGTCAGCTCAATAAAAGTTCAATAAAATATATTCAACTATTCTCAGATCTTTTCCACTGCTGGTTATATAATGCCACAATACAAGTATAGGCTTAATGTAAATGTAAGCATGTAACTTGGGAAGGGGGTGAAAAGGGAAAAAAACATGTTTGTGTGTATAAACAGAAATAATTAATAATACTAAACAAAACACATCCTGCAAAACTCACTTGAAATGCATCCAAACCAAAACAGATAACACCCTCCGCTTATTTATTTCTATCTCTTCTCTCCCTCTTGCGTCTTCTATTTTTTTATTCACTTGTTGTCCACTGTTACTTATTTGTGTCCTTTTTGTTTTATAGATCGATATCCCATATGTTGCCTCTGTATTTGTTAATATTTCCATATTGTCTGTAAGTGCATTCACTTAGTGTAGGCACAGATTGGGATAAAGCTAATAGCACTATACAGCTTTTCACACTTCCCATAAAGGGCATCAACCCTACTTAGTTCACTACAGCTGTTGTGTGTTTACTATATATGGTCTGTGTTGTTATACTCTGCAGATATGAATTCGTGCCACCTCAGAAGGGTGCTCTCAGTCTAGTTGATAGCACTTAGTTGCAAGAGACAAAGCACAGGTGTAACTAACAACATTAATGATGGTATTCCAGTAAGACATGTCTGTGAGCCAGCGTGCACCATACCAGAGACCTGGAGTTGGCACACCTAAATGCAGTGCAGTCATTATTACTTCTTGATTTTTAATTGAGATGACAGGTATCGGCTGTGGCAAAGCCAGTGGAGGTGAATGGGATGGAAGTCTTTGACAAATTATATTAAACTCAGAAAAGTCCTGGTTACTCAGGGTCACCTGATGGTTCCCAAGCTGAGGCCAGCACCTTTTCTGAAGAGGGGCAGTAAGGTGATTAACTGGATAGGAAAGAAGAGGAAACATATTCCCACGACACAAAATGGTTGACTGTACATTTATATAACTTTAGCTTTTTTCATGTGAAATGCTGGATAATTATGTCTGAAACAATCTGAGGACAAGTCAGTTCATCTGTTTAGTTGCTCGTAGCTTGTAGACACATGCAGGACTGAAGTGGACATTGCTTTGTTTTAAAGGGTTGGGGAACAACTGGGATAAAACCTTGCTATTGACAGTTTCAATTGGGACTAATTCTTTGCTAAAAAATGATTTTAACTCAATTACTTCTTCACCTGTATTCCTCCATGTACTCTTCATTATTGCATGTCTGCGTGTGTGAGAGTGAATCTGTGATTATGAGGAGCAGAGATGGAGATTCACCAGTCTTAACCTGTTATGTCATGTACTCCCTCCCTCCCTACCTCTCTTCTGTTTCTTTCTTTCTCTTTTTCATAATCCCCCCACAACCTCTTTGTCTTTCTTTCATTTTAATTCAAACATCAGTATTAGCGCATAACACACAGTCATACTTTTTTTCTACAAACTCCTGTACACATGTGGCCTATACACTCACACAGGAAAGTGTCCTGTACTGCACATACCCTTACTGACCCACTGCCAGAAGCCAAACTAATGTAGGATACATTTTGTCCAAGTTGGAAAGAGAAGATCTAGGTTACGGTGTGCGTACACAGGAGTTGTCCGTCTCACGTGCGACTAATGGAACAGATGCGCTCCTATTTTAATCAGTCAAGCTGTCTATATTCCTTCATTTTACATGCATAACCACAGTGATTGTGTATTGGGTTCTATGTTCTTCCAAAATGCTTCTAAAATAAAAATTTTAAAGAGTTTCTTTTTCTGTATTTCAAATTCTCCAGGGGACAATGACTGAGGCATTGTTGCTGAGGTGCACATGCTCAGTCTCAGTAAATTGCTTGTGATTAATTGAATGGTTTTCAGACACAATTTGCATAAAATCCAACACACGTGCATGTTGGTGTTTGTTCAGTGAGTCAGCTTAGAGGAGGTGGCGCTGGTGGAGTCATGCTTTTAAAATAATGAACTGATACTGTGTGGAGCCTCCAAAGTTTTCAAAAAACCTAAATGATTGCTCAAGAGAAGAGAAATTACATAAACATCAAACTCCCACATTTGGACATGTGTTTTGCTGTGGGCATGTCATGATAGGCTCAGGGTGCAATGGGAAGCTGTCATGACGCAGCAGTAAGTGCTCTGGTTTGGGTATGATTCAAAGGGTTTTTTGATACCATAGCAGTACTTTGATTTTTAGTTTTGAGTTAAAAAAAATAGCTTTGTTTAGATATTTTCAGAAAAATATTTGTTTCAGGAAACAAATCTTTTGTTTTATTTTTAAAGCCTTGGTATTTGTAAAAATTCAAAGCAGTTTTACAACATAATAAAGTTGTAAGTGCTCTTTTTTTTTTTTTTTTTTTTTCCATCCTGTATCACCATATTTATCTGAGGACTGAGGGCCATAAAGTCCTGTCAAAAGTCGTGTGTGTGTGTGAGAGTGTGTGTGTGAGTGAGATATCAATGTTCAGTTAGTTCTCTCCCTTGTTTATTGCACTTTGTCCAGGTGGTTAATCGGGTTCATCCCAGCCTTTTTTTCTGGTTGGTGGTTATAGTGGATTACAGGCTACGTCGAGTAAAATGTATGTAGCTTTCTCACTTTGAAAGTGAAAGTGAAATTGCATCTGATGACCTCTTTTGGTTAAATTGCAGCTTCTATAGCAGAAGGTGCAGCCCTCCTATTCCTTCAGCTCTGTATCCTGTTCCGTGTGTGTGTGTGTGTGTGTGTGTGTGTGTGTGTGTGTAACCTGTTGATCCTCACAACACTCAATCCTCGCTGGTGGTACCTATGAGCAACCCTCTGCTCCTCTGATGTGCAAAATTGTCTGTGAGGGACTGTTGAATAATTTAACAGCCCGGTGACAGCGCTCTGTGACACTGCACTTAGTGTGTCTGCTTGTTTCATTCAGTGTGTGTGTGTGTGTGTGTGTGTGTGTGTGTGTGTGTGTGTGTGTGTTGTGTTTGTGTTTATTTAAGAGGGAGGGGTTTGGACGAAGACAGAGCAGAGATTGTGTTGTTATTGTGATTTTGTGTGAAAGAAAGCAAGATAGTAGACCACACACACTATTGACCAGGTTGGAAAAAAAGCTCAGCTGAAACGGCGCTGCCACTGATAGTTGCCAGACCAGAGAGGATGAATGGCTTTAATAGAGAAAACTCCAGGCTTCACTCGGAGGGACGGACACACACACTGGATTCATGGGACTAAAAAAGCTTTCATACTGAGTGAGGGATGGTCTTTGTGTGCCAGAATGTGTGTGACCAAAGCTGTGTGTATGTGTGTGAGCTTGTCTAACATATGCCTTGTGTTAGATAATCTCTGAGATTTTGATTCTGCTGGAAAGATTTTGCTCTGTTTGTTCACCGTTCGTGATCCTCGGGGTACTGAGATCAATGCAGGTTTTCCATTGCAATCCATCTGAGGGACTGTTTTTTTTTTTATTATTATTTATTTTAAGTGAGGTGACATAATTATGCCCTGTGTGAAAGACCGATAACTGCACCCTTGCAGACTCCCAGAAGAGACTGGTCAGTAGTGTGTTAGGCATTCACTTATTCACTTTTTTCTTCACCCTGAGGAAGTTGGTTAAGTCTTTAAAGGTCTTGTTTTGTCGGACGAACAGTCCTACACCCAAATATATTAAGTTTACTATCATAGTAGACCAAGAAAACCAGAGAATCGTCACATTTAAGAGGCAGGAACCTGTGACTTTTTGTAATTTTTGCTTAAAAAATGTCTCCGATATAACGATTAATCAAATACCAAAATAGTAATTTTCTGTTAATCTACTAATTGATTAAGATGACTCATTTGAGGTCTAAAACAAATAACTGTAGGTAGATCTAATTACATAAATGGGGAATTCTCTCAAAAGGTATGTATAAGTGATAAAACCATAATGGTGTTTGAAGTTTATATAGTGACAATAGCATCCAAAGCCACATAATGGAGAGATTATCTTTCCCCCATAGCGTCTGGCTACTTCCTAACACCTCTCATACCCTAGGCTATCTTAATATTGCATAGCTGCCACTTTACACATGAGTCCTATATATGAACATTTGTGAGGAAACATCAGTGTGAAAATATATCTCATGTGTGAAGGTTTTTACGTGACGTAGTTGTGCATGTGCTGCTCTACACTATAACATACCCTGTAAGTCTGCATCATTGCAAGTGGCTTTCCTACATCAGTATGGAGATTAAGATTGATATTGACCTAAAGCTTTAGGGCAAAAGAGGAGCCGCACTCCTCTGATTAGTCTAGTAGTGTGAATGATTTGGCTCGGCACTATGGAGAGCTAATCTTTTATTGACATGTACTGTATGTAGAGGGGAGGGTTGGAGCACTGTGCGCTGATAGGCAGGAAACAAGGGGGAGCGACGGGGTCAATCTTCTCTTCTGACTCTGAGCAAGAAAGTGAATAAGTGTATTCATCAAAATATCCTAAAGTATTCCTTTAACTAATTATTAATTATTGACACATAACAGGTCAAATTCCCACCGTGTTGGTATAAATGAATATGCATGTTGCTACCGTTCAGTGTAGTCAGTCACACTTCTGCTGTTGAACAGTCTGATGACTTGTTCAGGGGCAGCTGAAGAGTTTTCGTGAAGGGGACGACCATTGCTCTAAAGTTTTCCCCCAAAGACACTTTGTTTTTCCTGTCAGTCCTGATTTTAACTCCCGTAGTTAAAGTCAGGACTGAAAGGCTCACAAGCTCATCTCTGGTGAGCACTTCATCCCCACAGAGCTCCAGCCAGATGGAAATGTAGGGGCCCATAAAAGGTCATTGGTGCCAAGTTTAACTTTTAAACCTCCACAACACAAGAGGAGCCGCTGTGAGGTTTTGGACTGTTTCTGCTTTAAGGCAACAAGAGGAAATCGCTTCAAATAAACTACAGATTTAGAGTTGGCCCAGGGTTTTAAGTTGGTGGATAGGCCATTTATTTGTCTCGTATTTGTCCCTCAATCCACCAACACCCACATTTATGTTGGCATTAGCCTTAAAGCTAATCTGAGAAGGTAGCAGTCTTTGGTGTGTGTGTGTGTGTGTGTGTGTGTGTGTGTGTGTGTGTTTGTATGCACGCATGTCTCAATAGTGTCACTAAGCTCCTGAGATGAGAGCTGCCCCGAAGTCTCCAAATCCCGCTTTAGACCGTTGTGGGTGTGTGTGTGTGTGTGTGTGTGTGTGTGTATTCTTCACTCTGAGAAAATGAGTCACTGCTATAAAAATCCACACCATGCCGCCCTGGCAGGATAATCAGGACATAATGTTTAGTTTCTTTCTATCTCAGTGGATTAGTTTATTTTCATCCGGGGAGAATTTCACGTATTGTGGAAATCGCCTCATATTTGGTTGTCTCAGCTTTATTTAAAGCAGTATTTCACTATGGGACGTGTGATTTCAATTTTAAAGCGCACCTACCTCCTGCAAGACTCATCAAAAACCCACCTCAGTCATCATCAGGGACTCTGGGAATCCTCAAGTGTTAAAGTGTGAACACTGGATCTCATTATCATTGATTAAATTCAGGGGAATCAGGGCTCAAAGATATAATAAAGACAGATAAAGTATTATAACCAGTTGTGTTTGTTTGTAGTGCTTAAAATTGCACTTTGATGGCTGATAGTCAGGAATCATTCCCTTTACACACAATTCCCCAGGTAGTCATCCAGGAAGTTACGTCCTCATGGATACCTGCTGCAGTCAGTTTGTTGGTCAATATTTCACGAACTCTTGGAAGTGTGTATGTTACTAAATCAGAAAGAGGCCTGAACTTGGCCAAAGCCCATGATTGATTCTCGATACCACATCCAGCTTGATGAATTGTTCGGCCAATCCCTCAGAAAGCTGTTCTATTGGATTGTTTTGCCCAAGAACAGAAGTGCAATGCAAGGTTGTCAGAACAGTTTGCCTGGCCAAGTTCTGCCTCGGAAATTGACGGCTTGTGACTCAAGAGTTATGATTCATATCACAGCGTGTGTCATGGAACAGGAGGAACGGAAAGTAGGAGTTGGATGTCAGGATTTTCATCATTAGCCGATGCAACAGCAAACTTTGTCAGAAAGCCAGGGATGGTGTGATGTTTATCTTACTATATTTGTCGGAGCCTACACTGCCTGACCTTGACCCCACAGGCCTTGGAAGAAGTAAGAACTCGCTACAATGATCTGGCTTCACAAACATGTCCTCACTCTGAAGGTCTGAGACTCTCAAGGAAAAACAACACACACACATACACTCTTATTCTGTGACTTTGTATGTTTTTTGTCTTTCGCATTTCTACTAATGGTTGTAGATCTTAAAGCATGTGGTGAGCACTGTCCAGTTAATTTAGTCTGACCAAACTGTCTGTGAAAAACAGCTTAATATTAACCTAAAAAGAAGCAAGGCCTGAAAATCAGGAAGTGGATCATCGCTGGCTTTAACTCCCTTTGCTCTCTTTCAGATTCCGTCTTATGTCTTTTCCTGTCGTTACTGTTCATGACTCTAGCACATCCTCTGTGCCTCTTTCTCGGCTTTTTTCTCTCGCCTTTTCACTGTATTTAGCAGATTTTATCATGCCTTCCCTTAGCTGGCCCCCTGACCTCTGTAACTGGGTCTTCCTCAAAATCAACATACACACACACACACACACACCCACACACACACACACACACACACACACACACACACACACACACACTTACTTTATTGTACATAAATGTATATTTACATTAATGCGTAATATTATGTGACTGCTCCAAATTGTTTATGAAATTCAACCAAAATCCTGATTCTTTTTTTTTTTAAAACTCTAAAGTCACTAGAGCTGAAACCATTAATCGATTAGTTGATCAATTTTCAGAAAACGTATCAAAATTTTAAGGGGAAAAAAAGATTTTTGATTGTCAATAATTGATTTTTTTTCAAGCAAAAATGCTGATCATTGTGGTTCCAGCTTCTCCAATGTGAAGATTTGTTGATTTCTCTCTATGATATAATTTTATAATTGATATCTTTGGGCTTTTAACTGCTGGACTAACTAAACAAGACATTTGAATATGTTGCTTTGGGCTCTGGAAACTTTTGATGGGCCTTTTTCACTATTTTCTGACATTTTATAAACTAAATAATTAATCAACTAATAGAGAAAATAATTGTCAGAATAACTGTGAATGAAATGAATTGTTAGTTGCAGCTCTGAAAGTCTATATGTTGAGTTGGTATCTTTAAAATAAGATCCATTTAAAGGCACACAAACACACTCTCACCATTACTCTTTCTCTCACTCTATCACTATCTTTCTGTTGGTGGTTGGTCACAAATGCCAGGCGGGGTGGAGTGAGCGAGGAGGAGGAGGAGGAGGAGGAGGAGGAGGAGGAGGAGGAGGAGTGCAGCCACAACTTCCCCAGAGGGTCATGCAAGCGTCAGTTTGTGTTATAAATCATTCAGGGACACTCAGAAGGGGCACAATACTTTTTTTCCCTTCTTCTCTCATCCCTCCATCCTCTCTCCTTTTTATTATTGAATGCAGTTCCTCTGAGCACCCAATCTGCCGCTCGGCACAATAAAAAAAAAAGGGGGGGGGGGACCAATAAGGCAGGAGGGCAGGGTGAAAAATTGATAAAATGTGAAAGGAAGAGGAGCCGTTCCAGTTTGATCCCACACAGGATTTAAGTGGCTCAAAGTAAGGTCACAGGCTCATGTATGCACTGAATAATGGATCTGTAGTACTTCCTGGTTGTCATGCTGCTTGTGGACAACAGTTGGTTTTATTGTGTGCTGGTGTTGTAAATGACGATGTTCAGGCTGTAGTTCAGGGTCAGGTTGTGTCGACTGGTAACACCGTGGATGCTGCACACCTGCTCGTCAAAACGAAACACAGTCCAGTGGCTGACAGCGCTCCGCTGTCAGAACAGCTCGCTCAGATTTGATCTGTATGTGTGGGTGTATATGTGTAGTGGAAAACAAAATATTGAATTTGTACTTGCTTGTGTTTGTCTACAGCTCCGTGTGTAGTGTCCTTGAACTCATGTATTTGAAAGAGGATGAAAGAGGATGTGTTCAGGAGGCGCTTCCCTTGTATAAAATGATAAGCCATTTTGTTTGAGTGAGATGCCGTCTGCCCAGTGCATTCTGGGATAGAAACTGGGCTCCCTGTGACCCTGAACATGGACAGGCAGGTGTGGAAAGATGGTTCCTGGATCTTACTATTATGTAAAGTGACACATGAAACTGTTAGTGGTACGTTCAAGAATTTTGACCACATTTCCTCTGAACTTTCTGTTGTGGAGGTTAAACTGTCGTCTTTCCAGAAGCTGTTACAAGTGGGGATCATTGCTGTGGATCCTGGAGTAGTTGAGAGGATAATAACTGACAGTCATTAAAGAGATTTTCATTGGCTGTTGAATCATTCCACCATCTGCTATTGTGAGGAAATCTGAAAGCTTTTCCTCTGTTTGTACTGGAGCAACATCACCTTCCTCTCGCTCCTCTCATGTTTAATGAGCTGCAAAGCAGCAACCCTTTGTGCTTTAAAGCAATCCTACAAATTTCTTATAAAATCTGACTCGTGGCGCTTGATATTAAATGTATAAATGGCAGTCTGAGGCTGCTCTTGTTAGTAATGGTCTTGAGTAATATCTCAGTAAAAAAGCAAATACAAGAGACAAAAAGAAAAAAATGAAACTTTATTTCATTTAAGAGTATTTGCAGAATACTTAAATGCAAAAACATTAAATACTAAGATTTAGGGCTGCATTTAATGATGATTTTTGTAATAGATCAAACTGAAGATTATTTTCTCAATTAATATAATAATTGTTTGGTGTATAAAATGTCAAAAAACTGAATAATGCTGATTACATTCTTCTCTAAGTTCAAATAGCTTGTTTTGTCCAAAGTTATAAAAGTCAATTTTTGGTTCTGATTAATGTTTTTGATTTATCCTCTTGTCAGTGTTTCTAAAGTATCTAACTTAAATGTACTAATTTAATATGAATCTCCTTTTGTTTCTTCCTCTCTCCTACTTCAGGTGCAGTATTATTTCAGTCATGAGGAAAGTCGGCAAGAAGTCAACTCTGGGCTTTAACTAAGGAGAGAGAAAGAGAGGGAGGCAAAGGCTCATCTGACACTCCTTTACACATTTCTTACCGGTATGTTATACACATTTGACGCTGTCTGGTCTATTGCGCTATCACATCTGTTTGTTATTTTTTACCAATGTCTTTGATTTTACTGCAACTGCCAGCATGCAAATAAGTGAACTAAGCAAAATGTCTGACAGGCTATGCAGGTGATTTGTCTGGTAAGCAGATTGTTGTAAGCATCCAACAGACCAACTCATGCTCGTGTCATTGAGGTCACGCTGCAGTTCATTCTGTTTCAGTCTTTGTACAGTAAAGGTATTTGCGGTTGGACAGCCAGCGCAGGCCTCAGCCGACTGTAAACTGGGTCTTGTTTGCCTCGTAATGAAAGCTCGCTGCCCTGTCGGCTCTCTGATGCACAGAACAGCCAACCAACCCTCTGTCACACTGAATTAAAGCCGAGTCTGAAAGGAGGCAAAGCTTCTCTGGCCTATACCTTGGTTTTCTCCAGTTGTCTGTCTGTCCGTGTGTGTGTGTGCATGCAGATTCCTGTGTGAGGTGGCTTGTTGGCAGCATGTAAAATAATAAATTGTTGGATACTTTCAATCAGAAGCCCGGTCACCCAAAGCAGTTGTGTGGTTGACAGTATTGAAGTCAAACGTGATAGTTCATGTTTTTTGTTGTTAGACATTTTGCAGCTTTCTTGTAGCCAACAAAAGACTGTAGTCATTGTGTTTGTTTGTTGAATGACTAGAAATTACATATTGCGGTTGGCCATGGTGGAGAATGGTATCTTTGAAATGCAGATTTGTTTGAATAACCTTTTCTGAAAACCACTGTTTCTAAAATACTGCTTGTTTTTTGCTTTATTTTGTTTTAAAATGTTTTTTCTTTGACATTTCATAGAAAGTTGTCTTACCCAGGCATCTCCAAGCTGTAGTGATTGAAGAAAGTTTGTCTGTGGTTTGGACTGTTTTGTGAATTGGGCAATAATGTAAATCTTTCTGTCAACACAGATAGAGCCAACACCAATCACTGGATTCAGTGGAAAGTCAGGCAAGCGTGTGTGTGTGTGTGTGTGTGTGTGTGTGTGTGTGTGTGTGTGTGTGTATTGTGTGCCTTGGGCAAATTTTGCTTTTGAGTCACACCCTGAGTGGGAATAGAGCTTGTGGGGATGGGGTGTGGTAGAGGGGAACAATTTGGGTTACAGAACGATCCCCGGGGCAAGACGAGGGCTGGTTGATGCTTGATTGACATCTTCCTCCTCTCCTCTGTTGTTGCATCTGTGAAGGTGAGATAACTAACACTTTGATCGTTCTTATCGGTATACTGAGATTGGTGACCTCAGGTGATTCCCAGTATTGTTCGACCTGAGCAAAAGTTAAATCAGTCGGGTTGATTAAAAACACCCTTGTGGGTCCATATTTGTTACACAATTTTGAAATAATGGAAATGAAAACCGATAAAAATCATGATGATAAAACAACAGCATTTGCAGTCAAAATGTTGGTCATCATTACACAAAGAAAAACATGCATCCACCTACAGTGTTACTGCTGGTTCATAAAAATACTCCTTGACATAAAGTGATTGCTTCAGACATGTCCCATTACATATGCCTGTAGTCCACGAGGATATCCTATGCATGCTGGCCATGTGTGTTGATTCACAGGAGGAACAGCCACTTCAGATTTTCCACTGATAAAAAACAACCGTATCACATTTGGCCCTTTAAATTGGCCAGTCATCACCATACATTGTGCATTTTAAATGGGCTCCTCTGTCGTTCATAACGAGGTTGACCCATTTAATGCCATGCAGGAGGCATGCACACACACGCATGCACACGTCACACACGCATGCAGTAATCTCCAGGGATCTTGCACTCTGGTGAGATGTGAGGCTTTATCTGCTCACAGTCTTTTAAGTTTTTATTAGACAGGAATACCGAAGTGCACTGATTTTCATTTTGTGTATGTATGATCCAGGCTTCTTTGCTCACTCAGACATACATGTGCACCTTCCCACACAAACACACACATCTCCAAAGCTCTAAGCCTGCTCTCTATAATATCATGACAGGAGGTAAGGGAGTTGAATCATTACGTAATTATTATTCTTTCTCTCTTATACACACACACTGCCCTCACACTATGTCTCACCGCACAATTTGGCGGATTTTCCAGTTCTTTATTTTTTCCGTTTCTGATTAGAGCTGGTGATTTTAATCCCAGTAAGAATTCCCACAGTCTGCCTAATTCCTGTTTCTGCCTAAAGCCGGTAGGGGGTCCAGTAAGCTGCTAAACCCCCTGGCTATACACGCACATACACACCCATGAACTGACACACGCATATGGACACTCGTGTGCTCTCAATGGCGTAATGGTACAAATATATTTTCATGCACAGTCCATACATGCATATATGCACCTATGAACACACATACACTAGAGCATACTTTCATGCACACATATACTATATATGCACACACACACACACACACTCACAACCTCAGAAGCATACACTTCACTTGCACTCTCATAAGAGTTTAGATAGAGTACAGACAAATCCAAGAGAGTGAATGCAAAATTAATGATGAGAAAATCAAATGTTCTCCTTCTTGTCAAAGCTTTTCTTTTTAAATAAATGGATAAAAGAGGATGGAGTTACAAAGAGAAATGAAAGCGAAGTGTTATAGAACTGAAGGAGTTAAGAGGCAAGACTGAAGGAATTCATGTGGGATAAGATAGGTGGGAGAATGAGATGAATCAGTGTCCAAACAGAAGGAACTGTCAAGTTGTCTTCTATCAAACGCTCCCTCTAAGTACATGTCAAACAAATTAATACTGCCCATCAACTTTACATTTCGGGACCAATATTTTATAGTGTATATTTCTTATTCTTGTATGTAATTGCCCAAGAGTAGACAACGTGATGTCCCATTTAAATATGTCTGTGGCAGCACATGGTCCACCAGCCTGATGGTCTTGGTCCTGCAACAACATGTTGGTGCATCAATTAGTCATAACGGCACCAACAGGGGGCCTGGGGGTGGGAGGGTGTACAGTATTTGTTTGCTTGCGTGGTTCTGTGTGTGTGTTTCTTGTACGTGCATGTTCAACTTTGGCACACATTTAACACATGTATGCTTGTATGTGTTCCTGTACAGATACAACCATTGGAGTTGTGCCAGGAGAGGGTCTTTAGATCTTGTGTCTATTAGATTGCGTTTACCGACTTGAAAATTAATTGGATTGGCCTATGTGAAGTATTGGATATCAGCCAGTCACTGTTGAATCACTTGTTTTTTCTTTTCCATGCTGCCAGTATAAAATATACGGGAAAACACTAAGTTCATGTTATGTTTTGAACTTTCTTGGGTAAGAAATTGTCGAAACTTTTAGATATTAGCTCTCAAGATTTTCAGTGCAAAAGTGCAGTGTTTTCAGCTGTGTGTGTGTGTGTGTGTGTGTGTGTGTGTGTGTCTGTGTCTGTGTGGGGTCTAGGCCAGATTAACATAAACCGTATAATCTCTTTTACACATAATTTGTTTTTATGATATATAGTTCATTATATATAGCACATCTTTTTGCACCTTTACCCTCCCCCACAGTAACCCACTCACTTCTCATTTACTCCCTCAGACACGAGTGCGTGCATGCAAGGCATTTGTAACTCCTGCACATACACGCTAATGCACACCTGCACATAAGTACAGTACATGGCAGTGCT
The DNA here is from genome assembly GCA_031216445.1 of Lateolabrax maculatus. Classification (NCBI taxonomy): domain Eukaryota; kingdom Metazoa; phylum Chordata; class Actinopteri; order Acropomatiformes; family Lateolabracidae; genus Lateolabrax; species Lateolabrax maculatus. The sequence continues at coordinate 5,072,878 of CM062217.1, forward strand.
GTGTAGTAGCGTGCATGTAGTAAAGAATTCACACACACTCACTCACACCAAACGTTTTAATCTGTCTAAGCCATTTGCCTAATCAGCTCCCTCGCAGCACAATACCATTCATAGATCCACAGTAACCACACACACAGACACACACGCACAAAGCGGACTGAAACCGTCCAAACACTGGGCTTTGCTGGACTAGTAACAGCTTTCGAGCCCCTTGTGTTACAACCTGTTGTTGCCACGTTGCATCACTTCACACATCTTAGAGGAGATGAGGAAGAGGAGGAGGAAGAGTGGAAAAGAGGGTGAGAGGGAGGCGTGCAGAGTCTCCAGAGTGATCACATGACTTCAGTGTTCGTTTGTTCCATTTTTATCTGTCTTTTACGCGTTCGGTGACTATTTCCATCATTGTGGTTTAGAGCTTCTTTCAGAGCTCGCTCACATGGGGTAAAACTGCTTGTTGACTCTCAGTAGTTCTATCAGAGTGTCTGTCAAACCTTCTGTCTCTTTCTTTTGTTTTCTATATTATTTTGTAACTTTTTCTTTCTTGTCTCATTTAGTGAAAGCATAGTCATACTGTTGTGTGTGTGTGTGTGTGTGTGTGTGTGTGTGTGTGTTTGCGCACGCCCTCTCATGCTGTAAGTGTGTTTTTGATCCTGGAGACGGTTGAGCAGGGGGTTGTGTCAGGGTTTATTTCAGTAGCCATCTTGAGAGCTCAGGCATGAGAGATAGACAGGACTGATGCAACTTGGAGACACACAGACACACACACAGCATCACTAACACACGTAGATACACACACAAGTTCATATTGTAGGTAAACACGTAGAAAACACACACACACACACACACACACACACACACACACATACACACAGTGAAATACACACATTAAGACACAAAGACGTAGGCATAAATACACACATAAAGAAAGAGACACTGCATGGTTTTCTTGAAGGCCTAATTTGTTGAATATGTACATAATTGTGTTGGTACTATGTTTGAATTAAGTAAACATGCACATTAATAAAACAACAGAGTCCTGATGGCTAATTTGCAGCTTTCAGTGCTAATAAAGTCCATTGATCAGATTTCTGAAGAACCAGAATTACAAAGAGGATCTGAAGGAAGCCTAACAAGCACAGAGCCTAATACTTAATAACAGTCTAACCCACTGTTTTTCACTGAACTGCTAGTAACCATGAATAGTATATTAAATAATCTGCAGCCCACAGGTTGTACATTGCCATGCTGTGCTCTACTGTTCATTCATCATTCGTCACACCTCAATCACAGGCGTGGAGGTCTCATCTGAGGGTTTCATGCCTCTCAAAAATGCCTCAGTGACCAGGAGATGCCTTAAGGCAATAACGATGTAAGCCTGTATATGTGATCTTTGCCATTATGTAAGCGGGTAAACTGAAACCATGCCCATTGTTTATGTGACAACTCTACGTGGGTTCCAAGCATGTTCTGGGGCATTCTTGGAGAGAAATCAAAGCTTAATGCCATGAAATTAACTTTAGTCAGGCTACAGTACAACTGGCTGCAATTCCCAATGCTTAGATGTCATGTTATAGCGGCTGTGTAGATGGTAGCAGGTTGGCATGGTGCTTCAGGAGGCCTTTCCATATACAGAACATCACAAGAGGCAGCATGTGTGTTCTTGATGATACTTGGCCAACACACTGCTCTCACTTGCTGTAGGGATAGCTAATATGGAAAGGAATAAATCCTTCATTAGACAATGTTACAAATCCCTCATTACTTGATGTGGATCTTCAACACATGAACGCTGTACAACTTGTTGGTAAAGTTTGTTATTTTGTTAAAAAGAAAATTCTTGGATAACTGTAATTGGTTGGATTTTACCAAACATAATGCAATGTGCAGATGTTTAGGCCGCCATCTTTATGCATCTGGTGCCAGGGGACAGAGGGCACAGGACTTTGCCTTTAAGACCGATATTTTTGGAGTGGGTGTGATGGTTTAGATCCCTTTAAGAGCAGGGGATTAGGATGATGCTGATGCTTAGTGTCTTGGCCTGGGTGCCTGTGAGTCTTGCTGCCTCTGCCTATATGTCAGCTTCCACTGTGTGGGGCTGGCCTTTGGAGCCAGATTTGCTTGCTGCATCTGGCTGATGTGCACAGAGATTTCATGGTAGACAGAAAAAGAGGGAGAGAATGCAAACGGGAATGAGAGAGACCGTGTGCATGTGTGCGGGTGTGTGTGATGCATGTGCAGCGAAGCTAACTGGAGCAGGGTGTCCAGGATGCGTACACGCTTGAAGGCCTGGCTGCAGCCTTGTGATACAAAACATTCAGCATTGGTGTGTGTGTGTGTGTGTGTCTGCACGGCACGCATACGGGCAACTGCGTGGAAATGATGCATCAGTGACTCAGCTTCAGCTGTCAAATTTGGTGTGTGTGTGTGTGTGTGTGTGTGTGTGTGTGTGTGTGTACATGTGCATATTTACGTGAGCAAGTGTGACTGTGACTTGGATGAGCAGCAGGACTAGACAGCAAGCCGTCATCATATGACTGTCTTTTTTCCTGTTTTATCACCTGTCTATCAGCTGTCCATGTGATGCACAAACACTTTGAAGTAACATTAGATCAGACAATGTCAGGATTTCCATGTGTCATTGACCAACCCAAGTTGTTAGTGTGTGTCAGTGTAATTTAATGCTTTAGCATGCATGTTGTTAGTTTAACTACACACCAATGAATATAAACTGATTATATTAATAGTAACTCACTCTACACCCTGTTTGTAAAAGTTTTAATATTTACTTACTTGGGTCAGGTAAAAATTACCTTTGACACAGGAAGTGATGTGTTTTAAGTTTTCTGGAAACAACTTACTGTCAAATTTAAGAGAATCCGCATAGTTTGCCTGAAGGAAAAACAAATGTCACAATCTTGTCCAGCGCAGTGCACAGCAATAGAAATGTTATCAGCTCATTGTCTTTCTTCTTCACTGTTTCCCAGGTCAAGCTGGCCAATGCCGGGCCCGTCGTGGACATCTGGTGGCGGTAGCAGCAGCAGTGTGTATGTGAGCTTGGCCCCCGGCGCCTAGCCCATGTCCAGCCCATAATGCCGTCGTCCACACGGAAAGGGGTGCCAAAGGACCCCGAGCTGGCTGACCTCTTCTTCAAAGATGACCCCGAGGATGTCTTCTGTGATCTGCACGAGATCGGACATGGCAGCTTCGGGGCCGTCTACTTTGTAAGTGCCAATTCACGATTTCGCGTAATTTGGCTTCAACAGGCCGTGAAGGTTCTTGAAAGTCCTTGAAAGAGTTTTGAACATGAATTGGACTTCATCTAAAGTAGAATTTAACCACTCAGTAAATGTCCCCTTTTGAAGTAATTTCGACGAGCTCCTTGGTCGGATTGTATATGACATGAAAAAATGGTCTTCAAGCTGTTGTCATGGCCATGTTATCAGGACATTTCTGATGATAATTAATCACACTTAACACCATTTGATGAGTTAGCAACTCTGACGACATTGCAAGTAAAGTTTCAGCATTTATCAGCTGAATCTGGCTGGACCTTGAAGGAATTGAGAGGTTTTTAACATTACTGGCTTGTGGTAGAATAACAAAGAGGTTGTGGTGATGCAGGTGGGGGTGAAATGTATTGGCTGTTGATTTAGCCTGAATTTCACAGTTCAGAAAGAAGGACAGCATGTGAACTAAGGGCTGGACCGTTTAAGAAGTCATACTACCATCAAGCAAGAAGCTCTGAGCCCTTTACTACATGATGATTGTTAGTACACAAATATAGCTTTGATTTATTTATTAACTAGTTACCCTACACATTCAGTTATCGGTTCACTCATTTGTACACATGTTGTAAGTGTAGCCCGCTGCATTACGGCTCTCTGAGTGGAGACAGATTCCCTCTCAGCACTTTCTCTGTAGCCTTTCTTATTAATCTCATCATCACTAATTACTCATCAAGCCTTTGATTCTAAAGCTGCGTGAAGGGGGGTTGAAAGCATGCCGCATCTCTCTGCTCTCTCTTCAGTTCTTATTCCTCTTCAGTTCATTCCTCCTCTCCTCTCCTCCAGATGCAGGGCTGGGGGTGATAAGCCTCCTCCCTCCTAAGACAGCTGTTCTCTTGGTATAGAAAAGCTGAAGCTGTCGATAGTGGGGCAGGATTTTCCATGTCACACACACACACCCACACACCCACACACCCACACACCCACACACACACACACCCCAATACATCATTAGAAGCCCTAGTGTCCATGTCCGTCTGACTAACAGGCTCCAGTGTGTGTCTAAAACCGGCCCTGATGCCAGCACCGGGCTCCCTGACACACTTACACTGTCCGCATTACGACTGGTACACTGCTAGTTTTAGTGAAAGTAGTCCGTGGCTCGGGTTAGATAAACATAAACATTTTCTTTACAGTTCAAATACTGAAACGACCGATATGTTAACAAGTGTAAGAGGATGCATGTCTGTATAAAGCAATAACACAGCATAATGACGTTGGTGATTGTGCTACTATAACAAAACCATAAATATAGAAATTATATGTATTTCAAAATCGTGGCATTTTTAATCTACTAAACGTGCTCAGATTTATATATATATATATAGAGAGAGAGAGAGAGAGAGAGAGAGAGAGAGAGAGAGAGAGAGAGAGCTGATACTTTATGATCGATCGTGTTGCATTTTCAGCTTTACAATGAAGAGCATTTTCCATGTTGTGTCCATGTTCAGTCTTTCTATAAACTTTTTTTATCTGAAAAACATTCAGACGAGGCGAACCCCTGAGTGGTGTCTGCAGTCTTCATCTCACACTGCATATGGTCCCAATAACTTCCACAGAGAAGACTGCATTTGGCCTGAGAGGCCAAATGCAGGGCAAAAAAAGAGCTGCAATTCATTCCCTGCGGCTCATTAGGCTTATTGCTAATTATTGATGGTGTCTGACATGAACATATCAACATTTATATCAATCAGAGCTTCTCTCATCTGGATTTTGGCAGATGGACAGTGATTAACAGTGACAGATGTTTAAGTAAGAAAATTAAGTCAGTGTTGATCAGCCAAAGAAACTAAAAGAAACATGGGAAAAACAGTAGCTGCCCCTGTGAATGCGTGCATATTCTCTAGGCTATTACTGTATATGCATGCATAGTCAAAAAAATTATGCAACTGTATGTGCATTCATAGTTTATGCATGTGAAGACTAAGGAGGAAGTCCATTATAGAAAAGAACAAGGGGAATTCCCCCTTCTGGGTATGCATGCACATTACCTAGGGCTTTGAACACACTGTAGTGTATGGTGAATGAATTAGACTCTTGTAATTATTGATACCCCCTTTTCTTCAGCAATGACAATTAGCCTCAATGTATTTCAGTGTTACATGATTTTATTTCTCTCGTCTACAGCCATCTATCTATACATTACCGCAGAGGGAACGGCTATTATGCACGAACTGAAAAGCAATCATAGGGATCAAATGAATGTGAAAAAAAGTCAAATGGGAATACTCTGTTGCCTGCTGTTACTGTAATTCCATTTGAATCTCAACATGAAATTCCCATTCATTTGTAAGTGGGATGAAGCCCGAGATAAGGGCTTAGGCTGAGCTGCGGCGTAGCTGTCCATGAGGCCAAATGCCTTTGAGGTTAACACCGCGCGTTTAGCATGGGCATGTGGATGTGGAGAGACAACTCAGACACTTACAGTAGCTGCACAATAACCACACGTCACTTACCTGCAGGTTTCCTCTAATCACACAGCCGAGTGCTTTGATCAGGAGGACATTTGTTTAAATTCAAATGAGAGAATCTGTTTCTGTCGTGTCACACAGTTGTAGATGTATTGCTTTGTGCTTCCATTATGATGTTTTGCATGCATTGAATTTATCCGCCACCTCTGAATCCGCCGTAAGACATTACATGAGTTGGTAACATTTTACTTTAACCCCCCTAGTTAGCGTTCATAAGTAGTATATAAACATGCAATACGTGGTTTATAACACACTATAATGAAGTTGTAAGCAGATGTAAATGTTAACTTTAACTCCTCCTGTGGGCACCCATAAGTGGAGGCTGGAGTGTTAACAGATAATGAATGACAATATAGTAAAACACAGTTGTAAGGATTTAAAATATCACTTCATGGGATAAGTTATAATCGTTGACAAATACTGTGCTTTTATAAAACGTGATAAAACATTAAAATGTGCTTACATCTGTGTACAACTACATTATTGTACTGCATGTGATGCTTTTATAAAAGTGTTTGAAACATGATTTAACATTTTTAATTTAAAAAAAGCCGTAAGTAGTTACTCTGCTTTCTCAGGAATATGGGTTGTTCTAAAGTAATTTCACATACAACAAAAAAAAATACTTTCCTATCCAGTGTGTTACCTCTCTACAGTGTGTTATATGAATCCGTGTCAGTTTCTAATGTGTTGATAGAAGCAAAATAGGGGTTTCTGGCACAACTTCACCTTCTTCCAAGGTGCATTGAGAATAGATAAAACATCTGAAGGGGTCAAAACTACAGCAACACTTGTAGTATATGGAATAATTTTATTGTTAGACCAACGGGATTCTGGGTCATCAGGGTCATCCAAAAGAAATCCTGTGATGTCTTGTGGGAGGATTGCGGTTTTTATGCTTGTGAAAGTTGTCTGTCTATACATTTTTCAAGACTTAACAAGAATGTGGTCTCTCATTTTTTTTTTTTTCTCTAGGCACGTAACTCCTACTCCAACGAGGTGGTGGCCATCAAAAAGATGTCCTATAATGGCAAGCAGACTACCGAAGTAAGAAAGACTATCACATTCAGGAGCACATGCCAAGCTTTGCCTTCAAAACCAAGGTGCCACTGTAAATACATCACCACAATTTGGTGGCTGTGCCTCTGAACCATTTGTGGTTCACCATATCAACAAGCTCAAGGTCAAGTGGTTATTTGGTTAGGCCAAAGTCAGATAACATTTACTTCTCTATTGCGTAACATTAAGGCAAGAGGTCAAAATGCAAAAACAGCAGTCTCTAATTATGTCATTCTCTAATGACACCAAAGCTTGACACTAGCTTGTGAGACTGTGAGATGACTCATTTGTGGTGGGAAATCACCCGAAAGGAACAAAAACACTGTGAATATAATTAATAACTCACCATCAGATGCAAAGTTTGGAACAAACAGCCTCCCCCAAGCAAAACCACTGAAAAAGGTTCAGGCACAAGCGTACTTCAGATGGCATCCTGTGTTGTCACAGCTTATACTTCAGCTGAACTCCAGCCCACTTCTCCGTTGTTAAGTAAACTTTCTTTTTTTAATATAAATCTGTGAGTGATGGTTTGCATGACATTGTCAGGCTGTTCCTAACTGGCTGACACTTTTATTTGGTATATCAACTCTTCTGGTAATTTTTTTTTCCAGTGTCTTAATCAGTTTATATTTATGTTTGTGCAGTGCTATTAAAAGACGTTCCTGTCTGTATACAATGGTGTATAAAAAACAGTCTACCTGTGTGAGTGGTTACTACTGTGAGGCCAGCTGTGCCATCGCAATTAAAGTCACAGCACTGCCCACCTAAGTGTTACTGTGATTGTACCTGTAGTGTGTAACCATCTGTGTGTCTGAATTTGTTTTTGGCAGAAGTGGCAGGACATCATTAAGGAGGTCAAGTTTTTGGGACAGCTGCGACACCCAAACACAATTGAGTACAAAGGCTGCTATTTGAAAGACAACACTGCCTGGGTGAGTGGATCCTTCTCCACGTCTCATTTTGTCCGAGCTGCACTCTTTGTTTCAGTCTTGCAACATAGTTAATTTTTCTTTTTTCCTGCCCAACTGCTTTTTCTGATTCTTTTCCTCTTCCTCTTTGTCTTTGTTTTTGTTTTCCCATTGCCTACTACTGTTTCTATGCACATGTTGTAATCAGTACCACATCCATTGCAGACATCATGATGTGATCACTCTGCAGACGAGAACAACTTCACAAGTTTTCACAAAACCTGACCTGAAGCTTTGTATTTAGGATGTTTTCTGATGGAGCGCACACAGTGTGAATGATCACTGATTCAGCTGTAAATGTGTTCTGTTTCAGTTGGTGATGGAGTACTGCCTGGGCTCCGCATCAGATTTACTAGAGGGTAAGTGTGTTTGTTATGTATAATGTGCACATACACATTTAATCATTTACAATTTTAAAACAGTTTTTTTCAATTGTCAGTATCAGGGTTAATTTTAACATTTTTCCAGGAAGTCACTGTGCCTGGCCGAGAACTAGTCTCAAAACCCTCATAAAAACCAAGACTTGTTGTTTTTATAGTCAGGTTATTATGCGGAAGATATAACGTGTCTTAAAACCCATAAAAACTCAAGTTCTGTGGTTGTTTCCTGTGGTTATTTGTTATCATTTAGACATGCTTCATACATGCTTGGTGTGAATACATGTTTCAGGTCAATCACTGCAGCAGTATCAATGATAATACACCATGAATGTAGAACGTACTCCCTCGTAATAACCTAATGTGTTATTTTAAGCACCTATTTGAGTACTCATCACTGATGTAGATGGCCTGGGTTTGGGACTTAAGCCCTTATGAAATTTCTCAGTCATAGATCTGCTATGACCTTTTGCTTTGGCACGTAGTCCCTCTGTTACTGCAACAGTCCACAGGGAGCCAGCGTAGGAGCCCATCTCACAACTGTGTTCATGTTTTCCATATGGTAGATGCCAAGGGAGTACCTTGTTATTGCAGGTTGCAGCAGGACAGATTGGTATTTTTATTACTAAAACTGTGATGTTTTCGTTGCCAAGACCTTGATCAGACATTAAATCTGCACTTCATAATTATATGCAGAAGCTTTATATATTATGTAGGCTTTTGTGTAATAGTGTTATAGGTCATGAATATATAATTTATGTATTTTACTCATTTCCACTGTACTTATTTATCCCCAAGTTCATAAGAAACCACTCCAAGAGATGGAAATTGCTGCCATTACCCACGGTGCCTTGCTAGGACTGGCTTACCTACATTCCCATAATATGATTCACAGGTGAGTCAGTTTGTTTCCTTGCTCCAACATTTCCCAACAGGAACATTCAGAGACTTTATCAAAAACACGATAAGATGAGATGAGAAGCACTCATCTTCTCCCTTTATTGCAGCGTTAACTAATTAAGCTGTACTCATCCTTCTTGAACATTGTTATCTCTCTGGTGTCCACAATATTATCTTTTATGGGAGACAAAAATGATCGACATCCAACAATGGCGCCGTCCGAATCCTTTTGACTGCTCTGTGTTATCACAGGTCTCATATATTCATTTTAATGGGTTTTATGCCATTTTTAAATTCCTGCAATGATATCCATAAATGGACCACACCAGTGACCAGTTTGTCAAAATCAAGGGAAAGACGTAATGTGTAATACATCCTTGAAACTGATGTGGTTCCTCTGGCCTGCAATGTTATATATGTTCTTTTCACATGCTAACTCTCTTCACCCACCTCTCCCCATCCAGAGATGTGAAAGCTGGTAACATCCTGCTGACTGAGCTGGGTCAGGTCAAACTGGCCGACTTTGGCTCTGCCTCCATTGCCTCACCTGCCAACTCCTTTGTGGGAACACCTTACTGGTCAGTATAAGCAAGACAAGACATAGACATATGGTAGGGCACAACACAGGACTACATGTCCTGAGAAGACAGACATGAACTGGAACATTTTTGTTATTTATTTTGTTTATTTCTTTAGCTTTCTGTTGTATAGAAATTACAAATTGTTTTGCACAACTTTGTTGCTTTTCTGGCTTTTTTGTTTGTTTTTGAAGTATGTAGGTTCTCGACATTGTTGCCATCATGTTGCAGTGATTTTTGAATTTTGACACCTGAATCTGTTGTTGGCACACAGATGTGTATCAATCGAGAGCACTTTTCATGCACCACATTACATGTTAGTCGTGTGTCTGAATAACCACCTGAGTCACTTTAACATAAAAGTCACATCAGCAATTCGTGAGAAGGAGAATTAGGGTATTGTGCTGTGAGAAGACGGGTAAGAGTGCCTCACACTCAAGATGGTCATCACCGATGTAGCCTGTGAGAGAACACGTACTTCATATCCTATCATGTTCTCCAGCAGTGACAGCACTCACTCTTGCACACTAGATGCCAAATATTTTCTGTAATAGTCCTGTCATATCTAAAAGGACCTTTTACGTATTTGAACTCTTTGTCTGAATGACAAAGACAGCACTCAAGCAGCTTGATGAGCCCAGTAATATTACATATTCTGAAAAGGACTTAAGTTTATGTCTCAGGACAGCCAATCTATTATGTAATGTCACAGAAGCCACTATAATGTCCTCCCCTTTACCTCTCATGTAGAAACCATCAGTTCTGCCTTACCCAACATAATATTCACTAACGCACTTTGATGGTGAATGAAAATCATTGCATAAACATCTGGACCAGTGCTGGACTATAATGATACCAAAAGCCAGCTGCACACAACTTTGTCTCACTGGTCATGTTAAATTCACAGACACACAAGTTGGCACACAGAAACACACATATATTTCAAGAACTGAGCTGCTATCACAGCATACCAGAGTCTTTAAAAGCTCCGAGAGGCTTAGCAGATTATAACATTTTCATGGATTTTTCCCCATACTTAATAAACTGTGTGTTTGTGTGTGCATTTGCATGGGTGTCTCTCCGTCTTTAGGATGGCCCCAGAAGTGATCCTAGCCATGGACGAGGGTCAGTACGAGGGCAAGGTTGACATCTGGTCCCTGGGGATCACCTGTATTGAACTTGGTGAGCATACACCTACTAGTCAAAGACTGCATTTATTGGCCCTTTCAGTCAGAAATTCCTCAGATTTAAGCTGATTACAAATTATTTGTGAAACAGGAGGACGAAACATACGTCTTATTTGTTCCTGAGTACTTTTGAGACTTTGAGTCTGCCTCGTCCAAGAAGAAGCTGATTGCTGATTGTGAAATCTCTCCTTCTATCTCTGACGATGCCATCTTTCGTGTTTTTAGCGGAGCGTAAACCACCCTTGTTCAACATGAATGCCATGAGTGCCTTATATCACATCGCACAGAACGACTCTCCCACGCTACAGTCCAATGAGTGGTGAGTTGAAAACACACCTCCTAAATATTACCATTTCTTTCTTTTTTTATGCTTTTCAGTGTCTTTTTGAGTCCTTTTTGTTTAAAAGCATTGACTTTTCAGAATGCTGTTCAATATGTGTTCAGCCACAAAACAACAAAAATGGTCATTTAATTGAACTAAAGAATTGTCCACCAACCAAAAGAATCCAGTGAGACTGCTGATGCAGTACTTCCAGTCAACTGTGAATATTAAAGCCCAGTCCGATCTTTGCTCAGTCAGGGTAAGACATCCCTGTGTTAATCTACACAACCTGTGATCCCTGCGACAAACCTTGTGCAAGGTCACACTCTTAAGTCTCTTATGTAATTACCTGGGCAGTCTCTACCAAAGAAATACTGTGTAAATACCCACACCACCCCTGCTGGGCTGTAAGGCATATTTTATAGTATAACAACATCACAACAAAGCAGTGTGATTATTCAAATATTATTCTAGTAGTTAAAACATTTTCTGTGTTTGCCATACTAACTAGGATGTTTCTTTGTACACAGACTCACTGTTCCTAACACATTATGGGAAAAAAACCTTCCTTATGCAATGCTTTATGCTGCTTTCAGCCTCACAGCTTATGATTGTAGATGCTAATAGATCCTCTAGAGACTGTCCTTCCAGACATCAAAAAACTTTAAGCAATTCAATTTAGGCCAGCAGGTTTTAAACAGCTCTTTGCTGTGTCTTCGCAACAGCATCTCACCCACAGTGTTGAAAGTGCAAATTTATTTCAATTAAGACTTGTTGTGCTACTGGATATCATCATGAAATATTATATATAAACATTCATAACATCGTGGGTGTTCATTGTTGCTTGGAAGACTCCTTTTTATGAAGATTTATTATTTTTATAAACAAGTTATTTGGGATACCTTGAGCAGGAATGTTAATACTTATTGTATACTCTACACTAGCCACTATACCCTGGCTAATTTATATATTCTCAACTAATCAGCAAATATTCCAGTACACATACAGTATCCTTATGTTAGTGCGTAGTTAATCACTCCACATAATCATTTTACATGCACATGTACTCAGTATGAGCTTGCACAAACCTAGAGATAAAGGTTGAGGGAATATAAGGTAAAGTAATAAGGTAAAGTTGGGCACTGTAGCAGTGTAAATGTAATGAGGGATCTAAATTGTAAAGATGTAAAATGTTACTAGCAGGAAATAAGTGAGGCAGCAAATATTCCAAGGTTCCTGCTCACACATTGCATGTGAGGTGCGAGTCTCTTGGGGCAAACAACACTCATCAAATATTAACCCTATGTTTGATGTGCTCCCTGTAATTTACCGTTGTTTGTGTGCTTCTTTCATGCTATCACTACTATGGTATGAAAGTGAAGTGTGTGGTCCTAAACATGCAGGGTCGTGTCGGTGTTTGCTCCTTTTCATATGTTGCAAGAATGTGTATCCTCTGCAGAGCCAAGGCGAGGGGCTGAATGTGGCTCTCTGCTTGTCTCAGAGCAGCCTGAAGGCATCAGTGGCCTTCCTGCGTCTTCCACCGAAGCTCTCAATTAAATAACAGTTTTACCACCTTTAAAAGAAAGCGCATAGCGTGGGCCCTGACAGAGAGAAAGTCCTCAGAAACACGAAGCAGGAGGAGTCTTTTTAAGTTTGAATTTGCTGCTCATGCCTGTGCTCGGAGAACGCCTGTTGTAAAATTAGCATCGGTTTCTAGCAGCGTGCCGAGGCGAGCGATTGTGTGGGGCGGTGCAGGGCTGTGGTATTTTTGGAGGAGCTCCATTGGCCTGAGGCGTTGAGCAACATCCCGCCAGATGAGACTAGTAGAGACATCAGCTCCATAGTGTACCCTCAGTACGCACACACACACAAGGCCACACTGTACACACATTGGCATGACACACAAGTGCACTCATGGACCTTGGCTAATGACAGAGGACGTTAGATATAGAGGTTGAGGAGGAGCTAGGTGCTGGATATGTGCACTTACTGACCCTACAGTGACCGCGAATGTGCATATTCACTATCAAAATCTTAAATTGCCCCACAGGCTACTTTATTTTAACGACCCAGAGCAGCCGCCAAAACACACAGCGTTACATATACTGTGTTATCATGAACTTATTTTTAGATCAGTGTCAGTGGCACGGTGTTCCACAGCTCCAGTGGCCCATATTTTTATTGCTCCACATATTTACATAATCCATATATGGTTCATATATGGGGCTACACTGAGAGATTACATAGGATTGTTCTGGTTTAACTCATTGATATGATGAACGCAGCACAACAGAACAAGAGATTACTCGTCACGTTAAACATTCATTGACAGGAAGGATAGTAGGTGTGTCTGAAGGCAGCCTATCATTACATCATCACTGCTATTTCTGTGCAAGTTATTCTGATTTCAATATGTTTGTTTGAAAGGGGAAGCATTGACCTCCATCTCACTCTCCTCTTTACCCAGGTCTGACCCTTTCCGGAGCTTTGTCGACTACTGCCTACTGAAAATTCCTCAGGACAGACCCTCGTCAGGGGAGCTGCTACGAGTGAGTGGGCTGTCTCTGTAATCCCCCCAGCTGTGACCTCACTTCCTGTCTCAGTCAGTCCCTGAGCCATGTGGATGAGTCATTCCCACCCACCCACGGCTCCCTAATACGCAAGCATATACACCGTGTCTTCTTCAAGCACCCCGCTGAGAATTGCTTATCCTTTCTCTTCATTTCTTTGTGAACTCTATTTCCTGTGCCGTGCCTCGTAGCCATGGTCCTTAAGGGCACTATAGAGCTGTGTGTATTCTCTGCTTTCACATGAATCCTTTGATTAGGGTCCAACAGATAAGGGTTTTTATATGCTGATGCTGCCGATTATAAATACAGTTATTCAGTGTCTTTCCATTTGTTCCTTGCATGCCAGAAAATGCGCAAAATAAGAAGCAATTAGGGATTTCCTCATAATGTTATTCTTGACTGGTCATGCCTCTATTGATGGTTAAACAAAAAGAGAGATGAGCGGAAATAAGGGGAGAGAGGGAGAGATGAGGAAGGACATGCAACAATTGTCCCCGGCTAGACGTAAACCAGGAACGTCAGGGTTTGTGATTGGTGCCTAAAACCCTAGGCCACCAGGGTGCCCCATACTTTTGTTGTCTTATGACGAGGTCCACTTAGTTGGACCTTTCCAAAGTTTTTGGGGAAAAAAAGTACCTTTTTTAGAAGATTTTTTTTGTTAGTAATCAACCTTACTGCTCACAATTTTGATGATGTTGTCGCATGTCACCCTCCCTCCCTCTCTTCATGTCACTCTCCACTGCCATCTGTCAAATAAAAGGCAAAAATGAACCCATGAAATACAAGTATAAAACTAAAAATGCAGCTGCAAGTTAGCCTTAATGATGACATTTCTTTTAGCCATCCTGCCCAATAACACCCCACAAACACACAATGAACCTGCACGGTGTTAATCCGTGTGTGTTCTTTGTGTTTGTAATTGAGGAGTTGATCTTTTTGTTTGTGTGACCAACAGGTAATCCTATTGGCCCACTAAGAGTTTTATGTTCTTGATGATCACGCTCAACAGTGCGGGAGCTCGAGCGGGAGTTTTCACACCTGCCTCACCTTAGGGAGGATGGAGGGGAGACGTGGGGTTAGGTAGCAGTTAAATAAAGGGCCCTGAAGTGTCGTCTGGATATGATCGACATTTAGACTGGAATTCACTCTTCCCAACACCCCTGACCCAAATCCTGGCCAAAAAACCATTAAAGAGGGATAAGTACTAAACAGACTTTGGATCAGTGTCGAAGGGGCTGCTTTATAGTGAAGGGCTTGGGGGGTGGGGGTGTTGGCTTATGATTAATACCCCACTTTCTCTTCTCAGACACACACAAAATCACTCTTTCATTCAGTGCACACACAGGCACATACCCCTCCAAGCTCTTTAAAGGGGAAATCAGGTCACTAAGCTGGGGGCCTTGAGCTATCAGCGTTCTGGCTTCAGGTTAAACACGTTCTCTCCCTGTATATACCTCATTCAGAGTAATAGTAATTATATACATAATGAAATAATAACCTCTCAGTGACCTCCTCCCATAAGTACCCATCGTTTAAGCAAAAAATACTCTCTTGAACAGTTAAAAATAGCTCTGGGTGTTGTTTGTTTTATGGTGTATGTCTTTTTTTAATCCCATAAATTATCTAGCAAACCGCAGATATTTCCAGTGCAACAGCAGTTTCCGAGAGCACAAGAGGATGTGTTCAGATTGATTATTTGCCCCGACCAACAGTCCAAAACCCAAAAATAATTACATTTACATTAATATAAAACAGAAAATCTGCAAATCTTCACATTGGAGAAGATGTAACCAGTGCATGTTTGGCATTTTTCCTTGATAAATAACTTAAAGGATGAATACATTATAAAAAATGTACTTTCTTGCCGAGAGTCAGATGAAAAATGTGATGCTATCAGTACGTTAAATATGTAGCTTCGCTTAGTTTAGCACAAAGATTGGGAAGAACAAAAATCTATCTTTCTGGGGATTGTCACTACTGCTTCTGTATATGCTTTATAAGTAAACAAGATAGACTAAAGCAAAGTGGATACACCAATTAAATTATAATAATATGTTTGAGGATACCTAATGGAAAAAATCTCTGAGGATGGATCAGTCCTTGTGGCTACAGTAGACATACAAGGGAAGGGACTGAAGCTGCAGAGGAAATGCTGTCGCGTCTTCTTAACACCAACTTTATAATGAGGAAGAATCCTGGAGATAACTTCTCACTGGTCGATGGGATGGAGGTGGCCAACCACCCACACTCTGGTGTAGGTCCGTCAGAAAACGGGACAAATCACTCTCATCTCTATTTTCAGAGCGTGATGTCATTCCCCCGTGTCCTGACTAACCCATTACACCAGCATCGGTCACATGGACAGGAAGGTGTGCAGAGAAAGAGAGCTGGAAATAGACCTAAAAATATAGTTTCTTTTTTACATTTTTTTGATACAGTAATATACTTTTAGTCCTGCACTCTGAGGTTGCTTACATTTCAGCCTTATAAGCCCACAATATTTTATGAATGAGAGTGACTAAGAGCAGGTGTGAATGTGTGAGTGGTGGAGTGGGTGGAAGCGCAGGGGAGAGAAGATGTTGTGTTTTTGTTTTATTTTCATCGTGATGTCGGTACAGTTAATTGCCAAAAATAATACATAAATAAATAAAACAACACATACATCTTCACCACCTCATTCTTACCTGACCCCCACCAGCCCCACATACCCACTCTGACCTGCTGGTTATGTAACACAAAATAGATAATTACATAAATGCATCCTCCGTCAAATTACAGAAAGGTTGTTTTTTTTACAGTAGAAGTGGTCACAGTTTGGAAATGTGATCTAAATGAGTTTCGCTAGTCAGTTTAGTATAAACTGTTAGAAAAATCATCAAATAATCATGTTTTTAAAAAGAACCTTTTGTGATTTAATTTTTCTTGCTGTGGGAAAATGCACATTGCGAATATCCAGTGTGTTTACGATGGGGTCCTATTATACTACTTGTCTTCCCAAAAACCAAACCAAACCAGAACAAATCCAGATTTGAAGAATGAAACTTAAATCAATTATCAGCATATTACATGGTTGTTTTTGTTTCATGATGTAATTTAATTGAAGCTTTTGTTAACTTGTTGCCGAGGCAAATACAGTTAAGACATTATCTTTTTGGAATGAAAAGAATTAAGAGTATTTATGAAAATCGATTTTATGGACAATCATACACAGCTCCCATGTGTTCAGCGTACTAGAGGATGCTGGGACTCTTACAGCAACTGAGCAACCTACAGGCGCCCTCTAGTGTTCATCACAGTTGTGGAGCTCATTGAAATACACTGAAAGAAACGGTTTAAAAGATCTTCTAAGAGGAACATCATTCCAGCATTGCTACATTTCTGTTTGACCTTACTTTCCAAATACATGTTCATTGTCTGGTATAAATATTTTGATTAATAAGTTAAATTGATTTAAATTGTATGGCATGAGGGATTAATGAATTTAATCAGAGTACTGTATATGAAAGTATATTAATTTAATTTCTAAACCACTTGTTCCCTCCTTCTACCCCTCTTTAAATAACTTCTAACCCAACTAACTAACTCACTTTCTCCCTCTTCCCCTCCGTGCAGCATGATTTTGTGCGTCGGGAACGCTCGCCGCGCATTCTCATCGACCTCATCCAGAGGACCAAGGATGCGGTGCGTGAGCTGGACAATCTGCAGTACCGCAAGATGAAGAAGATCCTCTACCAGGAGAAACACAACGGGCCCATGGGAGAGAGCCAGGAGGAGGAGGAGGTAGGGTTAATGTAAAAGATAAAGGGAAGTTGACTGGAAAGAGTCCTAAGTGAAATAATACAGAGAGGAGAATTATAAAGCGAGTCAGGAGATAAACAGGACATGAAACCAGTCGATCTCCATTTAAATTCTCTTCCCAGTTCTCTAACTTTCACCTCAAAGAGAAGTCTAAACAAACGGGACACACAGGGTTCAGCAGCAGAAACAATAATAGAGCCAACTGAGACAACCGTCAGTAAAATAAAGATGATTAATAACCAGGTAGTCTGCTAAAAAGCAATTATCAACAGTCAGGCAGGCACAGGTTACACACAGCAGTGTTGGCTGCAACTAATTGTTAATCATTTTGGTTATAAAATGTCTGCCCAACAGTCCTAACCCCTAAGATATTAACTTTATATTGATATTAAACAGAGAAGTCTTCATGTTTGAGAAGCTGGAACCAACTATTTCTTAACATTTTTGCTTCAAAAATGACAAACAATGAATCAATTAGTAAAATTGTTTGATGAAAAATTCAACTTAACAAGTAATCAAGCTGTCTATTCAGCTCTACCGTGGTGTATCAATTTCTAATTGTAATGTAGCACTTGTATTACACTGCAGTGACATAGTTTTTTTACTTTATTTGAGTCAGCATGCAGGATTCTTCAAGCTCAGATTCACAGCAGGGTGAGGACAGGTTTGTCTGCAGTGATGTTAATGAAACCCCAAGGAGGCACTTAGTATCAAAGGGGGAGAAACCACATACAGTACTTTTTTCCAAAGTGTCCTTCTTAACTGCTCTTTTTTCAGTTCTAATAAGGTTAGAAAAACAGAAATACAGCTGATGGCTGCTCACAGCAGTCCAGCACTTTGACATCACAACAAACAGGAGCCTTCCTCCTGCAGCCACAGTAGCCTGACATTGAGATGAAATGTCCCTTAGTTGACCTGGCCTGAGGCAGCATGAACAGGCAGCCGCAGTAGTGTCATCCTACACCACGTGAAGCAATTCAGAGCAGCCACCAGACCTTACTGCAACAAGATGCCACTAAAGGCTTTACCGAGAAAACCTGCAATCCCAAACCTTGTTTTCTGGTTGAGGGGGAAGATACAGAGGCAGATTATAACATCCTAACATAGTCTGTTACTGCAGATTTTACTGAATGATCTGCTGCACCTGAACGCTGTGCAGTTAGATTCCCTTTATCTATCATGTACACACACACACAAGTGGCCTTCGAATGTGAAAACATCTCAGTTAGACCGATGGGCTTTAACATGAGAATTGATTCAGGTGAATGATACAAACACACACTCACATCTGAACCATTTGAGGTTAACAGGCAATTTAGAATGACTTTGTGTGTAATACAATCTAGAGGTCATTTGTTATTTTCATTGTACTCAGGTGACTACAAATTATATCATTAAATGCAGAGGCCTGTGT
Source organism: Lateolabrax maculatus (assembly GCA_031216445.1). Lineage (NCBI taxonomy): Eukaryota > Metazoa > Chordata > Actinopteri > Acropomatiformes > Lateolabracidae > Lateolabrax > Lateolabrax maculatus. Next base: position 5,091,806 of record CM062217.1, read on the forward strand.
TTACTGGGGGTGAAGGGTACGGGAGTCAACGCGTGTACATTTGAGTGTTCATTTGTGGAAACGTGTGTTTACGAATATGTGTTTGTGTGGATGTCCACTTGCAGGACAGTGAGGCAGCCAGCTGCAAGATGAACAGCCTGGGCAGCAACCACTCCATCCCCAGCACCTCGGTCAGCACGGGCAGCCAGAGCAGCAGCGTGAACAGCATGCAGGAGGTGCTGGACGACAGCTGCTCCGACATGACCATGATGCACCCCCAGGACTACAGCAGCACCCTGGACTCCTCCCCACACACCAAGAAGGTAAAGGTCGGGGGGTAAGGGGTTGATGGTAGGAGGGAGGTGGTGAGTATTTAGGGCTGGAGTACAGATTCAAAGTCGCACCATATAAAAACCACAGCTGGGAAAGCAGTGTGAGCAGTTCTCAGTGGTTCCCAAAATCTTTTGTCGGATGAGATGAGCTCAAGTCCCCTTTCATTGACACCAGCTGTCATGTGTTCATCTGAATGTAGTTTAAACTGGACATAATTTAACACTATTAATAATATAAAAGGGGACAATATTTTCATGCATTTTTATTCATCTAAGAAGCCATATTTAGACTTCTGTGCCTGCTTAGTTTTCACAAACTCCTCAATAAAGTAGACGGTGTTAAGGTGTTTCAACTAATTTACATTGGTGAGGCATCTACCACAGCAGGGTATGGGATCTATACAAAGTTGTAAATACCATCTTTACTGCACCATAACGTGATGTCAGCCAAACAAAAAGACAGTAAGCCATGAGAGCGGCAGAGTTAAGACATGTACTTCAGTCACCGCTCATTATGATGCCAAACATTTTAAAGTACTGGTATTGGTTGAAAACTGCATTTGAAATTGAGTATGGGTGACAGAATAAAATACTTGTAACAATACAAATGTAGCAGCTCAATCTTGGTTGCCCTGTAAGGACAGGTGTTATACTGGTTGCAGTGACCTCGGTTTGATAGTTATTTTGGCTTATCAGAGCATATTTCTGTTGGTCAGGTGGCAGCGGTTTACAAAGGTGACGCTTCACTTTTATATCATTGTGTGAACCCACTGACTCATCAGGACACCAAGAAAGTTTGATATAGAAATAGGTTACAGGTTTAGCTCCCAGTTAAAACTCTGCTATGCCTTGTTCTCCTGAAAACATCAACTCACAGTATGATTTCCCCGTTGGTGCTGGAGCTCCCGAACACCCGTGGAACCAACATCCATGCTTGTGACAATAAATATACCAAAGATCAGCATTGCACCAATTTGTAATCCTGAATCATGTGTTTATTTTCCTCCTGAACACCTCCTAAAATGTCTCACAGGGCCCATCTGTCCTTCAAATTCTGTTTGTTTCCATTCAGGTTTTTGAGTCATTCTTGATGTCCTTCTGATATAGAGTCAAACAAACAAACAGCAGCAAAAGTAAATCATCCTTAGTGGAGCTAAAACCTGATTGCAGACAAGGACAACTCTTTACCTTCCCATTAATTGTCCCCTTATTTGATTTGGTCAAGTACTACTCTCACAGTAGTAAACATGTTTTCTCTAAATGCCATGTGCCTAGGTTTCTAAGACTCAAAGCTAAATCAACAAATGCCATTTTACTAGTACGATCAGTTCCTTTCTGAGGTAATAACTGTGTGCTCTAAAAGGGAAAGGACACATGGCTTCTCTGTTGCTGTTTTCAAGTGTATGCGTGATTCCCCCCCCCCCCCCTTTTGTAACCATGGAAACCATCGACACAGTCCTCACTGTTTGGCAGATCGCTTCAAGTTCATCACCGACACAGTTCACACTCTGAGAACAAAAGGCTGTGTACACATGTCGACAAGCGGCACACACTCCCCGCCACTTCCCCACTTACAGCTCTGCCATCCTACACACAGACAGACACACACACAGGTCAACACAATGCCTGACATTCTCGTTGAATATCTCCTATGACTTAAAACTCTGCGAAGAGAGGGCTGTCGCTGTTCTGTCACTCTCTTTCTTCATCTGCTCTTTGTGTTTTGACGGTGCATGAATAAAGATGTCACTTTATGAACAGACACCCAATGTGTTGTTTCAAGTTCAGGGGCTGAGCTGAGAACAAATGAAAGTGACACATTGTTTTTTAGATGCTGATGAAGTTCCCTCCTCACATGAATCAACTCTTTGGTCCCCGGGATCCTGAAAATGTTCAGTCAGTTTTTAATGGGGGGGATTGAGTGTTGACATTTCATCATGTTTTGCAAGGTTACAGTAGACACAGTTTAAGCAAATGCTGAAGATTCCTTTTGAAATTTAGATGTTGTATTATTTATAATCAATGGGGAATTGTGTCATTTAAAAAGTCATGTAAACACAGTGAAGGGTTTAAACACTGGCACAGTTTTTAGTGAGTTAAAATCTGTCCTGAAGCATCGCACAGTTTGCACCTTGTTCACTTCGGTGCCATTTGTTCTTTTTAAAAGATGACGACTCTGACTTTATCATTGACTTGTAATAATTTCTCCCTGCTGTCTGTATGCGTGTATCAAACAGGAACATCCGTACAACTGGGACGATGGGATCCACAGAGACCTCCGGGCCGGACTGAGGCCGGCCTCCTCCGACAAGAGCAGCCAGGCACAAAACTACAAGAACCAAGGCCGCTTTGCCACCATAAAATCAGCCTCACTGGTAAGTTTAACAAAACTCTTTCCTCTTTTCTACTATCCTAAAACATGTTTTTTCTGTGCCTTAAGGGTTTCAGCATTGTTAATTCGTGGAACATTCACCTTGAAAGTGTTGCTTTAAAAGCCAAAAGACAGAAAAACTACTTCTTGCAGAAGCCAAACTCTTTTTTAGAGTGTTACGTTTACACCACAGCAGCATACCAGGCCACAAAAGGGGAATTTTTTTTGTTGCTCTCTGTTAAAACCGGTCTGTGAATGTGCCAGTTGAACGTTGAGTCTGGGTGTGATGTACTGTAACGTCTCCACGTTCGAACAAGCTGTTGTTTCAAAACACTGTATATAAGCAGACCTGTCATTCCTTTGTGGCCTCTCCTTTCCGTTTGCTTCCCCTATCCACTTATTTGATATTAATTTTTCCTCCCGTCAGTCCATCTTCTGGTCTTTACCTCTTCCTGGCTCTTTGTCTCTGCTCTCCAGTTTTGTCCCTGTCTCTGCAACGGATCTCTGTTTCTCTGCTGTCTTTCCTCTCATTCACTTCACCCCTTTTGTTTTCTCCTCTTGTACTACACTTCGCATTGCCACTCCCCTCCCTCCGCCCTCTCCTTTTATTTCTTTTTCTCCTGCACTTGATAATACATCATTCTCAGATCTGACTCAATATTCTGAGTTGAAGGGGGTGGATTTCTCTTTCTCTCTCTCTCCCTCCCTGTCTGTTGTCATGGAAACCAGCTCTAGTAACTAGTAAGTAGTTGTGGTGTTGTGTGTGTGTGTGTGTGTGTGTGTGTGTGTGGTTACCCATCCATGACCCACTGGTTTTAATTGTGAGGACCCTTCTGCTGTCAAGTCTTAAACCAGACATGAGAAAACATGAGAAAAGAAGATGTGTGTGTGCACGTCTGTGTCCTTTACTGTCCTTGACCGGACCACGAGCAACTGATAACCCACCATTGTGTGTGTGTGTGTGTGTGTGTCTGTGTGTATTTTTATTGGCACACCACTGAAAATTGCTTTGCTTTTCTACGGTCGTAGTCACTCGTCACAGAAACATCCATAGGATAGGACTCATAGGTTCAGTTCAGCTGGAAGTGCTGCAGTTCCAGTGTACACCTTTTTAAAAATGTGAGGGTTGGCAATAAAAACATGCCACAGTGAAGTAGGCTCCCATACAGCACAAGCTCTAAAATTCCCAAGTGACACAATGAATACATGCAAACGTCACTGGTTGTATGTCGACAAGTTGTGACCAAAGAGGGATTTTCTTTCTTGTGTAATATGAATCATTTCTAGAGGCCTGAAATTGTAAAATGACCCAGTAAATCAAACAGTAGAACAAAGTTTGGGAAAGAGTTATGTAATGTAATGTAATTTTGTATAGCAAAGGCTTTTCCCCTGTTAAAATGGAAGCTCATTGCTGGCAAAAAGACTGCAACCTTTATTTAAGGATATAGTTATGAGGACAAAAACAACTTTTGTAGAAAAAGTTGGAAACGACTGCTTTATACCATAACGTAAGTTGATGCTCATGTCAAGGTGGAGACATCACTCTGCATTCACATTTATCCTCTCACTTTATTCAGCAAGCTTCTGTCTCTTTCTTGTCCACTGAGTGCTGTCATAACAGTCCAGCAGAGTAAGCGTGGCGTACTCGTCACCATGAGCAGGCCAATAAAGTTTTACCACAATTTCCTTTTTCCCTTTCTCAAACTAGCTCATCAAATGTACATAATATGAGAGACAGCAAACCTGGTGCCAACTGGGACGACAGATTTAATTTTCCCTCTGAGTATAGAGACAATAAGCCTGCCTCTTCCTCGCTTCACACAAGGACGATGTTCTGGAAAGTTTAAGGACATTTGTTATTATGCACATAAGACAGGTAGTTGTATCCTGTTCTCTACTCACACCTCCCCAGCTCTTCATTAATTGCTTTTCTTATAATTTTTCTGTCAAAGAATCACTTCAACAACAACATAAATACTGTCAGCACTACAGAGTTCTTATTAAAAAAACAATTTTGTCTCATTGTATCGCTGTGGAAGTCAAACTGAAGTTCCTCAGTTGTAAGCAGCTGAGGTGGCACACGCTGTGTCGGCAGCTCTGTGTAACTGAGGCTGCCTGTCTTGAAAAGAGACGGCATCACGTAAACCACAGTATCTGTGTCGTGTGATAGTGCCGGTCCTGCCCGCCGGCGCTGAAAGGGATGACATCATCTTTTTCTGCCGAGCGCAGACGTCCTCAGGTTGGCCTCGACTCGCTGAGACTGGAATCAGCAGGTAGACAAAGAGAGATGGAGAGAGAAGAACGGGGGGTCCAGATGGTGAGGGGTGATGGATCGCCAGAGAAGGGAGAGAGAGGAAGACGGAGAACAGGAAAAGAGAGAGAATATTATCAAGAAGAAGGGATTTAGAAAGATAAAAAAAAACGTACAGCCAGTGAGAAGTTATATCCTCAGAAACATGAGTATGCAAATTCCAAAAGACAAAAGAATAAAATCATTGTGATGAGTTAAGTGAAAAAGCCCGGTGGCTGGAGAAGGGAAAGACGTCGTGGACGACACAGACGGCAGATATCAGGGGGATGAGAAGGACAGATAAACAATCTGAGGCGAGACAAAAGAGCAGTGCCGATTGAGAAGGAGGAAAAGGAGGGGGAGAGAGGCAGAAAAAAAGAGGGTGATGAGCTTTATCACCCAGAGGTGGCATGAAGCGTAGAGTCTGATCTGATGTAGCGGTGGGAAAACATGGAGAGAGAGAAAGAAGAACGAGAGAAAAGGAAGGGATAAAACTGGAAAGAAGGACAGACGATGTGGAGAGGGCAAGTAAAAAAGAGGAAAAGAAAACGCAGGATGAAAAATCATTGAGGTTGATGGAAGGAAAAGGAAAAGGATGAGCAGAGAGGGAAAGAGATGGATATAAAGCGAAAAGGAGAACGAATGTGAGACATAACTGGCGAGTGAGAGGGAGGGCAGGGGTTATTATAGGTCAGATGAAGTAACTGACTGAAGCGTAAGGCTGCTCGAGAGACGACCTCGTTGTAAAACATTTCACCTCATCTGCCGCTCGACTCGTCTCCAGCTCTCGGTTGCAGGTTGTAACCTGACAGCCTGTAAACCTATCAGCACGTCAACAACAGAGCAGCAGATTACAGGCGAGTTTAAGAAGCATGGAAAACATGCGCCTTCCCCATCAGGCCGCTCTGTTTGTTAAAAAGCTTAGAACTCAGAGCGATATGCTTTACTGTTATCTGCTCTTTATTGTAGTTATATAGCAGAAAATAATTAAGACTTATCTCACAGGTAAATGGCAGACGTTGCGGTTAAACCAGATGCTCCCCTTTTACATTTACATCGCTTTTGAGGCCCAAAAAGACATATGAGAATACATTTGTGCATCTACAGGAAAACAGGACAACAAACGAGGGTCTGTGGAGGCTTTTTTGCTTCCTCTCTTAAGCCAGATGACTTCACCATATGTTACTGTACATCTGTAGCAACATTCAAAGTATAGTCATGTATTCTTCTTCTACTTGACGAAGAGCCGGTTTGGGCTTTTTAACGCTGTTCTTTTCTTAATGTAATAAGGAAGGACGTGACCGTGTTGCAGGCTAAATATTAACCATATGAATAAAACAGCTGCTCACTTGTATCATTTTTTGTTTCGATTTTTCGCTCTTGTATTTATCTGCTGATATAAAATAGTTGTTTTGTTTTGCAGAGCATCTTCCTTTTTTCAGCAAAGTAAATGCCTTCTTTGCAACACTGAATTCTGTCAAGAAAACCTTGACCTGCTCTGTTAAAGGTTTTCTTTTTTTATTATGTTTTATTACGGGCAAATTGCAGAAAGGAACTGCCTCTACGTATTCTCTTTATATTCTCAAAGTCCTTTAGGGTGTTGTCAGCCAGGAGCACAAATATTTTTATCTAAATTTTTCTTTTTCTTCTTTCTTTTGAGACTATTAATAATAAAGTTTGCTTAAAAACTGTGATGGCCCTGATTGGTTATAGAGAAGCAGAGCCGGGGGGGGGGGATTCATATTCATTGATACCTGGTGAACACAGAGTTCAAGCTGCCCGTGTGTCTACGTGAACTGTTGTTATGAATTCAATACAAACAAAAATGCAAAGAAGACAGTTTGTGAGTGATCGCCCTACATCTGCCAGCACAGCGTTTCTTCTATTCAACAAATCCTGTCCTTTCAGTACAACATTACATTTCTTTAAGACAGACCACTTTGAGCTGCAAAATAAGCAAAATTAACTAAACTAAATTCCCACTGATCACACTGAGACATTCACCTTTAGCCTGCATATCCCCCCCCCCCCCCCCCCCCGAATATGATCTCCTTTCCAGTCCCTGAGTCTTGTGAGAAAGAGCCCGTCACATGACGTGACTTGGCCCTTTGTGGCAGCATGCAGGGTAGCAGCGAGGCAAGTGACTAGGATTGGGAGCTGCTGTTACAGTGGGGTATTGATTCAGCTCAGATTAAGGATGTGGGGAGCTCAACCTCCACTTGTTTCCACGCCAACCCCCCACCCCACCCCCTTATTCCCTCTGCTCTTATTTTACTTTACTCATTATTTCCATTTTTTCTTTTCCCGTCTTACTCTCTCCCAGTCACTCTCCATCTGCTGTTTCTCCTTTGCAATCTTCCCCCCTCCCCTCATTTCTCTGCCTGCTCCTCTCTTACCACCACCCCCCCTCTCCAACTTCTCTCACTCTTTCTCAATGAGGTATTCATGTGACCCACCTGCTGTCCGCCGCTTAACGTTAGCCTGACTAAAGAGCCGCTCTGTGCTCTTGTTGGCCAGCGGAGTCGGCCTGCCTCATTCACAGTTCACACGCCTGCCTCGGCCTCTGCGTGCCCAGGGCGCGAACCAAGGACGGGGAGGGGGGGTCGTCGTCCAGTAAAGGGTGGGGTCTCAGGGGGGCATCGGAGCTCAGACAGGGTTCTGTCGGGCATAGGATGCTGCACAAGGTTCCTGGATGCTGGTGCACTTGGCTAAAGTCGCCATCATGTTTGGCCTGAGGAGTTCAGGTGGAAGTTATGAGAAGATGCGGAGCGAGTACTACCTAGACGTGGAGAACCCTTTCTGTCCTCAGGTTGGTGTGTCGGGTGTGGGCTTAAAAAACAAAAAGGTGACATTGCTGTTAAGAATGCCAGTATGTTCTTTGTCTCAGGTTCAATTAAATTACGTAGCTGTCTGATATTGTTTTGTTATATTTTTTACTTTGTTCTTGCTCCATCTGGCTCAAACACATTTCTGATCCGTTGCGGTTGCCGGATCTATGCGGTGACTGTGTATGTGAGCTGGTCAGATGAAAGAGCTTTTGTTGGGCTCTAGTGGTATCTTCATCTAGAGGATATTCACAGTACTTCTTTTTTTAATTTCCCATCACTGTTTGAAACTTATTTCTTGCCACTGTGAAACTGACAAGTGTTGCTGACAGATTGCAGCAGTTGTAACTGTAACGCTTTACAGTATTGATTGAATTCTGTGTTCAGTTCTTCTTGGAAAAGATATCCCGGATAAATCAATATTGCATATTTGCAAAGAACAGATGACATGTCAAGCATTGCTGTTCAGGTGCACCCCGTCTTATATACCTTTTAATCTCTGTATGCGTTAAATCATTTGGTTTTCCGGTCTGATCAAAAGTCAGACATCGCAGTGCTCAAATCTCCCAACTTCTCTTTCTCCACAGGTGACCAAACAGATCCACGAGCATGAGCAGGAGAGCGAGCTGCGGGAGCAGATGTCGGGCTACAAGCGCATGCGGCGGCAGCACCAGAAGCAGCTGATCGCCCTGGAGAATAAGCTGAAGGCCGAGATGGACGAGCACCGGCTCAAGCTGCAGAAGGAGGTGGAGACGCAGGCCAACAATGCCTACATCGAGCTGGAGAAGCTGGCAAAGCGCCACGCCGTGCACACGGAGAAGGAGGTGGGATTTGTTATAGGATATGAGTGGAAAGTCATGAGTGGATGCAGAAGTACAGTGACCCCAAAGTTATTTCACAGATGATCACATTGACCTACATGTACCATGCAACAGTTGGCTGGGGGATAAGGGCTGCTGTGGAAAGACAGGGGAGGACATGATGTTGTAGTTTAAATGATTCCATAACTGCTGGAGAAACGTTTGTTGAAAAGTATAATTCTGTTAAAAAATGTGATTGTTTTGAACCATTAAGCTCCAACCTCAGTGTTTAACATTGAATGTCAAGTTTTGTTAAGGCTTTACACACTGCTGCCACCCAATGATACATGAGCTGAAACACAAGGGCAGAAGTGGGTCACATAATGTCACGCTCTGAAAAACAAGCTGCATATCTCTGTGATTAGCACGCAGCGTGCCGGACCAGCCAGGGAGATAGTATATCTGTCATATACAGTAGACCAGCATGCACCCCTAAACAGCAACATAAACACACAATGTCACATGTCACATGCGAGTGACATTTCACTCAGCTAAACCAATAAGTCACTACACCAGTGTGACCTCATCTGGTCTGAAAATGGGTTGTTTTACCAGTGAAATCTGCCATTTTTTGAATACTTTTATCCAAAGCGCCTGCAGCACTGTGATGTTTCTGTAATCCTGGCTTCAGTGGAAATCAAACTCTTTCAAATCAAACTTGAATAGGGCTGGACAATAAACCAGATTTATCAAGTTACTAACATCATGAATCTCCTACCAACCTAAATTTGCTCAGTCCAATCTTAAACTGGTCATACTATAATATAATATACATGACATTTAGAAACTACCAATTATTTTCATTGTTGATTAATTTGCAGATTTTGTTGATAATAGATCAATTTTTTGTTTAGAAATTTTTTTTAAAATGTCTTCAAAAAGTGACGTCCTTATAGGTCTTGTTTTTTTTATGACCAACAAAAACCAAAATATGTTCAGTTTAAAATTATAATTTAATAAGGGACACAGCAGAGAGTGATTTGGCATTTTTGGTTGAAAAATGACTGAAACAATGAATCATCAAGATCAAGATCAATCTGATAATGTAATACTGTAGATTTGGGGGATATTTTACAACCTTAGTTGGTGTATGACTATTCATTCACTGTTCAGTGGTGAGCTTGTAGCCTCCGTGCTAATGTAACAGCCCCTCGCCCCTGTCTCCCTCCTGTTTCATGTGTCCCCCAGATGAAAACGGCGTTGGCGGATGAGAAGAAGTTCCAGCAGCAGATCGTGGCCCAGCAGAAGAAGGAGCTGACCACCTTTCTGGATAATCAAAAGAAGCAGTACAAACTCTGCAAGGAGAAGATTAAGGAGGTGTGCCGCATTTGTTGGTTTTTCTTTTCCCTCCACAGGCGAGCTCCTTTGTACGCCTCTCTCGTGTGTGTGACACATGGCCCTGTATGCTGTTTACTGTTGCATCAGCCCTCCTCCACACGAACATGCACATTCAGTACCTCCAAAGTGGTGTTTTGGAAGTTGTGTTGAGTCACTCAGCCTACTCACTATGTTCCTACACATGTATACACACACAAACAAGGAAAACCACAAATCCATACGCACAATGTGCATTTGTGTGCCTCCACAACCTTGAAACAGAGAATACTCCTGTGGGCTGGGACTGTGATACACTGTGTTTTCAGTGACAAGATAAGTGACCAAAATTAGGTCAGCACAGTTAAAAGAAAGCATCGCTGGCAGAGAGAGATATTTCCCACCAACTGAGGGCTATAACGGAATTAGACACCACAGAGAACGGGGATCAGGCTCATGTGTTAAGTGCATTAGCTCGAGTTGTAGATTACCTTAAAGCCCATGAAAGAGAAAGAGAAAGAGAACTCATACTGAGGAGGGATAGATTTGGCTAAAATGTTTTTTTTCATCCCTCCTCTGGCTATGAAAGTCATCTGTAGTTTGAGACAGAAGGTCAATTGGAGTTTGCTGTATGCTCTCACTACACTTGATATTGTGAACACTATTCTTTATTTAGGCAATATATAGTGAGGATTAGTTCATTTTCACATTCAAAACATGCATATGTAATATATAGTTTGGACATTCTCTGCTTGTTTCAAATATATTTGCTTTTCACGTATCTACTGGTTTAGATTAATATCTCAAACAAGATGGGTGGGTTTCTTACCCACTGCCCATAATGGATAGAAACCACCCATTGTCTTTATTTTAACAGTAAAACTGATGTTTGCATGGATAAATCCAACTTTTAATTTATCTTACTCACCAAAAATGTCACATAAATCACAGTTCAAATTTCAAAGCGATGTTAGTACTACCACTGGCTACCTCCTGTCCTAAATCAACTTCAATCCCTCTGCTTTTAACGTTCACCCCTTCTCAGGAGATGAACGAGGACCATAGCACACCCAAGAAGGAGAAGCAGGAGCGTCTGTCCAAGCACAAGGAGAACATGCAGCATTCCCAGGCTGAGGAGGAGGCCCACCTCCTGGCCCAGCAGAGGGTCTTCTACGACCGCAACTGCCGCGCCTTCAAGCGCAAAGTCATGATTAAGAGGCACGACTTGGAGCAGGAACAGATCAGAGAGGTTTGCAGGACGTACCTCCTTTTAAAACATCATGTGCAATTAAATACATTTTAAAAGACTTGGTTGTTCATTTATTTGTTAAATGTACAACACAAGTTCATGCCCAGTTTGAGAGTTTAAATTGAAGTAAAACTCGTGTTTATCCATTGTTTATTGTTGGTGATGTTGGTGTGAAGAGGCCTAACGTGATTATTAAACCAAAATATTTTTCTCAGCCAACATCAGTGTGTCAATGCACCCATTGTTCTTCAGATCTGTGAGATGTTTCCTATTAACTATAAGACGATTATTACGGAGTGAAGCAAGGCAACAATGTTGTAATCTGAAAAGCTGTTGTGTAATTCTTCAGGAAGTCTTAGAAGGTCCAACAGCTTTCTGCGGGAAAATATACTAAACTCTGAGTCACGTTTTAGTTGATATTTTTAATGTTTCGGTTACTAGAAAAATGAAGGAGATGTTTAAATGGAAAAGGAATGGGAAAGATTTAATGGGTGATATTTCTTGATTTTTCAGCTGTTGATAATGGCAGCCAATGTTGGAAGCTTGAAACAAACCAAGAGGAAGATTGATTTCTACACGTGAACATGTGAATGTCACATTAAAAACAAGATGAACAAACAATGTTAATCAATAGCATTACTGCAAGTCACCCATGCATCTTTTTCCCCCTCTTCCCCTACATTCGCAGGAACTGAACAAGAAGAAGACCCAGAAAGAGATGGAGCACGCCATGCTGATCCGCCACGACGAGTCCATGCAGGAACTGGAGCACAGGCAGCTGAAGACCCTGCAGAAGCTGCGGATGGACCTGATCCGCCTGCAGCACCAGACAGAGCTGGAGAACCAGATCGAGTACAACAACCGACGTGAGCGCGAACTCCACCGCAAGCATGTGCTGGAGCTCCGGCAGCAGCCCAAGAACCTCAAAGTGAGTCGACACAGAGACAAGACAATGTTTGATCCAGGATTTTTTAGATATGGTGGCTATTATTATGAGGACACAGGTGCTTGCAATGTGGGGCTGATGGCAAAAACCTTTTTTGAAAGGCTTTTGTTTCCAGATATATTTTTTTAATTTTTCTTCTGTCTTTGAAAAGACAAATTGGATCCACCTCTAAGATGGCGCAAGCCATGAGCAATACCCTTTATGTTTTGGGAAGATTTTGATAAAACAGTGATGCAAGATGGATGTAAGAAATTAATATGGAAAAAATGGTGAAAGAACATACAAAATGTGTCATCTCTGAATGTCATTTCAGTTTGATTTGCTTTTGAGGATAACAAAGACTACTCAGATTTTTGCCCCTGGCTATTTTCTATCTTTAACCTTTAGCTGCAGAATTCTTAAGGTATACTAAAGACTAAAGATGGATGGTTAACAACAACAAACTTTAATTAATTAATTTAACTGGCTTTAAATGTAACTGTCTCCGTTCCTCTGCCCCCTCCACCAGGCTTTGGAGCTGCAGATCAAGAAGCAGTTCCAGGACACATGTAAGGTGCAGACGAAGCAGTACAAGGCCCTGCGCCACCACCAGATGGAAGTTACGCCCAAGGCCGAGCACAAGACGGTGCTCAAGGCCCTGAAGGATGAGCAGACACGCAAGCTGGCCATCCTGGCTGAGCAATATGAGCAGAGCATCAACGAGATGATGGCCTCGCAGGCGGTGAGTGGAGAGACGTTAACACGATCATTTTTTTCCTGGGCAATTATTTGTTGTTCTCATAAACGCAGGAGGAGTTTAGGTCTTTGAGGGATATTGTGAGGCCTTTCTCTCCACCTGTTGCTTATCCTTTTCCATTTTTCTCCTCCTTGTTTGTCCTCATCTTGTCTTTGTCTTATATCTTTCTCTTCACCTTCATGACTTTATCAAACCCCCACCCCTTCCTCGACCCCTCCCTTTCCACTGTCCCTGTTGCCCTCACACTTTCTTCCATCCCTTCATCGCTGTCTCCCCTCCCCTCCTTTCGGTCCTCTCTCTATTCCCTCTTTCTCCTCTCTCTCTCCTCCTGTGTGTCTTATCAATGTACCCCTACCCCCTCCCCCCTTCAATCCACACATCTCTCTCTCTCTCTATCTCTCTGTCTCTTTGTACCTCTCTCTCCCCTGTTGCGGTCCATGGTCGGCTGTGTCAGCTGCGTCTGGACGAGGCCCAGGAAGCCGAGTGCCAGGCCCTGAGGCAGCAGCTGCAGCAGGAGATGGAGCTGCTCAATGCCTACCAGAGCAAGATCAAGATGCAGACCGAGGCGCAGCACGAGCGCGAGCAGCAGAAGCTGGAGCAGAAGGTGTCGCTGCGCCGGGCTCACCTGGAACAAAAGGTGTGGTGCAGGAAACTCTCCGGTCATTTTAAAGGAGCCCTACTTTAGATTTTCTTTTACTGCTCTGTACGACATACATACGTTTTTCTGCAGAAGTTGTTGAGCAGTACATACAACTTCAAACACAATGGAGGAAGTGTTCCCCAAATAATTCAAGGCACACCTTTATTGGCCTTTATTGATGTGGCTACAGGATTTGAAAATATTGGGAGAATTGATTCCCTCTCAGGTGAAAAAACTCTTATCTTCTGGCCTAAACCAACCCCCACCAGAGTTCACTTTTAACTTTAAACACGACACAGTTTTTTCAAAGTGCTTTTTCAACAGCAAAAGAAAGGAGAGAAAAAGAAAGAAAGAAAGGAAGAAAGAAAGAAAAATGTAAAAATTTAATTTGTGACAATAACAACTTATAAGACAACAACTGCTACAGAGAGAGAGAGAGAACAAGTAGAGACAAAGTTAGTTTAGGCATAGTCTAAGGCTAATAGTAACAGTGTGTTTCAAGATCTTATATATTTGAATAGTTAGTTAATTTGTTATTTATTTTAAAACTAATATGATATTGTTGAGTCATTTAGAGGCTTTGTCTGTGTTGCTGCATTTCTTACTGAAATACTGAAATGACGCCCTCAGATGCTCAAACAAAGTGTTTGTTGGATTGTCTTTCTGAAACCGACGATCTTCCAAACACACCAGCGATTGGCCAGGTGTGCCGAGAGAAAACTATCTCTCTCTCTCTCGCTCTCCTTACTACTTGTTTCACTTTTTGTGTGTACAACCAAATTTAACACCATGAACGCCTTTGAGGAGAGTGTCAGAGAGTCAGAAAAGTGTGTGGCGTCATCCATATTTGTACGATTCATCAAGTCTCGTACCTCTGTATGACAGCAGGCTTTCTGCCACACCTTTGAGTGTGGTCATTTAAAACACATATACACATTTCTATTATTAGGTTTACTGAGAAAAGGCTTCATACAAACTATTTTGTTTGAAGCGTGCTGAACCCTTTAGGTCATAGATTATTTAAAACTCTTTGAAGACCTCATAATAAGGACATTGTTTGGATAATTGTCACTAACTTTAACATAGTGATGCCATCCTGCATAAGAAGACAAAGACAAAAATATAATATAATAAACAATAATATAATAACAATAATTGCATTTGGTCCTCCAACATCCTGCTCTTACTGTGCATCACATACAGGGAGTAAAGAAACCTTGCAAGTATGTAGACAAACACAAACGGACGGTAATAAGTTGAAATACAAACAGTCCAGCGCTGGTGTTTGAGCACGCCTCGATGCTTAAGCGAACAAGTCCGGATACACATTTGCATCTGGCATGAAAGGCGACCCAGACAGACACATTCATGAGTTCACACAGGCACACACAGATTTCCCTCACCACAGGTGGTGATGACAGTGGCATGCCTTCCTGCAGGGAGCAGACAACCGTTTCTCCCCCACACACTCCTAATGGTGGTGAAATCTGTAAGACGACAGTATTGTTCTCTTATTACGACATTTTTGTCATCGTCTATTTAGAATGAGGCTCAATACAGATTAGTTTATTATTATAGCTTATTCTTAATATATTGTTGTATGTCCAATCTAAATTGTTTATACCCCTTATATATGCTATAATCACTCCAGTGTAAACTTGTGACATTTTCACTGCTTTTATTTTGTAATGATCAGTTATGAAGAACATGCTTTCGTACTTTGTTATAATGTCAGTTTAGTTTTACATACATTTGAAACAGTTTTTTATCGATCTATGTCCCCTAATTTGGTTGCCTGACACCCCTGATAGAGACGCATCTTTTCAGTGACTATTCGGGCAACCTGCCATGTATACCAATGACACGTGATAAGATTAGAACGGCCGAGTACTCCTCCTTGCAAAGTGACCGACGTCATCGCCACAGTCTAGTAGACAGCACTCCGACAACAAAGGGAGAGACATTTGAAATGCCGCCCTGATCCAGTTCTGCTGGGTCCAGCGGTGCCTGCGAGCACTGCGGTGGTCTGACGCCATCTCCTGGCTGCGTCCGGATCTGCACTCTGGGACTGGGATGATGTCATGGTTTTAGAAGCACTATTGTCCTCCGGTTCGGTTCATGGTCAAAGTCTGGAGTTTTCTGTGCATGCTCAGTAGTTGGCCAGATTGCCGTATTGCGCCATGCAGTGCTTTGTCTGCACCTGTGGATGTGTGTGTGCCGAGTTAATGTGGGTGTTCGGCTGAAAGATCCAGCAGACACAACTCCTGCCACGACCGAACCACAATATAAAACAATGCACGTCAAAGTCTGCAGACAGTTACACATATCACAGTATATCACCTCTTTGAGGTTATTTCGGAAGGATAGAAAAAAAGCTGCAGGGGGTCGACAAAAACATCATAAACAACTCTGCAGTGTAATGAAAACCAACACAATGATCCTGCAACACATACAGCATTTGTAATGGTTAAAGTGTGACTGTGTCAGAAGTGTCGAACTCTGTTGTATGTTTTCAGGCTGCAGTTTGTAGTGTGCTGTATTGAACTGCATTATACTGCAAGGCTTTTCTCTCATTTGTGGCTACCTCTGGCAAATTCTAACAGAAATTAAATATTAGACCTTCCCAAAACTGCTCTAAAAAATATATTTTTCAAAGGATTAACACACTTACATACCCATGAGACACAGCTAAAGGTGCTTTTACTCATTTTGCTCCTTCAGGACTGCGTAGGCATGTACAGACTAAGCTTGATTAGCATCTCCCTCACTTTCCTAATAATTTTGTTGCACCCTTCGGAACAAGACAGTGTCAGCTTTTAACATTCTTGTTAGTGTTTGGTCAGAGAAACAAAAATCAGCTCCCACACACTGTCAACACTTCAGGTAAACGTGTAAATGAATCTCTGCGTAGAAGCGACCTCCATCAGGCATTTCAGATAACAGATGACGACAATCCTGGATATACAGTTTATATTCGCTGATGTTCCAGATGTTATCAGCCAGAATAACTGCCAACACCTGTGTGGGTTCACTCAGAAAGTTAAAAGTCTTGGTTTACACCGTAGCTGCAGTGTTTTTGATCTTTTACCTTTCACCTGCCCCGTAAAGACGTTTGCACCTGCAGCAGACCTTTCTCACAGCCCATCATTTGACTCGTCAAACACAGGTGGATTTAATACCATTAATAATGGCTGCATTCCATTCATGTGTGCCAGTTTCAGGGCCCTGGTGTTATGCATGCTGGCTCCCTGGCAGGTCTCACTGAAACACTTAATGTTATTAGTTCCACCTGTGCTTTACTTGCTGTCACAAGTAAAATGATCCGCTGTTAGAACTTTGAGGACGACCGCTGGCTAAAATATGTCTGCAAGAATATTAAAAAATGTTGCACTGTCGGGTTTGTTATGTTTCTATTTTGAGAATTAATTTATGTTTTTGCACACACATTATATTTTATAAAGGCAATATAGTATTTATTACATTGTTATTGCATTTGGACTGCATATTTCACAAATGTTATTGTGTCTACAACTAAACTACAACCAAAATAAAAACCAGACACATGTATATGAAAAGAACAACTAATTAGAAGTGTCTACTCCAATATATGAACCCTGGGCATCTGTTGTTCGTCTGTGTTTCCTGCAGATTGAAGAGGAGCTGGTTTCCCTTCAGAAGGAGAGAACCGACCGGATCAAACACCTGCTGGAGCGCCAGGAGCGGGAGGCCGACAGCTTCGACATGGAGAGCATGCGGCTGGGCTTCGGCAACCTGGGCACCCTGGACCTTCCCAAGGACGACTATAGATGAGGGGCTGCCGTCGTCGCTGCCGCCGCCGTCGTCTCTCGTGGTCCCCGGGCATCCGTCTGCCTCAGTACACCCCTCCTCTCCTTTTACCTGACCTGACCTGACAGTGCAGGTGTTCACTGCTGCTGACGCCCACACTCAAACACACACAGACGCAAAAAACAAACAAAAATGGCTTCAGAATCAGCCGTTTTCTGGGCCGGTCAGACCGAGTCGATGGCAGGTTTTATTGCCCCCAAACCCACCTGAACTTCCTCCCCCTCCTTGCCTCTCATGGTGTCACAAGATGACAAAAAAAAATATGCTGGATAACTTCCTGTAGTTGTCATGTTTTTGTAAGAATAATGATAACATAGTCACAGTGTTTCTTGTTTCTTGTGCAATGATGACACTTTTGGTGTGACTAAAAGTGGAGACGAGAGAAGGAGGGAGAGAAAAACGAGGGCAGTTCGATGAGCGAAATCGCTCCACAACCATGCATTTTTAGAGGTGATTCATTTTTTCGTTAGTTTGTTTTTTGGTCTCAAGCGGTGCAAAAAAAAAAAAAATCATCCGAAGCGATAAATCAAACAGCCGATCCTTCCGCAGCCGTTAGCCTGCACTGCTTCTCTCAACACTTTTTTGGTATTTATTCATCAGGACATTTTTATGACAAATTTGAATAATTTGATACTTTGAGAGACAAATGTCACGATGTACATACAGGTACGATCAATGTGACTCCTTTGGGTGAATTTGATTACTGAGGGGAGGGTGAATCATGGTACTCGGTACTCGGTATGTGTTTCGTACTGACTTCTCTGCACTGGCAGCCAATGTGAATAATAATACATGTGACACGTGAACTCCAACTCCCAGCTAGCACAAAGGGCTTCATGTGGGGGGCGGGGGGACTTGTACTTTGTGTATAGAAGGATTTATGGAGAGCTTTTACTTATTTTCGTATTGTATTTTAACTGTCACTCAAATCAAGAAAAGAATTTTTAAAGGCGCTTTTTTTCCCTCCCCCCTCCTCAGATAGTATTTGAGGCTCGGTCATCTATCAATGGGATCTTCATTTGACTATTTTTTTTTTTTCTTTGCTTTACACAACTCCCAAGCTGTGTATTTTCTTATAAACCAGAACAGTATGATGCTTTATTATTGCATGCACTTTAATTTTTTTTCCAGGTTAAAAGAAAGCATGAATCTGTCAGAGCTTTTAATTATATTTGTAAATAAAGTGCTCATCACACAAACTAAGGATGTGTTGTCATATATGTCCAATTCCTCATATCACATTATTCATTGTGGAGAACGGCAGAAAGCAGATAAGTTTACAAAACCAGGAGATAATAAAGCAGTTTAAACCTGCTGATTTAAATTCAGTGTTTTACTTAACATTTTGACGGGCTCCAATCTGACCTTTGAGATGAAAACATGGTTGCTCAAGTCTTCCACAGTTAATCACTTCTACTGTGCTGGTAGTTAGAGCAACACTAGACAGTAAATTAGTATTAAAATAAGGTGAAGACAAAATGTCAATTGAGTCTGATTATCAGGCTGCTGTATATTACAAATCCTCATCTCACGTTGCAGAGCTGGGACAGCGAGCAGAGGGCACGGTATAAAAATTAAAGACACAGTTGTAAGCGAGAACAAAGGTTACTAAAGGTATGTTCAATAAAAGTGAGCAAAGTCCAAGGCAATACTCCTGTCTGCAGGACTCCTATTAACCTTTAACGTCCCACCATCGTTATGTGAAAATATAGTAAAACATTTGCAAATAAAGCTACGATTAGTGTCTCTCTGTCTCTGTATATTGTACCTGCTGACACCTTTCACGTTGTAATTTTGATTTCAATGAAACTGATTTCTCATATTATTCCTCACATTTATGAAGATTTATCATCATACTTTATAATATGGTTAATAATAAAATGTTATGGAGGATCCAAGTTGGTCGAAGGGGTGTCAAACATATTCGCCACCACAGGATCAGAAAACATTTCTACAAAGAACACAACCCTTTCAGTGTTAAACAGATTTATTGCAGAATAGTGCAGGTGACATCACTGAGGGGAGCAGTTATTTTTGTCACAATGTGAGTAGGCAACAGTGGGAAAACAAAATAAATTTACTATTCAGTGGCACGCTCACACAAAAATGCTTTGTTACTGTTGGGTTTTTCTTTTTTTGCTTCTTGAAAGAATGGACATTTTCTACAGACAAGCAGCCTCCGTGGGAATTTCCTAGTGCTGAATGCGCTTGAGTCGAGTCTTAATTTATTTTCCAGCCAGCTGCTCGTACAGTTTGGGGACGTAGTCGTCCCACTCGGCCTGGTAGCAGGTCCCCGCCACCGGGGCTCCCAGATTGTATTTCTGCCTGAAGCTCTGGATCTTGAACTTGCCGCGGCCGTCTCCACAGCGGTTGTTGAGGACGGTCTCGGTGCAGGACAGGCTGCCGGGCTGCTCGTACACCAGCCACACGTACCTGTGCAGACCTGACACAGATGGAGGTTTTTTAAATTACAGTGCTGATGGAAAACTACTCCTTAAAACTATAAATGATTGAGGCCAGGCTATTGATAAAAGTGAAGTGATGAGGCCTGCTGGATGAGTGAAACATCTTCAATTTAACAGACAGTCCTGTGGATAGTTTTATTTCAACTTGACATAAGCTGCGTGCATTCTCACAAAATACTTATGAATAAGACGTCTGGACCCAAATAGAATATTCTGCAAGACTTCATTTTAAGACATTATATGTTTGTTAGTAACCTTTAAGGCTTTCTGACAACCTCCAGACTCCAGGATTATGTGCACTAATACTCATTGTATAGAGCAACGTTTTTTTTGTCTTGAACTTAACCCCAAATATGGGAAATTTTGCAAAACATGGACACAAATCCATCCAATCATGCTTGCTGATTAAACAAGAGGTTTATCTGGTCAAACTGAGAAGCAGCTCAGTGTCTCTCTCTCTTACCCGTGCCCTTTGGAGGACCAGAGCCCACGTAGTCCGACATGACGCAGCCGGAGGACACGTCGTTTCCTTTCATGTTGACCACCAGAAAGTGGTGCCACTCCCTTCAGGGATAAATCATTATAAAGTCAGAACACAAACACAAAATCTGACTTAATTTTAAAGGGAGTAGAAGACATGCTTTCACTGTTTTGCTGCACACACAAAAAAACTGCATTGTCATTCACATTGTGTGCTTTCAGTAACAGTTCTCCAAAAACCCCTGAACTGTTGCAGAGTGCAATAAACCAATATATATATATATATATATATATATATTAAATCTATTGACACAAAGCAAACCAGGCTCCAGGTGAAAGTCCAGCACTTTGATCTGCAGCTCCAGACAAAATATAACAAAGTCCATGTATAAAACACTGTGTGCTTGTGCTGAAAGTGGGAAGGGTGGGTGGGGTAAACAGGGGCCCTGAATCCAGCCATGGGTCCACCAGGGGTCAGTGTCCCCCCCCCCCCTCCTCAGGGCCCCTGCCGTGCAGCCACAGCTCTGCCTGCTCGTCTCACCTGAATTTGGGGTCTTTCCTGCTGGGGGCGTCGGGGTCCGTCAGGGCCAGGGTGTACAGTTTACCGGAGTCACATCCTTCCCACTCGATGCAGGTGGGTCGGTTCTGCACCTGCACGTGAAACACGGGAGACATTTTGTCAAAACTGCAGCTTCAACTTGACGTTTGTGTTTTTTAGTTTTTTTTTTGGATGTGTGGACGCCCACGTGGAGGCGCCGTTTGTCCATCTTTCACATCTGCAGACACGCTGGAGGCCTTATGTAACCTTAGTTGCATTGGTGCCAAACATTTGCAAACAATATATATATCCAAATATCCAAATATCCAGATATCCCTGCACAGAGCAGTGTCTGCAGGAGAAACACTCCGCACACGCAGCCATGACAGTCGCGCACTTAGCGGCACTAACCTGCGTCGGCGTGAGCACTTTTCCGAGCTCGTCGACCTCCACGGACTCGTATTTCAGGGTGAGGGGCCGTGCGGGCTTCTCCTCCACCTCCTGCAGGGCCAGAGCCCCGGTCCACTGGCTCAGATCTACGGGCATGTCGGCTCGTGTCGGTCCGCTGACTGCGCCGCTGCTCCCCGGCTGAGGCTGCCCGACGTGATGCGTTCAGGCGCCGCCACGAAATGTACACACTGGTGTTGCGTTTGTGCGTTTTGCTGACAAGTTGGACCATTTGAATCCAAAATATCTTTATGCAATAATTTTAAATCAGCCTCAAAGGAACTACACTTGATGTTAATCATATTTTGTAACTTAATTAATGGCTCTAGCGTTAATAACACCTGTAGTTTTGCTCTAAAGTCCCATTTGCAGATTATTACCATATTTGTGGCACGTTTTAACCATTGCAGTGGTATATTAGTAGTGATGTAAGCTGACACTCCTATGCCAAGTCAAACGGGAGGTAAATTAACCTATTTCCGCTTCTTGTGTCTGTCCCTGTGTGGCGAAAGTTACTTTTCCCAGTAATCTAAACGCACGTGAACGACACAAACAGCACCAGCTGCGGGCGACCGTCAGGGGGCGCTGCCGCCTCCTCGGATTGTGATTCGCTGAAACGCCTGTCAATCACATCACCCGTCCCGAACTGGTCCCTCCTCCAGCTTCCAGACATCCCATCCTGAGAGGCAGGGCTCCGACCATGAGGGCCCTGTCTGTTAATGCATAAAATGGAGGAATATTTAAAAAGAAAATGTTTCTCCTTCTTATTAAGATGCGATATTATTCCTCTGTGAGGTTAGGATAGGTCTGCGACAATCAGTATAGTAGTTTATAGCAGCCAGTTGTAGTAAATGAATGATGCCTGTATGGCAGTGGTTCATGTTTGCATCCCTGTAAGTGAATATGTTTGTTAATGTTAGAGAATTTAGTGGAAAAGCTGTTAGTTAGAGACAGTCGTGCTACTGTAGATTAAATCACACTTGAATTAAATCAGTTTCTGCCTGATTCTGTAATTGTTCTGCAATTTAAACACACGCTGTATGTTAAACCAGTCTTTTCTTTTCATGCCACTTTCTACTTCTACTCATTTTTAGAGGGAAATATTGTACTTTTTTACTCCACTACAACTATTTGACGGCTTCAGTTTTTTGCATATAAAATATATTGTGTTATAAAAGTAACTACCCAAAAGTATATACAACTATAACTGAAACCATTAGTCGATTAACCAATTAGTCAATTGACAGGAAATTTATTGGCAACTGTTTTGATGATTGTTGAAGTAATTTTTACGCTCTGGGTAATTGATGCATTTCTTACTATTTCCAAACAATCAATCAATGAGTGGAGAAACTAATCAGCAGATGAATCTATAATGAAATGAATTGTTGCAAAAATAGTTCAAAATGAGCTCAACCTCAACCAGCTACAACTGTTAAATCTTACATTTACATT
Organism: Lateolabrax maculatus; assembly: GCA_031216445.1. Classification (NCBI taxonomy): domain Eukaryota; kingdom Metazoa; phylum Chordata; class Actinopteri; order Acropomatiformes; family Lateolabracidae; genus Lateolabrax; species Lateolabrax maculatus. The sequence continues at coordinate 5,114,579 of CM062217.1, forward strand.
AACTCATGAGTAATAATAATCTAATGCTATAATACATAATAGTATAACAGCCACATGGGATATTTTTCTGCACTGACTAATTTTACTTTTAATACTTTAAGTACATTTTCCTGATTATCCTTACATACTTTTACAAAAGTAATTTTACTTGGAACACAGTCATTGTACAGTGTGGTTTCATATACATATATTTAATCTATTTTGGATCTATTTATGACATCACCTTTTGTCAACTTGTGACATTTTTGTTGTGTTTTATTGCATTTTGCTCCACTGCTTTTTCCAATGTCAAGAATAAACGTTGAACCAGAGAGACCTGATACACAAATAAGTGTAAAATAATTATTAATATCTAAGGGAAAATGTAATAACACCACTGCAATAGAAATCATAAATATTATTGGATCGATCTTAGCCTGTCCTAATGCACTGTTGTAATAATGTAATATTATCTTATTAATATAATTCATAAGTAAATTAATACTAATTATAAGAAGAAGAAAATGGTGTTACTGTAGCTTTAACAAGGTGAGCTCAGGGTGTGGTTACCTGAGTGGCCAAAGTTTCCGGATCAGCGTGCGCCTGTAAACAAAGCCCGACCCCGGTGGCATCATGTCGGACCCGCGTCCTCTGCGGACCCTGTAGGCTGCGTACTGGTTTATGATGGGCGGACTGGTGTCCACTGCGCCGCTGGGAGTCACAGGTGGGCTCGCACAGGTGCACTAGTCGCACGGGCCTGGACCGGAAGCGCCTCAGCGTTCACCTGCGGGCCAGTCGGAGAGTCATCATGAAGGCAGCCGCGACGGCAGCGCTCCTGCAGCTGTGTGTGTGTGCCGCAGGTGAGCTGTCACTGCGACGCACAGCCACGTAACACAGGTGAGTCTCACATTTAAATAAATAAATAAAAAAAATGTTTTTTTTTTTTTTCTCTCTCTTCTCGTCAAAGCGGCGGTTTCGGGTAATGACACCACCGACACCACGGAGCTGACAGCCGCGCCGGGCGACATCACTCTGCTTCCGTGTTACGCCGTCGGTAACGTGACGCCGACTCTAACGACATGGACGAAAAACGGACGAGAGGTGGCGGGGGGCGGCGGCGGCGGCCAGCGGCTCGCGGTGCTGCGGGACGGCAGCCTGAGCATCGCGGGGGTGACGCCCGGGGACCAGGGCGCGTACCTGTGCGCCTCCACGCTGCCGGGGAACTACACCTTTCGGGCGCGTGTGCTGCTGCAGGTGGCCGGTGAGTGAGCGAGGCCGTCACCTGATCAGAAAGCTGCGGTACTTCTACATAATGAACGCGTTCAGGTGTTTTACTTCAGCAAAAAGGACTGATATCACACGTTTACACACAAAAGTGTAAAAGTAGAACTTGTCAAGTCTTTTATATATTTTAGGTCTTTAGGTCATTAGATGATTCATGCATCTTCCAAGGTGCGTGGAGAAGGGAGAGGTCCTGAAGAGGCTGCAGCTCTCTGTAACGTGTTTTATGATGTGTTCACCCTGATGGAGGCCAAAAGCCAGAAAAGCATTGGTCTGATAATAAAGTTGTCTGTTAGTTTTCTGTCTAATCGGTTAATTGACTAATTCCAGCAGTGCACTTTAGAGGAACTAATCAACTTCATCCTTAAATCCATGAAAACTTGTAGTAGTGTGTTTAAAAAAACACAAACAAAGTGCCATGCAGATCGGTTTAAACCCTCAAAGCAACAGAAAGGAGCTCAATAGGTTGATGTGTCATAATTACATTTAAAAAACACTAATAACAGTGTTTTAATGACCACATATGTAGTATTTCTAGTATTAGAAGCTCATAGAGCTTTTGAGTGTACTGCTCGTACAGTTTTATATAATCATACAATTTGTTTAATGGTTGTTATTTCAATTTATCAATTAACCATTTGGTCCATAGAAGGTCGGAAAATAATGATCACAATTTCACAGTATTCAAGGTGACCTAAGACAAAGGAAAGTTGTTTGAGAAGCTGGAACCTGCAAATGTTTGCTTGAAAATAACCTAAAAAATTAATCAATTCTCAAAATATTTTGCAATTAATCATCTGACGATCAACTAATGGCTTACATTATTTACTTATCTTGCAATAATAGGTTTTTTTATGCAACAAAGAAGTTTAGAAAATCATTTACCCTCAAAGGTAACACTACAAACTTGCTCTAGAGAATAATGAGAATATCCTCTGTTGTAATGCACCGCTTGTACTCCTTTCAGCTGATCCCGAAAGTTTATCTACATCCGTCGGTCCAGCCACGGCTCTGTCCAACGGGACGCTCGTCGTCTTACGGGGTTCGACCGTCTCCTTCAACTGCTCCGGCTCCGCCTCCCCCTCTCAGCAGCTGTCCTGGGCCTTCAGAGGAGCTTCGTCCAGCAACCTGTCGCTGGTTTCCACCTCGGGGTCCTGGCTGGACTTCAGGATAGAGGACGTTCAGCCCAGCGCTCAGGGAGTTTACAGCTGCAGGGCCGTCAACACCGTCTCTCATCAGGCGGTCAATAAGAGCACACAGCTGCTCGTGTACTGTGAGTACCATGAGCTGAATACCCATAATACCCCATCTCAACTAAAGGTCTGATGTGGAAAAGCATTATTTTTATGGTTATTTTCAGTCGTTGGCCTGCACTTCAGGGGGGGAGCTGGATATAGCAAGAGTCTGTCCATGAGGACAGAATATATAGCAATATATATTTTATTGCATAGCAATATATTGTGTATATATAACATTTTGTTTCAATACTGGTGCCAATATGAAACTTGAGTATAATAACAAAACGGTACTTTTCTCGTTATCTTAGTTTGAGAATTGTATTTTTATTTTATTTGGCAAAGCCTTTCACAGTGCATCAATGTTTAATGTAGTCTGAACACAACAAAATGGATAAAAACAAGAACAAAACACAGTACAGGAAGAGGAAAAAAAGGAACAAAAAAAGAGTTTAAATCCCATCCAAGTCAGAAAAAAAGAAGAAATAATAACATGATGAAAATCAACTTCCTGGTATTTGTGTTACTTTATCATGCGACCTACATTATCATTATTTGATTTCTACACTGTGATGTGTCATAATATCAAGAATGAGTTAAGCCACCACGAAAACAGAGCCTGACCAAAGAAAGGCAATTGATTCCAGTGTTTACAGTAGTAAGAGTAATTTAGATCACTTTGTTGAAATGTTTTTCTGTTTCTTCTGTTGGCCACATTTTAATAGGTGCTGCTTTATTATTCATGTTGTTCCAAATGTAAAATTGTGCTCAAAGACTTTACTGAGTACACAGAACAGATACTCTATATGAAGAGGCGTGTGGTCTACCTTTCTACTTGCAACAAATTAGTTCACAATGAATGAGTGGACATTAAATACCAGTATAATCTCTTACTGTGCGTTTTAGGAGAGAATAATAGACGGCAAACAAGGTGTGGAAAGAACGCATATTTCAAAATGTTTCGATAATCTGCTGAAGTGCAACCTTGATAAAAAATGTTACAATCAAATGTTGCCACACTGACATCATGAAGAGATCAACTGAACACAGTAAATTCACTATGATTTAATCTGTATGGCCTCATTTCATCTGTTTTGGCCATTTTGCAGACAAGATAATGATACACTGACTGGACTCTCTCCAACCATTCTCTCCTAGATTTACACTTTTATGTATCAACCTGTTTATAAAATAATTCTTTAAATGACATCTGTGGTTTGCTTGGGTAGTCTTTCAGTCAGTGCTCAGCGATTGAGCTGAACATGCAAAAGTTTGTCTGCAGGCATGAAAACACGTCGACATTTTGTATTTGGAGAATAAAGTTTCCAATAATAAATGATGAATAAATCAATATTTACTTTGCTTTAAATTGAGCAAGATCTTTTTGAGAAAACTCCTCTAGAAATTAATTCTTATAAACTCAAGACAACTTTTTGAACTCAAAAGACAAAAGTTTTAGGATTTTCCTATATTCAATATCAAATGACAAAGTTCTTCTGAGAAACTTATAAGGAAATTAGGAAAATAAACCCTCAACATAAATTATTATTGAGGATTTATAGGTTTACCAGCTTATATCTGGCCTCAATATGTGATGAGGTATAATGATATATTAACTGTCAACTTTTTGGAGGTTTTTTTACGCAGGAGTAAAGTGCTTCACACACACAAGTGTATATGTGATCATCGTATATACACGTGTACAGTCATTGTACACAGTTGCTTTCTGTAGTTTTTATGAAGTTCTTTACTGATGTTTTTGTCCCGACCAGATGTCCCAGACAGACACCCTGAGTGTATGTGGGCACCAGTAGAGAACCCCTCCCTCTTCCAGTTCAACTGCACCTGGTTTGGAGCGTATCCCACCCCGATGCTACGCTGGGTGGAAGACCAAGGAGCTCGTTGGAAAGGAGACGTTTATGCATCGGAGGTGACGGACAGCCTGTCGGTGACGCTGAACCGCTCCACGCTGTCCAACGGGCAGACGCTGAGGTGCATGGCCCAGCACCTGACGCTCCCTTCAGAAAAGGATAAGTCGTGTTCGTTTACCCTCAGTAAGCATGTTGTGGTGAAATGAGCCGCTTAACAATCCTGAGATGTGCAAGAACTGAATCTTTTATGTGCTTTCCACTTTAGAGGCCACTGAGCCACACTGAGACTCTTCAGCGAGCAACTATTGTTTGCGATGTTCACCACAGTATTCTTAGTATTGACCTAACTTTAATTTAAAGGGCCGGTTTATCCAAATTCCAAAAAAACAAATATAGCCATGCAGATAATTTTGGCTTTATTTGTTCAGGTTTTGGGCACCTACACCAGTACAGTTTAGGAGTTTTTGGTGCTCACGTTTTGAAAAATAACATTAAAAACATTTAGCAGCAGCATCTCGCTCTAGAAAAAAAGGAATGATTCATATATAAACTGTCCCCAGTGAGCTTTGTGGATTATCCAGAGTAACAGAGACACTTTAGAATGGTATCCAGCCATGCAGATAGTTTTGGTTTTATTTGTTCAGGTTTTGAGATATCTGCCTCTACACCAGTACAGTTTAGGGGTTTTTGGTTCTCAGGTTATTTAAAAAATTAACATAAAAAAATGTAGCAGCAGTATTTGTTCCATATAAAAAACTGTCTGCAGTGAGCTTTGTGGATTATCCAGAGTAACAGGGACACTCTAGTGTTGTATCTAGCCATGCAGATAACATTGGGGTTAACATGGGTTTATCTGCTGAGGCTTGGAGATAGCCGTCTCTGAGATTTCTGCCTCTACCCCTGTGCACTGGAGGTCAATAAGAGTTTATTTCTGGCATTAACACCATTGAAAAAATACATTTAAAAAAATTTAAAGAGACATGTCTCTCCACTAAAGCACCCCTGTTCCTCTGCATAATCCACACACAAGAGATATCTCTGCTTATACTGCAAACACGCTGGAAACAGATATTTTAATATTTACCTCCATTGTACTGGGGTGAACTCAGACAATCTATGAGACAAATAACTCAAAGTTTCAGCAGATACATTCATGCAAATCCCAATGTTATACACTTTGTGCATAAAGTGGGTATACATGGGCAGATACAAGATTTCTCCAAAGAAATAGTCCCTTTGTGTCTATCACAGTGCTCTGCTTACTACAGTATATACACTTTATTGTAACATCATTAAGATTAAGGTGCTCCTTGTTGAATTCTCATAATTAATATTCTAATAATTAGTTTACCTCAGATTTTAAGTACTGCTGCTAACACAGTCAGAGAGACACAGCGTTGCGTGCAGGACATGTGGACAGTTAGTGAGTCATTCAGTAGTGTAAGGGTTATCACCACAGGACAGGACTGCACAAACAATGAGATGACGCAAAAGAGTGTGACAGTTTATACGTTTGCATTAGCTTATCTGCATTCTTTGATGTTTGTAAAGCTTTGAACATATGCCGTGTCTTTGTCAAATATAAATATCTACCTGTCTGGCGCAGTGCTCCCTAAACCTAACATTTTGGCACATTCTTATGTAATCATATACTAAAGTTATTTATTTATACAACACAGTAATGATTCAACCAATGCACAGTTTATTGAAAGCCTTTACATTTTGATAATTGATTACATTTTTCAAGCAAAAAGTCCAAACGTTCACTGGTTCCTTTTTTCTCAAATGTGAGGATCTACTGCTTTTCTCAGCAATTGAGGTTCATTTTTTATATCACAAGTTCTTAGCGCCAAAGATGACATCTTCAAATTGATTATTTTTCTTTGAAAATCAGAAATTTTGCTTGATTTAAAGGAATAGTTTTACATTTTGAGAAATACGCTCATTTGTGCTCTTGCCAGTTGTTCGATGAAAAGGTCGATACTACTCTCATAGAATAAAAATGTAAACTTTTATTGAACTGAGAGAATGTTTGGACAAATCATTTAAAAAAAAAAGAGGAGTCTGAGAACAGTTCAGTGTTTGTCCCTCTCTCCCAGAGCCTCCGTACCCTGAAGGCGACCCGCTGGCCACGGCTCTGGAGGCGACCAGCGTGACTCTAACCTGCACTGAGGCCGTGTCCACCCCGCCTGCAAACACCACGTGGAAAAAAGGGATCCAGCAGGAGGACATTGTGCCCGGGTCGAAGTACGTCCTGTCCGAGGAAGGCCCCGTCTTCAAGCTGACCATACTCAACGTCAGCAAGGACGACGAAGGCGCCTACTTCTGCCGCAGCGAGAACCCCCTCGCCGTCCGCGAGCTGGAAGTCTTCCTCACTGTGAGGAGTGAGTTTGGGAAGAGTGGAAGGTTTTGGGCTGCAGGATGGTCACATGTACAGCACAGAAATCATTTAACAGTTTAAAAAATGCAAACAAATGACAACTTTAACATCAGAGGGAAGGTGAGGGCCAAACAATGAGTTGAAATTACAGGTCTTCCTACATATGAATGAACCAGTCACTGCAGGTGTCGACACCACCTCTGGAATGCTGATAAACCTGCTGCTCCTCCCTTTTTACTGCATCATAATCCTCTCCCGTTGTCTTGTTGTGTCTCAACAGCCTCCTCTGCGTACACAGGAGCCATCATCGGGATCTTTATCGCTGCACTGATCGTGGGATCAGCCACGATCATAGCTAAAACTGTTTACTCTAGCCGACACCGGATTTGCCTCGGTAACTGTTTATCTTTGCAACATAAGCACAGAAGTCACAGGTGCATGCAATGAATGACATCTGCCGCTCTTAACATAGGTCATGATCATTCTTTGCACACATTACAATCTGTAATGTTGTGTATGAGAACTGACACTCACAGAAGTATAAATCAGAATAATCCACTAATACTCATTTCTGTTCATATTTTTGTTTCAGGAAGTGGCTTTGGGTGAGTATCTCACATTTATTTATCTAATACGCACTGCATGCTTATTTTAGTGACCCAATTCATTAAATTAAAAGGGATTCAAACCAGCTTTTACGTCCTGCAATCTGGGTTTCATTTGAATTGTCTTGTGTATTAGTTTATCATATTCTCATGTCAGCAGTTTATTTTTTGAATGTCTGGATGCGTTTCATTAGTTGTTCAACATGCCCGGCGAGATAGTGAACGATTGTCCCTCCAGAGGTGTATATCACCCACAATGCATTGCAGTCATGCATTTGGTGCAATAAAATACATCCATGGTTAGTTGGTAGTAAAGTACATAAAACTCATCAATAATTCAGTTTGCACATCAGTGTAAGATGTGAGTTAGCTCATGAGATCAATTTCATCATATAAAAATGATGGATGATATTAACTGCTTTTCAATTTAAATATTTTATCTCATAGGTCTGTGTAGATAGGTTTACATGTGTATAGGTTCTCACAGTTAGCAGATAGTTTCTTAATAAATTTCTTTGATAACTTGTTTAATAATTCAACTATTCCCAGTTAATATTTACTTAAACCAAATTGCTGCTTTGCAAAATGTCTTAAACCCACAGCAGTAACAGTTATGATAATCATGATATAGATCCCAAACAGAAATTCCTCAATCAGAAACTGAAGCAGCTAATTTCCAAGGGCTGACATGTTGCAATTATCAGCCTGCAGGTATTTCTGATAACTTGTTAACTTGCGGTCAATTCATGATAGTTTGGGCTGTAAGTGTACAAAGGCAGGTGTGTTCCATTTCAATCCCATGCTCCTCCCGCACCCTCTTTCCCTCCGTACGGCGTATGCTGTGACGTATCACCAAAGGCTGAGGGGAAGTGAATGACAGGAAGGGGAACTAATGAAACGCAGCCTCTGAATCAAGTAGTCTGAGCTTCTCTCTTGTCTCATTATTTTGCTGGGAGGTTCCAGCTGTGACCAGCCCCTAAATTCTCCGCATACTTACATCTCTGAGTAAACTCACAAACCCTGAACACTCGATCAGGTGTTGTCAGTTAACTCTGGCTGACTACGCCTCTTCTCAGGGCTGTGTGAGCGTGCACAAACTAGGTTTGATAGACCGTTCCTTCACACTCCTGTCAGCACAGCTCCACCCTGACCTGAGGTGTAATCAGCCAGAAGAACTGACAACACCTGTATGAGTGTTCAGGGCCCTTAAAGGAAGCCTGTGGAGTTTTATTTTTTTTCTGTAAACGTCATTATTTTTACATTCTATCGTATCCTTGAGGCCTGATTAATGTGTTGAATGCTTTTCCTTCCTCATGAAACATTTGCAGAGCAGATTTTTGGTAGAATGAATTGTTTACATCCTCTAGCAGTATTCTTCTTTACAGTTGTTTTTTTGGCAAATTGCTGCTTTTGTTGACACAGTACTGCAGATGACTCTCGATCAGTTTAATGGTGTGACTGTGCAATGGGCGTTCTTGTGCATGCCGTACTAACAAAACATTGCTCCATAGTGCTACTAGTAGAGAAAGTACCTTTTAATATGGTCGCACAAACGTTGACACAACACAAAACAACTCCTGGAATGCTGCGTAAGAGTCTCAGGTATTTATTAACCTGAAGTGCACCGCTGTACTGTCATAATGATATCTCTGCTCTCCAGGCAAATGGAGGAAGACCAAGGGGACGTGCTGAGTCTGGTGGAGTCAGACGACGAGCAGATCTTTCAAGACGCCGTTCCCCGGCTGCCTCCGCTGACCAACGGACGCCACACAACGCTTGTCCAGATACATCGAATCCCATCCATGAGTATGACCTCATCATGGCATTGATTTCATGGTTTGTAAATGAAGCGGAAAAGTTATTTTGTAATATAAAAATGTTTGTTTTGTTGTTTTATTTAGGTGATCATGAGGATGCAGAAACTGACACAAGCCCACAGCAGCAGGAAGAAACTGTACAGACAGAAGAGCCAGCGGATCTTGTAACATTTTAGGTATTGGGTGTTTCTAGATAATTGCTTTATTTGAGGTAAATACCATTTACTCCCATTGACAATGTGAACAGAATCGGTGGAAGATGCATGTAAAAAAAAAAAATTAATTTGTTATTTTTTTTTAAACAGGGTTTTGAATTTTTGTAAGCTTATTTCTATGATTGATTTGTTTGTACAGCATTTTGAATATGTGGCTCTGATATTGAGATTCATGCAGTAAATGAAGCTGTTTAAACAAAATGTGATTGTTCATAACTAGTCATTGATTTCCGTATACCTCCATCCTGTTCTGTGCACATAGCAGTTACAGACGAGCTATGACTACAATGCAACTCTAGACTGGAAACATCGCAAAAATGTGGTCAAGTCAGTTTGTCAGCCACTTTATGTTCTGTTTTGTAGAATATAATGGAGGAAAAAGACAGTAACAACTCAGTTTTCTCACCTTCTGGAAATGACTTGAATGCAGCAAAGTTTACATGAGATCTGGGCCATAGTGAGAGTGAATATCACTGTATCTTTGAATCAGTATGTCAATATCTGTAATATAACTAAATTTGGGGTATGAGTTTGTTCTCTGTAATTATTTAAAATATAAATAAAACTGAATAGAGCTGAAATGATTAGATAAATAATCAATTACTTGATCTACAAATAATAATTGCTCTTATGATAATTTATGATTTATGTAATTTTTCATGCAAAAACACCAAACATTATCAATTGTTAGGGTTTGATGTTTGTTTTATGTGAAAGTAAAAGTAATATTGACTGTTGGTTGGGTAAAACAACAAATTTCAGGACGACATCCTGGGCTTCAGGACATTTTATAAACCAAATAAAGATTCATTGAGAAAATCAGCAAATTTAATAGTTATGCAAATAACAGATAGTTGCAGCCCTAAAATTATTGGAAAGAATGTTTTAAGTGAATGAGAATGCTTAATTCAAAGTATTAAGTGTTGTTCTTTATTAAGTGAAATATTAAAAGCCAGTATGCCATTTCATGGCTGCACCATTACATCAAACGGAAATATTTTATATGTTTTAATAATAAAAAAACAGTCATGTTTGTAGAGCGCTTTTCAGTGACCTCAAACACTTTAGTGTGGAAGAAAAGATAAAAACATGACAAATACCAGAGAGCTCAAGATGTAAATGCAATAATATTATTACATAACAAGGGTTTAAAGTCACATTAAAGGCAGTTTTTAATCTGGATTTAAAGATGGAGAGATGAGAAAAGACTATTACAGCAATCTATCCTTCCGGAAAAGAAAGGACATTTTCATTCAGCCTTTTGTTTTCGGTGTGACACGGCTGAGTTTGAGATGTTTGACCCGGAGTCAGAAAGTTGAGGTATAAAAATATAGAGAAATATATAAAGTATGTTTTGACACATTTTGAATTTATTCTTTTATTTTGGGATCTTGGCGGGGGGGGGGGGGGGGTGGGGGTGGTGGTGGTGGTGGTGACGTAAGGTTACGTAAGGTTACGTAAGGAATTACGTGACGACGTTGGGCAACATTGTAGCCATTGGCGCAGAGGGACTCGGGCTCTCTGCGGACAGCGAGGTGTCTCCCGGCGTCGGTTTGATGGCTCAGAGGCGGAGGACGGGTCCAGGAAGCGGGAGATAAGAGCGAGGAGAGGAGGGGGACGATGTGCTCCACGGAGAGCACCGCCGAGCTCACACCCACACGTGAGGTTTCTTTCTTTTTGTTGTTGTTGTTGCTGTCGGGAATAATTTCCGAGCTCCGTAACCAGGCAGCGGGTCTCCGGAGGGAAACCTGCGGGGAAAAACACGCAGCAGAGCGGGGAGAGGTGTTTGGATGATGGGGGGGAGGGGGAGCTGCTGTCTGCGGGTCAGTGCGGGCTGATGATGGTGATGGTGATGATGATGATGAACGTGTCGCGGCTCGATCTCATGTTGCCCCTCCGTCCTCCCGCAGCGTCCGACCCGGCTCTGCTCCTGGAGCTGAAGACCAGGCGCCCGCCGTCCCTGGAGGGCCGGGCGGGCTGCGAGACCTGGAGCGTGGACTTCTCCCCGGACGGAGCCTGGTTCGCCTGGTCGATGGGACACGGCATCGTGTGGGTGGTCGCCTGGCCCCTCGACTCCGAGTAGGTTTACCTGGAGCCCGGCGTGAGGCGTTCAGGTGTCCTTCGTACATTGTGGCTTGTGTTATAAAAGGGGGGGGGGGGGGGGGGGGAGTAACATGGTGGCTGTTTGTCGTGTGAGAGCCATGGTGGGATTAAACAGTAAATCATTTATGCTTGATTTAATTATGCAGATTAAGACCAATTGCAAGAGTAAAGACAATAAAACCACAGAATAATACTTTTTTTTAAAAAAAAAAAAAGCCCCATTGACCCAAAGTGTTCAATGGAAAACAAATAATTAAAACATTATGAAATAATCATATGAGTAAATAAAATACAGCAAAAAAATTTGTCTGGATTGTGAAAGACATTGTGATGAAAACTGGCGTTATGAAATGAAATGGTCAGAGGGTGAAAACATTGCTGTGCAGTAGAAAGACATTTTGAAATAAAAAAGCAGCTGGAATTAGTTTTAAATATTCATTGGATTATTTGACCATTTCATGGCTGTATAACATATTTTGTTTGTATTTAATCATGTAGTTATTTCAGTGTCTTGTTTATTTAACATTGAACACTTTGGGATCCATACCATGTGAACTGCATTTGTTTAAACATATTTTACTCCTTAAAACAGCCCGATGAACATCAACAGGAAATAGAGATAAAGTACCCAGAGAGGATTTCCCTTTCCTTTCAGCTCCCTGTGTTCACCAGGGCCAGTACCTGTGCCAACATGATACATGCATTTAGGTACCAAATATCAAAAGAATACATTCTTAGATACATCATAAAGATTTGAACCCTTTTTAAATTTAACAAAATTAAGCCAAATTGTTCCATGCATCCATGTTAAATAAATAAATGTACCTAAATATAATAGAAGTCTAAAGTAAATAAGTTTCCCAATATAGATCAGAAAATATGTGTCAAAGAATAAGTAAAATGGTTGATATTCGTTAGAAAAACAAACAGTCTGGAGGAAGCAGAAGCAATATTCAGCGGATCAAATGAAATGGCTGTTATCAGCTTCTCTTTTTCCATTACAAGTAAAAAACGTTGAAACCAGAATATTCTGTTGTATTAACCATGCTGTTGTAATTCTGATGAAGACATTTACAACAGCCGTTAAAGGCAGCTTCACACCGCCTACATGTGAGTTTTTTATGGTGTCTGCGTACTTGATGCTGCCCTCACCCACAGAGAGAGTCAGAATGGAGAGACCGACCGCGGAGACAAGAGCTTCAGCTGTGGTCATCCAGTGTGGGGCCTCGCCTTCGGACCCAGACCTCCAAAACCACGTGCAGCGGCACGCCCAGCTACAACAACATCAAAAGCAAGCAACAGCCTGCTTCTGGCCACAGGCCTGGAGAACGGGGTGATCAAAATCTGGAACGTGTTAACAGGTGAGGTTTTTATTCCAGCGAGGGTGTTATCAGCGTCAGATATGATGAGTCTGTTGTTGTGGATTTTATTTTAACATGCATTTTATGTGTTTTCAGGTGATGCTGTATTTGATCTTCATGGCCACGAAGGCGTTGTGAGGGACCTGGTGTTCCCTCAGAACGGGACGCTCACGCTCATATCATCTTCTCGGGACAAGACTTTGAGGATTTGGGACCTGGCTCAGAAAGGTACGTGCAGTTTTATAGTGCAGACTACCTAATCCTTGAGACAGAAGACTTCTGTTTTCACCTCCTCTTGTGATAACATCATTTTGAGTGACCACAAACAATCTTCACTGATATGACTCTTGTGTTAACTTATCAAAATGCAATGCAAACACAGTTTCATAGGTAAATAGTTTAGGGAAATAAGTTGTTTACATTTAGGGTGGACGTTACTAAAGAGCCATTCGTTTATGAGATATCATCTGTTTTGATTTGCTTAGGTGTGTCCAACCTTTCAGGCATTTAATGGTTGCAATTAATGCCAATAAGAATCAAAACGCGTGAGGGAAAATCTGACATTTGAGACTTGACATATAGCTTCTGTAAAGCAATCTTATAATTTGACAGATTAGGATAAGTCCAGTAATATCCACCTTACCTTTTTCCAGAGCCGTCAACTGCATCTCACAGCAACATTGCTCATTAATGCAAGGCTTTTCTTCAGCCGGCTGAATCGTCAAATGTCGGAGGAGCATCCTTGAAGGCCACTACGTTAAACTGTCTAACCTGCTTAAACATTAAAGCCATGAAATACTGAGTTCCCAAACAAGTTTCATAGCAAAATTTCAGTTTTTGAATCATCAGTTAAATATTTTTCAGCTTCTTTCTGTGTATTTATCACTTCGCTGGTGTGTTTTTTGTCACCGAAAGTCCGACTGAACTAAACCTTCTGTTGAATGGAAGAGGTTAAAGCAAACAAATGTTCATGTTAACACACACAGAAGTCACGTTCGCCACCACTTCAGAAAAGGTTTTTTTGTGTTTAACACTGATTTTGTAATCTGTCTCCTTCAGTTCAGTTAGACTGTTTTTCTGTCTGTTGTAGGTAAAAAGGTGCAGGTGCTTTCTGGCCATAAAGACTGGATCAGCTGCTGCAGCGTATCATCAGACTGCAGCATGATCGCGTCTGTCGGCAGATTTGACAGAGTGAGTTATATTATTGTAAAAGTATGTTGTGTTATATTAGAATGGGACACTTTCCTGTTAGACAACTTTTTAATTTAGGCTGGTAAGAAGGGACTTTTAAACATAATCCTGCATCAAATTCACTTTTCAAGGACGCTGGAATGATTGTTCACTAAAGGGAGAGTGTGTTTGTCTTTCTTACTCGAGGGTTTTTCTCACTGATCTTTTACCTGTGCAGCATTTCCTTTTGAGTGCTGATAGTTTTGGGAAATTGTATTTGCTTTGCATGTATTTATTGGCTTTTGAAAGGCGAGGATGAAACTAAAGGTCTAGATGGGTTTAACGCTATGGTTTAACTAAGTTACATAAAGCGTTTAAGATTTCTTCCCAGTGTAGTTTGCTGTTTAGTGCATTTGTCATGGAGCAATCTGGTTATCCTCATCTGCTCCTGTGTTAAATTGCTGCGAGACGAGCCGTTGGATTCCTTGTTCTCCTCGTTTGGAGACATTTGGAGCACCGGGGAGCTCTTCCCACTCCTGTCAAACTGCTAATTTGTCACGTTCTCATTTGCAAAGACAAGCAGACAGCTTAACAGTGTGTAAAAGACTTTAAGATCGTGTTTCAACTTGTCCTGTTGACGTTTTTGCAGTAATTGGCGTAGGGCAGAATAACTAAGCCTTGACTAAACTGACATTCACTATTCCAACTTTAAAAAGAGTCCTTATAGCAAATAAAAAAGACTGATTAACACTTTATGATTTTACCTTCATCAGATGGTGTGTCTGTGGAGTCTGCGGTCATATACGTTCATGAGGAACCTGACAGGAGGGACCCATAAGACCTTCTACCTCCTGTCTTCCTGTGACTTCTCCCCCGACGGGGCGCTGCTCGCCACCGCAGCCTTCAGCGGCTCCAGCTGGTGGATCGACCTCTGGGACCCGTACACTGCAGAGAAACTGGCCACTCTGGTGTAGGTTTACTTCCAGTCTCAAAATGTACTGACAATGTTGTAGTTGAAATGTTCCTAAAACTCATATCCTGAGCACAGCCCTTCACATTGGTGGGACATCCATCTTAGACTGCACATATGAAGGGTTACTCTGAGGCAGTATCATTCTTAAACTCTTCTGTCTCTTTTATCCACAGGGACTACTTTGAAGATTACGGGCAAAACCAAATCTCAGCAATACAGTTCTCCCCCAACGGTTTGCACTTGGCGATCGTGACTGACGACAGGTGAGCGGTTTATCAATTTCATCTCATAAACCTTTTTTTATTTTTAAATCACGTCATCATGGTAATTGTTTCAGGACAAAACGATTTCAGACAAGATGTGTTGTGTTCGCAGAGCTCTTCGGATCTGGGAGCCGGGAAACAAAGGGATGGTGATGCAGACGAAAGCGGACCGAGACTCTAATGGACTCTGCTGCAACTACCATCCACAGGGGGGGGTGGTCGCCACAGGGTAAAAATCCTCAAGTGTTGCTCACCGCTTGTAGACTTGGAAGAAATGCTGCAGCTTGTGGAGGGTGGTGGCTGACTTAAGCTTGAATTCAAAGTGGTGGTTCAGTTTCATGATGAAGCAGAAGTATCAAAACATCCATAGAACTTCTTAAACCACCTCCCTGCTGGCCATTTGCACGCTAAATATGCTCCAAACTCATTTCCCTAAAGAAAACGAGATCATTCCTCAGCGCTTACTCTTCAAATGTTAGTTCAACTACTTAGTGCTTCAACATCTCGCATGCAAACAAGTAACATTTCAGTTTGCACGTGTTTTCTTAAGTTGCACTGAGCCCTCTTGGCCTACTGTACAGCTGTAACACTAACCATGCCCTCGTGACAGAACCAGAGACGGCCACGTGAGGTTCTGGAGGGCGCCCAGGACGGTGCCCAGCCTGTGCCACCTGTGCCGATCCATCCTGCGCCACTCCGTCTCCACGCACCAGATGGAGCCGCTGCCCCTCCCCAAGAGGATCCTCCAGTACCTCACCTACAGAAACATCCCCGAGCGCCTCAAGACCTGCTGCTCATCCGATGAAGAGGAATGGGAAGGTTAAATAGGAACATTAACCACAACGCAACAACATATACAGCGAGTGATTGTTGAGTGCTCATAATTAATTCTTTGTTTGCTGATTAAGAGATGCTGAAAGCTTGATTTAGCACAGGAAGCATCTCTTATTATAATTTACTTAATGCAACTTTCTTACACTAAGGATTTCATTTATTGCACTACTGCTGTAAGATGATGCATAAACATGTTCACATACTTGACGTAAATATTAATATCAATACAATTTTATACACTTAATTTATTGTGTAAATATCAAATGTATATGTATTTCTAATTCCTGTGTTTATCATAACAGCACATGCACTACTACTGTATCAGCACTTGTTAATATAAGAAACTGTACTTAGGAAATAGTTTTATTAAACAGATTAAAACACATTAGACAAAACATCCAGTTTTCTATTATGTTGTATTTGTAACATTACAGCATGTTTGACAGGTTTAATATTTTTTACCTAATCTCATGTTTTCAATAGATGAATTGTTATGACAGTTGATCCTACACTAGTAATTACATTTACAGTTTTCCAAGTCCATATTTTAAGTGCCCAAAGGAAAGTTTATTCTTGTTACTGGAGTTACCAACAACCGCCTTCCATTTTGCTCAGTTTGTATGTAGATGTGAGTGACTCAGACAGCTGCTAGCCTTTGTCTGAACTGTGCAACAGCTCTGTGGATCAGTGGTGGGCAATCATGCAGTGAACACTTGAGGGCATGTTTCCTTTTAATAAACAAACTCAAATGATTTCACCAATCATAAAATGTGTACTGATCAGTGAAATGACTTGTTTGGTTGAACCTATTCTCGGCTCTTCGTGGCATCATTGCACACCACAGCCACAGGAAGAGAAATACATGAGTGAACCCTGCACACACGCTTCCAGAGAGGACCTGGGATACAGATTTTGGCCAAACTGTTTAAAGGTTTTCGTTACACTGACGAAGGCAGAACGATGGTTCAGCATCGTCTGAATTCTGGATGTAGCTGTAATTTCATTGTGGTACAAACATAAGTGATGGTAGTCACCAAGAAATTAGTGAAAAAAAGATTCTCTCCACCAGCAGTTTGCATTTAAGAGACAGACTTTCGTTGTGGGGCAAAGCGGTTACTGTATCTAGGAGGCCTCGCTGACCACGAGGTCTCTCACTGCCTGGAAAGCTGCGACCATGGAGCTCAGCTGGATCTTCTCGTCGGTTCCTGAGGCCAGCCTGTGTCTAAGGAGAAGACACGTGGTAAGTCCAACAGCAACTTTCCCCAACATCTGGATGCATTTGTGATATTAACGTGCGACTAACTTCAATTACTTGTACGTAATTCGTTTATGAAAGGAAGCAGAAGGATCGAGTGATCCCACTTACTCAATGTCAGCCAGCTTGATGAGGAGACCAATCCGAATATCTGGAGGAAAGTCCACTTAAAGGGAGAAAGAATAAATGATTCAGATACTTGTCTCAAACCGCTGAAAGCCTTTGAAGTTGGAAAAGATTAATCAACATCATCATACCAACCCAAAAATTAAGCAAGTTTAGGAGAAAAAAGTAAAACGTGTCTGACAGATCAGGTGGTTCTCCTGGTACACATTGTGAAGTCATGTGTCAGTCAACACATAAACCACCCACACATCTTACACTGGTTATTAAGCTGCTGTGGGGCCCTTGTATAACAAAGACTTGACACTGCTAAAGCCAAAATAGCTAAAAGGCATCTAAATGGAGAAATATTAAATACCTGAACCCTCCTCAGAGAGCAGTGGGATTTAACTTACAAGTAAAATACAGACTAACAACAACAGCTCAGGCAATTACTCTTATAAGGAAACTCTTATTTTGTTTAACACAGGACCAGGTTTTAAAAAAAATATTTTCTTTTCCCTTGGAGAAATTGCTGATTGAATATTTTTTACACTTCTTTGCAGTGGCCTCACCTCTGTGTATGAGCAGATGAACCTCAGTGAGGATATCATGCAGGGCCAAACCTTTCAAAGTCTTGAGCTGAAGGATTTCTGTGAAGACGACGTTAAGGAGTTGCAAAAACACAAACTGAACTGGTGTTAGTAGGTGTCGCATTTTACATTTTGAAAAAGTTTAGTCAATCAAATCTAATGAAATGTTATAGTCTAATTTGCTGCAATTATCAGCAGTCTGAATGTCAAACAGCCGTACTTGAAATTTAGTTATTAACTGGCAGATTTAATGATCATGATTAAGCCATTTATCATCTGTACTTTCTGAACTGTACAGAATAATACTAAACACACTGCTTCACATTCCACAGGATGGAAAAAAATAACATAAATGAAATATAAATATAGACTGATTATTGTATAGTAAAGCTTCCTGAGTAAATTAAAGACTAGGCAAGGTGAAAGATACGCTTGTATGCTGAAGTGAAGTCTTTGTTGAGGGACCAGTCGAGGATGTTTGCTATATCTGAGCGGAGGGGGTGACCCGTGCAGGTGTACACTGTGTCCTCTGTGACCTTCCCGTATGCCATACTGGTGCTCTGAAATCACAGAGGTGGAATACAGTTCATAAAGATTACCCTTATACGATATATAGCAAGTGTAATGCATTTGTTTTTTAGCGTTTTTTTAAACACAATATGAATGAAAATACTGAAACTGGAAGAGAACAGCGACAAAAAGCTTTTGGTTGTACCTGCAGTATGTTGAGCGATCTTCTCATATCACCTGATGATAAGGTCACGATGGCCTTTATTCCATCTGGAGTTACGTCGATGCTGCCACAAAAAGATTCACTCTTTCAATCAAGGATATAAAGCTAAACTGTGTGACATGTATAGTATGAAAACATAAATGAAGTGTCTGTCCAAACAACAGTATTTGTTTTGTGTCGTAAAGCGGTTTCTATTTGTGCTGTGAAATAGCACATTTTCTGTGAAACCGCATATTAAGAAATGTGTTAGGCCGACGGGTACTGCCAATGTCTCACTGGTTTTCTGGGAGTAACACTCCACATAAGTGCGGGAATGATTAAGTGACAAAAAAAAAAAACACAATTCTTAAATCCCTTCTACCTCTGATTGTTTTAGCAGTCAGATAGTCACACATTTCCCTTCACACACACATGCACTCACCTCTCCTGCTGGACAACATGCTCCAGACGAGGGATCATCTGGTCCTGGGACAGCGGGCCGAAGCGAAACCTGGTGCAGCGGGACTGCAGGGCCGGGATGATCTTGGACAGGTAGTTGCAGATCAGACAGAATCGGGTGTTTTCTGTAAACTTCTCAATCACTAAGACGGAGAGAGAAAGACACATAAAGCACTTTGACCTTCCTACATGTCGCTGCTACGTTACTTCACTCAGAAACTACATACGTTTGTCCCACATTTTGTCTGAAACTGAAAGTAATTAAAGCAAATTCATCAAGTGAGACATTGTGGTTAGAGATGGTCCGATACTATTTTTTCCCCTTCCCGAAACCGATTCCAAAACCTGATCTTGCAGGTAGCGAGTGACACATGTTTGTGTTCCTGTGTAGCGTAAATTAGTTGATAAATGATATGATGATGCGATATCGGATCGGTGCACAGACTCGTGTACCCGCCAATACCCAATCCAGCATTTTAGGCTGTATCATAGGCATTTCTGATCGGAACAACTCTAAATATGGTGATTCAAAAAGATAATTATAAAAATAATATATTTATGCAGTAATTATATTTATTTGCTAAGTTTTGTAAAATTAAGTCACTTTTATAGATTGCTAAGTGTCAATAACAATCTTGAGAAAAGTTGTACACCTTAATAAGAAATTTCAGTGGTCAGTTATCAATAATTGAACTTTCAATATTCTTTGATTAATTGTGATGCTTTCACTAAATCTGCAACAAAAATCTGCCTAAAAATGATAAATTAGTTGAATTGAATCATTACATCATACAACTGCACTTGGTGAAAGCACAACCACTTACAGCTGCAACATTGCACTGAGCATCGAAATCGAAGCTTTATGACGACACTAACTTATGTTATGAGCAATAAACAGAGAAAAAATGTTCCAGTGTAACTCAATCGACAGTTAAAACCAGATTTTTAAACACGAATATCAGTGTGTACAAGCAGAGACGCTGTAATTCCCCAGCAGCCAAATTGTCTGGCTGCTCAGTGAGCCGTGTGGCTCACAGTGGGCAACGCCCGGCCGAACAGATGGCTTACCTCGCCGCAATGCATTCTGGGCATCCTGGGTCATGGCATCGGCCTCGTCCAGTATCACCAGTTTGAAGCCTTTCCTGGAGGACAAGAGGGACGGACAAAAAGGCAGCAGTTTTTAATAATTCCCCTTGCAGTTTTGGGTTGCAGATAAAAAGGAAAGAGTGTTAAGAACATTCGTTTCTGAATAGAGGGAATATGACAGATTTTAAGTCTTACTTGAAAATGGTCCTGGTGCTGGCAAAACTCAGAACGGGACCTCTGACAACATCAATGCCTCTGTCGTCTGATGCGTTTAGCTGCAAAACAAATGTCAAATCAGACAGTCACAAGGTCTCGTCACTAAACTACCGAAGATGTCGGGTGCAAAGAGAAGCAGAAGCCTTCACATCCCGACAAACCAAAAGCTTGTACTGAGGCGTTGAAGTGTACCTCCAACACCATGGAGTTGAACTCTTTGTCCTTGTACAGCTGCCTGGCGCAGGCGAGGATGGTGGAGGTTTTGCCCGTTCCCGGGGGGCCGTAGAACAACAGATGAGGAAGCCTGTCCTCACTGATAAACCTCTGGACTGAAGAGATGAAACAGTTGTAAAAATAAAGAAATCAAAGTTAACCGTCTGCATATATTGTAAATGGGACTATTTATTTAAAACATGGAGGAAAATTACAGTATGGCCTACTTACAACTATAGAAAACAATAAAAACAAGGGTCAGCAACAGTGACAGACAGCAGGGAAAGTTATCCCTACACAGGTTTATGAGTCTGCAGTCCACACACTTACTGGTGCTCAGAATATCTTTGTGTGAGATCAGATCGTCAAGTTTCTGTGGTCTGTATTTTTCAACCCTGGAATACGGAGCAGAAACACATCGTCCATCAATATTTTTATCAATAATTAATACTTTCAATTGCTAAATGACTGATGCTTGCGACGCTGGGAGAGGTTAGTGTGAGTAAAACACAAGTTTAACCCCCAAAAGTATTCCTCTATATATACACTGGTGTGAACTACACAACGAACTTAATTTAAATTTGTCTCTTTTTTAAACATTGTCCTTATAGATTTGGGTACATATATAATAAACCTCAACTAATGTTATGAACTTCAAATTGCTCGGTGCCCCTTTTTGATTCGGCATACATATTTTGCACCAATATATTAAACAAAATGTGAACTTTGTAATAGTTTAACAGTAACATTAACGTTAGACGCTGCAGCGCTTTCGATGAGCCAGCTGGTTCAAGTGTCAACAAGGCGATGTTTAATGAGTTAATTAGATATTATGTATGCCGAATTAAAGCGGAGCTCATGTGGCTCCTGACTACATCTTCACTTTACAAGTAAGAGGAATATCTAACGTTTTTTTTTACGTTAACGTTAGATATTCCTGGTAGTAGTCAGGTTAGCCTGCATCCACAGTAGTAGTCAAGTTAGCTAGATAGATATTTTTTACGGACTATTTTAACCGAAATGTGACAAACAGCGACTTTCAACTCACCATGGTAAGTTCCTGGACTGTAACGGCACTTTATTTGTTGAAACCATGTTGTCTGTTTACTGTGAATTTAGCTCCCGGGAGGGTTAAATACTTTGAGAGTTTCAAACACTCGCCGTGTGTGTTGGTGACCGCGTTTGGCGCGCTGCGCAACGGGACGTGCGTCAGACGTCACGGCGTACAACCAATCGGATGCCTTGGTTGGCTCATGTGGGCGGGGTCTCGGTGACATCAGTGGCCGCTGTAAAAAGTGTGGCAGAAAAAATACAAAACTAAAGATATGAAATATAGACTTTAAAAAAAAGTATATACAATGCATGCAGCAGTTTTTAGTCCACGTTGTAAATACAATTATGGCACAAATAATTTTTGAAAACATTTTATATAATGCAAAAAAAATGTAAATGATTAAACCTTGAATCAGCTCAATATACTGGTTTATCTCTACTGGTCAGATTGTTCAGCTGGGCTGGTCCTATGCTGGCTGAAGTCTCTGCAGGTGAGGCCGAGGAAATGTCATAAAAATGTCCCACCAGTGTCCCCAGTCTGCCTCATGAGAGATGACATTGCTGTTGTCCAGTTCAGACCCCCCTCTGCTGGGATCCTTCCCACCAACTTTCTAGAGAGAGTTAATTGTCACAATTAACAATTTAGTTGATGTTGATATGATAATTTCCTTTTATTAAGTAATTTACTTCAAGTTAAGGAAATAAAGCCCATGATGACAATCAAACGTGCTTATTTCTATGCATATGTCCCTGCATATTTTTTCACACGTGATCATCCGGCATTTGGATTCTTATTTCACCCAAAACCTCACAGCAGTAGTTCCCAATGTCTTTGGCTTGTGACCCCTTGAAATGAAGCAGTGTCTTGACAATGTGTTGTGTTCAAGTTCAAAGAGTGATTTATCCTCCTCAGATTGTTTCATTTTGAATGTAACCAGTATTTTAAAAGAAAAAATAATAATTTTGTGTAACAGTTAGATATTTAATCATCTCATGACCCTTCAGATTTATCATGGTTCAATGTATTTGCTGTAATTCCTGGTTTTGATCATGTCAAGCTCTAAATATTTAAACTTTCTTTTAGATCAGAGAGTCTTGTTGAGCAAGAGGAACCTGAGAAAAGAAGAAGAAATAAGACCAGGGATAAGACATATATCAAAACACAGCCAGTCACACACAGCAGTGGTGGAAGAAGTACTCAGACCTCAGAGTAGAAATACTTTGTTACAAGTAAAAGTCCTGCAATCAGAATGTTACTTAAGTAAAAGTACAAAAGTAAAAATATACTTAAAGCGCTAAAAGTACAAGTACTCATTATGCAGAATGACCCATTTCAGAATAACAGGCTTTATATTATTGGATTATAATTATTTATGTATTAATGTGCACATCACTTTAATGTAGCAGCAGATAAAGGTAGGGCTAGTTTTAAGTATGTCATTGTGAATTTCCCCCTGAGGATCAATAAAGTCTTATCTTAATCATCATCAGTTATTAGTTGATTATATTTTGTATTATTTATCTGAATCTGAAAAGTAACTAAAGTTATCAAATAAGTGCAGTGGAGTAAAAAGTACATTATTTCCTTCTGCGATATAGAGAAGAAGAAGTATTAAGTTGCAGAAAATTGCAATAGGCAACTCAAGTAAAGTACAAATACCTCCAAACTGTATTTAAGTATGTGTGGTAAATGTAGTAAACTGCACACAAGCACACACCAACATCAGAAACAATCACACACATCTGTTAAAAACTCGAAAATTAAAAGATAAAATTCATCCAAATATGATGAGTTTCAAATATTTTGTCAATAAATAAAAAAAAAAAATAAAAAAAAGAGGGGAAACCATAAAATCCCTGGAAAGTCATTAGAATAAAAAGACCTGTTAGAAACCACAACCAAGCTCATAGACGCAGTGTGTGTGTGGGGGACAGCTGGGTGCGGACACACGGCTGCAGGGGGGGGGGGGGGGGGACCCGACCCCATCCCTCCGTCACCCCTGCTCCTCGCGCAGGCCCCCCGGGGAGGGACGGTGGGCCGCCGCTGATCTCGCGAGAGCGGCCCCTCGCGGCGATGCGACGCCGCTGCTGCGGGTTTGACTGACGGGAAACATGTCGGCGCGGCGGGAGCGAACCGGGATGCAGCTGCTGCCAAGGGAGACAGGGAGTACCTGCACCCAGTCCACACATCAGCACCTTTAAAAACCACCAGGCTTCCCCCACCACCACCACCTCCCCCTCCACCTACCCCACCCCCCCCCCTCGATACGTCTGCTTGTGATGCGTTGAACAGCTCTTTTCTTTTTTAAAAAAAAAAAAAGAAAAAAAGGAAAAAGCATCCATCTGAAAAGGAAGGGGGCACCCGATGGATGCTGTGGCGAGCCGTGCAGCCCCGCTCGGTATCTGCAGATCGGGTTTGATTCAGCGAGCAGAGACACCTTGATGAAGCAGCAGGAACTACGAGGACTGTTGTTGCAATGGAGTCGACTCTCTCACGGCTCAAAGCGCGTCTGTGAACCTGCAGCATCTCGTTTCATGGCGTTTTGCGGGTCGCTCCGTTCCGTGGGCTCCTCCACGTTTCTTTTCTGAATTGCTGTTCATTTTTTTTATTATTATTTTTTTTTAAATTAATTTATTCTTTTTTTTTTTTTTTTTTTTTTTTCCTGAAAGTGCAAAGGGGGAAATAACGACCACTGCTCGCAAAAACTATGAACGAGGAGATGACAAAAAGCGAGGAGCAGCGTCTTAGTTTGCAGAAAGCCTTGCAGCAGTGCGAGTTGGTGCAAAATATGATAGACATAAGCATTTCTAGTTTGGAGGGTTTACGGACCAAATGTGCCACATCCAACGACTTGACACAAAAAGAGATACGAACGCTGGAGGTAAGCAATGACTGAATTTCTCCTGTGCATCTTCCATCTAAATCAATACGGAAGGCTGTCACCGTCTGTTATTTCTAGGCCACTAAGCATATTTGTCAGTGCCTTTTCAGCGACAAACTGTTCTTTTTTTTTTCTCTCTCTCTGCTGTCGGTGTTGTCACTGCATGAATATGCAAAGCTTTTTTTTTTATTTATTTATTTTTGTCCAAAGCCCCACTGCTATCTGTTTTTGTGCAGTGCAATAAATCAAGAGGCTCCGGGGCTGCAGTGGGCTGTTGTAGACTTGCGCATTCTGCAGGTGGCGGGGAGAGAAGGTGGCTCTTCTCCATCAGAATAATATGCGAGGCGGCCGAGGCCTACAGGCAGCCTCACAGTGTTTACAATCCACTGCCAGTGTGCCAGCCTGCGCATCTGTCCGGCCAGCGCACGCAGGCCCCCGCTGTTATGCAAGGCGAGAAGATTACTGAGATTGTTACAAAATATCGTTATCCGTTTAATTGGCCCGTGGGGGTATTCCGTAAATTGCGTTACGTAATGGCCGTAATATCCCGGCGCTGTGTCTGGAGACATCAGACTGTCCGTTTCGAGGAACACTTAAACCAGTCGACCCCCCCCCCCCACAACCACAGCCCCCTCCTCAGTCAGAGGCTGTTGCGGGACATACAATAAAAAAATAAGAGAAAATGCCATAAAGTGCGATAAGGTCCCTGAAACCTCAGCACAGCGTTAAGGGCCTGTGAGAATGTTATGGTGATGCCTCGGGAGATTAAAACAAATACCATTAAGTGCGATAAGGTCTCCATAAACTCACCACTGAGTGTCCCTGTGTGCCATCAACACACTTTAAGTCCCAGTGGGAATATGGTTGACTTATTACATAAAAATGTCATAAAGTAAAGCCACTCGTGGGTGCCACACACTGATCCCACCCCACAGGAGTATGATACTGGCCTTTATACGCTATTATTAAAGATATCAACGTATATATTCAATATATGTCTGAGCTATTAAGTGAAGTTTGTGGGGACAGGAATGTAATCCAGGAGGAGAGAGATGATATATTAAATACAAATGTACTGCCAGCAGCTGCATGCCCTGCAAAGCATTGTGGGTACTGGATTATTTGGTAAAAGCATACAGAGATATATATATATATATAGTTAATATATTAACATATTAATATTAGCCTGATAGATCTCTGTGAATGGATTTTTGTGAGATATGATTTCATTGATTGTGTCATTTGACCTTTCTGTGCGACCTGAAAATAAAAAAAAGATGGATAGCCTTTTTTAGATGACTCCTTTAGCTTTCCCCAAAGTAAAAGTAAAGATATCCCCAGATAATGTGTTCAGCTTTTTAAGAAAATACGCATTGGCAATCTTAAAGCATAAATAAGACATTATTGTCTTTTGTCTTTTAGAAAGTGATGGCAATGACAAGTACAAACTTGTACATTTGCAGCCAAGTCATTCGCAGTGACACCTCTGTGGTTAAAGGGGCCCTGCAGAGTTTTTGACCACCACTGGTGCTGTAGAGTGTTTCTAATGAGGCGGTATTGTTTGGGTCACTTGTTCATGCCACGAGCGTGGGGGGGGGGTGTGATGTGAAACACGTTTCTGGTGACTGCAGAGGGCAGTAATGCAAAGTAGCAATGTGCCAATAAAAGAGACAATACAGGTTCCAAAACATTCATAAGTTATTCATCTGTTTATAGCTGATCTATTGAAATGGATGCAGAAAATATAATGCACTGGGGGTATTGTAGTCTTTGCTATACACCACAACAGTGGAACATCTGGCTTCGCTTTGTATACACACTGTAGTTCTTCAGTTCTTCAAGCTACACTGTGCTTTGCAGCAACATTTCTAATACGTCAGAACTAATCGTGTTTCCATTGAGCTACACTAGTATTTTGTTAAGCTGTGTACAGTATATTGCTTAAAAGTTGTAGTCGATTTTATTACAATCCAAAATTGGTTTTATGACAGGTATAGCGTATCATGCAGCAAAGCATATCCAGATAAATACAGTTATTATTATTAAACATGTTTTCTTAGCCACAACACGATGACATATGACTTTACAAAGTTGTTACAGATGAAGTGAGGCAAAAAATGACCCGTCCAGCAGACACACAGGGACAGACATTAAGGTTTATTTTAGGTCGTGATTCTCGATGAATCGAGTCCAATATTCACTTTCCCTTAGCTCTGTTTTGGTCTCCATCAGTTCCTGATTAAAATGTCTGGCTCTTAAGCCAGCTAGTTGCTATAGTGTCGCTCTAGTTGTTTGGTACTGGCCATGTAGCGAGCAGTGGGTTTATCAGTGCTGTTTTGCAGGGATGCCTGCTGCAGCTGAAGACAGAATTTATCAGAACAGAGTTTATGGGCCTTCCATATTAAACATGGTTGTTTGGTTAATATAAGAATATTGATTACTGAGGTTATATATTGTGTGTCAAATTCCACATCTCCAGTATCACCAATCTTTGCATTAAAGTAGTGAGTCCCCAGGTCTATTAATGTCCCAACTTACAGTATCTCCCCTCGTGGTTGCTCCCTCTCATCATCACCTGTGCAACTGCAACCACAAGTTGTATTTCTGTGTTGAAGTTGTGGTTTAATACTGATTTGACTATGCTGTAGCACTCTTCACAATAAGAAGAAAGAAAAAGTAGGCAAATTGTTTTATATGCTACTAGGACATTCACAGGGCTTGAAAAATACAGGCACAGGCCACATTTTTATTAAGTGTATGCCCACCAGACAAAATAATGGAAACACCATCATGAATTCAGGTCAGAGTGAGATATTCTGGTAGTCACGTACTGTTGTGGGCTGCAATTCTTCTGTGATTAAATTTAGGCTAAAATCCCCGTGTAAAACACATTTTATCAATACCCAGGAACCGATACAGATATGGCTTGGGCTACTGCAGAAACTTGGTCTGGATGGAACTGCATAGCAGTTTGTCATTTGTACAATTTAATTTTGTGAGATCTTTCTTAGCAGAAATTAAATAAAGTAATATGTGAAGGAAATGCTCAACAGAAAGAAATAAGTATTGGAAATAAATGAGAACAAAGGAAAACACACTCAACAGTTAATTCACAAGTGCAACAAAGGCGTTACTCCTGAGAACCGTCTAATCTTCCTCAAATCCTCTGAGTTGGAGGGCCTTTCAGGATGGCAGTCCTCTTATTGCCTCAGTGACAAATGAGTTGTCTACCAGGGGTTTTGATCAGGATCACAATGACGTCAGCCATACGCAAAGCCTCCCTCGTTAACCTGTCCTGGTCTCTATTGAGTGCGGTGTGTATGGGAGATTCCTCTACGACATCTCTGTTTTCCATCTCTATTATTAACCTTAAGGACCCAGATTGTGCCTCAGACACAATCTCTTAGAGGCGTTGAGCACTGACCTTGCTTTCGCCAAAAGCTTTACCAAGAATAGAAGCCTATATCATTACCTGGATGAAGTGTTAATACTGGTTTCCATTAATACGATTATGCATTGTCGGCAGTATCCCTTGGATACACTGGAATGATCAACGCACATGATGAATGATCTTTTTTTTTTTTTTAGGCTTTCATAGAGATGCAGACACATGATAGAGCATCACATGTGCCTGATTATGTATTTCGTATAACAGAAAAAAGGACAGGCCTAAACAAGTGTTGTTATTCATTTATATTCAAGTATACGAGATGGGATTTACAATGTTTATGTGACGAAGAAGTGTAGAATCAGCTTTTTGCTTCAAAGGTGGAACCAAGGTATTTGAATACTTAAGAGACAGAAGATCACAGGCTATGAGGTTATATATAATAAGGTTAAAGGGTTCATTATGCTTGAAACAAACTGTATAAGGTACATACAAAGTGTTGTCCAACCACATCTAAAAGGCACAAGCATGTATACCTATTCCAAATGGCCACACTCAAAGGGTGTATGAAAAGCTTCCCTGTCTGTATCTTACTTTAGCATCTCTGCACATCTGGCTAATTGGGAATCATGAATAGGTACTCATTAATACCGACATAATTCAGTCTGTACCCTTGAAAGAGTATAAAACCCTACATGTGAGCCCAGTTTTCACTCTACTTTTAGCTCTTTTTTTGGTCTCCACCATCTCCTGCGGGAAATATGCGGCCCTTTAGCTGCTAAATCTTCCCCTGTGTTCATCAGCTAGTTGCTGACTGTGTTTGTCGTTTGGTGCTGAGCATGTAGTACCTTTTTCTCTGAAAATTACGCTATGAGAGCGGTGAGAGAGAAACGAAACAATAACGTGGCCGGCTTGACGTCTAAAAACATTGAGCTAAAACTCACTATAAAGCTCTGTAAAGCTGCAGATTCAGGTGATAATTCTTTGCAGGTTCAACACTACAAGCAACTTCCTTTCACATTGTTTTCACATTATATTTTGTTACATTGTCATTATAAAAAATAGTGATTATAGCTGCTTTGAAGTATAACATAACCTTGATAGCCCACTCTACCGTCTTTGCATATTATTTTACACACATTTAGTTTACATGCCTTGAGGAGTTCTACTTTGGGAGAAATGTTCCAAAGAGTCAGGATATCTTTCTTTTTTGTTCAGTAAATATGTCTCCTGTCAGTCCCCCAACTTTATGGAAGTACACTACTATAAGTGAATACTATTTTGCCTGTTTGAGTCTGCTGAAATACGGTTTATTGGCTGGCTCTTTTTGGCCTGTGGACAATCATCTACAAAACCATTGTGTTCCCTTGCCATTAAACTTTGGGAGGCCTTCACTGTAATGGCTTCTCTGGCCTTCCTCTGTGTCATATGTGAAAGTTTGTACTGTATAACCACACTGTCTTTATGTGACTGAATGGTGAATTATGTCAAACTTCAAGTTTCACACTAGCAATGAGATCATGAAAAATCTGGTTTTGTTTTGGCCCTTCAGGTTTATTAATAGCTTTCGTAAAGATAGCACCTATCTATCACACAGCAGCACACTGAGAATGCCTTTAGGCATGAGATTTCTTTTTCCTTGTGCATTTTCACATACAAAACAGTTTGGTTGATGAATAATTAATTACTACAGTATGCTGCAGTTCAGTAGGCTAAATTCGGGTACTACCAGTTGAAGAATTGCTGTTTTAATGTACAATACAGGCTACAAATAAATGTGTACAATTTATTTACACTTAGTTGTTGCACCAACCTTTGAAAGCCTCTTTATAATGCTCTTGAGTAAGCTTAAATGTTAGTGCTGGACATTTATAATGCAGAAGCACTCTAGTTTAACAGACCAGATTAAGCTGGTGTGGAAGTTATTGCCTGCTGTACATTCATTGAGTGTTTTAGTTGATCTGGATTAACTGGGAGTGAAGCAATTGTGAAGAGGTCAGTTTAGTTCATGTCTCAAATGGGAATAGCACCATATAGGCTCATCTACTTCAAGAGCCTGCTTAAAGGAACACTCCGTAATTTTAGGGAACATGCTGGTTTAATTACACAGAGTTACGATGCCTATAATAAGCACTCCCATCGCTTTGGATTTTCTCAGGTTTGATTGGAGTGTATGTAAATAGGTCTTTTTTTGTCATACTTCAACAGTAAAAGATCCTTTTAAAGCTTGGGTCAGAAAACTGTTACTAAAACCGGAGAAACTTCTTGTTCAGAAAGCATTGATTCTTGCGTGTTTGTAATTCTGCATGTCTAGCGGTCTGTGCAAGGGCAGAGACAGGAGGTAAAGATAATAAAGTGTTAAAAAAAAAGGGATAATTTTCAGCTCGTGGCATGCTATTGTCAGCCTGCTAGGCCTGGCAGCGTATGCCTGTGCAGCTGCCCACGGTACAGTACTTTCAGTCCCTTCTGGTTTTCGCCGCAGCGAGGGAGTAAAGTTCGTCTTACCCAATCTGCGCACACTGGAGCTTTATGATGGCGACGCCGCTCGGTGGTTGGTTTTACGTGTTAGATCAGGGGCATTAAAGCCACTTTACTTTACCGTCTTCGCTGTAAACAAAACTTTGTTTCGACAATGCTTCACAAGTGTATACTAGTACTGTTCTACAGCACATGTTTGGTCAAGTAAGGGCACTAGTTAGAACAGCAGCTATCTCCTTCCAGGGGAAACAGGGAGAAGTCATATTAAACTCCACAAAGAATATAATCAATTGTCCTCTTGAAACTGGCTGTGCTCCCGGCCAACTTTTATTTTAGGTTTAATAGGAGACATTTTGGTGTCAGGTGCACTGCGGTAAATGCTTTCGGTCGTAGCTCAAGTGTTGATGTTGGCAAGTTGCAGAGTTACGTACAGCCTGCTAGATGTGATAGAAAGACAAATGTGCAAGATAATTGAGTGATTATTTTAAATTAAAGAGTGGGTTAAAATCAAAATAGGAAAAATTAGCTTTCTTTAACAATAAATGCTGAACATGTGGTGGGCCTGTAGTTTTAGTGTCTCTGTGTCTTGCAGTTATCTCACAGGTATAACGTTGGCCACACTCTCTTAGTTATCATGTTAACGTTTGCTTATTAGCACTAAAAACAAAGTACAACTAAGGCTGATGGGAATGTCTTCAGCTTTGCAAGTGTTTGGTCCACTAAATATCCATAGGGATGACTTTTTTTGTGTGATACACGTCTCTTTAAAAGTTTCTTTTTCTCTCACACTCATCCACCTGCTTTCATTTGAACTAAATAACAACCAGTTACTTTATTTACGCTGTCATTCCATGTTGTTGCATTTATTCCATTATCCAATGAACAAATAAAAAGGGCAAGATCTGAAGCAGATGTAGCATGAGACGTGTGGTATATTATAAGAATATGATGTACAGTAAGAAGTCAACACATTTAGCCAGAGTAGAAGTGTGTTTCTCTGTGGGTGTGGACCGAGCAGTCGCCTTATCGGGCAGAGCGCTATAGCAGCCGTGGGCAGCTGCTGTAGGGTTTTCTGCACTGCATTCAGAGGTGACTTGCGAGTCCCTCCTCCACTGGTTTCTACTTTGGTATGCACTGATGTAGGCCAGCACTGTCTAATTTCTAGCAGTCGTTTTGTAGGTGTATGTTTGGAATGGGGCCATCCAAATGTATCATCCTTAAGTCTTTAAGCATCACGTCACCCACTGTGGGCCTGGATCTTATTCTAACATCGTTTTCAATCAGACCAATTGTTTCAGAATTGCTTCACTACAGATATACTATACTATACTATACTATATAAATATATGCTGTTAATCTTGCTTGCCATGTTGTTGGATGAAAGTACAGTCAAAACAAATCAATATACCTCTTCTTCAACATGTGAAGTGTTTACTCTAGAATAAAAAATGTCACTATAAAGATGTCAATTATATTCTTTTAAATATACATTTCAGATACAGTTTTGTAGGTACCTCATTCTTTAATCATTTGCTTTTGGCAGGCTTTGGCTGCTCATCTACAGGCACCACACTGTGCTCAAAATAAATATTATTAATAATAAAATACAAATAATAAAAAGTTGCAGGTCATAAAGGAAAAATGTATATAGGTGAACAGTGTGGGTTTCAATATGTTAGAAAGGGACATGTTTTGGATAAGGCTATTAAAGAGTTGTGAGTAAAAGTAGCAATGTCACAGTGTAAAACTACTCTATGACAAGTAGATGTCTTGCATTCAAAATCTCACTTAAGTAAAACTACTAAAGAATCTGCAAAATGAACCATGTTATCAAAAATAAAAGTATTCATAATGCAAAATGGCTGCTGCGGGTGTCATACTGTCCTATATTATACATTATTATTGGATTACTATTACTGATGCATGTGTAAGTAATATTTTACTGTTGCAAATGGCCATGGTGGAGCTAAATAAAACTTATACTGTTTGTACAGCTATTGCATGTCTGTCTGTCCTGGGAGAGGGATCCCTCCTCTGTTGTTCCTCCTGAGGTTTCTTCCATTTTTTCTGTTCTTTTTTTTGGGGGGGGTGTTTGTAACTGAATGAAGGGTCTAAGGATGGAGGTAATCATACGCCTTACAGAACTGTGGTGGAGTAGAAGTATAAAGAAAGTGTATTCAAGTACAGTAGTTGAGTAAACGTACTTAATTACATTCGACCACTGGAGATAAGTAGCTCTGTCATGATGTAATTCACAAAATTTTTGTCAGAAGTGATTGGTATGATTGAAAAATGGGTCCATATTGAAAAACCGGCATTGAGCTTTTAGTACAAATTTAACAAATGTGAACTGTACAAATACCAAAGAAATCCCAGTTGCTCTGTTCGCAGTATGCAGATAATATTATTTTTATTTTAAATATTTGTGTTTTCTTTGGTTTTGTGAAAACAGGATAATTTGTATACAGTAAGTATAGTAGACTCTGTATATGCTCTGCATTTAGTCCTTGTGCCAAATGTGCCACTGTCTGCCCTGCTGAGGAGCAGAAAGGAGCAGAAAGCAGAGGAGACTGAGGGTAGATTGATTATCAAATCTAATGTTAGGTTTGCCCCTGCCTTGATAACTAACAAGTTTTTACTAAATAGATCCACAGTAAACAAATATACAACTGAGCCATTTAAAAAAACACAGATTGGAAATAAACAAACAGTGAAATAAATTGAGCGAGTGGCAAATAAACCAGGAATCATTAAAAAATGTATAGAAATAAATAATAAGCTATCGTCAATTACATATGTATATGATTATACACTTTATGTGTTAATATAAGTATTAAGTGAGACTTCATGCATTTCATTGTTTATTGATATATTAAATAGTTTATGTATTTATTGCAGATCTATTTAGATAATTTTGTCACATTTCATCTTAATTGTAGTTTAGTTTTAGTCCCGTGCATCATGTCAATAGAACCTCAAACATGATAACTTGATAATAACACAAAATTATTCTTAAATATATATCTGTCTCTGCATCACAAAATCAAAAGAAAGAAAAATAAAAGTTTAAACTGAATCATACCTCGCTCCATTTCCTTCTGAATGCTCTATCAGAGGTGGTCCGCTGTTTCATCAGAATCCTTTGGTTACTAAACATGGGAAAGGTGCAAGTAATGTGTAACAAAAAGTAAAGGGAAAAAGGTCAATCTTTATTTTATTATTTTCTCTGCGATCATAACCGCTGCTGCCAGTTATGAAACAGTGGTAAATCACCTCAGTTTCAACATTTTAAAGTGACAGAGTGAACACAAATATATGTTTCTGTTATTGAATAAATTAAGTACTTTGATGTGACCCCATGACACTAACTTGGCCTTGTCCCACAAAACACACTGTTATTATTTCTTTATTCCATGCAAGCCCGGGTTCTTTGCCGGGTCACTGCTCGGTCTTCCCCTCTGAGATGTACTTACCTAGAAGTAGCCCTTAAAAATATGTTTTTAAGTACAAGGGAATAAGCATGTATTAAAAAGAGCACTGTCATGAAAAGGATGTTATTGTCTGCCTTATAATCAAAGGCCAGGGAAAGAATGCAGCTCTTAACTACAAAAACACAGGTAAAACGACATGTTTTTGAATATATTTAGTAGAAAAATGTGGGGTATGAAAATAAGAATCTACCAAAAATGCATAATTAATAAAACTGTGACACCAAATAAGAAAAAAGAAAATGAACGAAAATGTCTGAATGTTTTAATAGTCTTTACACATGAAGTTGACAGCTACATTTGAATAATCATCTATTACTTTGAATAACTGTGCAATAGTGATAGATTGATAAAAGTATTTATGTTATTCAAACATTACCTGTGGGGCTAATTCATCTTTTTCATTTCATGTTCCATGTTTAATTTTTTGGTTCGGCATGAAATGTTTATCCTGGTTCCATCTTGTGTTATATGTGTAAAGAGACACAAGTCTGACCTTTTTGGCACAAACACATGTTAATGTTTTGGCAAAAAATATGTTAAAATAAAATGTTTACATGGCACACAATGTAAAGGTTGAGTAACTCAAAGGTGTTAATAGGGTTATAGATACACGGATTGTGTCCTCACAGGTTGTAATACTGTGATAATCAAGTTAATAATTAGTGTGCATGGGATTGTTCCCCAGGGCTCATAAAACACAAGGGAAATAACGTTTTGAAATTACAAAATGCATCAATCAAAAAGTGAGAATCATTCTCTTAAATTCATAAAAGTTTAGTTTGTCAGGGACATGATGTTTCCCCGCTGACAACTTCAGTAAGGACACAACAACAATATTAGAGATGTATTATGATTGCATACATAATTTATTTAATAACTTATTCAATAACTTTCAAAAAGTAGTCATGACCAAGACCAGAGCCAAATATGTTACTTACAAGAACAAAATGGAAAAGAAAGTGTAATTATGTAAATAACATTAACATAACTGAAAAGTATTTTTTAAGGATTAATTGAGATGAGTCATTGAGCAGGAAGTCCATCACTTTATGTAAGGAAATTAAATGTAGGAGTAAAATAATGTTGACTAGAAGTTAACGTTATTAAGTTTAACAACTTTCCAGAACAGTAAGCCATTTTTTCCTTGATTTTATAGGAAACAATAGGATTTAATACCTACCTTTGTACAGAAACTTTTCCTATTATTGGCATTGGTGGAAAGTAACAAAGTACATTTACTGAAATACTTAAGTACAATTTTGAGGTATTTTGAGTTTTTCCGTTTTATGCTACTTTATACTTCTATTCCACAGCATTCAGGCAAATATTGCATTTGCATTTTTTACTCCACTACATCTATTAGATAACTTTGGTTCCTAGTTACTTTGCATATATTCAGATTATACAAAACATAAAATAAGATTATAGATTAAGATGAAACTAAAAAAACTAAAAATTAGCCTCACCTGTACCAGTTTCAACTAATTAATCATTTTTATTTTCTGTGTGGAAAAGTGAAAATGGGAAGAAATAAAATGTACTGTATTTCCAGCCCTCCCTCACTGTATTTGTCCCTCTTGTTCCCAGGGGAAGTTGGTGAAGTACTTCAGCCGCCAGCTGTCCTGTAAGTGCAAAGTGGCCTTAGAGGAGCGCAGTGCCGAGCTGGAGGACTTCCCTCGCCTCGGCCACTGGTTCCGCATCGTCAACTTGAGGAAAGAGGTCACGCAGGTAATATATCCAGTCACAATTTTTATCTAAATATTACCCAGAGCTTTTTGCATGTCACCATTTTTCTCTTTATCATCTAGTCTTTTCTCTATGAAGCAGCAGCAGCCCCCACAGCTGAATGTTCAAGCCTCTGCAGTATTTTAAGCTGCAGTTCCTCTAATGGTCTCTAGATGCTGGTTTCAAGAAAACCCTTTAAATTTTCTCTTGAAATACAAATGTCAGTCAAGTTTCACATCTTCCAATTTGGTTTTGGTAGCAATTTGGAGAATAAAATTGCAGTTACAGTGCCTTACACTCAACCATAGTGGTTGCAGGTCATAGTGGTTGTTCTACTTCAGTATCACCCAGGCTTTAAAATGTAGGTTTTCTGTTTCAGTTAATAAAGATTGTGGCAAGAGATAAACCCAAATCCATGCTTTAGGAGTGACACTGACAAGCCAGCATTTTTTACAGTCCATCACCCTTTTCCATTCTTACCAGCAATAATACATAATCACCTAAAAAAGTTAAAATTTTCTCTGCAACTTCTTTTCATTGTCATTTGAGGCTGTGTATTCAGTGCGTCTTTAACTGTAAACCAAGAGTTTCATGTGTTAAAATGAGATCTTAACACATGTTTGAGTATCTCTGTGTGTATGTCACTGTACCTGTGTCATGTGTTTGCATATATGTGCGTGTTTTGTAGGAGATGAGCCCGGGTGAGGTGACCCTGGAGGGCCTGCTGGAGATGAGCGAGGAGCAGGTGTGTGAGCTGCTGCAGAAGTTTGGTGCCAACGAAGAGGAGTGC
Source organism: Lateolabrax maculatus (assembly GCA_031216445.1). Lineage (NCBI taxonomy): Eukaryota > Metazoa > Chordata > Actinopteri > Acropomatiformes > Lateolabracidae > Lateolabrax > Lateolabrax maculatus. Next base: position 5,151,109 of record CM062217.1, read on the forward strand.
GCCCGACTCAATGCCTCCCTCTCCTGCCTCAGAAAGGCCCACCAGCTCGGTAAGAGTTCCTCCAAAACATGCAGAGATGACACGAGCATAGAAAAAAGCCTAAGAGCCTTTTAATAAGACTTTTTTTACCTGGTAAAGAACTAAATTTCTTGTTACAGGTGTCAGGTGATTGACAGTAAGTTAGCCGTACTTTACTGTGATCACACATTTGACAGAAACAAAATAAAGCTTGTTTGTATGTTTATTTGTGGGTAATAATGAATGTCAGCAATAATGTAATATGTAAAAAAAGTACATGATTGGTACAAAACTGAGGGTCATTCACTCTATTCTATCCGAATCGGCTTTATTGGCCAAGCACGTGAACAAATACAAGGAATTAGACTGTTTCTCTCAATTAACTTTATAGTCCTCTGTAAAAATAGTCTGTAAGTGAATACAGCTTGTTTCTCACTGGGACTTATTCACTGGAATCATACACGTCAATGGAGTAATATCTTTTTTTTCCTTTATTTTATTATTTAAATTACATTATGGTTGCGAGGTAATACAGATTGAAGCAGGAACAACTGTGTAAATTCTCTCTGGTGCATTCAAGGACACTGACATTTGAGACTCTTTTTTTAAGCTTCTTTTGTGGCATTTTGTGCTTTTGTTAGACAGTATACTGTACAGTAGAAGTAGGGGGGACGACATGCAACAAATGTCGGCCAGACTAAAACTAAGGATGTGATTCATTTATTAGCATCTTAAATGTGTAAGCCGTCAGTATACAATGTATAGCAGCTCATTTAATTCATAGATAACTAAATTCTTATAATGCTTTTCACAACAGGCGTGTTCACTTATTGCTTGTCCTCTGGGTCTGATTTCCTTAACAACAAAGCTTATGAATTCTTTACTTTTGGAAGTCAACTTTGGAAATCTTAGATGGTGAGGCAACAATGACTGCTTTCAAAGTGGTTTGAAGTGTATCATCACTCAACAATAGTGCTTATTTGAGAAACAAATAAAGGGAGTTTAGCTGTGATGTATTACTTAAGTCTGATATCTTTGTTATACTCTAAATTTGATTTTATACAAACTGAAGTACCTCCCAAAAGTGCCTCGAAGCAGGAAATCAATCTGAAATCCTACAATATGGTTCAGAAACTGCTTTGCAGTGATGTGAAATATTTAATATTTGTAGTTAATAAGCCCAAAACATACAAAGACTGTGTTGTGAAGCACAATGAAAAAGCAGAAGGATGCTTGTTTACATCCTACTGTATTCAGTAACGACCAACAGTTATATACTGGGCCTACAGTATCGGCCCCAGTGTATGGTAAAGGCTAACCTTAACAGTGACACTTTAAATTAACAGGGATGACAAAGAATACAAGGTGTATATAATCAATATAAAATCAATAGTTAAAAATAGTTAAAATATTTAAATGGACATATTATGTAAAATACTTTTTATAAGTAAGATAGGAAAATGATCTGACACCTTACATACATATGACAATAATGGACTATAAATGGATACCAAAATATACAACAGTCATCATCTGTAGTTGATGTGTGTTATGTATTTTCATAATGTGGAATGGAAAAAACTAAACTAAAATGCAGCCTCATTTCTGATCTCAGTCAGAAAACATCCTCCAATTATTTGATTGTCATGTATATATGCATTAAAGTCTTTGCTGTGGTGTTAATCCACTCCCAGATAATTTATTAAATATACAATGTGCCCAGTACTGTTAGAGTTTCTGTAGGTGGCACTGTTTTCTTCACATGTTCAGCCACAGAGATTCACGTCTTCTCTTTATTCTTAAACTGTAGATTAAACTGAATCATTACGTGTGATCACCTGTTTAGAAAAACAGCTGTGGGGATAAATCACAATAATGTTATTATGAATCACCGTTACAGAAATCATTGATGGCAATTTAAAAGATTTGTGGGATGCTACTTCAAATGTCTGTCATGTAGTCATGTGGTCATATATATAAAATAATCTGCCATAACCAACGTGAAGCAGAAAGCTGTGTGTTTGCATGGAAAGTCAGCAACCTCAGTTTATCAGTTTAACAGTCTAAACAGGCAGAGATCAGGGAGAATCAGAGCAGATAGTAAATGTGGCACAAGAATCAGGAATCATTGTGACAGTCTTGAAACTGTCACATATGAAGCAAAAGTTGCGTAAAGTCGACAGTCTTTTTGCTCTTTTGACATCATTTTAACACATATTTATTATGTTGTATTAACACTAACATGCCATTGTCTTCATTTGATCCTCCTACACAGGTGTTTTCACTTGTGTTGCCTCATTAGACCTCTTCTCAGGACTGTGTGGGTGTGTACAGACTGTGCTTGATTGACGTCTTCCTGACTCCAGTTTCACCAGTTAGGATTGGGCAGCTTACACCTTTACATTTTTATTAGTACATGGACTTTGGCGACCACACATAAATCTTATGGCTCCAGCTACATCCAACCTGTGCAGAGCTGTAACCAGCCAGACTACGTGAAAACACCCGTGGGAGTGCTGGGCCTTTAAAAACCCTTTAATGTACCTATTTACTTTATAATACTGCAGTGATGCATGTGTTCTCATCCATAGAGACCCAGTGTAATTAACACTGGTTCAATGACACGTAGTTACTCAGTGACTAGTTTGACCTATTGTTTTAAGCAAATTACAAATGTACATTTATTCACCATCATTTATCATCCAGACTGGAACTAAACTGAATTTCAGGTTTCCTAGCAGTGCATCATCAATATGTAGTCTTCATGCTAAACTCATCACCTTTAAATCTCACCACATCCCTGATCTGTAAGACATAGTAACAATATAAATTATTGTTTATTCCTGCTTTAAATATATTTTTTTCCTCCAGTGAAGAAGTTCATCCAGTTTCTTCAGGTTTGCCAGTCCTTCCTTTGAATTTCAAGTTTCTTAGCTGTACATTGTCGATATGTAGTCAAATCGATTAAACCTTTTAAGAAACAATTCTGTAAAAGAGAAATTAATGCCACTTAATCTGCCACTTTATCTGCTCTGACGGCTGGTATCTCTGAAGCCTTTGCCTGACCAACCAAACACAGTTATCTAAAGTCTTAATGATCTGTGGTCTAAGTGTAACATTATAACGCCAGTAAAAGCTTCCACATCTGGTAACTGAAAGCCGCTAACTATCTAAATATTTGCCTTTTTTGATGTACCATATGTTCATGTGCACATGTGCAACATGTTGAGCTACAGCGAAAAATCCTTTTATTTTACTGAGCATTTATGTAGCTGCCGAGCTTTATATACTGGTGATTGTTGCCCATAAGGTAGCATATTGTAATGGGTCAAGTAAATAGCTGCATTTATTAAGCGCTTTTATCCCAAAGCGCTTTACAATTTGCCTCTCATGCCTCTCATTCACCCATTTACGCACCAACAGCAGCGACCCTCCATTCAAGGTTGGCCTGACCACTGGGAGCAATTTGAGGTTAAGTGTCTAGTGCAAGGACACTTTGACATGCGGGGACAGCTGGGGATCGAACCTCCAACAATGTGATTAGTCGATGACCCTCTCTATGTGCAAATTATGGTGGTATTGGGTCAGAGGATATTTGATGCCATGCGTGGGTCAAGGACCCCAAAATTAGGCATTTTTCTCAGATTTTCTGTCTCACAATATAACTGGTGTAAGATCTTTGTTTTTCTACCATCCTGTTCCCAAAAATCAATTCAAAGAGAGTCATCCAGTCTTTGTTGTATTTTATTTTTCAAGGATGGCTCTTACAAACAGCGGGGACTTGCTAAAGCATCTGCGTGAGTGCATCTCTTTTGTTTCATGGTTGCACACCAGGTGGCGTTACAGGCCGCACTGTGTTTTCAGCCTGTTAGGTCAAAGCTTTTGCAATGATACAAATGAGCCAGAAGGGGGCAGTAGATCATCACAAAAAAATGGGGTTGGTAGGTTTAGTAACAACCTTTTGTAAACCCGTTTGATAACATATCTGTTTCTCTTCTACTCCCACTCAAACACACAGACATGCAAGCGCACACACAACAACATACACACACACACACACACACACACACACACACACACTGTTCTGTAACAGATGTCCTTTCAGAGGGAAGATTCTGCTAAATAATTAAGCAAATTAACTTGATGAGTAGTTTTTCTTCAATGTGCCCTCAACAAAACCGTGTTTTATTAAAAGAGAGTTTTATTACAGGCAGTTTAAAGGCCGTTCAAAGCATTTTTCTTATTTTTTATGGAATGAATAAGGATTCAGACAAACAGGTTTTCTACAGCACAGCTCAAAAAACAGACTCTTTGTGATTCTCCAGGTGCTCGGCTCTCCTCTCGAAATATTCACACCTCTCCGTTGGTCCCTGTGCTAGTTTGTCAGACTGCTGTAGTTGCTCGCCCTCTTGTGATGCTTCTCCAGCTTCCTTCCTATCTTTCTGTCTCATCGGCTTGATTGGGGATGGGGGCGGATGTTGTCCAGAGAGACAGACATACAGACAGCCAGGTGTCCCCTGCCAGAGTCCGCCAGGCGGTCCGAGCCGCCTCGTCCCTCAGTCCAGCTGGGCTCAGACCAGTCAGGCTTCAGGCGTCTCTGGAGACCAGCTCTCTTCTGCCGTCACTGTCTAGATCTTTGGCTGTGTTCATCCTGCATCTAAAAAAAAATGTCCCCTTGCACCTGATGTAGATATATTTCCAATAGTCCAATTTGGACATGACAATAACTAAATCTTATAGCATTCATCTGAGAAAACTGTCCCTGACCAGGAAACACTGTATGAAAGATATGTTTAATGACAGTTCCTTCCTGTAGCAGTTGTCTATTTTTCCAGCTCTGCATTATTCCCTCTAACAGACTTTCTTCAACATTCATTTATAACAGTTAAATTATAGCTAAGAGTGAAAGCTCATTCTTGACCTTGCAAACAGTGATGTGACGCAAAAGAAAAAAATCTTAATTCGAAGATCAGCTAGCCTTTTCTGGAGCTTTCAACTGCACCTCATTTCCTTCCCTAGATGGAGATAGCTCAGTTGTCATTAAATGACCTAAGCATGGAACGTGGTAACCCCTGGCCCTTGAGCTTTCTCCGGCCGTCCACTGACTCCTGCTCGTTTGACCTTTGACCCCTTGCAAGTCGATGCTCTGACCGGTTTATTTTGGTCTGGTGTTCCCAGACAGCTTACTCACATTACTTCTCAGATTTGTTGTCATGATTATCATTACAGCCCAGTTATATAGTGTTCTGTCTTTTTATCTATGGTTTTATTTTATGGATATGTATTTACTATGTTTTGTGATCAGGGTTGGCTGAATAGGATGGTAGCACTGTAATTTATATAGTTTTATGGATGAATAAATTGAGCCTTAGATGGCTGGTTTTACCCAGAGGGCAACAGGACATGTAATGGGTGCGTATTTAGGAAAGCGCCCTCCAGTGGGAGTGAAAAGCACAGCCTGCTACGCTTATACACCGCAAGTTTTGAATTAAAACAGATCATTAAAGATTAAATATTACATTTTTCGGTTAGAACTGTCGTGTGAATTTCAGATAAAGAGGGACAGCTCTAGCATTGACTGGGAAAGGGCTAAAGATCACAGAAGCCATTCACATCGAACCCCAGAAACCAGCTTTGAACCGAGATAGGGGTTATGATCTCCCCTCATATATAACCACCTGTTATCACATGACCACGGTTCCATACTTGGGTCGCATGATACCAACTAAGCAAACTCCATCCACTGTTTAAGACCACGAGATGTGTTTGAAAGCTTAGGAAAAAGCTTGTACGTTCAAATTTTTTTCTTGTCAAACATAGTGGTATTACATAAGGTTATATCTTGTATGGGCAAACAAACTCTCCTACTTTTCAGAATTGACCATTAAAGTCTGGACTGTTCTAGTCTTTCTCTGTGTTTGTTTCATTTCCTCACTGTCTACCTGTTTTTCCCCTCTTTTTCCTATCTTCCTGCTTACTGTTTATCATTCTCATCTCTGCCACTCTTCCTCGCCAATTGCCTCAACCGTGCTCCCCTCCCTCCCTCCTCTCTTTCTCGCTGGCGTTTCAAAGGCAGGGTCTGGCCACACAGAGCCACTAATGGGCTCTCTAACGGGGGGACGGGCTAGAGATGTGTGAATGTACCACAGCAACACCACAACCCCCACACAGAGCGGTGAGAGGCACTTTCAGCCGAGAGAAATACAGGGTGTGCGGCATCGTTCTTCATATTCTTACCCAGATGGAGCTTGGAGAGGGAGACATGTCATAGCTTCGAAACATCGCCACATTTGGACATCTGTGTGTGTGCGTTAGTGGGATTGTGCCTGTGTGTCCGCATATATACGTGCAAGCGTAGAAGATGTGCTTTTGAACGGTTATGCAGCCCCATGAGAACATTTAGCACTTAAACACTGCGAAGCAAGAAGCAGAGGATGTTCTAACGTCATGAGTCTTTTCACAGAGTTGTGTTTTTCTCTTAAAAATCTGGAGGTTGTTGCAAAAGTACAGATATATCCAACCATTATGAATGAGAACACAGAAAAGGATTTACAGATTTATGCCACATGTTTTTTCAAAGAAAATATGTTGTTCCAGTTTATGAGTCATCAGGAATTATGTTAAAATTGGCAGACATGGACATCCATATACTTTACAATCTTGGCAGTTTATACATCACATAACCAGTGAAATAGAGAAACATAAGTGGATGTACGTTGCTCTGTGGTGTAATGGTGGAGGAAGGAAACTAATACAAGTTAATAGAATTTTTCACTACAGGCTCTTGGGATTGCAGTCCACGAGTTGCAATGAGGATGAGTCATACAATTTGGAGGCAGCCGGTCGGTCCTTTGTGCCGCAATATACACACATTATCCAGCCCGCCCCTCTAGACAAGTCCACACACACACACACACACACACACACACACACACACACACACACACACACACAGAAACACAGACACACATTTTCACATGGAGAATTTCCTGAATATGAGCTCTTCTGTTGATCAGGCTAATAGTGTTGATCTTTGTTTAGCATGACAGGTCTCCTCTGTGCCTTTCCTCTGTAATCTTTGATAGCTTAAAGGAATGTCCCCATGCCCTGCCTTGAGACAGCTTCACATGAATACAAACACCTAATTGGCTTCAAATGCCATCAGCAAGAAGGAGAGATGAAAAAAAGGCAGGGGGAGAGGGAGGCAAAGAATATGCGAGGAAAGTGAAGGAGGCATGTGGGGGAAGAAGGATGTGGAATAACATGAGAGAAAATTAGGGTGAGAAAGAGGCAATGACGACAGGAGGTGAGGAAGAAACGTAGTCATGTCGAGAAGAAAAGAGCAGATGCAACAGGGAAGGAAAACGACCAGAAGAAGCATTGACCGAACCCCCAACACCCATCTTCCTGAGCACCCCTGGGTGGTCCTTATTGGCTGTTAACTAATTAGCAGAGTCTAACTTTGAGTCCCACTGATTACACTGCAAGAATATCCACAAACCCTCAACTTAAAAGAGTCAAGATTTAAAAGGGACATTGCATCTATTGAACGTAGCCATTGCCCTTTTCGCCGAATGCTGTTTACAGTGGCAATAAGATAGACCAGCCACTGTCCCAGTGGCATTTCACTGCCATTTAGCCCAAGGAAGCAACACATCTAGAGGTAATTAGTCCAATTATGAGGCTGTTATCTGCCTTTCTCAAAGCCTCACTGCATGTTAAGATTGCCCCTTTAATGGCGTTTGGGTGTGCTATTTGCATTAATCACTGCAGGGGAGAAGCAGTCATAAATGCTTCATGCGCATTGTTTGGTTCGACAGCTGATGTGGAGATGCAGGGTTTTCAGGTGAGAGAAGAGAATGGAAGATTGATGATGATGTGGCTCCAAAATTACATCTGAGGCTGTGCATAAACACGACCAGCATTTGCGGGAGGAAAGATTGGTCTATGAGGATTTGTTAAAGGGAGAACAATTTGGGAAATATGTGGGGACATTTTTATTGACTATTTTTATTTTGAGCCGCTAAATGCTCCATTATGTTCACCAGCTAGTGGCTAACTTTGTCTTTCTGCTGTTCGGGCAGCCTACAGTCAGTTTTTAGAGCTTCTTCGCTGAAAACAGCTGCCTGTGGCATCTGGAAACAAGGCTAATCCGTTGGATCCGTACTTCTGAACGTTTTATCTGGTGGCTTGCCAATCTCACACTGATGAGAAGTCACTGCACTCCGCTGTTGTTCACCACGACATAGTAACAGCATGAAAATCTACAAAAAACAAAATACATGTAAATTAGTGAGCTTTATAGGTGCTGGTAGATTAGTAGTATTTTTAAACCTTGGACAGAGCCAGGCTTGCTGTTTCACTAAACTGAGCTTATCGCCTCCTGGCTCCAGCTCTGTACTCCGTACTGTGCACAAACTACAGCTGTTCAATACATGTACAAACAAATCTTTATCAATGACTTTTCAAAGTGAGCTGCCTATACTGCAAAAGCGCAAAATATTCCTTTAATTCATGATTTTTCACATGTATCTGTGACTTAGTACATAAACCAGCATACTGTATTTAACAAAAACACTCAAGTCACATATATATATTGTAAAGAGTTTTCTCTACAACTGAAAACACAAAAATAAATCTCACTGGACACCAAAACTTAAAAGTTATTTATCCTTTGTTTCTTTCTGGTTCACCAATCCCTCTTTTTCCAGTCACATTTTCATATTAAAGGCAATAATCCAGCTAATTAGAGCAGACATCCAGCAGAAATGTCTAGTCAGGAGGTAATTTTTCAAGATGCTCAATTATACCATTTTATGGTTTGGCAGGAGAATGTGACATGATGTGATATTGAGCTCACAGCACCATCATTATTTCAACAGTTGAAAATTGTGCTTGCAAATGTAATTTGTACTATGATACAGTTAGAATATTGTTGAACGCACTTAAAAGTAAAGCAGCAATACAATAAAAGTAAAGCCATAGTGTAATGTGAGTTAAGGAGCAGAGTAGGAATGCTTTTGCAGAAATTGATTCAGCTTAGTCAAGTCTGGATATCAACAAGTTACTGCCCTGTTGAATTTAGCCCCTAGAAGGTGTGATTAATATATTTCTTTTCAATCAAAGCTCTTCATGAAAAGCAACTTCTAAAACTTTCTCTCTAACAAGCACAAGCCACACAAATTAACTTAAATCACAGTTCTCAAGGGGGTTCTGCTCAGTCTGTGTTCTTCATCACATTTCACAGCAAGTTTTTTTTTTTTTTTTGCGTGCCTGAGGCTTTTGCTTAGGTGAGATCATGTGAAACAAGATTCAGAAGTCAAGTCCTGTTACTATTTTGCTGAAGCAGTTGCTAAGATACTAGTGCGCTTGATGAATTGACTCATTACTTGAAGCAACAGTTTCATGAGTGTGATTCAAGTTCATTGCTTCTCTTGCAGAGCAATTTCACGTGGGTATCAGCTTGATAAGAAACTGTCAAAAGCATTTTTAAAGTGAGGCTGCCTCATGCAAGAAAATAATGACCAATGGGAAGCTCATAATTTAAATCAAAAGTGATTGGACATTTAAAAAAAAATATCTTGTTAGATTTTGCGAGGTTCTAATTTTTGAAATGGATAGTACAAATTGGCACCTTATGTGTCAGGTATTAAACACGTCAAGACCTGACCAAAAGCAATCAGCTTTCTGTTGCCTCCCATCTGTAATCTCGTGGTGGCCTCGTGGTGTGAACTCTTCAGTGGCCGTTGATTAGTTTTAGCCGTCCATGTAGGTTCCAGCTGAACTTTCACATTTCTGAGTGGCCTGTTGTGGTTTAATTCCTGCTAATAAAGGAGGCTTGATTGAGCATGCCCCTTATCTTTCCCCACATTTGTGGATGAGCACTCTTTTGGGCCCACTCGTCCTTTCTGTATCTTGATGTCTTTCTGAAGGGGTTTTTAGGGTTGAAATGACGGCCTCCTAATGGGGGTTCAGGCACAAGTGTGTGTGGTCGTCATGCAGCCGCACTGAGGGCAGAGCGACAGTGACAGCTTGACTCGAGAGACCCTACTAAGTAATATCCATAGGTGTGAATCACAGCTGTCAACGAGGTGTATATTCATGAGACTAATCAATCCTTGCAAATGTGATCTGTATTTCTGGAACATCAGTCAACGGGGAAAAAAAATAATAGGCACGTCATGATATTAAAATGACTGCATGTCTTCAAAAGTCAGCACTCAAGTTTTCAATCTCACATTTTGTACCTGGATTCTTCACAGAAACATATTCTGTGCAGGAGAAAGATAACCAACCATGCAGTGCTGAAAACCAGCAGGTTTCCATGACAACCAAAGACAACACTGGGTTCACTGGAAGACTTCAGACAGAGAGCAGTGACATCATTTGGTTTACTGTAATGTTATATGTCACATGTTTCTATAGTCTTTGGTATATGTTTTCTCCTGTGTGGTGGGTGTGTCATAGGCAAAACATTTAGGTTACAAAGTAGGAGTAGCCTCACAGTATTTTCACATTTTCAGTGTCTCCTGGATAGTTTAGAAGAGTACTTCACGGATTTAACATTGTACTTCTATAACATTGGTGGAGTCATGATGGACAGTAAATAAAAAAAACGTCAAAATTGATGCATCAGAATCAGAGATATTGGCTTCCTTGTTCCTTGCATTTGTCTTCCTTGTCAAAACCCTGATGCCTACATTACCCACAATGCAACTCAACTACTTATAGTTCAGTCGAAGAGTGGGACTTGTTATGGCAGTAACTGCTAATATAGCTTTGAGCCGCTTGCCTCATCGGAGGTGAGTCACGTGTTTCAAAGGTCTGGTAAACTCACTTCTTTCTGACCACATTTTCTTTTCATTTTCAAAACTTGTAGTCACTTAGATACCAACGGTGACTCAAGTGACATCACTGGAGGCAATTTATTAGATATTTCACAGCTCCCCCTGGAGCCACAAAAGGTTAAATACAACTTTTTTCACATATGCAGTAGTACTCCCCAAGGCATCTAAACAGAATTCAATGTGTAAAATTGTTGGAGTTCCCCTTTGAGGGTACTGCAGGTTTATGTAATGGCCATCAGTTTAAGCTATTTCAATTTTGCTTCTGAGAAATTGTATTTGTTTTTTGTCAGCTTGGTATAGCAGATGGCTTTAAATTCTACATTACCCATGAGCCTCAGCAGCTGTTACTATGGAGAAGAAGCCTGTCAAAGGTGCAAAGCTGTGAGCTGTGGCAAATTCAGAACGCTATATTGCTGTAACTGGGATCAAAGCACCACACCATAGCTGCAACATTAACATATTATCATCCTGTAAAGTTGGCACGGTGAAGTTTAGCAAACAGTTGCCTATTTACAACCATCTGTTTTCTGCTGGCTTTTGGGGTTGGGCAGGTAGCGCACAGTTGGTTTTTCAGAGTTTTCACCCTTCAGCTTTTAACAGCTTAAATTATCGTCAGGTTTCTACAAAGTTTTAACTTTAGCGTTTGTTTGCTGTTAGTATTTGCCGTGAATGCAACAGAATTTTAAGCTTGATGATGACAACTTCGCTCCTTAAGTTGTATGTTTATAATTTACTCTTAAAAAAAAAAACAACTGATTAAACATAACTCTTAACTTTTGCTTTTAAGGTTCTCTGAGAATTACTCAAAGAAGAAACAGAAACTACATTAATTGCTGTCGTATTAAAAAAGATAAACTTCCCATCAATTGCTAAAGGATATTAACTGCACCACTTTTTCTGTTCAAACTAAATGTTTTGATATGTTTCAGTAGTGCTAAACATAACCTTTGGTGAATGAAAACTTGCAGAGTCTCAACAGTCTTTTTCTTTTCGGGCCTTTAACAGGAAATTTAAGAACCCCCGTAATGAAATGTATTTAAAAAAAGAAACGAAAATGAGAGCCATGAAAATTCCTGTATATTATGTCCCTTGTGTCTTTGCAGCCGTCTCTTCCCACAACCCGTCGTTCCTTGCGGCCTCTTCTTCATAACATTACGGAATAGGAAAGGCTGCAGGCTTTTTTTTCCATCAAGTTTTGCAATTCCACAGGGACCTTTTATGGGAGATATTTTTCGTGGTTCATTTGATGTTCCTGGTGTTGATATTGTGTTTGAAGTTTGTGTTTTTGATGCTTATAGGCCTACCCCTGTAGTTCCCTTAGAGACAATGTCACGGGGAAGTAAAATAATGACACACACAAAAAAATAAGAAAAACAGTGTAGGGCTGTTGACCGAAATTTGCATTAAATATGGCTTACCGGTCAGTAGCAGATTTTGAAGACTGTGAGGTCGGTTTTGCTCCCACTCAGACATGCACGAGATGCTGCATCTGCTGAAATGTACCCAGGATCAATTCCACCAGCACTGTGTTTCGTTTCGCTGAACAGCCTTTTGGCTATGCATAACTGCAGATGGAAAGACAGGTAGAATACTGCAGACTATTCCAGCTGTGTCTCAATAAACACTTTTTTTTTTTGTTTCTTCCTAAAGAACAACTTGAAGAGGATAAATTGCACAGTAATGGAGGTAAAGTATTGTCATCTGAGCTCGAAAACACTCATTTTGGCTGCTCACCTTCAAGTATTTTGCCTCTGTTGCTCTTTGTTTCTCATTCAACAGAAAGTTTAGTTTCGGTCGAAGTCGGCTTGTGTTATGACTCATGCAGCTTTGCCCTGTTCTGTTTTTGCCAGCTTCCATTTTTCTCACTCTCTTGCTCCATCCATTCATGCTTAACCTGCTCTGCATCAACATATTTGAACACCACAGCACTACTAATACGTTCACATCAGATAACAACAAAGTTAATTCTTCATTACCCAAATCGAGCACATTTGCTGGTCGTAAATGTCCCCCCCGCTGCCAGGATAACTCTCACTGCTGCAATCAAGAAGTAGAGCTAATGGATGTTTTAGTATGAGTGTATGACACAACCAATTTAGTTTAACTTGATACACTATACTACACAAACATATTCACCCAAATTATGAATAAAACATATTTTCTCACTCACTCAAAGTTATATCTAGACATGCAGATAGTTTTGGTTTTATTTGCCCGGGATTTGAGATATTTGTCCCTGAGATTTCTACAGTGGAGGCTCTCAGTGCTGGAAAATAGTGTTACATTTAACAGCAGCATGTTTTCACATAAGAACTCTGATTCAACAGTTTTCATAGGGACTTACTCTTCAGTAAAACTTAGTCCGAATGAAAAGTATGAGGTCTATGGATTATCCAGAACATGGTTTCTGGAGATTTTGCACGAGGCAGAAGGTTTGCAAACAGATATCTCAAAACCTGGGCAAATTAAACCAAACCTATTTGCCTGGCTATACCACTACAGATAAGAAAGAAGATATGTTAATTTCATTTTTAGTATGAAGCCTCTAACATGCAGTTTATGGAGTATGTCACAATGTTATGTTGCTGTTGAATCAGTCTCTATATCTGTCTTCTTCCAACAGGGAGCCAGGCAAAGCAGGACTGGTCCATCCAGTGGCCCACCTCTGAATCAGGCAAAGAAAACACTCCAGTGTGCCAGCCAGAGGCCAGTCAGTGGATCCGGTTCCAGCTCTCCCAAAGCCCCAAAGTCCAGTCCAAGTACAACCAGCACATGTGCCACAGCCCCCAGGCCCTGGCCCCCCCTTTATATGCCGATCGACTGACCGTCGACAGCCCCGCCACAGGGCTCTTCCCTCCCTTGGACTCTGGTCATCGCTCCCTGCCCCCGTCACCCCGCCAGAGGCATTTTGGCCACACGCCTCCTCGGACTCCCTTGGTGGTCAACACCATGACCCCGCCTGGCACTCCCCCCATGCGGCGCAGGAACAAAGTGAAGGCCCCAGGAACACCACCTCCACCGAGCCGCAAGCTCATCCATCTGCTGCCGGGCTTCACCGCACTGCACCGCAGCAAATCCCACGAGTTCCAGCTGGGGAACCGCCTGGATGACACACAGACACCAAAGTAAGTGTCATACTCGTTTGTAATGGCAAACAGTTTGTGTTTATTTAACAGCCCAAACCATGACACAATATGAACACAGAAGTCTATCACTCCCAGATTTATTGACAGGTCTTCTAATGCAAGAAGCAAAACTACACAAACACTAATAACTAACTAAGTTATTTATGTATTCTGATGATGTCAAATGTTGGGTTTGATGTAAAAGCTCCACACCCACACCTGTTAAGTATGTATGTCAGTTTCTGTTGAAACTCCATATCAACCCCAGAAGAATCACATCATTTCATTTTGGTCTGTTTTGTGTTATAGATTTCCTTTTTTTCTGCAATTTTTCTTAACATAAATGTGCATTATTAACCAATTTTCATTTTTAATAATAATAATAATATATATATTTATATATTTGAAATTAACTTTATAGATATAAATAATCATAGTGATATAATCAATGGTAGAGTATTCAGAGTCTTTACTTGATTTAAAGTAGCAATACTGCAATATAAAAATACTCCATCACAAGTTAAAGTCCTGCATTCAAAATACCACTCAAGTAACATATCAAAAGGGAAAGTACTTGGCCCCTGTGAGTACACTACATACTATCATATTATAGTATTGGATTATTACTACTGATGCATTCATGTGTAAGTAGCATTTAACTGTTGTAGTTGAGGTTTAATTTAGGTAATCCAACTATTCTAAGTGCTTTTCAGTAGTTTAATTTATTAACAATGCATCATAGTTTAACTCAATAAAATCAAATAAATATGTAATATGTAATATATAAATCTTAATGTGTAAAATGATCTGCAATAATAGTATTGCAGTAATACAATATTTCCCTTTGGACTGTAGTCGAGTAGAAGAAGCTTGACTTTGTTGGCACATAGACAATACAATTTGCTGGAAAGTCTTCAGAAAGCCTTTAAACTATTTGGCCTTTAAAGTAATTCTTGTAATTCAGGACTGAGGCTGCATGGTTCTTATTGCACAGATTTGTTTGACTGTCGAAATTATTTTGTTTATGAAGTTTCTTGGAGACAATATGCCCTAATTGTTGCTGGTCAGTCAATTTTAGTAGATTTTGCCTGAAACGGACACCCAGAAATGAAGTCCTCCCTCTCCCTCCCTGATCTGTACAAGGTCTCACAACCTAATTCCATCTGATCCAACTCGCACAGAGAGGAAGTTAAAGCCCCACCTTTCCTTTCAGCAGTTTGACTAGAGCATAATCCTCTACCAGAGCCCAATCAGATTAATTCCTAGGAGGACATCAATGCCCATAAAGAACCAACGGCCTGTCGGTAAAGATAAGGGGCCTCGAGGCTGAGTTCCTGACCGGCCATGCTTGTGTCTGGTACTATGCTGATCAGATTTGGCCACAAACAGGGTCCACCACTTCTAGATAATCAGGAACCAGAGTCTGCCTCAGGAGAGCTGCACTCATTTTGATAATGCCATTAGATGACAGTGTCCTATCATTGCTACACTTGGTAAGTTAATATTTGGGAGTTGTCCTCTGCATTTACGTTGGCCATCTGGGTTATATTTGGTGTGTGCTTGGTTTCGGACTGGGCTGCATCCACACATGTGCGTGGGTGTTTGCATCTGTATCTGCACAGTGAGGAGAGGATCATTGCTGCAGTGAATAGGCTCAAACGGCATTAGAGAATTGATTACCGGTCCCTGAGCGCTGATAGACTGCAGGCTGTGAGTTGAGCCCCTCTAATCAATGGCCTGTGTGTGCCTGGAAATGTTGCAACTCATCGAGACAGGGCAGATCTGCTGGCTTCTCTGATAGCCAAGTACCTCTCATAATACATCATAATTGGTTGGAGGAGGATGGTGCTGGCAAGCATCAAGTCGGTGGTTCAGCTCTGGCACGAGGCACTCGTACTTGTTTGTTTCTTATCTGTATGCGCAAGGGAATTGGCTTTATTGCAAAGTTGGTGTCTTCTGTTTTTTTCTTGATGCAAGAATAAATACCTGAAGTTAGTTCCTACCATACTATTTTCTTAAATCCTGCATTAAGGTTACTCTTCCTCATCTTGTCTTTGACTTAATGGCTCAGGATGAAAAACAATTTGCAAACATTTCGCCAGACCGAATAAAATGTCTAAAGTATATAACACAAAAGGCTACTTCATACTTTAATGGCTGCTTTTCGGTGATACCCTGGTCCTAACATACTACCCACATTTCCACCTATTATCAACCTCAGGATTTTAATAAGCTCACAGTGCTCCTTAGGTCCTCATTTTCTCTTGCTTAATTGCCTGGCACTGTGGACAGGACACAATAACCAGGGATTACCCTCTGACCCCAGGAGACATTTTCTCCCTTTATCTTAATGAGATATGGCCTAATATCTCATTATCACTGCATAATACAGCACAAAGACTATGTAGCTGAATGTGCAAGAATGCTCGGTATACCATGTTGAAGGAAACCTGAGGTTTGGATTTGGCATTAATAGATAAGTGACGTTTAATAAATTGTAATAATTGCCCATGTCTTTTTGGAGACATTCAAATATTTCCATTAAAGTAGCAATAGACAACTTTTTTGCTTTAACTTATCATTATGAAGTAAATGTTGATTGCACAGTGTAATGGCTATTGAATAATAACAACATCTGCGTTTAGCTCGATTCACTATGCAATGAACTCCAAAACTTCCTGTTGTCTGTAAGATGTCGAAACAAGACTATTCTGAACAAACAGACTTGATAGAAAAAGGCAGATTCCTAAAATACTAATTTGCAGAATGTGGAGACGCTGACTTTGACATTGTGCACTCACCTCTATCAGAGAACATGTTTTTGTGTGGTGGCCACTGTGAAAGTTACTTAATTCTGTCATGATCAAGGAGTTGATAATTATAGATTATAGTCACTTTAATGTGAAAACTGGAAAAATGATACTGGTAATTGATAAACAAAGCAAGTAGAATTTTTCAATTTGATTAATATTCATATTTTTTGCTCAGTACACTCAAAAAACTATAGTATTTGTTAAAGTGGGCTACATTGTGCTTTGTCTTTAAAGTTGGCAGTTCAACCTGAAGTGCTTTCAGGGCATCTTAATCGCCTTTCTAATGTCTAATAGCCTTTATTTCAATGTTTAATGGTCTTCAGCTGCATGTGTTTTTCGGATACTGTTCAGGGGTGTTTCTGCATTTGGTCGGATAAAAGTATAAAAACTCAGCAAATACTCTGGTGTGCCCGTGTGAACCCTCATCTTTTGCTTAATACTGTAGCTGTGTACTTCTTGGTTTAATGTGTTTGTCTGTGTGATAATGTGTTTTCCTTTCGTCTTGCAGTAAAGCATCTGTAGAAATAATGAGCAAATTGCCTCCTTGTCCGATGCGTTCAGTAACAGCTGTAAATCCAAGATAATCTCTCCCTGAGATGAAACAGCTGCAAGTCGTAACGCGTAAGAAAGCACCTGTGTGGGGAAAGTGGAGTTTTCTTTCTCACCATCTGTCGAGTGCAAGTTCAGATACATTCAGTTGTGTATCAGGCCTGGTTTGGTCCTCCGTCTACTAACACAGATATTTAGGTTTATTCTGTTTGGTTTGCTACGGTAAATGCTCAACTCTCTTTACTGGACTGGGCAGATATAGTCATTTTTGGCTGACCCCAGTTTTATAAGTGACTGATATAAAAGCTGTACAGAGCTGTCCTGCTGTTGATTCTCAGTAGGATAAATAGTACTAGTTCCACGTTAAAATGACACAGAGCAATTTGGTCAAGAAACATTGCTTAATGGAGCTTTAAACTTTACCCAGGAGGAAGAATACAGTAGGAGGAATAATGAGCCACTGTTTGTTTCCTGTTTCCTACCGACAGTCAATGATGGTTTCTGGACCATCACAACAAAGGCCTCCTAGCCTTAACGAAGTCTAATTTTTATATATATATATATTTGCTTAATTGTCATTTGATAGAAAGTGAAGAAGCTACTGAGCTTTGTAATATTTTCTTACTTTGCTTTTATTTCATAAGGTAAAATTTCATATATATTTTCAGCAGATATTTAGAGACTGAGCCGTTTCTTTTTGTTCCTATGGTAATGACTCAGGCTCTTGGTTTATGGATGTAATGTAAAAATAGAACTTGGCATGTGTTTAACAAGTAGGATAATCTTCCCAATTAGTAGCATGTGAAGTCATTTGCAAGTGACACGGTTTCCTTTCTGTCACATTTGAAGCCATCATGGAAGTCTCATCTTTTTTTCTTTTACTTGCTTCAACCCTACATTTGCATCTAAGATATCAGAGTTTTACATAGCTGATTTGGACACAGCTTTTTGTATTATTGTATGCTGAAACAAATCCTGTAAGCCAACAATTACTTATTCTGGCTCAAAAGAGCAAGATTTTGTTCAAAGTCTTGAAGCAAGTATGCCATTCAGGAATTAGTTTTACAGTCACCCCTCCTGTTTACATCTGTACCTTCTACATCAATTTGTGATGACTACAAAGTAGCAAAACACATTCCCCATCCTATAATTAATGAGTTGAGTTTCCCAGCATGAAAAAAATAAGCTGAGTCCAGGGATGTTGCCAAGTTTAGGGGAATTTAGGGAAGTAATTAGTTTAAAATTAGTCTGAGTCACTCAGTAAATATGCATATACAGTAGGAGACTACAGTTCACATTTAAATACTGATTTCCTTCTCAGGAACTCTCAGGCAGCAAATGCTTGTCATAAAAAAGGACAGTCTCATGCCAGAGGAGAGCTTCAGCAAACATGAGCCCTTTATGGGAACTTGACCAGGAGTTTGGTATGTTTTGTTTCTACGTCTAAAATGTGAGCCAACCTCATACAGATGTGATATACTTAAAAAGCCCAAAAAAATTTAAATTAAATTGAGCAAAGCAAAGGCTTGTAAACCTTTATCGTTATTTTTCATGGCGGAGTGAAGTTTATTAACAGTTATTTATTTAAAAAAAGGGGATGTGCTCTTGGACCTTCATGATGAAAGCATAAGACATTAGTTTCAAACTAACTAACCTAAACTGAAATCATTTAATTGGGTGATAATAACAAATGACAATATTCTGGTCATCAGTCAAAAACATGCACTTTCTGTCAAGACATCCATCTTGGCAACTAATTTCCCCTCAAGGGATTTGCCTCAGACAGGGTTAAAGAGCACAGCTGTGTGGGATCAATACCCTGCCAATATTACTGTTTGTTCTGGTGCGATGACTGAAGCATCTGCTGGTGTGCCGTGAAAATGTCATCAAACCATTGTTAACTTTACGTGACATGATTGATTAAGTCCAGTATAAAATCAGTTTTTAAATCCTAAGAAATACACTAAGGTGTGGCTCAGAAGCTTCTTTTTAAAAACATGTCTTGGTGTGTTCATATTTCCTAGAGATGATGTCTTATCAGTACGGTGAGCATTGCTTAATGAGGCCATCCTTTCCCCAAATTTACTAATTTGACTTTGAAATGTGAGAACCAATTTCCGCAGTCAGTCAATTTCTACCCGCCCCACTGAGCACCTGCAAACACTGAATCAGATACACACTATGCAGGCTCGTGCACAAGCACGACCAGTAAATCAGTCGATCCAACAGTTCCCTTTTTTGACACAGAGATTTGCTAATCATTCTCTAATCTCTCATTAGAGGAGTAGATGTACAGCTTCTCCATGTTCAGACTACAAAATTTAATATCTTATAATGATTAAAAAAAAAAGTAATATGTGAGAAACAGTGGAAACTAAAACCAGGAGTTAAAGCAGGAACTGTAAGTCCCTTTTGTATATTCCTGTTTGTTTCCACAACATATAAAAAATGGTAAAGATTAGACAAATTAGACTGATAATGGACCAGAATGCAACAGCTATTTTTTAATGATGCAACAAAGTAAGTCATCATGTTGTTCTTATTAATTTACGACTGCATGAGTGTGATGTTTGAATGGATGTTGGAAAGCAGTCTGACTGAAAACACCATAAAGGCAAGCAAGGCTCCAAAGTAGCAACAACAACATGTATAACAGGGCACAGAAACAAGAAAAACAACCCACAAACTATCAGTTAATTGTTAGATCTTCATGTGTCGGAAGAAATCTCCTTGGATAATTCGACATAGCTCTCATGTTGATGTAAGAGTTTGCCATATTTCACATTTTTTTTAACAGACAAATACATATAAATAATAAAAACATTTCCATATGCGAGTATCAAGCCTTTGTCCGTATATAAGCTATGATGAGTGCCGACTATTAGACATTTTTGTCCCTCCAACAGTAACAACAATAAGACTTCAGGCCCTTCAGAATAAAAGCATAAATCATCTCCAGAAACTTAACAGAAAAGAATAAAAGAAAAAAATGCCTCCTGAAATTCACTGATCACCACAAATTGATTATATCTAACAACGCAGAAGTGTCTGCGGGTGGAATATTTCTTTGAGGCCTATGATAGCCGTTCAATATGTTAATAGTTTTACTTAGAAAACATAAGTGCGACAGATACCCAGCACCACTTAAACTTTAATTTCTAGGCAGGAGTGCGAGAGCAATTTAATTTTGCTTATGTTTTCAACCTTTCTATATCTCTCCCTCTCCTGTCTTTATTTCTCAACATCCCTCTCTAACCCCCCCCCCCCCCCCCCCGCTGTCTCTCCGTGCCCTTTTCAGAGCAGAGAGGCTCTCTGGGCTAGAGTGTCAATTAATGAACCTCGTTGTCTATGTTAATGAGTAGTAACATGCGTGCGTGGAAAAGGCCAAGTGAGTTTTCAGTCTGTCACAGTTCCACTTGGCACGTCACACCACGACCGCTCTGGAAAGTGGGTGTGTTTGTGTTTCCACGGCCTCTCGTCTTGCCTTCCCCCCCGCCAGTGGAAATGGTAATATCATATAGTTAATGCCACCTTATGAGACTTTCACAGGTTTTTGAATGTTAAGCACTTTCTTATTGAATTTGATGTTTGCTAATAAATCACATGGCGCCGGGGGTTGGCATGATTCACCCTCTGCTTCTCTCAGGGTAATTCTACCATGCAACGCTCAGGGGAAGCAAATTTGCATCCATTCCATGACTAATTTAGCTGTTTGCTTTCACTGAGCTGGTGTACACATCATATATTTCTCTCCCCCCTTTCCATTCCCCTTTTCTCTCTCTGTTTCCTTTTCTTTCCATCTTCACCCCTCTCATTATGCATCTCTTTTGAGAGCCTGTCAATGTGTTACTTTACAGTCATCCGTAACATCTACCAATTCAAACAGAAAATGCATTTCTTATTGGATTTAGTTTTCTCTGTGGTGCGAAGGAAACTGTGATATGGTTGTGGCGGTGTTGACTGAGATCAAGTGTTGAACATCTCTGAGAGAGAACTCACTAAAGGGCATGGTATGAGGTGGTACATGCTTAAAGATACAATCTGTGATCCAAATGTAAACAAATAGGTGAACCCCTGCGCAGGACTGGAACCCGCTATTACTCTCAAATTGAGTTTCAGGCGTTTCAACATAAGGACAAATAACAGTAGACAGTAGCTCTAAAGGTTTGTTTACATCAGCGTTATATGAAAAAACAGAAGTAAAACTGATCTATGAATTTCAAGGTAACTTTTATCATTTAGAAGTCAAGCTCTGTCATTATGTATGTGCATATGCCTGTAATTTATATAGTACAATCATTTGTAATAGATGGAAATGAAGCAAATGAGTAACATGTCCTAATTAGGTAAAATGTAGAACAAGCTAAAGAACACTAGCCTGGGAACCAGATGAATCATGTTTTATTTGCTCTGGCAGAAACTTCTGGCCCCTCTCCCATTCAGAGAGATTTCCACTCGAACTGGAATGTGTCGGGCCAATCGCAACCATTTATCTAAATGGGGCGGGTTTGATACGATGACTGACAGTGGAGTGGAGCGGCGTTGAGGCATAAACAACCAAGATGGCTGCCCCTGATGCTGACCATTTGGTTGACTCGGCTATTGCATAAGTATTAAACAGACTGAACAGTAGATTTTCTCTAAAGGAATAAGAAACAACCGCACTTAGACTTTATGATGATAAGAAATATGCAATTACAGCACGTACCGTACAACAGGATGACATTTCATTGGTCTGCTTTATAGGAAGATGGCATCTCAGTTCTTAAACCCTGCCTGTTAAGATCTGACTGGTCAACTTTTTCTCCAACTGGCTGAAACAGTCAGTGGGCACAGCTCAGGACACATTTCAGTTGCTGAGCAAATCTGAGATGTGTGCGATGGTTCAGAGGTCTGGAACCAGGCTGATCGAGTAACATAGATTGAAGCAGAAGTGCCAGTGGTATGGTATACACCTTGTACACTGATTTACACTGATTAAACTGTTAACTGGAAATGTACTTGAGCTGTCCAATATGGGATTGGACAGAGGTCTGAAAACCAGTCAGAAGCAAGTATTTTCTGTGGCTGTGGTACTGTATAGTTACATTTATAAGTCTGTATTAACGTTTGTCTCTTATGGTCGTCATTATAAAACACCTAAAGGATCAACAGCTCCCGTACAACTCCAGAGTACAAAAAGTAAAAAATCTACTGCAGGAACTCACGACTCCTTACTGGTGCTGGGGTTTGTTTCATGGAGCGATCTGTAATCTGAAGACACGTTTATTGCCTTTCACTGTGAAGGAAAAAAACTCACGAGTGTTCTCTGAAAATTCAGCCGGAGTCAAATCGATGTCGTTGCTCCCCAGATGATCCGCCGAGATACAGACCCGCCTCTCCCAGGGACACACACGTTGTCGCATTAGCCGGCGACCTCCGACTCTGGAGGATTATTGGTCCCACATGGTCTGCTGCGTGGGACATTCACTGCGTAGTTAAGTGTACTGCACAGAGCAATGTATGTCAGCGCGGTGAGATAACGTATGTGCGTATGAGAGAAGGAGGAGGAAGCAGCAAGTTTGGTGGAGGGCTTAGGAGGAATGTGAGTGTGTATCTTTTTTTTTTCCTCTGCGGACAAAGCTCATCCATGTTAATCAGGGCTCTGGCCTCTTTGCCATTAATGACAAGTCAGGTGAGAGGGGATGTCAAAAAAAAGGCCCTTAACAGCCAGACGCTGCCACCCCTCCCCTCCATCCATCCACCCAGCTATCGGCTGTAATGAGCGCTCATCCCAGCCTCCACCGGCGGCCCAGAAATTGGAGTCATGATTATGAATTTATATGAGGGTTTAGGAGTGGCGGTTAGCCCAAATGCAACTGTTGCTGGTGGAGAATGGATTTATTAGGCTGATGGTTTTTCTGTGGTGCTTTGTGAATGAGTGGGAGCTGGGTGGGGCGGAAAACAGTGTTTGAGTGGGTGATTAGAAGTTATCCTTAAAAGTTGTGTAATTCTTTTCCAAGAAAATGACAAAATGGGTTTCTGAGAAACTACCAATCTGTACACAGGAAGGATTTATAACATTTAAACTGTGCTCAAAACATTTAGTTAATTTTGAGGAAATCTTGTTTTGCTTTTGATTGATTATATCAATCAAGTATCTTATCAAATTTTCCCAAAATGATTATTCAAGTTTCATTTCAATCTGTTTTATGGGAACATCAAACACTAAAGTTGAAGTGTGAAAATGATGTCAAACATTATTTTCACAGAGACAAAGCAAACTAAAACAGGCCATATTGACAGCTGCCATCTGATTTATTAAGCAGTAGAGCATGACTGTTTTACCGTCTTACAACCATAAAGCTAGTTATTACCATCATTCATCATTCAGGCCATCAAGTGGAGGCTTTCATCTCGATGTTTCTCTTTGATGTTAAAGTCAAGACAGATAATATCTGCTCCAGGTTCCATATTGTCTCTGACCCCCTCCTTCTTTTTAGGCTCGCTGCCATTTACTGGTCTGCCTGTGTGTAAAACTACCATTTAACCTGCACGGCTGTGGGCCAGATAGCTGTCCTCGCTTCCAGTGCTCCTCGGATTAGAGTTTATGGTTTGAGCTATGGTTTCATTTTGACTGAATTGAGGAAATAAATGCTCATTCAATTCGATGCTGGGGAAAATACACACAGCCAAGTACATGTGACAGATAAGAGAAGGAGGCTGGAACATGATAAAACCTAAACATTTAATACCACTGATTGCTGACATGAAAAGATGACTGTATTATTTGTATAAGAAAAATTCATTCAGTTTTTAAAACTGACATGTCAGTGTCTAACTTGCATGTACACATTTACAATACAGTTCAGTTAGGGCTTACAGGGTACTAATAATACATAAAATACTAATATTTACGTATTAAAATCATCTTAGTAAAATGTTTGACCAGTTCAGTGTCAGACAACGGTGTTAACGGTCTTCTAACTATTTTTTTATTAAATCGACTTGAACTATAAACAGCAGTGAATCATCCCAAAATTTGCTTGGCTGTAAACAGATAAACAAGTTGGTCTTCTTCAATTTCTGACTTGCTGCCCCGAGTGATTGATATAAATATTATAATGAAAGTCGATTTTATTTGAACAACACTTATAAGTTAACTCAAAAGTTTGTGTTAACACCTGTAAAACAGCTTCTGGGCTTCTATGTTTTTTTTCCTCAAGCTTTAATTTGACAGTTTTAATTAAATTGTTATTTAAATGTGGATAGAACAAACTGACACAAATTTACTTTATGTATGTATGTATTTATGCCTTAAAAGAAGTGTTTCCTGCTGATGGCTGGGCTGCCTCAGGCTCTGCTCTATTAAAAGGGTAAGCAAAGTAGCAGTTGCTATTATAACTTAACTTCAATTCGAACTCTGGTCATAACTCACTGAATGACTCCCTGCGTGTCTGCAAATTAAGTAGGAAACGTGCAAACGATATCAAATTGTGATCTTGTACAAAAGATTTTGGAACACCTGTTTGTATTTTAAAGCCTCATAGATCAATGGTTCTTTCTTCCTATTCACCCCAAATAACTCAGCTGCAAATTAGGTACACTTAGACAGAACACTGCGTTTGGTTGTTCAAAAGGCACAAGGACAGTTTTTGAATCCAGTCCATCAGTGGCAAATATCCAAAAGGTGGATGCCAAGAATATTTCATCTCTAATCTGCACAACTTTTCCTAATTGTGGGCTTTCAGAGCATTTCATCACCGAAGAATTGGTGTGTTGTCATCTTGAGCCAAGCTATCAGTTAAATACGGACTCTTTTATTGAGCCACAGAATATCCCTTCCAACAATAAATTATCACCAGGTGGTGCAGATGCCTGATGCACAACACCGGTAATGAATGAAATGGTACTAGACTGAACAGTTTTAAGAATCAGGACTCTTGTTTTGAATCACAGTCACTACTGCTCAAACCTAAAAACAAAATGTCATGTGTTTCAGAGAAAGTTGTGCGGACACAAAATATGTTCCACAAAAAATGTTGCAAGCCATCATAGATTTACAATGAGAAGGGTTAAAACTGACAATGCAAAAACATCAATCTAACACTGACCAAATCCCATCTAACGGACAAGAGCTTTCCTCCATCTCCATGACAACACCTCTCTCCCTTGTCTCCACTTACAGTTCCTATACTTCCTCACTGGGGGTTTGGTACCATTATACAGCTTGAAACAGTGGAGCTTAGCACATCCTGCAAAGAGAAAAAAATTGGTGTTGCAGTCAGAGTAAGTGGCACATCACAGAATCTGAGTTCAGTAAAGGTGTTAAATCCAGAATAAATGCACATATATGTTCGATTAGAGTACACTTTATTGCCCTCTGAAATACATCTTGCATTAGAAGAGAACTCACATACAAGAGAAAAACCATCCACATACTGTATATAATATGCAGTGTATTGTCAAGCTAACTGCACATTACCTGGTTTACCCAGCTTCTGCAACTGAAACCCTAATTCTAAATTTAATAGACTGCAAAACCTGATATTCCCCAAGCAAAAAATGAGAGAAATCTTATAAAATCTACAAGCTAGCCAACTTTCTTTTGGTATATGCAGTGACTTTTGTTTCTGTCATTAGTTTTGGAGGTATTTGGTTATAAAGGAAAACAACCATCGTCCTTAGAGCCATGCTTAAAAATAAGTGTCTCATCATTTCCCACAACCAAAGGTGATGACTTCAGAAGAGTGAATCATGCCTACATGGGTGTTAAATAAGCAGGGCTGACATTAAATAATAACAGTTGATCTACAGGAGAATAAATATTTGAAAGCAATACAGATTGCATTAAAGCTTTACTGCATTATATTCTATTATATTTTGAATTGTCACGTGAATTTTGTATTTTCTTTTACACAAATAAAGACATGTCCACCATAAATTGTTGCAGACAAGGTAAAAATTGGTACATAACAATTTACCAGAATGCAGGAAATGAAGTGTTTGACATTGCAATTTGCTGGGGTAGAAAAACCTGGGCCCACCCCCAATGTTTAAATGAAACCTAAGCCCTTGGAAGCAATTATTGATTTTGAGAGGATGTTCCTTAAAATTACTGCTCCATTTGTATGTATGGGGTTTGTCAGTATGGGGTTGATTGGGGCCTTTGACTCCTGACCTCAGTATTTAGAAACCTGGCTACAGCCCTGTTTACAATCATACAATAACCTTGTATAGAATGAAAACATTAACCACATTTTATGCCCATAACAACATTGCCACACCATTGCTCATGGCTTCACATGGCACCAGCATGTGGGAATAAAACAAATTTAACCAGACTGGCTGTGCAGTGTCAGTGTGCAGCGACATCCTGGGGAAACTACCGAAAACACAACATGTCACAGTCCGCCTTCCTGTCAACTTGTCACTCCTCTGTCCCTGCTCCCTGGTCCCAAACCACTGGTCTCGCTTCTCATCTGGTCATCCGTTCCCCCACCTCCTCCATCTCCCTCTCAGGCTTGCTCTCTTTTTCAATCCTTTGTTTCGCTCTTTTTTTTCTCACCTCTGGTGTCTTGCTGCCTCCTCAGATTCATGTTCAGCTTTCAATCCACTACATGCACAAAGACACACACACACACACACACACACACGATTCCCATCATCAGTGCTGTGCCTCCCCTGGCCTCTGACAGCACAGTGACACCCACCCATATCCCAGTGGGAGACGCTGACAGTTAAAGAGGAGACAAAAAAGAGAGGGAAGGGTGGAAAACAAGTTTTTTACTTGTGTGTTATTATCATCCGGCTATCTCAACAGGTGATCAGCAGATATACTCGTGATGAGACATCAAATGACGACCAGAACAAAACTTGTGGGCACGCACACACACCCACACACAAGGGTTGACAGACACTCCCTTCTCTGTGTGCATGAAACACGTGTTAACAAATGCTGTTATATTTAGTAGTGACGTCTGCAATGGCAGAGGTTGTTTGTATGTAGCTTTAACATTTGGATAAGACAATAAAACAAGCAGGTAAGGTGAGGTTTCACCAAATTCCCTGTTTTTGCTATACTCCTTTATCACTGTAAATGCAAGAAATACATTACTGTTAGACAGACGCTCTTTGGGTGAACTGTTAATGCAACCATTGTGTTGCATAGTTTCCCATGCATTGAATTTACTAAATTCTGCATCAACAACCTAAAGTTAATTATATTTTTAATGTGACTTTTGAACATAATTCTGGTTTATTACAACCAAGGTCTTATTTTCATAGTTCATCCATTAGTTTAGCCAGATTAACCATTTTTGTTGGAGGTAAAAATGAAGGTGACCACACCCAAAATGACTTTACAGTCCTTCACTGCCTTGAAAACATTTGTGTGTGCACAAATGGCAAGTATGGTAAAATAGATCAAAGTTAAATCAGGAGGCTGATGTCTAAACCTTGATGGATGGTTACAATGGAAAGTTTGGGTAATAATGTCAAAGTTCACCTTTAGTTTCTCTTACACATAAATTTGGCTAATCCGGGGATTTTATTTATTCATACTTGATTGAACTTTTGACTGCTTTTTGCCTCATCTGACTTTTTAGCAGTGCTGCTGCATTCCCAGATCATACACTTTGGCATAAATTCTACACATGCACAGGCTTTAAATTGCAGCAACATATTCACATATATCTGAATAACCTTTATGTAAATAGAGTCATGGCATATCAAGTATTGTCCATGGTGGATCAAATCAAGGAGTTTAAAGTTTAGAAAATGCATTTAGTTTTGTAATTAATGAAGAAGAATGTTTGGATTGCATTTAATGTGCAATAACAATAAATTCTTTTTAGATTAAGTTTGCTGTTGGCTTTACTATACTGCCTCAGGAAAGAAAAAGAATAAGTCTACCTAGGGTAGCAGACTGCCAGCTTTTATTCTGCTTTTATTCAACTCTTCTGTTTTATCCAACTTGCCTTGGATGAAACTGCTCAAAGGGCTCACAGTAATTCTCCGTTGTAATCATTATTCTAGCCACCTTTATTTCATTTCCACCAACTTTATTAAAGCAGCAAAGAGCAGTGGCTGCCAGAGATATTATTCCACAGTTACATTTGCATAAAAAGCAACAGGGTGCTTTTCTCGCCATATGGGTCTCTGCATATTTCTGAAGGTAAAAAGTGGAAGCATGCAGATGGAATCCTGCAAGTAATTTACTCTCCTAGATGGACACAAGTGTTAATTAGACAGAACTTGAATGTTTTGCAGTATCACAGCATCACTATTCAGATATGCCATTTGGATAGTGAGCAACTGCTAGCTAGTTAAGAAGAAAGCTGTGCAATATTCATGAGCCTGCCTTTTTAAAATCCTCTTGATATGTCAGAACGTAAAGGAAATATGTCATTTGAAGGATCGCTACTCTCCTGTGCTCTCCTCTGTCCTTGATCAAATGGAACTTTTACTTGAAGGTGTCACTGTAATTAGTACCTCTGCAAGTGTGGGGGAAGTAGATGTGGAGGGAGTGGGTGGATGAATGTGTGTACGTGTGTGCATGAACGTCAGATTTTTTTTCTCCTTGCTTGCATATTGTGAAATGAAAATACCTTCTTTAAAAAACGTAAACCAACTAGGAAACTTGTATCCCACCTCATGGATTTTGTAAAACCAAAAAGTTAATGTCTTTGCATGACAAAGAATGATTTGTTCGTGTTGCCATGTTTTACTTGTGATAAAATATATTTCATTTATTTGTGCCCTGCCCACGCAACATTGTCCAGGATTCCCTTGATTTCCTCTGGCAGAGCTGAGTCTAACCTTCAGTGATCATCAGCAAGAAAAAATAACCTATCGTCTGTAAACATCATGACTTTTGATCCCTGGATTGATGCAAATTCATGTTGCAAACTTTAGATTGCACTTTTACTCACTTCAGAATAGATACAATGGAACTTTAATTTTGCCAGAAAATCTGGCACCATGTAGCAGGATATAACAGGAAGAAAAAATATTAATAAGAAATCAGCAAATCAGCAGGTAATAATCAGATAAGGTGGACAATTTAATTAATACAATATTTTAAATGGAAATTCCTGAATGATACTATGAAAAAAAACATGAAAAACACTTGTTCCAGTTCCAGTTTACTCACTAAGGAAGACCCAGGGGGAAATAAAAGACTCAAAACCGCTACCTGAAATGTGACACAAACATGCAGTGATTTCCATCTGTGAGAGATGCATCATGATGTACAATCCTAGACTAGATCAAAGGATGACACTGCTATTCACACCTTCGCTGATTTCTCTTGACACTTGACAAGTCACCCGCCTCCCTCTTCTTCTGTCGTTCTGTATCGTGTATTCTTAAAAAGTCGCTCTTTCCTTGAACTTTTTATATGCAGAGTAGATAAAGGAATCTGAATAGGTGCTTTAACAACTGTGGAATTGACAGTCCCCTCCTCCGCCTGCCCGCCTTCACAGACAGCCGTTTTCAAACCCAAAATTGGGAATCCTCTCCCGTCTCTCTACATTAATTTTCACTTTTCCTTCACTGAACATCTACAAATCATTTGGAGAGAGGATAAAGAAATGCATACAGGGAGATGAATGGTTTAATTTAGATTCAAATGGCACAAAGTGGGCTAATCGGAATAGCTGACAAAAGCTCTATGACGGAGAAGTGATAACCTGCAGGCTGCTTCCTTATTGCAGGAGATGGGAGTGAAGTGCTGGGCTGGTTTACAGGTCTAATTGCATGACTCAGTGTAGCGAGTGAGTGACTGACATTGGAGGAAAAATTCCTGTGGGATTTAACACTTAATGAGTGTTACTTTGCATGAAAAGTCAGAACTCACAGCCTTAAATTTTTTACTTTTAAAAATCTGTTTTTGATGGATCTTTTTCTTTCCTTTTTATTCTTTTTCTTACCTGTCTCTTTGACGTTTTTCTGAACCTTCACCAATGTCTTCTGTTCTGTTTACTTATTGGTCTGTGTTAAAGGTTTTCAAGGGTCCAAAAACACTCAAACACACAGCACTTACATCATGATAAGTGCTGTCTGGGGCAGGTCTTCTTGGATCCACTCGGGTATTATTGTTTCTGCTGGTTCGGTTTTAGTTTACCTCTATTTGTCTCCCACAGTAGTTCTTTCTGGTTCTTCTCTGCAGCTTTTCCTTTCGTAGTCTCTGTTTCCTGTCTTTCACCCTCTATGCATCTCTTTGAGCTGTCCTTCACTGTCTAGGCTGTGTATATGTCTGTGCATCACTCAGATGATCAGTTTGCGAGTCAGTTTACAGACTTGAGAATCTGATGCTGTTGCACAACTTGAGAACTCAATCAGGGTTGCCGTCACCTTTCCGCATGTCATTCGTTTTCAGCTAAGCCTGAGGCCACAATGTTGTTCCTTCCGGTTAAAGGGAGGTTTATTTTTGTGTCTCTGCATGAATTTCTGTATGCATGCACGCCTGTGGTTAGTTGTGCATATTTTCATGTGTGTTTGTCTCCTGGGGTCTGTATCAAGAAGCAAGTTCAACTAAAGCCCCATTCGGACTAGATTAAAATGACAGGGGAAGGTGGGGAATTAAATATTCCCTGTGCTTCTCTGTCAATTAACTCATTGTTCCGGACAGCAAATTGTCAAATCGTACTCCTTCTCAGATATGAAACACAAATTGACATCATTCAGACAAACACTTCCCAGGGATACATTTATCTCTGATAGCCATCGCAAATAAATAATCCACTAATCTGCTAGAAATCCTACGCCTCAGAACTTGCCTGAGAATCATCACATTTTTAAGTTTTCTACAGCATCAATGTAATCCAGTGATATTTGTCTGTACACCCATGGGTACATTGCAAACAGTAACTGTTATTTGGCATACATTTAATGGTGCCAGTTTGCCAAAATGTAAACAAACATAGGCTAAAAAGATCACACAGGCTCAAAAGGGAATACCAGAACCTGCGTGTAGCTTATATTACAACAGCCCATTTGATGAGTTTTCTTGGGTGGTGGCTCTGCTGATGGCTTATATTTTTTTTAATATTGGTTTCCAATTAATTCTACATGTTGGCGTTAGCATCTTTCCAGATTATCCAAAACATTTTTTACTTCCTCCATTTTCTTACATAAGTCAAATTTCACAGAGCTGATTAAAAAATAAATAAAGTATAATGACAAGCGGAAAAGACTCAGATTCACTGTAAAATACAAGGATGTTGCTCCGGATGGGATTTAAATTACAGGGGATAGTATTGCGACTATAATTATTACTGGGGCGAGGGTGAAAAATTACCCACTGTGCAACAGGATTAAAATCACTGACCAGCACAAGTAATGTTCTCCCTTAGAGAAATAAAACCAGTCCGAATGTTTCTCTTTGGGTTTCTTTGGAAAGAAACAGAGGTCATAATTACAAGTTATATCATCAGAACCATGAGCAATGTACGACATCTGATATATTATGAAACGGTAAAGAAATTTGACTGCTGCAACAGCAAAAAAAGAAATCTGACAAGGTGAAATTTACAACATATAATCACACAACTAATTACAATTATTGTGTCTTTTTAAATGCATTTGACATTTGTTCTGCATGTTCACTAGTACAGAGTGAGTATATTTATCTTTTTTGACTCATAATGAACAAACTATTATGAATATAGGATACACAAAAGTTGAAAATAGTCTAATGTAAGACTGTAACAGAAAGGAGAGCAAAGAAGAATTCAATTGTTCTAGGTCTATTTGACCAAAATTTTGCATTTATAATTTATTGGGAATTTATTGACAGTGTTTCCATTATAAAAGACAACAGAGGGTAATTGTCATAACAAAGCTGTGTCGTGTTATCCTGAGCTGTAGTTTTGGAATAAGAGTTTAAAGGCCATTGACACTGTCATGAATAAAACACTTTAATAATAAAATGCAGCTATAACTGTTGTTCATTATGCATTCAGTGTGGTATCCTGGTTTGAACTGAGAGAGAACTCAGTACTTTTGTCCATGTTGGGATCCTGTATGATGACTCAGTTTTCCAGTGAGCTGTTTGGTCAGGCCGTTAACACGTTTGCCATGATGATCTAACCCTGTTTAAAGTAAGTTTTTGAGTTTTACCCAAAGATAAGTGGATAATCCACTAATCTTTCCTTGTGGTAGAGGCCCGTGGCTTCACTACAGCTCATGTTTTGAGCCATAAGACAATCAATAAATAAGTAGGCAGTTGGAACAGTCCTCTCTGTAAATCAACTGAGATATTTTTAAATAAAATTATATATTTTTTATAATAATGAACCCAAGCTGTGTAGGTCGTGTCACTTAGTTCACTTGGTTCACAGTACCTCACTATTTCATGAGGATCTTTGTACTTACAGGGGATATTTTACTGAAATACAAAAAAGTTTTACAGGAACAAATTGTATAACAAGTTGACAAAGACAAATTGCGCAACAAGCTTAATCATCCCAAACTTATTTTGAAACGACAGGTCTCCCAAAAGGAAGCAGGCTGACAAACAAAAGCCAGTGATTATGGGAAATTATTGGTGACTTGCGATTTGACATGAAATACTAATTTACTCCCTTTTTTTCCAAATAATTTACAAGCTTCTGCCAAAAAAGTAGGACTATAACCACAGAGACAGCTGTTGGATGTCACGTGGTACCACCCCCTCTCAGTTCAGTCCAAAGAGCCAATTCATTAAGCTTTAATCCCATCACTCCTGTCACAAAATAAACCTCAGCCTTCAACTTTCAAATTCACACTGAAGGTCTCTATGCTCCTCAGATGGCTGAGCAGGTTTCATACCCTCAGGCTGAATGAAAGTTCCCTTGAAAACCGTCAATAATGTCAACCTGAAATCCCGTTTTAGGAGTACAGCACACATTTTCCGCATGTATTTATTGATTACAACAGAAAGGTTTGCTTAAATCAAACAGTCATCATGGTGAAGCTTAACAATGGCCAGGCAGAGAACAAATCTTTAATTTAAACCTGGCAAGAATATATAAAAAGTATTGAATATGACTTAGTGTGTCTTTATATTTGGTTTCTTCAAATGAGTAAAATGATACAGATTAATTATGTGGGTATTGTGAAATTGATTCAAACTATGACAACTACTAAGCTACTGCACAATCAATACTCACTACTTACACGGCTAATACTGAGGCTATAATGTGTCATCCACTGTAATAATGGTGCTACAGTATCTGTCTAACAGAGCTGCTAGTATGGCTGCAGACTCTTATTCTTGTTTACCTTTGAGTAGCTTTGTGACAACATACTATGCATGTAGATATAAGACTGACTGTAATGTGTCAGCAACAGCACTGAATTACAAAGTAAATCCGTCATTACCTCAAAGAAGAAAAGCTTACTAATACATAAAACTGTATCAAATGATGCGTGACTTTTCATTTCAATTAACTGCCTTTTCTTCTTTGTGTTGTCTTGTATAATCTTCTGTCCCTCAACCGGCATATGTTTCTCCTCCTGTTAGCAGTTTGTTTTCTTTCCGACCTGATGCCAGTAGTTTTGTAGTCAGCTTATGAACGTGACACCCAACCTTGCACACTGTATCATGATCACTTAATCCCATAATTATGTTGTTACAGTACACCATATATACTACGGTTTAGGGTGCTATCACACCTGCAGTCAGTTTTCTGTGTTTGTGCAAAAGAGGTTGTATTGTTGTGGTTTTGCGGTAAGTCCGTTGGGATGAGATGCACCATCGACTTATCTTTAAATCTGTGTTTGAGTTATTTTGCAATTGTGTTATTGTAAAATACTTTTCTTGTTGCACCTTTCTGGCTTTTGCTTTTCCCTGCTTTGTCCACCAGAGTGAATTTCATACATCTCCAGGAGCTGCTGTGAACTTGTTGCATTCAGCTGTGGAGTATGTGTAGGTGGAGCGAATATTAATGGTAGTTACTGGTCAAAGCAGAGAGTATTTCCATAAAAAGCCAGAGACGCATCACATATTAAAAATGCAACATGTCTTGCAGCTGCATTGCATTATGTTTTATGTCTATGGTCCATGGTGGGTGGAGAAATTACTGACTCTCCTGTGACTGAAGCCTTTGCACCTCGATTCTGATTTAAACTAAAGCCTGTTGGTTAACACTGATGTTTTAAATGACAAATAAATAGTAGAAATACCTTATTATCTTGTTCACAATTCTTGCGATTCACCAAAGCTAAAGAGGAATCAAAAACAATTTAGATTTCTTTCGTAAAAAAACAAAAAAAAAAACAAAAGGAGTTGTGGGTATCCTTTTAAATACCCCAGAAGTCCGTAGCCACATTTACTGTCTGTTGACTCATTTTTTTCAAGCATCTAAGGACATGGTGTAAATGAGACCAAGAGGCTACAGCCATGTTAGCAGTTCTGTGAGGCTGTACCTCATGGTGCTGTTAAGAGGAAGAGTTGACCAAACTCATTAGGATTCACTCTCTGGGGACCATAAATATCTGTACCAAAGGTCATGGCAATTCATTTAATAGTTTTTGAACAATTTCAGTCTGGACCAAAGTGTTGGACCGACTGACTGACTGACAAACCTACCAACATTGTCTCTGGCATGGCAAAAAAGTAGTCTAACAACAAAACGGCCAGGACAGTTTAAACAGTTTTTACCTTTAATTTATCCTTTAAAAACAAATGAAGGGAATAGCTGGACATCATTTGAAGGCCAGTGTTTAAATTGTGTTCTGTAGCTTATTTAGAATACATTCCACATTGAACGATGCAAACACACATTGTCAGACTCTGCTGGTGTTACTATTATTGGAATTTAAATACCATTTTTTTAACCTGTCCAAGAAAAAAAGGAGTTTGATCAAACCAGTTTAGAATGTGTACAACCCTAATCTGTCTATTTAATCGTTTTTCATGTCTTGCTTCCCTCAGAGCCAAGAAGAAGACCAAGCCCTTGAACCTTAAGATCCACAGCAGTGTGGGCAGCTGTGAGAACCTGCCCACGCAGCGCTCGCCCCTCCACACCGAACGATCTCTGCGATCCTTCTTCTTCCCCTCCTTCATCCCTTCCACACCTCCTGTCCATGCTGAAACACCCTCTGCAAGTAAGTGAACTCATCTTTTTTTAATCAGCTCCCACTCTAGCTTTTATGAAATGAGATTTTTTAATGCCTTTAATATATCTCTTTCATATTCTAATCAAATTTGACGTCTGCTTATTTAGTTTCTCAGGCAATGTCTCATTTTTGAGATGCCATTCTGCTCTCTGCAAGTCAAAAAGTCAAATGCACTCTTGAGGCTGAAAACCGAACTAGACTTGATTTTTAAACCCAAATTAGTCTTTATTATCTTTATCTCTTAAAGGGACAAAGTTTGAACCTGTGGAATACATCTTAGTATTTTTCTTACACTTGTCCAGTTGTCTGACCTTGTGTTCAACTTTCTAGTGTCACCTTCTACCTTAACAGTTAAAAACCAAACCAACCTCTCCATAAAGAAAAACAAAAGCACTCATGCCCATTATCATTCTTACCACCATAATTCTTTCTGGTAAGAATATACTTAAGTAAAGCTCTGTTGGAAAATGCAACAAATGAACAATCAGCCCGTGCCATAATGACCGGAGGTGGTGTGTCTCTGCACATTAGCAGCCTTATTGGCTGATGCATTGTGGGCATACTGCGGAAGCCATTAGACTGAGGAGGAGATGGGGAGTAATGGAGGTTGTGTCAAAGAAAGACGTGATGAATGGTCGCCAGTTAGTGTTGTGAATAGTAGTAGACCTTGACTAACAGGTATGTGGGGCACAGCAGTGCATATTTGTTGGTAGAGGCATGACATGGAATAATCACACACCGTATGCATGAGAGGACCGATAAATAAAGATGTACTTGAATTACAAAATACAAATGTTAGGATGACAAGAACCACTGCAGATATATGTGAGTTTATTGGTATAGTCTCACTTGTTAATGTGTGCATGTGTGTTGCCAGTCCAGGTAATAAAAAAGTAGCCATGTAGAACTACATTTATAGTGTGTTATAAACCATTTGTTAAACGTTTGTTTACTGCTCATAAATGCTAAAAAGGGGAACCTAAACTAAAGTGTTATAGCTTTTTCTATTGGCTTAATAGAAAGTGACAAACCTGTGGGTTCATTATTAACGACTTATTAACATGTACAACTGCAGATTTGATATGCCTATTAATGAATCACCACTTAGATATGTTTTTCACAAACTGGCAACCCAAAAGATGTACCATTTAATGACTTATGAGTGATATTTGAAGCATCAGTAAGCCATTTATTAAGCATTGACATGGTCATTAGTTATAGCTTATTAGGTTTTCATAAAGGGTGCCTTATTAAAAGTGGTACCTGGCTTTCTTAGTAATTTCCTTGCCTTATTTGATCCATTTGGTGAGTTGTCATCCCACCAGGTTGAACTGTATGTGTAGATTTGGGCAGATGTGATTCTAGTGACGTAACATTTTCTAAATGTGATAATATGAAAAGTGTGCTGTTCCCTGGTATTCATACACATGGTTATATAGCTGAATATGAGTTTTCCAGGCATGACGAATTTCTGGCTCTCAGACTTCAGCAACAATCTTTTGCAACTCTCATAGAAGCTGTTTGATCTATTTAATTTGAATTATATTCTTACTAAATAAACCTCACTTCACTTGCTTGGAAAATGGAATCTGGGCCTATATTTTCAAGTGTCTCATAACAGTTATTTTGGGTGCAACAAAGTTCAAACATCAGTGTTCTCACCTGTCCAAACATTCAAACAATGCTGCTAATGTCACCATTGTTATTGAGACGGAAAGGTGCCTTGCCACCTTTCACTTGACATTTTTATGAGTGTCGTGTATCACCTGCTTTGTCTGGACTGGTTCCACAACTCAACTCTGTCTTCTGGACATAATGTTTATTTAACACTTTGCAATAGAAAAAGAAATATAATTCATCTTGGATTACTCTTTCTTTTATCACTTTATTCGCTCTTGCAATATAATATCCCCTCACAATATCCCCTCATAGCAACTAACACACACACACTCCGGTGTCCAAGTCCTGCACTTTATATGCCCATCGTCTACCCAAACCCACTATGGCTTCAATGTGGTACGTGAATGGAGCAATTTCTTCATGAGAAGAAAACCAGTAAATATAATCCCATCACATAATTATCTTTCCCATCACAACATAATTGGGGAAACAATAGATGTTTATGTTGCTGTCCTAATGTAATCTTATTTAAGACAATTTAGAGTTCAAGAAAATGCAGGATTTGATTATTTGTTTTTTTGTGAACATGAATAAGTTTTTCTCATGAAATAAGCTTTTATTTGTGAAATGAAAATTGTCAAATGTAATAGTATGTAAAAATGTGGAGGCAGTCTATAATCTGATCTAACACAGTGATGGTCATTGACCTTTGTTAGGCACTGGCAATGCACTACTTTTTCACCTGAAAATGTGGGAAAATATGTTTACATGTGGACTGGAGACCTAAAGTATTGGTGTTAAAGCTGTAAATAATGATCAAAGGCCTCCAGTCATTCCCAATGAAGCCATCTCCCATGTCTCCACCCGTACATGTGTGGGAGTGCATACTGACAACCCACTGAGCTGTAGCATCCAAGTTAACAGCGTATGCTCCAGGCTACAGCAGAGATAGTACTTCTTACGTAGACAGACAGTTTTTAAGAGTCAGAGGAAGTACACATTGCTTTTTTTATCCTGCTGTACAAGAAAGCATTATTAGACACGGTGGGAATCACAGCTTAGCTTGGAAACCTGCCTGTTTACCTAAAATCCAAGATAAACCGTCCTGCTGCGGACAGCTTTGAAGGTTGAAGGAGTCCTACCGCTTCATACGCTCCTCCAGGCTTTTTGGGAGGAGTCGCTGGGCATGCTCGCTCAGAACTATCACCTCTGACTTCTCACCTTAATATGAGTTAGTTTTCCTAGTCATGACTTGACTCGAGTCAGATTGGAGATTTGAGGACTTGAGACTTGCTTGACTAACATTAATAAAAGACTCGTCTCAACTTTAACTTGGTATTCATGACTTGAGACGTGACTAAGACATGAGACGGACGACTCGAAAGGACTTGGCTTTTTGTATTTTTATTATTATATATTTTTATACTTGCATTTTCCGAGATATTGAGAAGTTACGTTTAACTGGTTGTGAATCACGTCAAAATCATTCCACAATAACAGACTCTGAACACATTCTGCCAACGGTTTGACACCCACAATCTCTCTGCTCTCCTCTGTGAGGAGCTGCTGAGTGCCCTCCCCTTTCATCAGCCTGTACTGATCCCCCCTCCACACAGGAGGAGCTCCAACATTTGCTGGGCAGGTGCAAGCCTGGCAAGGCACCAGGGCCAGATGGCATCCCAGCCAAGGGGCTCAAGCTCTGTGCCATGGAGCTCTCTCCCATCCTCCACTCTATCTTCTGGGAATCCTACAGGACAGCATCAATACCCACCCTCTGGAAAAACATCCACCATCATACCAGTACGCAAGAATCCCCACCCATAAGAACCTAACCAACACCGACCGGCCGCACTCACTTCAGTAATCATGAAATGTCTGGAAAAACTGATCCTGAATAGTATCGTGCCAGCCAGCAGACCGCGGCTGGACCCCCACCAGTTTGCCAACAGGGCCAAACGAGGGATGGAGGGATGCTGTAGCATGCCTCCACTCCCTCTTCCAACATCTGGAATCACCGGGCAACTTCGCTGCAGTCCTCTTCAGCTCTGCCTTCAATACATTTCAGCGCCACCCGATGATCAAGAAACTTCACCACCTCAACATCCCGCCTTTCTTCATTCACTGGATTCACAACTTCCTCAGCAACAGACCAGGGCTGTTAGAAAAGGCACAGCAACTGTTATCACAAATACTGGAGCCCCTCAGGGCCGTGTCCTCAGTCCCTTCATCTACACCCTCTACTCATCCATCACCACATAATTAACATACTCGGATGACACTGCCATTCTCGGACTACGCAATAACAACAACTCTGTACTGCCTATGAAAACTCCATTTTCTCACTTTACACAATGGTGTACTGATAACTACCTGCAGCTGAACGTGGACAAAACAATATAGACCTGGTCATGAGCACATCACACTGGACTGAACCCCACCTGCATCCATGGCAAGTCAATGGAGCAGTAGAATGAATAACTTGAAATATCTTGGACTAATTATAGACAGTTAACTCAGTTTTAATGAACACATCACCTTCATCAAATCATCTGCCTTCCCACACCCAAACTCTCAGACATACAGAGCCATCACACACCTAGCACTCACAATAGAAAATGACACTGATCATCCCCTCAGTCATCACCTCACATTACTGCCATCTGGACGAAGATGCGGGACTTTAAAATGGAGAGAACTCGCTTGTCCCCTTTGCCATTGCAGCATTAGACAAACTGCCTCGCTGACAATGTTGTGTGCTTGGATGTATTTATGGAAACTTTATGTATTGTCCTTATCTGTATGCTGCTGTGTATATATGTGTGTGTTTCTATGTTGAACTGGCTGAAAACAAATCTCCCTCTGAGACAATAAAGTCTTAAAGCTGAGTTTTTTTTTTATTTTCAGATCTACTTTTTACCCTTTAACAATCCACACTTGGCAAATTGGCATTTATTTTTATAAGTTTTTTAATTTGCTTAATTATTAGTACTAATAATTGCAGTGATGTTATCCAGATGCTATATAGTCAGTATAAAGTGTGTGAGTGACAAAATTGTGCTTAGTAATACAAAAATAGTCTAACATCCGTCACTCAATGCTCATTGTGCTTGTAAATAACAGAGTAAAGAAAGAAATGAAACATTTTCTTTATCTGTGGCTCTCCTCAGTTGCCCCCGGTGGGTCACCTGTTTGTATTTAAGGAATGGCATACGTGTGTGTTTGTGTGTGAACGCTTGTGTGATCATGTGATCAAGCGTGTGTGTAGGTCTGTGTTTGGGATTATGGTATCACTGCTATCTCATACGTCAGGGCCCTCCAGGCAAAAGCATCACTCACCTCTGTAGCCGTCTGAATCAAAACACATGGAGGATCCACGGGTTTTGCTGCGGT
Source organism: Lateolabrax maculatus (assembly GCA_031216445.1). Classification (NCBI taxonomy): domain Eukaryota; kingdom Metazoa; phylum Chordata; class Actinopteri; order Acropomatiformes; family Lateolabracidae; genus Lateolabrax; species Lateolabrax maculatus. The sequence goes on from CM062217.1 coordinate 5,191,555, forward strand.
GACCAAACGCTGTCTGTTGGGATGAGTCAGTGTCCAGTCTAAGCTGAAATATCAAAGCCTTCCCATGAGTTTGTGTGGCTTTCAACCTAGAGATACTGATAGTGTAGTTATGATACAGTTAGATTACGTAAAAGATTCACACTAGTGTATTTTTGCTCAACCAGTCTTTGGCACGTAGTTAGAAAAGAAGAGCTGCAGATAGTTTTGTATTAAATCTGCAGATAGCTGATACTATTTGCTATTAAAATATGCCATATGCCATGTTTCTTCTTGTAAACAAAGACCAAAACCAGCAATGTGTTAGTCCATCTCCTAATACTGTTTGGACCCTGGAACTGGCTGACCTTAATGGGATATTTATGTTGTTAATTAAACCTGTGCTTTTCCTGCTATGACATGCTAAAATTTCTGCTTTGAAAAAGATTTATTAGTACATCAAGTCCTCTGACCACCAGCACAGCTCTTAGATAGCTTTTAATATTTTCCTCTTTATCTCCCTGCATTTACATTTACAAAAACTGATATTATTTAGTATGGCTTCTGATGCACAGAACAATGAACATAAGAGTTGCCTTGCCAATACATGAAGATATGTGCGTCATTGCACTGGCATGTCCACTCGCAAGTTCATTTTTTTGCAATGTGTCTGTTTATTTTGATGTATGTGCAATAGAAGTTTTAAAAAATAATTTCACTTTTTGAAGGCAAGGAACGTCCTTGTTGTTCTGTTGTTTACCTTCATAGTCAAGTTGAATAATGATTACTCAGCTTTCAGTGTTTTTGCTTGTGCTTCAGGTTTTGATAAGTCATTGTTTGTACTGTGTGAAAAATGATGGTAGTAACAGACACGCGACATTAAAGAGAACAAAGCACATTAACAGGAAGTATTAACTGCTGATCACAGTGCTTTATACTCACAATAAAAGATAACTGCTGACTACAGAATTTTCCCATTATTATATCAGGATTATTTTCCACTGACAGCTCACCTTTACACCCTGAGGCTGAGCTCACACACAGACACCCATACTTGTTATGATACCTTGTGTCCACTCGGAGGTCGAGCGCCATCCCTGGGACTCGACCAACACAAACTCCGGCTTCAAAACTGATGTGTGTGCATGAGTGTGTGTGTATGTGTGAGATGCAGAGAGAGAGAGAGAGAGAGAGAGAGAGAGAGTGGGAGTCTGTGAGTGTGTGCTTGTGGATATAAATGGCTTAAATGTTCTCAATACGCTTTGTGCACAACTCACTCTGTTTATTTCAACATGTGCTTTAATGACGTCACCCACTCACCCTAACCTTACACGCTTTGCAGTTGCGTCACAGATCTCCTAGCAACCAAGTGTGGCACCACAATGGAGGTCCCTTTGAGAACTGGCAAATAAATAATGGCCACAAATAATGGCTAAATTTAAAATTAGGTGAGGAAAAAGAGCTACCTGAGAAGAACACTTCAGGTTGGCATCGCTTCAGTATTTTAGTGAAGGCCTACAGTTTTATGAGAGTGGTTGTCATTCAGCCATCATTTCATAGTTTCATAGGTATGAGGAGATGGATGTTGACATGTCGACTCATGCTTGGACAGCCAAGCATATTCAGCTTTCTTGTATTTTTGACTAGTAGACCGAATGGAACAGATAATTCTCACCTTTTGACCTGCGTTTTGTTTTGACTCAAAAAGAAAACTCAAAAAGCCCTCTACACCACATATTTATAATCTCTTGTTCACTTCTAATTGGGCTGTGTGAACCAATAAACAAAGGACAACAAAGTTAACTTTTCAACTATACTTAACAAAAACGATGAAACCATAGATCTTAAATGCCCAACCAAAGGGTTCTTTTTACCTGAATAATGTGATGTATTTTCTGTTTTTCTCAGTAAACCAGAACATTTTAAACTAATAGGAGGACCTGGATGGTTAAAAGGTGTGATGACCTTTTTATTTACTCCTTAATCTTCTCCTGCAGCATCAGGTCACCACTAAAGGAAAAACAGTTTTCCAGGTAGTAAATATTTTGCAGGTGGGACTTTAGTGTCTCTTTCAGGCACAGAGCTCTCGTATCAAGTTCTAGTCTCACTCCAACTAATGAAGCCCTGCAGAGGAGGTCATAAACACCAGTCGATAAAGAGGTGGATTTGTCAATAGTTACTATGTTGGTTCCTAGGAAAGTAGGGCAGGTGTTAGAAACAGTGTCACAAGTCAAAGAACATGTGAACACTGCTCTGCTACTGCATCTACATTGAAATACTGTTTTTGTGCAAAAGATCCCACTGACCTCAATGTGAAATTTACAAACTTTGGTACCAGAAACGATTAATTAGTCTTTAGAGTTTTCTATTTTAATATTCAATTATTATCATAATTCAGATAGAACAACACATGGAGGGCATTAGAACACTGTTGAGAAGGACCCCCGTTCCAGCTGAGACAGCAAATTTTTATATTTACTAGAATAATTAGCTGTTCATCATCAGTGTCGTCCAAGAGCTATGGACTTCCGATATGGCTGCCAGAGGGTACGTTACGTCACCTGAAAGCCTTCCATAGCATCACATTGGCTTCACCACCAAAACCTGCTCGGTCTGTCGGTCGGTTTACTCGTCTGCGTGCTCCGAGCCATTTGAGTTCTCCAACTGAGGAAGTCACAACCGAGCCATAAGGCCTCCAGGCATCATCTGTTCTCCCATCCCTCCTCCCTCTGTCTCACTGGCACACTTTAAACCACCAGTCTTAAAAGACTGCCACTATCTATAAGACCGTGCGAAGATACTTGTTTCATCAAAGATAATTGCTATTTTTTCGAGTGCTGTGATTGCTATTGTTAGTTTATCACAGGGATTTTTTGTGTGTATGTGGTTTTTTTGTAAACGTGTGTGTGTGCGCGCTTGTGTTTGTGTGTGCTTGCTCGTCAAAGATGACAGCACAATATTCTGCAAAAAGGCTGATCGGCGTGTTGTTGTTGCCATAGCAACTGAGCAACCTGGCTTTGTCTCTTGTTCATCGGTGGAGTTTTTTTTTCTCACACTCGCACAGATAAAAAAAAACAAAACCCTGTCTTCTATTTCCACCCTTGTCTTAGTTTGCTTCTTGCTGCCGCTCTTAACAAATACTCGTTCAGTTTTGTACGTTCACCTTGTGGAAAGTCTCATTAAAACACATGGATGAGAAACGATGAGAATATGGTGAGCGACAGTCTGTAACATATCGCTTAATATAACACTCATGTGCTATAATGCAGTACATTGTGCAGCAAACGCCCACACATTTTTTACAGTCCTGTTCACTTCTTCTGCTGCTCTGCACAGTCCACTTTATATACCATTATGTCAGACTCTTATCTAGTTCAACAGTCTTCTCATCGACATTTTGCATTCTAGTATTGTTTTGTGCTGAATTTGTTTGCTCTTCCCATCTTAAGCTATTGATTATCTTGTGATGATATTTTGCCAGTTATGACGTTGATTGCATTCAACCATTTAACTGAAGCTTTTATCCAAACCACTAAAAGTGCTACACTCTGCCCATTGAGCTGTAGGACCTTGATGATTCTTATAATGACAAGAGTATGTGTGGGTGAGATGACTTGGTGACAGCGCAGACAATGATAATAATTCAAATTTGTGTATTTTTTCCCCGTGTTGTATGCATCTTGTGTTGTTTTAATTGACACACGCTCTTTGCTTTTCTTTTTCACTCACAGTAAAAATTTCTCCTCCATTGGGAATAGCAGTGTTTAGCACTCAGTCAATCACTTGGAGATGCATCTCAGTCTAACGTCAAAGAAACTATATTTGGCTCCAATAGGCTCCACGACTCAGGTTATCTCTTCATCTCTGCACACATACACACACCTACCCCCCTCTGTTTAACACACACAAGAACAGAAACATATATTCCTTCATCTTTCAGTGTAGTTACATTTCCCTTTTTAACACGCACGCACACACACACACACACACACACACACACACACACACACACACACACCATACTCAACCCCAAGGTCTACTGTGTGTCATGTGACCGGCCAATGGAGGAGGGGAAGGAAGGCCTCGGCTTAATTAAGCTGAGACCAATAAGAGAAGATGGAGGAGGACACTGTTGTCTGGCGCCTTGGGGTTTCTCGGCTCTGCAGGCTCATCTGTTACACACGCACGCACACACACACCCATGCATGCATACATGCACGTACATCCTTGTTTGTCTTGGTATGCTGTTTTTGCATGTCCTCAAGCTTCCATAGTTTTGCCTTGTTTACGTGACTTTACACCTGTGTGTGAGAATCACATACTAATCATGTACTATATAGCAACTAATTCATTTTTTCTCATTTGATTTGTCTCAAATGTTTTGTATACATGTTTTGTTTGGCTGTTATTCCTAGAAAAAATGTCTGGTGGTTACCATAGTAAAAGCAAGTGCTGACTAACTGGTGTATTTGTTTACAGTGCAAACAAACAAACCCACATTGTGTTAATAAATAGCACAGTCAAAATAATTGCAACTGCCATCTGAATTCATGCTGCTCATGCCTTAAGTAGTTTTTTTACACAAGAGCAAGACAGAGTAAAAGTTGGTTACTTTGTTGAGGAGTTGGAGACTGCAGCTCTTTATCTAACAGCTCACTGTGCTGCCCTTTCTTGTTCCATTAATCCCTTGCAAAGATTAAAAATGATCTACAGATGAAAAATGCCTAAATGATAGTATTGTTTTGTAGATGCAATTTTATTGATGACGGTCCACGTTAACTGCGGTGACAAACACATTGCGTATCCTGGGACTGGTTCACTATAAAAGCCACCCAGTTTTTTTGTCATTTTAACACTTTTAATGTGAAGTAGGGGCAGTAGGATGTTTTGTTTGCATTAACAGTAACTTTTTACAGTAAATAGTGAGGTTGATATCAATGAGATGAAATTGTTCTGGGTTACACATGCACAAGTGGCATAGGTAATCTGAATCCGGCACATGAATGGAGGACTCCGCCACTGTCAATAAATACTACTACAGAGAAAATCAAACAAAAGACTCTTAGAACAAAAACTACATCAATCCATAGAAATATCAAGACAAATATCCACTTCGGTACACCAAAATACAACAAAAAACAATTGATCGTTCATTTAGAATTAATTTACTTGTAAATAAGCTCTGATCTGATCTCTGGCTTAATCTCCAAAGGTCATTCTTCACAGAAAACGCCCAAAGGTGTCTGTCATTTCTCAAGCCTATGTTTTTTTTGTAAGACTGGCGTGTGTGAGCACGTGTGACTTAAACCTATACTCCCCCGTTCTTTAAATGATGGTAGGATCATCAAAGATTGTTGTGGAAGACAGACGTCAACGGTACACGCACATGATGATGAATAGCCCCGACCCCGCCACTGACAAGTCCAATCATCTGCCAGTCGCCAACAAGGCCAACAAGAAGCAGATGATGTCAGTTTCCCCTCTGTATTAAGTTATCAGGTTGATTGAGTGTAATTGAGTGATGCATCGGAGTGCGTAGAGAAGACACCAAGCCTCTGGAGAAAATGGAGGAGGGGGAAGAGGAAGGGTGTTTCAGGAACCAGGCAATGCTATACGGCACTGGGGCCATGAAATTATCAATGTCAATGACTTGCAGCCTCATACTCAGTTGATAGGACTGATTGAGCCCCTCAGCAGATGAAGCGTACTTATCTCCCTTATCTGCTGTTGATTCTGTCATTAGAACTGACAGCATGTGTATCAGTCATCTTCAATCCAACACCAATCATTGTTAAAAAGAGGGAGAGAAAGCAAGTGCAAATTACATAAACACACTTAGAAGATTGTGTGATCTAGAAAACCTCTTTAATGAGCAATGTAAACTCATTGGCCACTTTCTGTACTGCTCTGCCGTGAATTGTACTTTTACAAAGCTTATAAATTTCACTGTTAGTGATAATTTTACTTTATGTTTATTAATGAAGTTGTAGTAGGTAGAAGGTTGAAAGCCATTCCAACCACACATAGAAGGACTGTAAGGAAGGGAGGGAACCAGAGCAACTGGAGAAAACCTGCGCAGGCACGGAAAGGTGGTTGGTGAGGTAGTTAGAAATGTTATTGTCCACGATGCGGAAAATTGTCTTTGGCTTCACCACAATCAACAAGGCTTACAAATAAGACAATATATAACAACCAGTTTTGTTTCCTTAGAAATATTTTGATGTATGAAGTCTTATGAAGGGAGGAACAGTGGAGTAAGACAGTGACCGTTTTGGTCAGCATCTAATACTGTATTTACAGTAGCAAACTTCTGGGATCATGATCATAAACTTAACTTATTAAAAAAGAACCACCATCACTGCCAACTTCCAGATTTGCTAGATGGAAAACTTGAAAAACTGTGGTTCCAAATCAGATCTCTTTCTCCTCTCTGCCTTATTGAAGTGAACCTCTTCTGCCCTCTCTCATGGACATCAATCTCAGGGCCCACAGTTCCATTTTAAATGCATTAGGAGTTTGATGCATGAGGGAAAGAACTTTGATGCCTGTTTTTATGCATGTGTTTCACTCTTTATCCTCACAATTCCCCAATTTATTGTTCATCTCCTCCAGCCGCCCACAGACAAAAATCTGAAAATCTTACTGGCATTCATTTCCATCTTAAAAGTAACACAATACTCATGAATAACTCTGCATGAAGGTCCTCTGAAAATTACTCAATTATTACACATTTTACTCTATCTATCCACCCTTTTCTTTTCTTTGGTTTTATTTTGTCAATTCAAAGCTGCACATTTATTGACTGAGCTGTTTTCTTAAAACACACCTTCCAGTTGCAATTGTGAGTGACAGCCAAGAAGATCCAAAAGATGATGGGACAGTGTGTGTTTTTGTACACTTATGAAGAGAGCATGACTAAAGTATGTGCATAGTTCTGTTATTACAAATCCTGTTTATTTTAAAAATATGAGACATACACATACAACTTACCTTAAAGGGGAAAGTGTGCTGATTTTACACATTAAAGTATATCAACAGGTCCTGGGGATTGCCAATGCATATGTGAAAAAATTGTAAAAAAAAAAAACATTTGTGGCTCCGGACAGAAAATCATAAACTGTTATTGTAATTGATAAATTGTTGAGGATGAAAATGAAAATAAATCTGGCAGTGTGGTGTTAGAAAGAAGTGAGCTGACTCTGGACCTTTGTATCCCACGCCTCATCTCTGCTTGAGGGTAGGGTCTCAGGGCTGCACTAGCCACAGCCTAATCTCAGACTGAACTGTCGCTGGTCGAGTTGCATTGTGGGTAATGTGGGAGCCAAGTTCTGACAAGGAAGGAGAATGTGAGGAAGAAAAAAGACGATATTGCGAGTTCTGCCGCATCGATTTTGATCCTTTTGTTTACTTTCCATCATTAGAATGATGTATGATGATGCACTGTATGTTTTAAGAGAGCAATGCTAAATTAGTAGAGTACTAACATTTCAAAGGGTGTTGGTTGGTATAAATGTAGTTAAAAATGATATTGATACCTCTTCCCATTCCATGTTTTGTTCAGGTTGACTGTTTTTATTATTTTGGAAATTGTCAAAAATGTAACAGAATAAAACCCAAATAGGCCTGTAATATGTGGGGTTTCTGCTGAGCGGTATGGCCTATGACTTTGTCAGCATTTTTCAGCTTTTCAGCTCTTTTGTGGTTGAATTATTGGCAGCTAGCACATCGTTAAAGTGCGCTATCATCTCAATGCATATCCACCACATCCAGCCGCCTTCACAGGCAACCCTGTGTAGGCTGCCATTCTCACCTGGCATTAGGAGGTGGCGCATAAATGTATCGGGCTACTCAGTCATCGCAAGCACTAATGGACCAAGCGAAAGGTTTTTGTTGTAAAAACCTTTTGAAGCGAGAGTGCCTCACAATGGAATACAGGTAGCACAAAAGTGGCCTTATCATGCGAGATATCAGCGTCTAAACAGAAATAATTTGAAACCAGCGATTCAGTCAGGACTTTCAAATTTTGACTCTGTTTTCAGCCCATAGACCTGACACATTGCACTAGAAAGAGCTTTCTTTCATTGTATGTTACCTCATATAGTCCTGATGACTTATGTAAATGCTCCGGAACCTGGATTTTCATTATAATGCACTTTCTCTACCTATGTATGCATGTATCCATCTAACGTAATGCTGTCTGGATTACGCTTTTTTATCAACATAATGAGGAACGTATCTTTGATTGTAGCAAAACATCAATAATCTGTATCCATTTATCTAGACAATTAAGACAACATCTCATTTACAGCGATGAGTTGACAGTGAGTCATGACTGTGTGCATGATATACAAACAGCTGATCAAGTCTGACACAAAATGTCAGTTTGTTGCTACAAAATCAGTCCATTTCCCGAAAATGCCATATGTGCTAAATGAATGTTCAATGTAAGACATTTAGTCAATTCTGAAAGACATTCTGTCAGTATTACCATTTAACAAAAAAAAAAGAAAAACATAACAACCTCCTGTCTGTTCCTCTCCAGACACTCTCTCAGTGCCTCGCTGGTCCCCGCAGATTCCCCGAAGAGATCTGGGAAACTCAATAAAACACAGGTAGGCCTGAAGGAAAGTGTGTGGGTGAGTGTGTGTGAGTTTGCCTATGTGCACACACTCATACATCTGTGATAAAATGCCAGTCCAATTAAAAAGGGACTATTGCATAACTGATCTCAATTCCTCTTTCTCTCTCCGTCTGCCTTTCTCTTTCTCTCTCACCCTGCTTGACTGCAAACGCTAGTGATCTAAAAAGTAAAACAATACCGTATTGGTTGTGGGATCTCAGCAACCTCTAGAACGTGGGTGTTTTGCCTGCTGAAAGTCAGCGAGGTGGAAAGAGAAGCTCTAAGCCTCATCATATGCAGCCAAACTGAGCGCAAATGTAATCCATAGAGACGTTATTTGAAGATTAAGGCTGGTTTTAAAAGAAATGCCATTATTCCACCCAACAATCTCCTTGACGTGCCAATTTGCATATTTCTAACGTGTGCCCTTGATTGCATTGTTGGGCTGTTAAGATAAGTGCATTTGCGTTGCTGGTACACAATGCACCACTTTCACATTAGGTCCTCCACTGTGCTGAAAGAACATTTCTTTATGCAGAATCTGCCCTTCATGTCACATCATCATTCGTATTTGACAGCAGAGTTCAGTAAAAAATCCGTCAGGGGTTAGATTGAGTCGTGCCTCTCAATCGAGGCGAAGGCGGGGCCTAATAAAGAGATTTGGATTCTGTCAAACTACATTAGTCACCTGCCATTAGCCAGCCAGCGACACTGCTGGCACCCAGGCGTCGCATCAGTAAATACAGCCAATAGTCACTTATGTGCTCAAACTGCTCAGTCAGCCTGGGCAGGGAATTGGTCGCTACTGCGGAGTACATTGTGGATTTGTTTGTTTGAGAAGTGACTGTGTTGGACCCTTTAAGAGTGGCGCAGGCCTCTGACCTCCCATCACTCGGACTGATTGTTGAATTGATGTAAACCCTGTGGCCTCCCTCCTGCTCTGCAGAGCGACTGCATAAGACATTCATTCGCACAGGCTTACTGAAAGATGGAAAATGAAATGGGCCCAAATTAAATTAGCAAGTGAGGGAGATTAGGAAAGTAAACACTGTTACAGAAGTACCTTCTTCAGGCATCTATTATCCTTGCAGAAAGGTTACACAGGGAATGTGAGGCCTTCTTTGGCAAAAGCTGTCAGTATGAGGGAATGTTATTAAAGGCAAAAGGTCAGAAGCAGTGTTCTCCTCACAGTAATCCACAGTTCTTACATGTCATATAGATGTGCAACAAGCTGAAAGTGATGTCCCGACTTTTTTTTTTAAATGTCCTTATCTCACTCTCTTTTCTTTTGCCTGCAGATTTTCCACAAAGTATTGGATGTCCCAGACATGCATAGTATGTGGAAAGGGAATGTTGTTTGGACTGAAATGTAAAAACTGCAAGTAGGTATCGAGACTGGTTTTTGTCTTTAGTACCATTTATTGCAAAAGTAGTAACGATCTGATCACATATTCGCTGATATGTTATGAAATGAGTGCATCATCTTGCTTGTTTTTTGTTTGTATTTCTTTTTCATTTTGATTGTTTTTCTACATTAGGTGACACACGTTTATGAACCCTTTTATTTGAATCTCACTTGAATAAATTAGCAATTTTCATCTCTTGTCTGTTAATGCATGGTAATGCTCCCACTTTACATAGGTTTCATCACTGTGTAAACAAACTGAAATAATGACAACACCGAAACAAACACTAACCAAATTTCCTTTTGTATGCACTCAGGCTGAAGTGCCACAACAAATGCACCAAAGAAGCCCCTCCTTGCCATTTACTGATCATACAGCGAGGCGGACGAGAATCGCTCAAAGGTATTTTTTATGTAATATTTCTGTTTTCATGAGCCAGGTGTGATATTAATTCTATTATGTGTGAATGAAGTTACCCAAATCTGCTCAGCTGGAAACATGATTAAGTGTTACATTTTATAGAATGACGGCTATACGAGTATACGGCCGAGGAAATGCAGCAGAAGCTTGTGCGCAATGCAACCTGGTAATAATTTAGCAAACAAAGTTTTAGGCACAAATAGTGCTGTTGACTTGTATAGTTATGTAATTACTTTTCAATTAATAATATGTATTGTATAATTGATTAAAGTTTCCAGTAACTCATTAAAAAAATATTCCCAAACTGCAGGTCATTACTGGCCCTGCTAACCCAGCCTGTACCAAGAGGCAATAGCTTAAATGAGTTATGTTTATGCAGATATTAAATCAGTGGGTTTGGACCACAACTAGATTTTAAATCCTGCTGTATTGCGTCCTCGTGATTATTCATATATTTGACTGTGTCTTTAGAGTCCTTGGAGCTACAGAAGATACTTTTTTTTTCCAGCTGAGTTCTCATTTTAAAAAAGTGACTGCTGGTTTAGGCAGATAGGTTATCTGCTGATTAATTAAGCCACTTAGGTTTGACAAATGTGATTGTGCTATGCACTGTGTGTACTGACACAGACAGCACTGAAAAAATTCCCATTATCTGCTGTCAGAATTGAGATTCATTTGTCCTCTCTCTGCCTCCCCCTTCCCTTTCTCTCCCAAATAAGACCACCAAGGAACAACTCAAGGTAAAGAACGCTAATTAGACTTCTTCTACCCTGGTTTAGTCAGAGACAGCGACAGTCTTTTAATGACATAGTTTGCTAAAGGAGACTTTTTTTCTTAACAGTATCTGTGTGCGATAACAAATGGAGGGTGTTCAAGAAAGGGCAGTTTGTTCATTTTTCACATTAAAAGCAGGGTCTGATAAAGAGTTTCTCTTAATTTTCCCAAAGTTATTAGGCAAGTATTTTTAAATTTTGGTCTCCCACAGCTCTTATTGTTCCTCGCTTTGTTTCTGGAGTAGCGCGTCTGGTACGGACCGAATCAGTGCCATGTGACATCAACAACCCGCTCAGGTACACAGACCTGCACATCAGTCAGACGCTCCCCAAAACCAACAAAATCAACAAGGTAAATGTAAAAAAATAAACCGTGTATTACATTCTGCATTTAACCTGTCCTACATATCACACTTCTTCCGTTATTGGGGACTGGAAAATGGTTATGAGTCATCGTGTCTTTCCCAGGGGATCATGAAACCGTACGAAAATATCTTCAGCCGTGTTGATGTTTGCACAGATGGATTTGTTTTCAGACATTGAATATTTTGCAGCCAGCACATCTAACAGTTTCTCAGTTCCAGAGGAAAAAAGTTTATCACAAGATTCCCATAATGGTAAAACTATGATGGAAATCTTGTGAACCAAATGTGAATGTTAAGAAAGTGTGTGTGTGTGTGTGTGTGTGTGTGTGTGTGTGTGTGTGTGTGATCATTCATTACAAATTGCACAAACTTTACAAACCCTAAATCTTCAGTTTGATATCCCACCTTCAAGAAAGTGATTATTTTTGAGTTATTACTGAAAAAAAAAACAGCCTGTGGTTTATTAGACTCCATTATGAAATGATTATGTTTAGCCATTATTTGATTTGAATTTGGATGGAGTCTAGACAGTGGTTGGGATGTAGATCTGAAAATTGAGTACAAAGAGACATCTTTAGTCGAAGAACTGAACAGATGTGACCGACAGATTACTGGGGAGCTCATTGGATTTGACCTGGAGTTCAATCTGGAGCTGGCTGTGATAAACATAGGAGGTGGAGATGACAAAGCACCCCAAAGAAGAACTGTTTTAGTCAGCTGATTTTGTGAAATATACCCGAATATGATGAGAGTATTCATGTAAAGTAGTTTTCCTGATTCAATTTTAGCCAGTCAAATTTTTTGGGATGTTGGAGCATCCTTGAATGCACCACTGAGGGGAGTTTTGAAAATTCTTCTTGTTGGCAACTGCTGCCCTACACAATGATAACATAACTTTGTCAAAAAAGTTAAGGCAGCATATTGCTCATTTTGATGGATTACCTCCGTCGGGCAAGTTTCAAATCTCTGCAAGTGGATTTTCATATTTTACTGAAATTAATGAAAACCAAGTACTGCCTTCAAGGTAGAAAATCAATCTAGAAACTTGTGGTATGATTCAGAAATAGGCCAACAATATAGTAGAGTGCAAGCATTTTGTGATTAACTTGCAAAATCACCAGTATCGAAGTTTAAGTAAAGCTTCTGTCGACCTTTTTTTATTCTTTCTGTTTCTTCTCAGGATCACATCCCAGTCCCGTACCAACCAGACTCCAGCAGTAATCCCTCATCCACCACCTCCTCCACCCCGTCCTCCCCAGCTCCTCCCCTGCCCAGCAGTGCCACACCACCCTCACCATTACATCCCTCCCCACAGTCGGCGCGGCAACAGAAGCAGTTCAACTTGACAGGTGAATACACTCCAATTTTAATATTTCAAAGGGTTATTAGAGAGTAAGCAATTAACCATTAGCCTTGACTTACACTTTACAAGGATATCAATACATCTGTCTTGGATAAACGTCCAATTTAATTGGGAATAATAGAAAAAATCTAAGCTTTTGCCTTCATAATCATTACTAGCTACGTTCCAACAGCAAAAATGGCATCCCTAAATATGAGTGCAGAGGATGTTATGGACGAGGACACATTTTACAGTGTTTTGACTGACTCGGATATTCAGACGTATTTATTTGAGCCCGAGTATACGGGCGTCAGAATCTGGCAATGCATCCTGGTAGACACATGGCTCCGCGAGCCGGAGAACTCAGCTTTTATCGGTCAATATAGTGTGTACTCAGGAATTTATTGCTTCAGCTGACTACATTTAGTACACTGATTGGACAGCCACATAAAACGGGGTGAAATTTCCTTTTAAGTAGGCATAACGCTTCCCATTCTCACCCTCTTCGTTTGAATGCAAACATTGAATTAGCACCAAACACAAAGTACAGATGAGGCTGATGGAAATGTGATTAGTTTTGCAGGTTTTGGTCATAAACGAAAGCTTGGATCCAGCGATCCATATCCATCCAGCAAGTTTCAGTCTGGACTGACGGACAGACCGACATTGCCATCCCCAGAGCCAATCCGCTAGCATGGCATAAAACATGTACAACTCACATGCAAATTATTGAAATTTTTGAATAGCCCAATTTAGTCTGAAAATGACAATACATTACTGTATACTGTATACGGCATGCACGATTAATTCATATAGTGACTGTGCTAAAAACCTGTGAATAAACGAGAATAAAAAACAAGATGTCAAATGGTTAATCAACGTAAATTACTTAAGAAATACCTTTGTGTGAACTTTACATTTGTTTTTTGAAGCAACACTGTGTCTTATAATTTGTATATTAAATTATTTGAAGATTAATACTGAACTGAACAAACAGTCCACATATCTTCAGATCAAACTCCAGTTCTCCTTTTGTCTCTTTCCACAGCGTCCAGTTACTTCAAATACAAACAACAGTTCATTTTCCCAGGTAAGTACCTCATAATTGATCATTACCGGTAATACACGGCAACCAGCTCGGGAGAAGTAAGCAGGAGGAGGGATCTTTTGATGTTGTTGGTGATTGTCATCGCCTCACCTTGGCCGGCTTTAAGACTCTGAGCCCCTACACCCACTCATTGCTCGTCTCCTCGGCCTCCTAATGATTTGTCAATGCCCAGACTCTTTGCTTTTGCCCACACTGGTGCGACACAGTCTTTGCTCATTTGGCAGGTTGTTACAGCTGAGACAACCTGGAGTGGTGTGAAGAAAAGAATGAGACGTAATTGAGATCAGGGGAGACAGGTTTTTGGAAATGCATAAATATACAGCACCCTGCTTGGTAGCCAGGTTCTGATTATTGTAGCCGCACATACTGTTGTCTGTTTTTCAGCTGAATTACATCAGCTACCTTTATGAGCTGCATAACATGGTCAAACACTACCACTTACTGTTAGTCCCATTAATCTAAAAGCATTACTTTAAGTGGAACAACTGCCACATTCACGTCATATTAAATTTACTGCATATTTGCTGGCCCTTGTTTAGAAAAGAAAAGAAAAAAGTAAAAAGACATTTATAAAGCCTCCCAGGGGCAATTACAGTATGATTTAAAATGTGTTCATCTATTGTCTTCACACAAGTGCTCATTTTTGGTGTCACAAGGGGCACGAGCATATCCCAGTGCACATTTTTGGTACAAAGTAGGAACACCAATGGCCAATAAAGAGCCTCCGATCCTCCTGGCTTGCTGGTCTTTGGAGTAAATCCATGCAAACATCCATGCAGGCTCCACACAGAAAACAAAACCATGTCTTTCTTGCTGTGAGGCGACAGTGCCAGCTACTAATGCACCGTGCCACAAAGGGAATGTTTTTTGTGGCTCCCACTTTGTGTCAAAAATTGTCAAAAAGTGTGCCAACACAGGAGGCAAGCGTGGCAGCAAATCCTCTGATGTCTTCCAGAAGTAGAGAGAACACAACAGCTGACCGTACTCATCTTACATGTTGAATAGGAGTGCTTCCAAAGAGAAGCAAAGAGAATTCAACCCGCTGTTTCTCTGATAATATGACATGCCGTTTGCTGCACGACATAGCGTGCGACTGTTACCACCATGACAACATTTTCAACATTGATTGATCTTTCCATACAAATTATGTCAAGAAATAAATATAGCAATTCAATATGGGAATGTGAGGGGTTTCCATTATTCCAACATTTTCTTTGCTCCATTCAAACATGTCTAATGCACACAGAGTGCATAGAAAAATAAAATACACGTCAAATGACGAGTTCCAGCACACTGCCTGCACTACTTTAAGTGTTTTGACAATGCAACCTTTCAGTCATGTCAGGCATTACATGCACAATATATTCACAATATATCATTTTATGGTGAATGTGATGCCTGACAAATACTTAGAACTGAAACGCTGAAGAGAAAATAAAAAAACTAGCGCTGACAGTTTTTGAGAATTCAGTACTTTCCTTTGCTGCTGTCAAGCCAGCAAAAGAATAAATGTTGTTGATTTGATTGTGCCAAAGAATTATCATCAACAAGGTGTTTTGATATCAAGTAAACCAGAATGATTTGCGCTAGTCTATAAAATCAGGCAACGCAAGGACACTCCAAGTAAAAATTTTACCAATGTGGTTGTTTGAGCAAAAATCACAAAGTGGGTAGAAAGCAAGTTTCATGGAGAAAAAAAAGTCTGGGAGTTAAAGAGATTAAAAATGTATCAGCTAGTTATCAGAAAAAAGTGTTTTTCCAAACAGTGTGCCTTAACCACAATCACTCCTCCACATGTGGTGGATAGCAAGAGGTCCACAAGTTTAGTTGGATTAAAGAGAGAATATTTTAGAGTGCGGTGCTCTTGCCTGGCCCCGCTACATTAAGCAAGGAAGTGGTGTACCCCATGGTACCCTGGACATTTTGCAAACCCTGTCTAAAGCTGGGTTTATACTGGATGCAAGCGATTTACTGGAGCCCACTGTAAATACCTTTGGCGCAGGTTTTGATTTTATAGTTCAGCATCAGATTTCACCCACTGCTACACTAAATGTATTTTTATATTTGAATTCTAACTTTGTTTTCAATTATTTGATTTATTCTGTGATAGGAGCAACAGTGGGAAGGTTTAGCTTGTCTCATTCCATGCAGTCGTTGTATTATTAAGGTTCTTTCTTTCATTATGATAGAGAGCGACAATAGCTGTAAGCAGAGGATTTGCAGTGGAGATGGCTTAGGCGCATGTGTTACGGAAAAGGCTTCTGTATCTTCAGTACAATCAAAAATCCACACCGGCATTAGAAACTTATAGGAGAAAACACAAGCAGCCCAAGCTGCAATCACTGTTTTTACAGTCTGTCCTCTGTGTGGTGTCTCTGTAGCTGTCGTAGCTCCAGCTCAAGATGGATACTGATCAATCCTACCTATAGATATCTTCCATTTCCTTTTTAAAACACTGACAGCATTATAAACAATGTTCAAAAATGGTTTAATACTGAATCTGATTTGTTGGTTTGATATTTTGTGACTCTAATACCTCCAGATGTTGCTCCAGAAGCTCCTCCAAGCAGAGCACCGCAGGTCATCCTGCATCCGGTCCTGTCTGAACCCGGGTGAGTAAGATCTATTACACAAGTAATTCAATACAACCACGTGTCTACCTTTAAAGAAATTAAAAAAGTACTTTTGATTTCCATCAGGCCTGTGTCTCCTCTCAGTTATCTTCCTCTCATCTGCATGCTCCCTCGTCTCCTCCTCCCTCCTCTCCTTCTCTCTGTGGCTGCTGGTCAAAGGCCAAGTCAAACTTATTGGAGCACGGATATTTGGGTGACAATTTCAATGCGAGGGCCGACATGACGAGTACTCAGAGACTAATGTTAGCATGGCCTTTAGTTCACGCTACACTTGGGATGCCAACTGGATTTTCACTGGCTCTTTGAGGAAGCCAGTGGTCACGGGAAAACAACCGGAAGAGGAGGAGGAGTGATGAGATGCCTTTCGACCCAGATGTTAATTAGATTAGGATCTCAATCTATCATAAGAAACAGGGCAAGAGAACCTCCATCTGTAGGCGGATGGTTAATTGTGATAAAATATGGACCGCACCCATAGATTGTAATGGTTTAATCAATAGCAAATAATACCACAGTTAATTTTATTTTTGAAATATCAATGTGGTCTTGAAAAGTTCCTAGACGGAAGAAGGCAATTGGTATGAGTTTTTCAATTAAAGTAGAGTTAATGGGGCTGTACATGTTAGTGAAGTACTTGGATTTTGACTGTATTGAAACTGTATTTACATTTACTGTATGTATGCCACAATCCTGTAGCAGCTGCCAGCTTTGAGATAAAAAATGGAAAGCAATGTCTGGAAATAATAAGAACTATAGGACTGCAAATAATGGCATGCATACATCACAGTAGGCTCCATATGTGTTTGAATGGAATGGGATTTTTTTAGGTGTAGTGCTACATTACATTCATTAACATAATCATTATGATGTGACATAAATAACTGTAAAGCTATACTGACAGTTGTGCACAAGGCGTGACAAATGCATGTAGGAATTTTATTTTATTTTTTTTAAAGCAGCAAAGAAACAGAGATGATCGGGCCAAGACACATTGTGGCTGAGTGTAAGCAGTTGATCTCTAGGGGAGGGAAACTCAGTGAAGACAAGATGGTCAATTTCATTGTCATGTAATACACCTGTGTATAAATATATGAAGTTATATAGGGAACATTTTGTATTTCATTGGGTGGGTGGACAGATTTTGTCCACAGGGTGCCATTGTCCAACGCCTCTCAGCCAAATGGGTATACGGGCAAGTAAAATCTCTGTAACTCATCATGAAACAATTATTTTGTTGTCAATCCTTCAAAAATTACAGCTCCCATGTGGCTTTTACAGCTAAGACCTTGGATATAACTTTGTTATTTTCCTAACATAATTATGGTTTAATCTTTATCAAAATGATGATGTCGGTACAGCAGTAGATTAGACACTCCTTTAGCTGGATTCTGATTTAGATACTCCTTCAAGGCCTTGTTTTAGCTTCTCAAAAACATCAATGAAAGAAACCATCTGTAAGATAATACATTGTCAGGTCTTGGCCAGTGATAATTTGCCAATATATAATGCAGTTTTTCTTAGTTTGTGTAGAGCTGCATCAGAAAGGACCAAAATGCCCCAAACATTTTGATTAAAGGGGCAAAAGAATCCCTTCTCATCAAAAAAATGTATGTCTTAAAGTCTCACAAATATTGTATGAGTCTGGTGACTGTTGTGACAGCCAGGTAATCAAATCCAAATGTATCAATGACTACTTGTTTCCTGATGAGGAAAAAATGTAAAAAGTGGAAGGGTGATGGAAATAGTGTTGAATGATAAGAGAAGGCCTTTGGTTTACTTACCTTAGGCAACATTTCAGGTTTCTTTCTGGTCATTGAATTTCTGGATAACATTGATTTTTACAGCTGCACTTGGTGCAGAGAAAACTAGGTACAAATTCTCAGATAGAGAATTTATTAAATAGTCACTGTTCAGAGATTTACAGGGATACCTTGCCCGGTTTTACTATTTCACATTCTTTGTATGGTATGGTGGTTCTGCCTGAAAAGCCTTGTAGAAAAAGGATTTTAGGGTCACCTAAAGTATGTATTGTAGGTGTTGATTGTTGCAGTAAATAAGATGTTCTGTAGCAAATAATTCAAAATCTACTGGTTCAAGAAGTGGTGTGAGTGAAATATACATTTCCCCACTGGGATCAGTCAATAAAAACATCAAATTATTTACCTTGGCTTCTCAAGAGCTGAGGAAATATACCCCAATGTATTTTAAATTAAGGCAGCCACATGCAGTTAAACATTTAGAAATTAGCTAATGAAACAAAGGTGTCTTTGAATATCTCATCATTACTATATCTCTTGACAGACAGTTTGACCATTTTACTATTTCTCCTTTTCTCACTCTCACAGTCTCGCATTCGCTGCCTTTAGACGAATGTGACTAAATTTGTGCGCTTATAAAAACCCATATTCCTCTGATTTAATTAATACTATTGTCCCTCCTTTCCCACATCTTTGAATGCTCTTGCTCTGGCAGCTGGCAGATTTCTTTGGCCCTAATGGCCTCATCCCAGGGTTAATGAGGGCCTGTCTCAGACCCCAACACCCGGCAGGTACCCCTCATTAGAGCAGAGATCGAACCGGCGGTAAGGGGCCTTTGGCGCCACAGGAATCACATATTATTTTATACGCTGCCTCACCTGTGGTCTTTGCCCAGAGTCTAAGATTGCTTTGCGAACCAGTGTTAATATACCACAGAGAGGTTGTGAGAGGTTACATGCTGATGCTACACAGCCAGTTATCTGGACGGAGGAGGATGGGTTGAAGAGTGGAAATGGGTTCATTTGTGTTGTGTCCTTGGCACACGCGGTGTAGGTGACAGTATACATTCTGGGGTCAGAAATGAATAGCGGCTCAGGTCGCAAATGCACTTCAAAGTTCATAAAAAGACTGTGAAATTAAAAATTAGGACCAGAAAATGCAGCCAGTAATTAGGAGTGCCCTTTCTTACATTTATCCTGTTCCCATTTTATTCATTTATCTGTGAAATAGTCTTGATATGAATGTGCTCATGCCACTGTTGGGCCACTGCAAGTGATTTACAGTATAAAAGCGTTTGGTCCAGTAATTCTTCCTGTGTAATCTGAGCATGGAAATATTTTGTATTTCTTTTTAAAAACAAAATAAATTGATTGAACTGAATAGTGCCAAAGACAAAAATAAGATTTAAAAATGATCAATAGAAGAAAAGGCTTGAGGATGGAATAGTTGGAAGCCAAGGCCAGGAAGTTTAACTGTTACCTTCTGAAGCCTAAATTAGAAAAAGAAATGTTTCTAATGATTTAAAATAAAACAAATATAAGTATAAAAGCAGTCACTGTGAAAATGGCTCATATTATAGTCATTAAAATGGCCTCAACTAAGGACCTTACTTAGAACAAAGGGATTCTGCATCAGCAGAATGCCTCTCGTCTTTGGTGTCTTGGTAAAAAAAAAAAGACTGAAAAGGTTACCCTGCACACACAATAGAGTGGCAGACAGCTTCAAAATCCAGCCATTCAGCTTTATTGCATTGTGCAAAGGTGCTCTGGTGTGCAAAAAGAATGTCTAAAATCAATGGAGAACGTTTCAGTCCCTCAGAGTTTCAGCAGTGCTTACAGAGTCAGGGTTTCAGGTCTCTTAAATATAGCAGACACAGACGCAATCAATGACAAATCAGTTCAATGAAGTGGGAGGAGAAAGTACTTCAACTTGCTGTCATTGTAACATACAGTAAGACTTGATAAATCATATTTTAAATCAAAAGAATACTGCTTCAACATGGTGTATGGCCATCCCAATATTATATTATGTGTACTGGAAAAAAAGCAAAAACAGCCCTAGAGCAAGGTGTCTGTTGATGCTACCAAAAAGCTTTATTTAATACAGATATTCTGATATAATATCTTCCATCAGCTCACTCAGCATGAAACCATGCACATGTGGGTCCAGCAGCTCTACCACCAATTACATCAGCATTATTTACAAGATGCAAAGAATGTGTGTAATTAAAAAAAGATGATATCTTTGGTTTTGCTGCATCGAATTTGAACCTTTTCTTTTTTTTAAACTGTCCATTGTGAGTCTGACAGTGTTATTGTAGTGCAATGCTAAATCGATGTAGTACTCTTTTAATAGTAAGTGTGGTCAACATGCATACACAAAGGAAAGGCATTACACTCACTACACCCCTATTCAGCCATATAGTTCAACCATTAAGCTCAAGAAATTAACAATAAGTAACGAACCAAATGAAAATAGTTGTCTTATGGGCAAAAAAGAACCAAAACGGCATTTAAAAACCAGATCAATGGAGCCAAAAATTACATTTAAACAAACATTAAGGCTCATTAGTAATATCTGTGAAAGGATCCCTACCTTATTTAAGTTGTTTCCTCCCGGATTTATTTCTACCTCTATTCTTCTTGTTTTTAGGAATGATGGCAACCCTTTACTTCAAATCGAAGTTGAACCTACGTCAGATGTGAGTCCTTCTTTTGGTCTAGTGTGACCTTTGTGATGCTTTTGAATGTATGTGAATGCAAGTTTGTCATCCACATCATTTGTAATATCAGTGTGAATTCACTTGTGAATCCAAATGAAGACAAAATACAGCTTTCACCATCACTTGTCACAGTCATTTGCGGTGTTCTCTCATTTAGCATAATTTGGCTCAGCTCTCTGGTAAGTTATGCGTCGAAAGCAACAAGAAGGAAAAAAACACAGCTTCACTGAACGTCATCGCTGTTCCTGTAACAATGATATATTTTGAGAAAATGCGATGCAGATTGCTTTGAATAACATTCCAGCAGGCATCACTGAATAGGTCATTTTCACTCCTGCGGTCCATTATATTTAAAATCAAATCAGAATAAATCAGCCAGTTTTTCTTTCCGGCTGTTTTCCCCTTTCATAACTCTCTATTTTTTTTTCTATTGGTAATGGCCATATTTCAATCTCACACAGTTTGAGAAAAATAACATGCTATTTTAGATACATTTAGAAAAAATGGTATGTATAGGCCCTATACAGGTATGAACGCTTATCACTGGGGTGGTGACCTAAAGGTAAAAAACAAACACACACACAAAAGCTAAGTAATATTATATATTATAACTTATCCTTTCTTTATACAGGGAAAGCCTAAATTGCTCTTTTCATGGGTGTTTGTACCTTTGAGTGAACATTTCTGAAATTGTACCTTAAAGAACAAAAATGTACCTTCACCGTACATTTTTTTCTGAAAGTATAGAGGCAACATATACTTATGTTTCTTTTTTGCATATATGTCAGAGCAGACTGCAAACAGTACTGAGTACATATTTATTGACAATACGTACGTTTATGGACTAAATTAACTTAGATTCATTGCATATGTAGCGATGTACAAACATAGTATTACTCCACAAGGCATTACAGTCAGCATATAAACAATTATGTACAGTATCTGTCTATGTATCTCCTGCTTAGTTTGGAGGAGGTTTTAGGAGTCCTCCAGCTTCTGAATGGCATTTGTCTGAATATAAGCATTTGACATCTTGGTTGAATATTTTAACACCACCTCTTTGTGTTGTATAAGGGCATTTTAATCACCACACTTGCAGATCTGTAAATCTGTGAAGAGCAGGCCCCACAGCTACTAAAGAACAGTTTAATTATGTTTTATCACAGAACGAGGAGGGCAACGACGAGGACTCCGGTGACGAGTTCGAGGAGATGAACCTGTCGCTCCTGTCGGCTCGCAACTTCCCGCGCAAGGCCAGCCAGACCAGCATCTTCCTGCAGGAGTGGGACATCCCATTTGAGCAGCTGGAAATAGGGGAGATGATCGGTAAGGGGCGCTTCGGCAAAGTTTTCCACGGGCGCTGGCACGGTGAGGTGGCCATCCGCTTGATCGACATCGAGCGCGACAACGAGGACCAGCTCAAGGCCTTCAAGCGTGAGGTGATGGCCTACCGCAACACTCGCCACGAGAATGTGGTGCTGTTCATGGGGGCCTGCATGAGCCCCCCACATCTGGCCATCATCACCAGGTAAGGATAAAGGTGTAACAGGTTGTCAAGCCTGGAAATCAGCTCTAAGGGTGTTGTAGATTAAACTTATCATGTTATCTTTTGTCATAGTTACAAGGCCATTTCCCTTAATTAGTTAAGTGCATTGACTATGGGGTCCACACCAAAATCAAACATATTTTAGATTGCATACTGACTGTTTTGAGTAAACCTTTCCAGTTTTCAAGTGTGAACACATTACATACTCAAAGTATATAATGATAATAAAAGAACATGGGAACAAATGTAATAAAGCAGGCAATAAAAGCAAATATGCTATAAAAACATGAAAAGTTTAATATAATTATAAAGTATATTGTGTATATTTTTTCAGTAAATGTATGCTATTGAATTTTAGCACTTAAATACAGTATAGAGAAATAGTCATAGATGTGTACAGCAGAAACACAATATGTGGAATCTGTCCAGTGCAATATAGTGCAAATAATTGATTAAAGGATTTATAAATACAGTACTTTCTAAATATGTTTGGATAATTAGATTTACTTGGATATTTTTACATTGCATTACACCGTAATCTCTAAAACATCAGCATGCCAACAATGTAGAAAATAACAATATTTGAAATAAAATTGTGTAAAGCTGAAGAAGATAATTTAAAAAATGTATGTACAGCGTGTCTGATTAATATGTTTCCAATGTCAAACAATTAGCAAACGTAGTTAATTTGGTATTCCAAATTGAGAGAAAGGGGATGACAAATATGTAGAATAAACTAAAAAGATTTTGCTTTTTAATGGATACACTGGTCATGTGTTCCTCCCACGACCATTTGTTCCTCACTCGTTTCTTGCTGACCACTGCATCTTCTGAAAGTTGACATCACAGGTCTGAAAACTTTGCTTTGCTCTGCTTCTGAACTCTGAGAGGTTGCTCTGTGGTTAGGTAGCTGTTTGGCCTCCAGACCCGGTCCTTGTCCTCTGGGACTCAGAGGACAAGGACCCCAGTGACAATGAGTTTAGAGTGGATGACGATGAAGCGTGCGGAGGTTATAAGAACAGGCTGCCACTGTTGCTGAATGGATGAACCACCCACACCCACATCCACTGCTGTATTTGTTTTGACTGCGGCACACGGTTGGCGTGAATTCTCTTACATAGTGAATAACTTTAATTATTTCATGGATTAGTGTTCACATTTTTTGCACAAGTATTTTCTCATTTGTAACAAGGAGGACAGGGCTGCGTTCATCTCAAGGAATACTTTCTTGTTGAATTAATTAGCACAGCTAATACTGTTCAAAAGGAAATTGTTTGGATATTTGGCGCTCTCCCACTGTGATCTACACAGGCCGTGAACAAAGAAGAATGTCTCACAAAAAATATTTAATTTACCCCATTGTTTGTTCTCTTTGTGTATTTGTTTAACAGATAAATTTACTTATATTTCTTCCATTTTTTATTAAGAAAGAAAGACAGAAAAAAAAGAGGAAATAGAGATTTCCATGCTGGATTTACAATTTAAAAAACACTTCAGGAAACTAAATGTAAAAATGTGACTCTATTCCCATCAGGCGGTTGTAAATATCTTTTAAATAACGGACTGACGGATTAATTGACTGAATGATTGAGACGTGTGATTGTAGTTGATGCCAGCTGAAATTGTCGTGAGTGCAGGGGAGCTGACAGATGAGCTGGCTGCTTCTCAGAAATCCTCACTGCTGATTGCTGAAAATAATAGCAAATGTCAGTTCAACAGGTGGCTTTGTTATCCACCAATACTCTGCTTCTCCTATTACACAGTTTAAAAAAAAGGAACTAAAACATACAATCTTTATCACGCTCTTGCAGCCCAAAGTGCAACTGACAAACCTGTAAAATTAAAACTAAGTGTGGTTTACTGGTTTATTAAGGAGAGTTTTCAGGTTGCATTAGTGGAAACATTAATATTGATTGTTTCTTTTTCTTCGATTGTTTCATTTGTCACAAGTGACTGTGGATCGATTTCACCGAGCATACAGAACAGGGTCATCTGTGATGTTACTGCTGGGTTTTTATCTATGGATATGGCCTAATTAAAAATTAATTAAAAATATGCGACTTTCAGTTTGTTGAGGTGGCCATGAATGCTTCCTTAGTATGGCTTATACACACCCTGTTTGTCTATGGTGTACCTGTAAGTGTTGTCGTCAGCCGTAACATTTACGTAAAGGTGTTTACTGAAATGACTCGAAAGACAGAGCTACTAAAAATGCAGCGGCTGTCAGGTCAACGTTGGAGATGAATATGCATGAACTGTTGGCTTCAGGTCCTTTGTTGGTCACCTGCGTGGCACAGTCGGGGTTGAGGGCTTCAGGTGTGAGGCAGGGGGTGGTTGTAGAGCTGTCTATTAATACGCCGTTATGATGGCACCCCTCCAGAAATATGACACTACCTCCACGCACTGCAGCTTCAGCCTGGCACCGAGTGGGCCCACATTTCAGTTCATAATGATGACATTTTATCCTCTAACAACATCTCAAACTGCACTAACTCACTGACTACATTTACATGCACAAAATATTCCGGTTTTGGCCAAAAAAGACAATATTCCTACTAAGCTGTTTACATAGCTAATGACAAGGATATTCCACTAATATTCCCTTTTACATGCAGCCATGCATACTCTGACTAACGTAAAAAACAGTAAAAACCCCAACTGATACCCATATTCTGAAAGCGCTGTATACGTGTCTAAAGAATGCTCCTAAAACCCAAATAATATCAGCATACCCCACACGTCTTAATCGGAAAATGCTACATTCGGAATAATGCCTAATTCGGAATATCTAAACAGAATATGCTGTTTACACGACCTGTATCAAATTCTAAATATTGTAATATTCAGAGTAATAGTGAGTATTAGTGTGCATGTAAACGTAGTTTTTGACACAAACTCACACATGTGAACTTCTGGGTAAGTCTGTCTTTTGGTTAAAAGTAGCAAAAACACATTGAACATTAAAAGGTAGAAGAAGTGAGTGCAGCAATGTGGAAACTGGAAAGATAAAGAGCATCTCCTGTCACCAGTTATTTAAAGAGAGAGAGTATTATAAAAACTGAAACACTGAATACTGTGTCAGTAAGTTTACTCTGAATCCAGGCGTGGTTTGCTCAAGAATTTGGTAATATTTTGTATTTGAACGTGGATGGGAACCAAGAAAGCGTACAAGGTTGTGAAAGTCCACACTCCCACCAGTAGAAAATGTGTGTCATGACATCATTAGTGGCATTCTTGTGTTGTTATTTCATGTTAACATCATACCAACCGTAAAAAAACATCAGCCACCGAGTTATAATTGCAATTAGGAGATATGAGTCATTTCTGATGGCGTCAATATCTCCTACTTGCTGAAAAGTTTTGACAAATTGGTGCCAAAATGGGTACAAAGCCAACATTGTTAGCAAAACTCTAAATTATAGTGCAGTTACCATGCAGTGCAAGATATGAATGAATAGTCTAAAATTTAATTTATCAAAAGGCTGTGGCAAAATAAAGCTTTAAGCAACAGAACAGCCCAACTTGACGCTGAACAATATTCTATTTTATGGGACAGATTGTAAGAGGGGTTGCTCATTTTTTAATTGTTTGTTGGCCATAACAGAGGGTCTGCCATGCTCACATGGCTTCACCCATCACTATTACTTTGGTAACTGTGGGAAAACAGGCGCACTTTGATGAAAAAAGCATTACAGAGATGTACCATGGATCAAACAAACAGTAAATTATTGTAAAAGCAGACCAGTTTAAGTAAATAAGTGGGAGGGTGGACTCTCAAACTCAGTGTAATTCTTTATTTGTCTGGACAAATAAAGAATTAGTTGCAAAAAATCTGACTTCTGACTTATTACAGAAGTCAACACCGTAACTTGAAATCTTATCCCTGACTTTTCCCCTCTCTCAGCTTGTGTAAAGGCAGGACACTTTATTCTGTCGTGCGGGATGCCAAGGTTGTGCTGGATGTTAACAAGACAAGACAGATCGCACAAGAGATGGTCAAGGTAAAATAACTTAACACTGATTCCCCAGAACACTTCTGCAGTACATGTCATATTACAGAAAATTCACATCTCCCTCTCTGTCCTCAGGGGATGGGCTACCTCCACGCGAAGGGGATCTTACACAAAGACATGAAGTCCAAGAACGTGTTTTACGACAACGGCAAAGTCGTCATCACAGACTTTGGACTCTTCACCATATCTGGGGTTTTGCAGGCTGGCAGGTAATTATGTTTAATACACATCGGAGACAGGAGCTCTTTTTTGGGCATTTGCAATACAGGAATTTGTATTGACACACAGGATAGGAAGTGAAGTCTACATATTCACAGAAAGACAGTGTGTCAGTAATTATATTCTTTGACAGCAGTCAAACAGACAACAGCTTTATTTTTACATAATTTAAGAACAGTAAGTAAGTACTATGTTGAATTTAAGATCATTTAATTACCATAAAAAAGAGGACCAAACTATAAAAGGCTGGCAGTCTCTAAACATACAGTGTTTTAATTAATACAGGCCTTTACAAACCTGCTTCTCTATAGCTACTTCAACCAAAGTTTTAATCTTGTGTCAGCTTTTCTGCTCAGATGCATATTTGCTCCTGTCAAGGGTTGTTACGAGATCCTATTTCCTCTTTAAAAACAAAACAAATGGACATACATCCTCTTTTTGACAGGACACAACATGGATTATAGGTAATGAGACTGAGATGGTGCCACATTTTAATTCCAACTCAAATTGGTGTAAATCAAGTGAAAACAGTTTGTTTTCAGTCCGTCATGGAAGAAATTCCCATTTCTCCGCTGAAGAAGAACACAAACCGCGTTGAAGAGAGGTGTTCAAGAGAAAGAAAAACCAGGTCAAGGATGAGCAGAGAAATTCAATAGTGGTTGGATAAAGCTGACCGTACAGAGAGTACAAACAGAAATGTCACAAAGACTACAGTGAATCACTGGAAACGATCAAAATCATTAAATTGATTCTCACTCTTCTAACAAGAGGAGTGTTTTTTCTGTCAGTCACCATGTCATAGCTGAGCAAAACAGTAATCGCATAGTGTTTCCGCTTGAGATTGACCTCATGAGGCCAAGACTTTCATCAACCACCCAGAAACAGACCAGTGCGAGCAGCTCAGCTGAATCTACCTGCAACTGCAGACACACAGGATTATACAAACAGTGCTGTTTTCCCCATATATAATCAGCAGATTAAACAGCTGAATCCATGTAAAATGTTATACTATTCTACAGATCATGTTGTTATGAAGTAGACTGAAGAAGGCTACAGTACTAAGATATTACATGATACAATTATTTCTTAAGTGAAGAACAAATTATGCACAAGTTCATGGTCCACCTTGATATTTGAATAGAGTTTTATAGCTCTATCTACACATTGTTTACTGTCACTATGTTGTTCAGTTCCCCTCATTTTAAAGGAATAGTTCAACATTATGAGAACTATTCCTATTTGCGTTCTTCTGTCTAAATTTATATGATAAGTTTTAATATCTGTACATTAACTATGGAGCCAGGAGATGATTAACTTACCTTAGCATGAAGACTGCAAACAGTCCAAAACAGTCCTCTGTCCAAAGGTTAAAAATAAGCCCACCAGCACGATGTTTGTGTTTTTTCTTTAAACCAAGTTGGCTGCTTGGCATCATCGCTATGACTACAAGGCTCCAGGAAGTCACTGCATTCAGCCACTGCTCACCAAGAAATAATGACAGCACGTAACTCCCAGTAAAACCAACCAGTAATTTTTATGTTTCTATTTCTGTATGTGTTAAACTAATGAGATAAAACATGTTAATTAGTCAGCTAGTGAACCCATCTTGCAGTGTGACTTGAAATGAATTTCTCAAGATTGTCCTTTAGTACGGTAAATAAACACATTGTAATGGTTTAAATACAAATGGAAATTATACCTAAATAATGTTATAAAAAATTGGCTGGAAGTTGGAACAATATGCCAGTGAGGCAACTGCACATGTTTTCAAACAATAATTGAAAAGAAGCATCATCGACTTATCTTCTCGTGGCTATCTGCAACAACAATGTACTGTAATGAAAATGCAGCAATTTCACATCTCTAATGGCCTGGCAGCGTGATACAGGGGATCAATAAACCCTGACAAGATTTCATCTCCACGTTTTCTCGTTCTGCAGCCGGAGAGAAGACAAACTGAGGATCCCCAACGGCTGGCTGTGTCACCTGGCCCCAGAAATCATCCAGCAGCTTTCTCCGGACACAGAGGAGGACAAGCTTCCCTTCTCCAAACAGTCAGATGTCTTTGCTTTTGGGTAAGTGTCCTCTCACCTGATGCCCTCCTGTTTGTATGTCCAGACAATACCGGAGCCTGATGGTTGACAGAGAGGTTTTACAAACACCAAATATGTGTGTGAATTCAATAAATTCTTACTTACTTTCACAGAGCAGTGTCCTAAAACTCCACATCACATGACAAAGAGGCCACTCTCATTAACAGGTTTTCAGATCTCATTATAGATACAGATTGCTACTGCTTACTGTACAAAGACAGAGATAATGTAATAATATGCAATATTTCAAATGACAATTTTAGCTCAGTTACTGTCAGACTTCAGATATCCAACTTATAACCACTTAGTGAGAGCAAGATTAACAATTTTAAAAACTTAATTGGTTGTAAAATATCTGATTTTGACATTGACTCCACTTGGTCTCATACAACTGATTATGGAGAAGATCCCACATTCTCAGAAACAGTGAACACTTGGCACATATCCTTTATGAATGGATCCTTGGTTATGATGACACTGGGGGAGGAAATGGTGCACAAATAAGTATTGGCAGCTGGAAGACGAAGAGAAGAAGAAGAGTAGATAAAGAGCTCACTGGTTCTTGATTGGTTTCCCTATGTGGGTGCGAGAGAAGGTTTGGAAGCTTATTTGACAGAAAGATGCAAACCAAGAGAGAGTTAGCGTCTTGAAATTTAAACTGATTGGATGATTGCAGGAAGAGGTGAAATGGGTGAATGTTGATGTCTTAACTGATTGATCAGGCAGAATGAGTGAATCAAAGAGTAGATGAGAAGGATTTACAAATGAAGCGGTGTTTCTGAAATGTGGTGTCTGGCAGTGTGTTTACCAGGTGAAAGCCTCAGCTGCACAGGAGGTGATGGGGTTTTTTATGTTTGGCCAGCAGCAACAGGAGTTTGTGTGAATTGAATAGAAGAGTTCAACCTTCAACAGAGCATCTAAGGAAAGGGACATTGCAATTGCCAATACGTGGCAGAAGTGGCCAAAAAACATTTTAAAGATATAAATATTGTGAAAATGTGTTTTTGTGAAAATGACTGCAAATAAAGACCACAGGCATTCATTTTTAAAAACTGCCGAAAAATTATTGGGTGGCAGGGAGGGTTAGAAAAGTCTAAATTTGAGTTAGGGTCTTGATGATTCAATAATAATTTATTATTTGTCCCTATCTTACAGCAGCTCTCACCTTCATGCAACTTACAGTAACAGAAAGCAGAACTACAGTCAATTAAAAATGTGTCAAAAAATGTAAATGTGTCATGAAAAGTGACAGTGACAGCTTGTGGTTTAAAAATAAAGAATGGCTGCAATATTTTATAAACAGAACGTGTCATTTCGTCATGTTTGCCAAAATTTTGGAAAGTGCTAATTCCACTTGTGTGATTTGGTGGCTATGTGGAAGTTATGATATTATTAACAGTTCACCATCCTAACTACAATTTTAGTTATTGATGGCAAAATGAATTGTACCAAGCAGTAGTGTTATATTATTCTAAGTAGTATGACATGTACTCCAAGTGTAGACATCAAAAACACACAAAGGATAATTCTGTAGATATAGATATGTACTGCTGAGAGGATCACTGCACTCAGAGTGCTAAGGTGCAACAAGGACAAAAACCTAAAAACTTGAGAAAGGAATGTCCCACGCACCTTGGTAAAATGCAAGTATTTGAATCAAAAAGCCAAGCTTTCAATCAATTCGACAAATGTTTGACAAAAGGGAATCTCTGATCGTATAAATACAGCTTGCATACGCACACATGAAAAGATCAGATGAACTTATGAGCCAGATCATTACAGAAATAGTTTGACATTTTGGGAAATACATTTATGCACCTTGCTGCAAATAATTACATGAGAAGATAGATACTCAGTAATTAACACATTATAGCTCGTTGATGTATTCCAATTGATTGTATAAAAACCTGAGTGAAGAAATTCAGTAATTTCCCAGAATCCTTTTGTCACCGCAGAAACACTTCGGATTCTTTACAGATTAAACAAACGAGATATAATGTGTTAATCAGTGAGCTTGAGAGATGCTGGTAGGCGGATAATGTTACTTTTAGACAAATGCAGGCTAAACACGAGAGTGCTATCAATCTTCTCGTCTAACTCTGCAAGTAAGTGAATACATTAAAATAAAGAAATGTGTATATATGTTGAGAGCAACGGAGAAAACGGAGTCAAATTCCTTGTATGTGTACGCATACATGGCCAATAAAGCTGATTCTGATTCTGATCTGTCAAATTATTCTTTTAACACTTAACACACAACAAAATGCAATTGTATATAATCATTAATATTAAAATAATTATTGATACTAGAAATGAAAATAAACATTTTTGGGACCAGTTTTGCACAACAAAAACCTCTCTTTCTTGCACTTAGGCAGTATGCTTCTTCTCTATTTGCAAAACTGCCCAAAATGTAACCAGCTAATGTCAAAAATATGTGATATTTGACTCATTTTCATCCAAATCATATCACCAACTCCCTTTGTTATTACATACAGAATGCTTTTCTGAGTGTCACTCAGGTTTCTCAGTCCAAGGTGTCCCCCACTCCACCCCTGCTCCTCCTCTAAAGTCCAATTTTAAATTTGTCCTAAGTTGATTAAAAATCCCCACGGCTCCTGTCCTTCCTCTGCTGCCATTACTGATTCATTTGTGGAGGTGGACCCTGCTCTGTTGACTCCTAGCACAATTGCATTTTCAGATGGCCCCCCATATGGAGGTTTTGTCGCTATATCATTCTAGAGGGGAAGAAGAGTGCAGCGCTGGTGCACAATGTCCAGCTGCTCTGCTACCTCTTGTGTTACCTAGAGGTGACCCCCATGGCTGTTTTACATATTCATCAACAATCGGCCGTCATTTTTCTTCCTCCACTCCTGGCCAGAGCTATTTTTATGCTGCTCAAACCTGACGTGCAGGAGCAGAATGAAAAAAGCCTCTTATTTTGCACAAGCAGGGTGGCGTATGCTAATTTTGCATTAACGACAAAACTTGAAGTCGAAGACAGAATTCATCCAAAAAAAGTTTTTTGCATATATTACGATTCTGACTGTGCAGATGCATCACCTGCAGCTGAAAGCTGATCACAACCCTTGAGTTTGATGGTTTATAGTTGGTGCCTGGTAGTGTTAACACTGACGTGGGATGTGGACCCTCCTCCTTAGGTGTGTTTTGAAGACAGTGGTATTATTCTCTTGACCAGACAGGCCAAAGCACTGACCCCCCCTCTTCCTCTGTCTTCACAGCACCATCTGGTACGAGTTACACGCACGTGAGTGGCCTTACAAGAGTCAGCCAGCAGAGGTGATCATATGGCAGATTGGCAGCGGGATGAAGCCCAACCTCGCCCAAACTGGCATGGGGAAGGAGATATCAGTAAGTTTTTCTTTTCAATTCCTCATAGTTCATGAGTCACTCTATTTTTCAAACTGAAGTGAATTGCTGCATATTTTTCATGTTTAAGTGCTCGCTGAATCCTAGACTCATTTTGCTCCGACACATTCTATAAACTTTGAAAAATTAACTTTGCTTGATAAAGACACTAAGCAATCTGGGGCTGGATTCACATAAGTGTTCTTAAAGTGGATCTTAAGAGGATACCCAGGAACAAAGTTTTTAGAAGGATGAAGCTAAGTGAAATTTCAACTAAAAAACTTTCTAAAGAGCACAGTGGAAAAACTTTTTTGCCACCATTAGAGTATGTAATTTAGCATTTCCAATGACCTTGGTGGTTACAAGATGTGTGGAAAGATGTTTTAAGTGACAGATATTTTTAATTAAAGATAGATTTAACTAAGACAGGTTTTCCCAAAACTGTGGAGTTTTGAACAGTATGAAATTCTGGGCTTAAATTAACAATAGTAACTTTAAAGCAATTTCACAGGTCCATTCTTACTTAACTCTCTTAAATCTTTCTAAATGTGTCACTTGCAGAGATACATCTTTGCTGAGATTCAGGGGTACCAAAATATGGAATGTCTTTTCCCATTTGGCAAAAAACTGTTCCTCTATAAAATGTCACAAAAGATGCTTAAAGGATAATTTAACTGGTGTTTGCCCCATGTATTGTTGTCCATGTGTCCATGTTTGATTTGTTTCCCTCCCCTCTCCCCTTGAAACACCTCCAGTCTCCATTCGAACAGATCTTCAGGTTCAGGTTTCTTTAGGTCACACTCAATCATGAGTGAGCATGTCTTTCCAAATCACACACTGAGGCTGTAATGAGTTGCTTGAGTAAGAGTAAAAAAAAAAACAGCACAGGATGTGTTTCATATTTCTGACATTTTGGTTAAGCTCCTGTAGTTTAGGCAGCTATGCTTAAAAAATGCTTAATTTTGATACTTGAAGTACCTTAATTGACTGAATGAGCTGTTTTTTTCCACATCGGGCCAAATCAGCAGCACCAAACTACAATAACTAACTTCCAGTTGTTTTCAGAACACTTGCATGCACTTGTCCCTTTCACCTCAGACAGTGTTTTTGCCTCATATCTCTCCCCCCACGTCCCCACTTCAACTCGCACACCTCACAGTCTGGAAACCTCTGTTTTTTAGATTTAATAAACATTTGAGAAAGGTATATTAGCCCTTGCTAAGGTGTATCAGAGGGAATTCTGATGCATTCCCTCTGATACACCTCAAGATGAAATGCAAAGACATGCAAAATCTAAAAGTTTTTCCATCTATCTCTGTCTTTTCCAGGACATTCTGCTTCTGTGCTGGGCGTACAAGCAGGAAGAGCGGCCCAGCTTCTCCAAGCTGGTAGATTTACTGGAAAAGTTGCCAAAACGGAACCGTCGCCTTTCCCACCCAGGGCACTTCTGGAAGTCAGCTGAGTATGTCAAATGAGTTAGGGACACAAAACAGCAAACAATCAGCAACTATTAAAAAAAAAAAAAACAGCCGCCATAACTCTACATAAATAACCCACCTCCTTAAAGAATGCACTGAATCCAAAAGCCAGCCCAGTGATGAAAACTGCCCGTGCTGTGTGTATTTTCATGGAATGTTGGCATGTGTGTGTACAGATAAGTTGACTGTCCAGCTTCTCAAAGCAGTCGGGACTCATAATTTCTTTGGTTTGATTTAAACCATACAGGATACTTTTCCTTTATCTTTTCTGTCTTTTACTATTGACTTGATCCTTTCATAATATTTTAATTATTTCCTGGATGTACCTTGCTTGTAACTTTCGACTGATCCCATCATCCTGGACTTAAAAAAAACACGTTTGTGTAAAAATGTAGATTTTTTTTTTCCCATGTCTTTTGTTTTTTTTTGGTTTTGAATGAATGTAACTGTTGTACATCATGCATTGTATATTTTCACAACATTGTCTTGCCATTATGTCTGTCAACTGTGTACACCATTTTGTCAGTGTTACCTCATGGTCTCTCATGTGTGGGTGTCTGACTGGTTACATGTTTGTCTCAAAAGCTTTATTTAACTTTAAAATGTCCTCTTATTTACACCGTACCATTTGAATGTGAAGAAGCCAGCGTCCCTGTTTGTGTGGGGATTTGTTGGCACGGTTCTTTGATGGGACACTGTTCTCTGATCAGCCTCTGCTTTGAATATTGCCTGTGAACATAAGCGAGACGTTGGAACAATAATTCGGGGGGAAAAAAGCCACTGGTCAGACCAGGACTCCCTCGCGTGACGCTGTTCTGTGAAATCGCTGACACTTGAAATGTATCTCGTCAGATGTTGCAGAACTAATTACCCTTCAGAAATGCTATCACTGAGCCCCCCCCCCCCCCCCCCCCCCCCCCCCCCCCCATCCACCAATCCCCAGAAATAAATGTATATTATTTTACTTTAAATAGCTAATAATAGATACAGAATATGATAGATACAGATAAAAAAATCAAAAGTATAGCTACTGTATAGTAAGTGCAGTAATTTTAGGTTATTTTATTCAATCAATACATAAATTTTGTTGACCCTAATCAGTGACAAAGTGTTGAAAATGACACATTAGCTTTCTGACTAGTGTATGAATCTGTTTTAGAAAATAGTTTTGAAACTTAAATGGATCAAAGATCTGGATCTGAGGACCAGAATGATTATGATCCGTGCAGGAAAAAGAGGTTTTAAGATTTCAAGCTCTGTAATGATGTGACTGTTAGACGCGTGAAACGAGAGCACATGACCTTTAAAAAGGCAAAACAAAAACTTTGTTTTTGGCTTGTTAAAATTTGTTCGGAGTTGCTTAAAAGCAGTGTTGTAGTCACTTTGAATTGGAACTTTTCAAATGAACCTCGCCTCAACATTAATTCTTATCCCAAAAATCTTCATGTCATTTCATAAACAACACATTACGAGCAAAAGTTGAACTTGAAAATCAGCTCTAAAGGAGTGTTCAGTCAGGCAGAAGTTAATTTTAGAGGCAGCTTGATTGCATTCAAAGCCAATCGGAAAGACGATAGGGGATGCAAACAGATGCTGGAGCAATCTTAAAGTGCTGCTGTGCACCTTCTGCTTAACAGTGACCACTGATGCTACGAGGGGCAGTTATGAGATAATGCAGAAGGCAAAACTATTCCTACCATTATGTTCAGCATTTAAAATGTCAAAATATTGTAAGAGTAGCACAATTGGAGAAGAGTCACAAAGTCAGCAGACTTCATCCAAAGTTTGTAAATATTAACTAACATTAGCCACCATAAGCTACAGTCATACCAGACCAAGTAAGGCTGTAGCCACTGTACTGAACTAAGTAATGGTGCATTTTAGTGCTTACTAATTCAACTTTTAATTTGAAAGAGGACGGTTCGGTTATTTCTACCTTCAAAAGTTACATAGTCTGGCTTTAAGGCAAAGACATGTCCACTCGAAACACTTTTGAATTGATTATACTAGAGGAAAAACAACAGGGTCAGGATGATAACAGTCGGAGCTGTAGTACCCACATACAGTACTTTATACTGTATACACACACACCACACACACACACACACACACAACAATGAGGTGAAAAATACTATTTGGTCACATGGGTAATTAAAGGCAACTTTTTTGTGATTCTTTATTATATTGATTAAAGCCACTATTTATGGAGGTTGCACAGGCTCCCTTGGAAAAATGAATGTCTTTCATTAACCATTGCAAAAATGGCCAGATTTTCATACTGTTGTTCTATTTGATTTTTCCTTTTTTTAGCTTGGACACAACCTCCTTCGTTTTCATCTTTTAATGATTTATTTAACAAAAGACTTGTCTTGGTATTACTGTAACTAGGTTACCCTTGACTACAACACTGCCTATAAGGTGACTGTGGAGGACAAATTCATCTTAAACTTTTCTTCTTGTTTATTCAAATCTTAAAAAGTTTTATTTACACAAACCTACAGTGTGAATTATGGAGTTCTTGGATTATAAAGTTGAAGTAACAAGTAAGTAACTTAAATCTGGCTGAACTTTCCCTTTAACATATCATAAAAGACATATCAGGATGCTGAAGACCACCCCAGGCCATTTTTCTACTTCATGCTGTATATCATAATATATTTTAAATGTATGTTTTAGAGATATAACAAATCTGAGTCATATCATCATGAATTGGAAGCCGTGGCGTCATTCGAGCTGTATACTGCTTTTGATTCTCTCTAGCCACGTCGGAATAGATAGAGACAATCCAGTCATGTTAAATAGCCATTTTCCACCTCATTATATACACATCTGTGTGTTGGAAAATGCATACAAACAATCTGCTGCTGTTTTTTGGAGTCTGTCTGTCTATTTTGGAATTGCTGGGATTCAAATATTGTAAGTGGATCATTTATATTTGTACTGTTTACAACTTTCAAGTGCATGAGATGGACTATCAAAGATTGATTCTTGTTATGAAAAAAATAATCCTTCTACACTATATATAAAAAGTATGTGAGCATTTTTCTGATGAACTGTTGTCCATTGAGCAGTTTGATCTCAATACCTAATGAAGTTTTACGTCAGGCTTTGCAAAACTTTTCAACAGCTTTGTTTGAGAGAATGATTGTTTCAGAATATTTATAGATTATATAAATGATTAGACTAGCATCTAAATAAAAAAAGAGTTGCGACCTGTGCACATGCTAGAGTTGACAACAACCTGACTGGACAACAATCAAAGATCTAACATTAGTGCCAAGTGTACATAACGGATTGTAGACTATGTTTTATCGTCACTTGCCGTAATATCAATATTCCTTGTGAATTTTTTGACCTCTTTCTTTTGAATGTACAAATTGTGTTGTGTTTTTTTGTTGTTTCTGTTTTCTGTTCATTTAAATTTACTTTCCTCCATTTTCCTTCTAATTGCATAAGCATTGATGCTGTGTTGTTTCTTTTCCTTGATTCCGTCCTTGTATTGTAGATGATAGCTCCAAAAAGCTTGTATTTAATGATGCCTTATGGTCCATGGCTTAGTGATGAGTAGATTTTGATCACAAGCTCTTTTATTTGCACTCATCCTTTACAAAGTGTATGACAATAAAAAGATGTTTTCATTTTGGACGTTTTCTGTTTCTTTTATGTCATCTTTTATCTTAGTCAACCCTTATCCATATTTTACTTTGGTTGAAATTTTTAACACGTCTTTCAAGAGCAAATTTAGTGTTGAGTCAGAGCTTACTACCTAATTAATTGCTCCAAGCATGTGTGATTACTCACTTTTCTTTTAGTGATCTGATCTCTGTCCTGATGCTGTGTGTACTCAAAAAAACTTAAAGTGATCCTTTATACCAAATCTATTTTACTATGAAACACCCGCCACCCGGAGGCTTGAACTGTGGCTGTTAAAAAGCTATACCTTCATCTTAAATAGAGACAGAGTCAGACTAAATTCACATCAGTTCCAATGTTTTTAAATGGTTTTCATAGCGAGAGACAGTATAAATAACACTAAAAAGTCATAGAAACTTGTGAACAACAACCACAACACTTCTGGAAATATTTCATAAGAAGATTGAGACCACTCTCATATGTGTCTTATGTATATACGGCTGTAAGAACCATATTCCTGAAGTCTCGTCACCACTGTTAGGTTGCCCGGATTTTACAAACAATATAAAACGTGTTGCTGGGCAGAGTTTGTAAACCTTTAGGCAGAGCCAGACTCGCTGTCTTGATGCTAAGCTAAGATAACTGGCTGCTGGCTGCAGCCTTATATTCACAAGACAAGTTATGAGAGTGATATCAATATTCCCATCTAATTCTCGATAAGAAAGCAAATATTTCCCAAAATGTTGAACCGTTCTTTTTAAACTACTTGCAGCGAAAGTCACTCCTCCTCTGTCACACACTCAGTATGTTCAAGGCACTCTTAAACACTGGCTAAAAATACTGCTTCCACTTGCTTACGCAGTGAGCACATGACACAGCAAGCAACCACTCTGCAGTTATCTGTGAATGAAGAAACAGTGACATAAAAAAGACCACTTAGCTTTCTATAAGCTGAAAACTATTTTGAGCTGCTCTCACTGTGGTAAATATTTGTAGCAGGAAACAAAACATCTGAGAAAAATGGTTTAAACTGGTTTCTCTTCACAAAAATCTTATGAAAATAGGTTGAAAAGTAGAAATGACTAACAATCCTCAGCAAGCTCCACTAATCAAATTGTTAAGTTAAGGTCAAGGTGAAAATCTATACTTGAAGTTGGTTTATTTATTTATTTATACTCTTCCTTTGAGAGTATCTGTTTCCATGACATCCATAAACTGAGCTTAGCTGGGTTCATCATTCAGAAAAACCTTTAGCCTGCATGCTGTAACATTACATCCTTAAGTTTAACTTGCTAAAAGCCAGAAAAATTTAATTACAATTCCTTTGAAACCAAATTATCCCTTTATGTAAAGGTTTAGAGATGAACAGTCTGCACTAATAGAGCTTGTTGCCTCTGACACAACCCTCCACACTATGGCTTCTACTGGGGCTCGTAATAAATAACAGAAATATGGAAGTTAAAAGCAATATAAAAAGACCAATGTATTTAATTAGAA
Source organism: Lateolabrax maculatus (assembly GCA_031216445.1). NCBI lineage: Eukaryota > Metazoa > Chordata > Actinopteri > Acropomatiformes > Lateolabracidae > Lateolabrax > Lateolabrax maculatus. The sequence goes on from CM062217.1 coordinate 5,230,525, forward strand.
CAGGGCCAACATAATTAGCTGGTAATGTATCACCACTTTGCAAAATTCAGTAATAATACTGCTTTGCCATTTGCTTCTTTGGCTAAGAGGGAAGCTTTTTGACCTTTGGATCTGCCCTCCATGCTTCAGATGGGTGATTAATCCAAACACTGTACAGCTGGGCAAAGTGATCTCCAAAACCCCATTTACACATTAACATGAGATCTGTATGTACGGGTGTAAATGCATGCAGAATGCATTGTGATCAGAATATGACTGGTTTGGGCAGACCGCATTGTGATTTAATCTTAGCCAGGTGTAAACCCAACCTGTGCAGTGTGACCACATATTTTCTTATAAGAAAAACAGTTGACCATTCAACTCTTTGGGTGGATTTTTAAGATTACGGTCAAGCTGTACAGATTGCATTCACACCTGGCTGAGATGTGATCACATGGGCTGGCCAATCAGATCGCAGTGCGATCACAATGCGTTCAGCATGCTAACACCTGCATTTCCCAATCCAGATAGACTATCCAGATGAGACCATATGTTATTGCAAAATCTAAATAGGATCTTTGATACCAAGAAATCTATATGGTTATTTTGTTTAACTTGGTTAGAAGCTCATTCAATGCACATTCTAGAAAACCATCGTGGTGCTAAGTAATTAAAATATGTCCACTTTCTACACTTTAAAATTACTTCCAGGTTCTAAATTAAATGTGGAATTAACTTCAGTGAAGCTGTTCAAACAGTGCAAATCCCGAGATCTGGTGTGTTTCTGTCTTTCATTCGTGTCAGCTCCTCTGTGAACGAGCCAGTATACTGATGACAGTGTGTGCATGCTTGTGTGTGTGTGTTTGTATGGCACACGATGTCAGACCTGTGACTCACTGCTTGAACAGTGAGAGCGTGAGGTAGTGAGGGCATGAAGCGGGAAAATGGGACGATAGATAGATAAATAGGTGAACAGATAAGAGCTCTGCCCGTCTGCACAGCCAGTCCTCCTTCTTCTGCTCTACCTCCACCTCCAAAGTCCAGCCTCGGCCACCGAAGCGTAAAAAATCCACATTGCCCAATCTCAGGGAGCCTGAAGCCCATCAGAGCATGAATTTTTGGTTTCTGTCGAGGTTCTTAAAAGTGTTAAAACCTGATAAGGTTCAGTGGATTTCTTTTTACAGTACATGCAGACACAAAGAACAAAAATAAAAACAATTGGGATTCAAGAAACAATTAAACTAGATATCACATTTACAGGCTAAGTTTACAATGTATAATGGAATTCATTTGAGTCATGAAATAATAATAAATACAATAACATAAAATCCATGTTCCTAAAAAATGAAAGCATGAGTGTAACGACCTAACAAATCCCAAGGGATCAAAAGATTTGGTGGCTCCACAGCATCCCAAACTGATGCTCAGGTTCATGGACAAACTGTGCCGAGATGATTTCAGCTCTCAGCATTTATAGTTTCAGATGGGGTTATATAATAATTACAGGTGAAATGCAAAAACTTAAGGATTTATGAAAAAAACTAAATTAGAAAGAAAGGAACAAAGAAAGAATGGAAGGAAATTAAGTTCAAAAGAAATTAATTGATCACATAAAGAAGAAATCTTCCACAAAGCAAAATATGTCAAGTCATTAGGAAAATATTTCTTTATGTTTGTCCTGATTTTTGCTCATGGTCTTTTACTTGAAACCCTTTAGATCCCTTCATAATATTTTGTTCATTGTCACCATTTTTCATTGAATCCATTTTTAAATCGTTGTACTGTCTGAGGAAATGTAAAAGCAACAAGGCAGCAGGCAATAATTACTGAATGCTGTTCACATAATAGAGTAACTGTAGGAGTTGGTACTCATGGCAGCACCAAACACATCACATCTTTAAAGAGAATAGAATAGAATTGATTGACAATATTATACAGTCAGATATTTGCAGCAGAACTTCAGTGAATCAAACTGCAGAAAAGCTTCAGCTCTCCAAAACCTCAGTGGTGAATGTAAACAATTTGTACCAACCATTCAACAATCTTTGAAAGAAAGAACGTAAAGTCTATAAGAGATGTAGATGGAAAATCTGCTGCCAAAAGTGGCCTCGACTGACCAGAATGAATTGCTGCCAACAGCTATGTTGTGATTAAATAAAAGGTGTGACTATGGATGTTCCTATTCTCTCAAATTAAAGTTGCTTAATTGGTGAATAAGCTAAAAACATATTATTTTTCAACAAAAAGTGAAATCCATTGGGATAAATCCACTTAGGGGTCATAAAGCCTTACTTGATTTTGTAAGAAGTTACTTAGGGTGGTTAATGTTAAACTTTAGATATTGCTGTGTAACTGACATCACTTTGCTGACTTTACGACTCTACTCTACTTGTGCTACTGTTAGACTAAATCTTTTTCATGTCACAGATAATCATTTCAAGGGTTTAATCACAAAAATAAAACCCACCTCAAGGCGTGTTCAGACAGAAAACTAAGTACATTTTCTTCTAAATTTCTTTCTTATCTCTGTACAGGATGAGTGTGATTTTCTTTGTGCTTGCAAATTTGTGTCTTCAAATCACATCTGATGACCACACCTTCAGCCAGGTGGCCTGAAGGAAATCTTGATGAAGGGGAAATTGAATGTGCTATTATCCTGTAATTACCAGTTGTGGCCACAGTGGTCGCTGTTCAGTAAACGTTACATTGCTTTAATAATGACAGATGCTGTATTGATGAATATACTGGGCTCCAGGATTTTTTATTTTTTAGTGTAGTAGTGTTTGGCCACAGGGGCAAACCGGCAGCAAGGCCAAATTTGAACGAGCTCTCCTAATGCTGGATTCATACTTTCCACGTGCATGTGTCTGCTTGGTCCGCGTGACGTAAAGGCCGCCATCCACGTTTTCTATCCCTCGCTCTTGCTATGCTATGGTTGTTGCTCTCTCCACCCACATCTACTTTAACAACTCACAAATGAGTGCAACAAGTTGTTCTGAAGGTTTTTAATGAGGTACGCTGGGAAATGTAGGAAATCATTGAGTAATGCAGAGGTAGGCGAGGCAAATTGTTAAAAAGACACCCAAAAAATCTAATTGTAGCACCATAATCAATGAATAGCTCCTAGTTTGCATCAAACATCATTCTTTGAAGACATAATCTCAGAGGAGTTTCTTCTTCTAGGACCTTGATCAGATGAATGAGGCTAATTAGATCAAGGCAGTGTTCACCTTCACAGACATGATGCAGGTCTACAAAAACACACACTTTATATGTCTTTTAAAATAACCAATTTAGAGCAGCAGATTAGCTCTGCCATATAGCCTCAAAGGACTGTGGGGTTTTTCTTTATTCATTTAAAGACACCCACGTGGCTTATTATGCTGGAGATGTATTTCATTAGACCAGGGGTTTGGAAGACAGACAGAGAAAGAGAGAGAGGAAGAGAGAGAGAGTGTAAGCTCTACAAAGTGTGCCATATACTGGGGGTTGTCCTAAAGGTTCAGCTTTACTGAGCCTGAAGCTTTGCCAGTAAGGAAACGCTTGTTAAGCTTTGAGGCTAAGGAACATTTTGGCAACACCTGTATGTACATGGCAGTAAATCCCACGCAGCTGTTAGCCTCATTCAGCATGCAAAAAACTTTACCACTAATGCCAGAAATACTCATGTTATCAAATCAGGTGGAAATGTCTTACTGACTGAATAATTACAACCAGCGAGGCAGCCCGTCTGACATATTTGAGGAGGACATTTTTGGCGGTCAAACTGTGGTGATTTCACATCATGCTCAAGAGCCTGAGAGTGGTTGACTGTCTGACAACCACTTGGCAAACCTACACTGGTTTGAACTGTACATCCCAAAAATAAATCTTACATAATGCAAGAGGATGGAGGATGTGACCCTGTCTTCCCCTCCAGCAGGCCCTGTGCTGGCCCATCTGGCAGATAATGTGCAACGACAGTGCCACTCAGACTCACTAAGATCCATTGTGGTTTCCCTGGATGCAAAGTTTTGATTTCTGGTCTGCACAGTATGTGATGTTAGATACTGTAGACTTTTTAAAGCTAGTCTAGATCTATCATTTTTTAGAAATTAATGCTGCTGTGTGCCCTTTTTTCTTTTTGCAATTGTGTCAAAGTCATTTGCGCAGTTGGAATATTTGTGGATGTGTGAACCTCATTAGTGAGTTAGTGCTGTAAGCCTCTATGTTGGCAATGTTCAGACAACAGGCAAACACAATTAATTTTTCAAAATCTGAACTTAAAGCCTCAGAAAACTTCATTTATCTATAACATTAAATATGCATTAAAAAGTAAGCATCAATCAAAGTACAAGCTCTCATAGAAAAAAAGATTCTTGGTTATTATTTATTAAGAGTTTATGGGAACATCATATCTGTCTGGTAAATATATGCGGTTACAGCCAGCAGATGGCGCTGGTCATAGGTAATAAATCTGCCTACCTGCACCTTTAAAACTCACTAACTAACAAGTTATATCTTATTTGCTTAATATGTACAAAAAACCGAAGGGTAAAAATGACAAGTTGTTGTTTTGTGACTCTCTCGTGGACTAAGTCACTTCCTGGAGTCTTTTTATCACAATGAAGTTGCCAGGCAACCAGTGGAGACTGAACTGACAGTGCTGGAAATATAAGCAGACAGCCCAACCCAACTGTCACCCAAATTTTATTCAAATATTGTTAATTTCTGATTGGTACACAGTGACATGGCGTTTTTGTGACTGAGCCCCACCCTCCAAACCAGTGAGAAGAGGCAGAAACAAAAAATACTGAAGCCTCTCGTGTGAAGTAACCAAAACTGTTACTAACCACAAAATGTTGTGTTCTTTGTAGGATTCCATTGCATTGAGAAAGAAGCTGATTGAGAAAGTATTGTTTTCAGGGCCTTTAAAGGCATGCATGTATTTTGATGGTAGAATCATTTTCTGTAACAATGACACGCTGCAACAAGTTAGAAAGACAATAGAAATATGTTTTATGGAATTCATCCTTACATTTCCTGCAACATTGTCCACTCACAGTGCAGATAATGCATTCATTACCAGACTAGCTTTTCTCTTCACTGCTGTTCCCATCATTCTAGTAATTAAAAAAATGACAAGAACACCTGAAATACAATTTCCGAATGTGTTTAAAATGTGATTTCATGTGCTCTGCATTGTTGGCTGTTTGTCTGAACATAGCCTGTGAACAGTGTGGTGTCCTGCAGGGCTGTGTGTAATGTTGTTTCTGTTTTCCTTCCCTCCCCCTTCCTGCTCCAGGCTGTAACGGAGGCAACGATGGGACTGTGTTTTTGCGTGAAGCTCGTCCTCAGCTCTGCTCACATCTGCTCCACCGCCCGCCTGCCCTACCACCCACCCACCCTCTCTTGCCCCACCTTGCCTCCACAGCCCCCACCTTTCCTGCTCCTCCTTCTCGCTCCAGCTCTGACACATACATGTTTCCCCTAATGCCTGATTGGACCCTTTAGCGGTCAGTATTGGCCCACTTTGCCAGAGTGGGTGACAAACACGCCGCAGACTTTCAAACAGAGAGGCCTTTCTCCGCTCTATGCCTGAAGCCCTTCCCCAAAACGACACCCTTGTCTTTCTGTTGAGGAACTTCAACATGCATACAACACCATTCATGCCATGCTGCAACTCATCTTAAGCTGCAAATATGTTTTTGAATACCATGATTGTGCAACATATCATTCTCAGCTTTTTTAGGGAGCCCCTGAGAGACATTTTTACGACAGCTACAAAACTGTTAATACAACATCTGGAGTATGAAAATATGCAAAGGAGTCATTTTGAGACATTTTGAAGTTACCATGGTCAGTAATTTTGGTCACCATCTTTTGAAGACCTAATATCTCCACAATGTCATGTTATAATGATTTAAACAAAACATGTCATGTTTTGTTACAATGCATTTGTAGGGGAAACTTTCTTTGGACCATGAGAGTAACATTTCATCTTATAGTTTATCCGAAAACTTAAAAGTCACCGTATGTGGATAATCAGAGAACAGCGAAGCATGGTCACTGTGCTTCAAAATGTGTATTTCTGTAATACCAACTTTACAAAGTAATGCTTTGCTTATACGTTATATTCCCCTGCACCACTGCAATTTGTATTTTCTTACTTTCTTTTATTTTTACTGTGCCTGTAACCTCACACATATCTTCTAGAAATTGTGTGTGGGGCAGGAGTTGTTCAGTGAAATCACCTGGCCAGAGTAATTTTTTATTTAAGTCCCAACCAGTCGACTCTATGTCAGCATTGGCCTTGCAAGGTTCAGGGCTGATTTTAAATAGTAGATGGCATGTTGAGCCATTTTCAACCCATGAAATGCCAATTTTTATAAATGTGGTAAGAAATGTCAATATTAACACCAGCATTAATGTGTTTCATCACAGTACAGTCATATAATTTAGTTTACAGCTCAAAAAACACGTTTAAGTGTGCAGTATCTCCTTACCATTTTTATGTTTATGTTTAGGTGCTCACAGAACTTGGTTAAGGTTAGGCAAAGCTTGTGGTCTTTTTTGAATATTGAAAAAATTCAAAAGTGACTCAAAACACACCAAAAGCAAAATCTTTCCTTAACCTCAACTGAAGTACTGCTGCCTAAATTTAACCACTCAAGATGCCACCCTGACCCACCTACTTACGACCTCTGTGCTTTACAAAAATGAAGCGCTTCATTCACTCAAAAACATTGCCCGTGTACACAATCCAGGCAAGACAGCAATTACGTTTCATACCACAGCATAATTGCCAAAATAAGTTAGTAATACATCATTTCTAGGAGGCAGGGCTGACATGACACAACACTTTGAATGTCATACACAGCTACCCAGCACGTCTTCTACTTGTGGCTACTAAGCAGCTGCATCTGCGCAGTTGAAAGGTTAAGTGCCTTGTTCAAGGGCACCTCAGCAGCAGATGAGTTATTGAGGAAAAAGTGATTCTTGATTTTTTTGTCACCCAGATTTTTCCCAGTCGGTACTGGATTCGACTCAATATTTTTTCTGAATGCACACATACAGAGTATGTCCCAAAAAAAGCCAAAACCTTTCAGTGTTATCTGCACACACTGAAGGTTATTTTGTCGGGTGCTGTGTTTTGTTTTTTTTCTTTCAGAAATAAATTGTTAGACTGAAACAAAGCTGTTTATGTCACATCCACTTCAAACTCTGAACTAAGCTTCTCAACTTTACTGGACAAGCTTGAGCAAGTCATCACTTATGAGAAAAGATGGAGGGGTATCAAATGCTGGTGGAGGGAATCAAACCTTCCTATGAGAATATCTCAGTTTAATTGATTCTATTACATGGTCTACTACCTTAAACATCGGCACACCCATTTGTCTGAACTGACAAATTAATCTCTTCCCAGTGAGTGAAGAAGAATGAAATGACTTCCAAAAACCCTGTACCCTCCACACGAATGTTAAAATATCTCCATTGATCTTCTCATCCAGTGGAATGAATGTGAGTTTTCTTTTTCCTCAGAGAAATCTGCCTCTAAAATATTAAATCAACAAATTATTATTAGTCACAGTGTGCATCCTGTAAAGCAAATTACACAGGCACTAAAATACAGACAATTGGACGGAATATTTCTATGTGTGTTTGTGAGGGATAGTGTGCTAATAGATTATTCAAACTCTCCCCCCACACGTGTAGATGTCTAATGACCTCAAGGCTATGCAATTAAAATAAAAAAAACATACAATTAAATATTTTAAACAGGTAAATATTTTACTTAAGTGGAGATTTAATAGACTTAACTTCTTGTTCTTGAGAGTTTTGAGTATGCATTTAACATTTTTTTTAGTGGTAATCAAATATAAATCCAAGCCTTTTATGTCTTTCAATACACCTGCAACTTTGACATAAACTTAAGGCATCGATTTGTTTATACACACCTTCCAATAAGGTCTGATTCTGATAGTCTAGTTTTAAATATTAAACCTCCCTCTACAGTCTTTGGTCAGAGCAGTTGAAGTTTCACTCCTGTAAAATTGACAACGGGCAGCCGGGAACACACTTATTTGGGATTCAGGATTGGTCTGTACTACATGTGGTGTAGTGCATCTTCGCTGTTCCCTCTGTAGAGAATTCCATGTAAAAATGCCAATATTTGGACAGAACAAATCAGAAAAGCTCTGGTTTGTCTTTGCCCTGCATCTATTTGTTAGAGCAGCCACTCTTACATGCAAACAATAATGCAACTATTACCAATAATGAGAAAAGCAAGAGTCTGACAAAGCCATTGACATAGTTTGATCCTGTGACAACTGCCTCCAGTTAATAATACCATTTTTGTGATTGATGTAATTATTTTTTTTTCCATTCCAAAAGGATTGTGAAAGGGCTTTTTTGTCTTAATTTTCACCCTGTCCTGCCACTATTCAATTTGAAATTAATTACATTACATGAATTATTATGATTTTCTACAACAAATTCTAAATTTCTCATTTAAAGTGAACAATACTCGATAATTCTTTTTAGCATGCCTCATTTTGAAAAAGCTCCAGGCCGAGCACACCATATAAACATGGCAGATGTTAGCGTTGTGTTCTCTGTATGCAGCTTCACAGTCTCCTGCTACATACTGCCTTGGTTTTATACCTGCAGCCTTACTACTTGGAATAACTATTATTATGCTTCACATGTGTTGCTGGCATTAAAGGATAAGGATAATCCGTCTCTCAATACTCTCTGATTTCTGTAGCCTGTCTGTGGCACTCGGCCCCAAGCCCATAGGTTCCTACTGAAGACATAAATCTTTAAAAACAGGTAACAACCAACATTGTTTTACCAACAGTAATTGTGCATTTGCACTTGTCAGTAGGATAAATTCATTATTTTTGTTTTGGTGTTTTCATGGGATTTTGATTTCATAATGTCATGTTAGAGAATATCGTATTTCAGGCCCTCTTCACATATTTGTCCATTCACATTGGAGTGCATGTAAAAGTGTCAACTATGTTTGTGGTAGGAAGGAAAGGAAAGGAAATAAGTCATTTGTCCATAATTCTTAATAATTTCTATTACATCACAAATAGAAATTGAACACTTGTTAAAAGTTTGAAAGTCCTTTCCTAACTCGCTCCTGCTTGTTTAAGACAATGAAGCTCTGCATCCTGTATGAGTGCACTGTACGTAGTGTGGGCAAACCCTGTTAGACCTATTTCTCTGCAATTCCTCTTAACCTTCCTACATGCACTTGGCTAATAGGGCCCTGTTGAGATCAAACACAGTGGCAGGACATAAAAAAAAACAACTAAAAAAATACATAATTCACAGAAGAAGAAAGGCAGCTGTAGACCGCAAAATGAGCTGTTCACAGCTCCCCTGCTCCCCTAATTCCCTCTAGCTCAACAAAAATTGACACACGTATCGTGCTGCACAGTCATCTGTAGGAAACCAGCTTTCAATGACAAATGAAGATGAGTCCATGCAGATGAGTGGATGCAAAGATGTTCATTTTCCTGCATAAAATTGTTCACGGTTCATTGTTAACAGCGACAATGGCAAACATGACAGGCCGCAGGAATTATGAGCTTCATGCTTATATGAGTTTTCCCAAAGCCTGTGATTTTATAGAAAACCTTGTCTCATATCTCACTGACTTCCATTCCGTAAAACAAGTACATTATAAAAACAACAAAATGTGTTAAAAGACACAGTTTAAAGATCCTGCATTTGTATCAGCTTTAGAATTTGGTTAAAAATAAGTAAGAATAACCAAACTAATTTTCCAAAATACTGAACTGTTCCCATAAAGCCAGATATTCACCAAGGACAGAGAAGTCTAAGAAACCCGTGAAATTGTTCTCAATTTGACTGTTATACAAAGAAGTGCACGAAAAGGGCTTCTCACAATACTTCTGTCATTAGCCTATTTATTTCTTCCAAGTTTTGCTTGGAAAGGGTTAAAAGGTGAATCTTAATGCTGTCATCAAATCAAAGTCATGAAAACTTGAGAATGTACAGGATGATGTCAAATACAAGCAGCTTTTCCAAAAGGGAAGAGTGGATCCAATATGAACAGATTAGCCTATACAGTATATCCTCCTTTCTGAAGACAACCACTCACAACTGGTCTATATTTCGATTCATGGTCATATTGCTGATTCAAATGTGCTCTGAATCTGCTGTCATCCTTTGAATGGATACTGTGTCCTGTATCTGAGAAGTATTTTTGTCCAGGGCTCATCTCTCTGTAAACCACGTCAGTTTTTTCTCCTCCTTTGTTGTCATTTTGTACCTAAAATGCTTTGCTGCAAGACAGTCATAATGCAACACCATGATACTTCTTCCCCTCCAGGTTCCCGAAATTGTTTTTGAGAAATTCTCAACCCCATTATCATCATCAAAATCACACCTTCATGACCATCAGCATCGTCATCCTCATGAATATCAACAACACATAATGCTGTCCTTATTCGAAAGAGCATATCTATCATTCAAGCTTGTAATGGATCTTCATTTGTATAATTTGTACAGTAAAGTTTATAAAAGTTTTCTACCCTTCCAGAAATTATTTAGTTTCTGCTGTTCAACTGAATGTCAATGAATTACAATTTGCAGGCCTTGTTATAAAGTTTGTGTTTTTTTGTGCAACATTTGGGTTTGTTCTACTGTCCAGAAGAGAAGAAAAATTGTCAATAAAAACTTTATGTGATAATTCCATGTTGTTTGTGTGGAGGTTGTGTCCATTTTCTTTGTATACTCCAAATGATCTGACTCAGACAATGAATCGAGAAAGCTCACAGAAAACATTCTGCCTTTTATCAGAATACCTGATCTTCACCTAATGCACTGCACTGAAGTCAACTCCTTTGTGTGTTACGACACCGTTTGTCTCTGTTCTGTTAGATTGATGTTTTTTTTAAAAGCAAACAGTCTGACTCATAATTTGCCCCAAGACATCATTAATGTTGCTATTAATGCCGCTTATGTTGCCTTGACATTAAATTTAGAAAGCTAATTTATTATTCTCTTGATATTGACCAAGGAAGGCCAATTGAACTAATTTGATGCTTTTCTATTACAGGCCTAGCTCATGGCAGTAATTTGAAGGATAGCACACAGGGCATTCTGCAAGCTCAGTCATTAATATGTGTGCTTGTTAAGCATGTTATTCATCAGTTAAACTTTTACAATAACACATTTTCAAAATGCTAAATATCAGTGATGGGAAATAATGACGTTCCATCTATTATCTATACTCACTTATCCAGTACAGGTTGCCAGGCAATTACATGCCTGACATGTAAATGGTAAATGGCTACATTTATATAGCTTTAACCTTTACAAGGTTTTTGCCAGTCATTTACCCACTCATGCACATAATCATGCGATAATGTTAACAATTATTGCGTTTGAGCCATCAAACCTGTGATCAGGGGACGAGCCGCTCTTCTTCACAAATATACAGACAAGACAACCATTCACGTCTCGAGTAAACCTACTGCAACCCAGCCGTGAGCGCAAACACACGCAGGCTCGGACACAGAAAAGACCTCAGCCGTACCGCCATACTGAAACCATGACTTTGTTGCTGTGAGATGACAAATGTCACCACGTCATCATTTTATCCTATTACACATTTGTGTAATTCTGACTTATGGCCAAAAACATGTTTTGTGAGGTCCCAGTGACCTTTGACCTTTGACCACCAAATTCTAAATACCATATTCTGCCAGGAACACTTACCGTCAGTATCTGCAACTACATCTGATAGCACTGTTCCTCGCATGTTATCTAGAATTAGAGATGGTAATGTCGGTCTTTTGATCCCCTGACTTTTTTATTTTTATTTTGTGAAATATTTTAACATCTACTGGATGGACAAGCAACATTTTGCACAGACATTGTTGGTTCCACGAGGATGAATCCTACTGACTTTGGTGATCCCCTGACTTTCCCTCTAGCGTCACCATGAAGTTGACGTTTGTGGTTTTGAGTGAAATGCCTTGACAGTTATTGGATGGATTGCCGTGACATTTGGTACAGGCATTCATGTCCCCCTCAGCATGGACTGTAAAACCTTTGGTGATCCCCAGACACACAAGATGGCGGCTCACTGTGGAGTGCAGATACTCCAACACAAACAAAATGAAAAGAGGCTGAAGACAAAAAAACAAAATGACACCAAAGAAAGCCAGTAATGCAGTCAAGGAAGAGTTGGAAGAGATCTGAAAATCTCTGAACTTCATGTTGGATGAACTGACCAAATTGGCTAAACAACAAGCTATGCTGCTTGATATGATGAATGAAGTCAAACAACTAAAGACCCTTGTTACAGAGAAAGATAAGACAATTGGTGGCCTAGAGCGAAGAATTGATAACCTGGAACAATACATAAGAATTGAAGACTTAATTATAAGCGGACTGGATACCAAACACCAAATTTATGCCAGGACTAAGGCCAGAGATAAAGACGAGAAGGACGCCCCTACAGGGGAACTACAAACGCTAGAATGGCAAGTCATATAGTCCTTTGAAAGTAAGAACATGAGCATTTAAAACAACTTGGCTTGCCTGCCCTTCCCCGAAAGGATTATTATTAGAAAAGATAAATTAGCTGGTGTATTTGACAAATTGAATGACAAAAAGGTGCAAATTGCATGTGGTGATTTTAATATTGATTTGCTTGTTACTTAAACAGTGAAGTGATACTGATTTGTTTGTACTTCCCTTACATAATTGTTAAAAGGTAAGAAACTGCACTTATAGCATTTTTTTTCAACTTATCTCTTAATGTTGTGAGTGATAGGTAATGACGGTTAATGTAACACATTTTTAACGATGAAGATTCCTGCTCAACCATCTTTTTAGGAGGAAATCCAGGGAGTATGTGCTTGACAATTTACAGGATTATCAAGAGATGTGAAAAAAGTGGTGTGCAACTTTACCTTTTCGAAAATATATGTAAATGGGAATTAACATTGGCTATATGGAGAGATATATTCGACCACAGAATTCAGAAGAGACATAATTTTGCTTCTAGTGCTGAGACCAAAAACATAACCACCTCAGCAGAGAAAAATATGGTAATCTTCACATATTTTCTTTTCAATTAGCCTTTTACCCCTGTCTTCAGTGTTTAAACAACCTTTCAGTAACTATTTAATAATCCCCAGAGTTCTGGTGCAGATCTCGAGAATAAAAACTCTGCAGGTTTCCGCTGGATAACAGCTCATGTGATGTGATGTGCATGCACATTTCACCTCGGTCAGAAACTGGCGCCTGCAGAGGCTCGTAGCCATCACACTTATGAAAATGGCACAAACTGTGTCAGCTGGAGATGTGTTTTGGCTCATGAACCTCCCTGTTGGATACAATCAGTGTAATTTCAGACCTCGGAGTGGGAATGCAAATCAGTGGACATAAAAGAAAAAACTGAAACTACCTCAATGCCTTTGTTGACTCCCAACTTAATATTACTGTAAGTAAACATCCATTTGTCCTCGGACCACCAACAACTGACAGTTCAGTTTGCTTTTATGTGGAGACAAGCGCAGGTGGGTATATTGTTTCTGTAATAAGAACCTTTCATCTGATTTTAACTTAATAATGTAAAGGAAGCATAAAGTACTATGTAAAAGAGTGTAAGTGCACTTACAGAAACGAAACACTTTGGTTACTCTGGTGGCATATGGGCTTGAGGCACCGACCATGGGGGCTTTCCATTTGGCTGAAGTGGCTCCTCGCTTCCCTCACTCTTGTCTCTTCCTCACCAGGATGAGACAGCTATTAATTTCACCAAATGGAACATCCTTGCTCCATCCACCAGCATTTTGAGGAGTCTGCAATTACTCGGGAAGCACAGCACATAATTCAATAGCGGTTTAAAGAAATACACCTGGCACCTGTCGACTTCTACTGTAGTACTGATTATAGATAGCTGTGTCAGGCCATCACAGTGTGTGACTGACTGAAATAAAACTAATTAAAAAAATGTTTTACTGAAAGAGAAGAATAGACTTTGGGGGAGTCATAAAAACAACTATGCATGCTCTAAATAAAATCTATAGCCTCATACGTATGTGAAAGACCACAAGTAAGCTACAGTAAGTGGTCCCTTCCAGGCTCCGGATGATATTTTATAACTAATAATAATAACCGTGACTGTGCAAGGACTGTGTAGCCGTAAAGTTTTCTCTGAATGAGCCAAGATTCACTTGGAAACGGAAAATATATGAAAAGAAGAAATGGTAGACCGAGTGTTTTATGATTCATTCATGATTCAGATTCTCACACGTCATATTTCTATTTCATGAATAAATATGAATAACAATATAGGATACACCTGTGGTTACATTTGAGGGATTGGAACATGCTTGATGATGGCAGACCTTGATCAAATTCTGGTTCACTGCCTGGAGGACGGAAGAGTGAGGACGGGAAGAAGCATTTAACATTAGCAGAATGCAAAGCAATCCATAAACCACAACATCCTTGGTTCGAATCTGTCCGGGGACTCGTTACAAGTCATACCCCATCCAAATAATTACCAAATAATAATAATTAAAAAAGAAAAGAATTAAATATTTATAATATAATTAAATCAATGGAATATAAATTCCTGTGTGCAGTAGGCTACTTTGATGAAAACTGAAACTGCATGCATCCCCGTCATTTTTAGGCTTTAAACTCAAAGTAAGTACACATTACTCAGCTTCTAATTTCAAAAGTAATAATGTTCCTTTACTTGTAAGCATCTAGCCGGGGGAGGATATTTTTCACAAGTATGTACAGTATGTTCTCTGTTTGTAAAGTAGTGCCATTTAGTTTTGTATTTACTAACTTTTTGAACATCAAAGCTGGGGTTATCTCCTCTTTTTAGCTCTGCAAGTTCCTGCGGGTTGGATGCAGCGGTTGCGCAGAGTAGAGCAGTAGCAGAAGTCAGACCACAACATCAACATAAACATATAATACACTGACCCGACTTCAATAACTTCATGAGCCACACAATGCAGCAACATCAAGCATGTCCAAGTTGTGTTCAGCACTAGTGTCCTCTGGAAATGCTTCCATTGTCATTTTCTGAACTTGCAGCGCTTTTCTGTATTTGCAACATGTTTTCTAAAAGCAGTCTGTTGTGAAATTTTTGTGAAAGTTTTCTGAAGTTGCAGTGCATTGATATCTCAGGGCCACCGTAGAAACCAGCAGCTCCCCATCCTGTCCCTGCTTACTGCTGGTTTTCTGTCCTACCGCTTACATAATTACAATTAATTACAGTTAATTTGAGTTAATTGCATTTATTCCGTTTCACCTTGCATTCACCTTGCGTACATCACACCCTGATGAAATGGTTCAAGTGAAAACCTGCAGGATCAGGGTGGATAACCACTTCTTTGAAAACTGATAATAAAACAAATACAATATTGTTTTCTCCAATAATGACTTACAGCATTACAAACACTTGTTGTGCAGTTTTACAGGTTTAGTGTGTAGAAGAAATACATTCAAACAATGTTTGAGCAATATGTTAGATATTAAAGTAATATATTGCTTCAGATTATAAATAAGTTGGTGTCTTAGTCATACCTGTCATTAGCAAATAACAGATGATGAAATATGGTACACAGAGATGGATTTAACACTGACTTTAATACAGCACGAGCTGTTGATACACAGAGTCAAATCTACTTTAAACTTGCTGCAACATATTTGAATGCAAAATGCGAAGAAGACAATGTGCTCCATGACATTGCACAGCTTACTGAGCCTCAGGTGAACTCCTACAGCAATTATTTTGTTGAGGGCTTCTGAATTATGTGAGACGAAGCAGTGAAGAGCCTCACAGCTAATGACAGGTTTGACCTTTTGGGGCGAGGAAGAGACCAGAGTCTTCATTCTTCCTGGCAGCATTTTTGAAAGACGTCAGGAGCAGATGGGAACATGCTAAAATACACAGGCGCACATAAAAAGCCTGTCTTTAACTTTAATTGTCTACATTAAGATAGAAAGATGAGGCTATTGCAGTGAGCTTTGTTTTTGGTGCGAGTTGTTAGTGGGTTGAAAATGGACGTGGCCCTGCACAAGCCATCAAGAAGTCGCATTCGAAATATGATGATAATGTGAAGCATTCACTGGATAATGGCATTAGCCAGTTCCCATCGTCGTAATAATTTGCATTGTCGTTGTTTTCCCGCAGAGATTCATATTTATAGATGTTTGCAGGAGCCATTATGTTGGTTTGCTACGAGAGCATCAATTGTTTAAGATCATTGCAACACAAAACCGAATTCATACCCATGTTTGTTTGGTGGAAGTTTTTGCAAAACTAATTTAAAGTTCCACAGATCAATAGCACCAGTGGGCTCATCCTCCGACTTATAGATTATGAATTTGAAATTGTTTGCCACTCCCATGGAACCCATTATTGTGCTTCATTGGAATTCGGGAAAGTAATTTCAACACCTAATGCAGTCAAGTTCTAAACCTCTAATAGGTCAAAGCAGCCTCATGTGGACTATAATGTGTCTGGCCATATTGTGCTCATGGTCATAGTCTCAGAAGGGTGATTGAAAAGACGCTTTAAAACCAGGCGAGCACCTCGAGCTCACCAGTCATCAGAGACCACAGTAAAAGACGGTCACATTTTCATCATGTCCAGCCATTTCAAATGGAAGTGGATTTCACAGTCTTTGCTCAGACTATTACGTTTGAATTTGTAAAGAAACACTTTGAAGGGCTCCAGTGACAAATTAGTTTTACAAAGGTTACTTTAATGCAACAAGTTTCAAGAATGGGAGACACTTAGGTATCCTGGACAATAATGAGTGTTGCGTTGCAACTCAAAAGTCCTATCACAAAAGTTGTCAAGGAGTTCTGCTTTGACCTCCTCACAAAAGGGAACACAGGCGGAGTCGCAGATATACAGATGGAAGGAATGCACTGTGTTGGTCTCCTCAAGTGCAGATTTTTGCAAAAAAAAAAAGTTTCCAAAAAATAAATCCCATATACAAAAACAGTTCTGTAAATACTTGAAGGAGGCCCTTTAAAAACCTGAAGCCCCCTCAGGCTAATGAACACAAACATACTGAAATAAATGCAATTCTATCACCATCAGAGAATTAAATTAATCCCAAATGAACAGAAATCATACACAGAAAAATACATATTTCTAAAGCTATAAAACATAGTTTTGCACAGAAATATATCACTGCCAAACACATGACCATTACGTCATCTGAATGCAACCTGGTGGGAAGAGCATTTAACAGCTGATTGGACGTCGCTGCTGTTTGGATCCAGGAAGTCCGCGAACGCACCGAAGGTGAGTGAGACGACAGGTAAGCACACAGAGAGAAATCAGAGTAAGGCAGAACTACCGAGTGTGACCCCGGATAATCTGCTACACTGTCAAACAACAGGGATTATTTGATTATATGCTCTGTGTATCAACGGAGCGGGATGCGTGTGCGTGTGTGTGTGTATGAATATGTGTGCGTGTGTGTGCGTGTGTATGAATATGTGTGTGTGTGTGCGGAGCATGGACATTTCATGCATCCAACACTCATCGTAGCTGGAAAAACGGGATGCAAATTTCGGCAGCTCTGAAGTCTGTTCTGCTGAGTAATGATCCCCTTATAAAGTTTATTTTCACTTCAGTGTTGCCAGCTCATATTTTGGGCTGTTTTGGCTTGACGGTGTGAATTTCATGCAACACTCAACTGTTCTGAGAGAGGGTGCAGGCAATAAGATTCACCTGTCTGATAATGGATCCAAGCTGGGACTTTACTTCCAGAGATCTATGAGTCAGGTGGGTTTTTTTCTTCAGCGCATGTTTTGGGCCACAGTGTGCATTTCATACCTTTTCTAATAATGACCTCAGCTGGAAGAATAGGGGATGCATTGCTACTCCTACTCCGTAACACTCAGCGAGGACACTTAAAATCAATTGACTTGACAGAATGAATTTGACA
Organism: Lateolabrax maculatus; assembly: GCA_031216445.1. Lineage (NCBI taxonomy): Eukaryota > Metazoa > Chordata > Actinopteri > Acropomatiformes > Lateolabracidae > Lateolabrax > Lateolabrax maculatus. The sequence continues at coordinate 5,248,464 of CM062217.1, forward strand.
ACCGGCATTTATTTTTCGACATTTAAACATTTTAGTGTACCCGTCTGAAAAGCTCTGCTCAAAAACCCATCGATAAAGAACTCCAAAGAGTTCCTCCTCAGAAATATTGAGAGACTAAGCAAGGAACCATCTTAAGTTTCAGACCATTTGTATTGAGGAAATGCCACTTCAGCTGAGTTTAATAAAATACATACGCACAAAAAAAAAACTAGGACCCGCTCATAAATAAAGAGCTCTATATAGCTACTACTTTCAAGTTTGGCATTTTAGGAAATTGGGATTTTCAGTTTCTTGTCAATTGTTAGATAAGGGAATTGATACCACTCTCATATATGTCTGTTTAATAAGAATCTATGTGGTTATCTTAGTTTAGCATAGAGATTGGAAACAGATATGCAGTAAGAGGACCTCCGTATTAACAAATATGGAAGGAGCCATATGTGTGTCAGGGGTAGGCCTTTTATACTGGAGACATTTTGACATGTCAAAGTAGAAAAAGCACAGGTGTAACATGTCTGCTGTGAAAAGGGCTAATAAGTGTGTCAGGGGTGATTAATCTGTTCATTACTAATGAATCACTCCTGTGCCAGGAGATTGTGAAATATGTCACTGCTCAATATGAAGTTTGAAAGAAAGTTAGTGAAAAAGAAATGAATCACCAAATTTCAAGCAAGTGTGGTGCCATGCTTTACGTATTCAACTCCGTAGTTTGGGGGATTTCCTCCTATGATAGCACCATAAACTGTGTTGGTTTTGATTAAAAGTAAAACTAAAAGTACGCACCACGATCTAAATCCGAGAGAAATCTCTAACAGAAGTTTTGGGAATTCAACAGGATCTAGATTAAAGCTGTTTAACGTGAAATGACTGTACAATACAGAAAGTTTCACATTCATGAAATTGTGCAACAGATTTAGACTCATACTGCATATAATAAAATATTCAAAAATGTCAAGAGGAGAACAGTAAAATATGATATGGTTTGGATAAAAGACTTCCCACATCTAAAACACTGCAAGCGCTTTCATACCACCCACAAGCATTTTGGGGCTGAATCCACACAGGCTACCGTTATCATCCCAAACAGTCTGTTGTGAAGCTGAGAAACAAGAAACAAAGTGGAGCTCATCTGTGTTGATAATGATTTTGCCCAATGACCTTGACAAAGTGCAAACAGCACATTTCCATGTGCAGCGTTGCCCTTGGCTCTTTTCAATCCTCTGTCTTCGGCTGTGCAGCGTTGACCCTTTTAGCTGTGCTCAATTTGTTGGTTACAAGACGATCTCAATGCCAACAAAGAGTGGGTGTTTTTCTTTTCAAGTTTGAGATTTTGCATGAAATGCCCTGGCTGTGTTCCTGCCTCGCACTGGCCCACTGGTCTTTACAGATTTTCAGTTTCACCCAGGAGCTACGGGGAATCAACACTGATGTTATGTTTCGGATCACATCAAAAGGAACCAGTTCTCCACATCATAGCCGGTGGGAGACTGCTGGCCTCATCTTGCATATATTCAGACCTTCTCATTTTATCACCATTTTGCCTGCACTGCCCACTTCATTTTGAATTCTCCAGCACTGCTACATGGGCAGTAAAGCCGACAACGTCTGAGCCCCGAACCCTCATGCTGGGGAGAAAATGTATTACAAGTCTTCTGTTTATACCGCTCATCAACTTGTGTTTCATGGTTGAATTTAAAACAACGTAAAACGTGGACATGCAGACACAAAATTAACAAAATAAAACTGTAAGCAGCATATAAAACAAAGTATTATGCAAAATTGAAGCACGGCCTGTATATAAAATTGTTTTTATTTGGCTCTAAATTGAAAATGTCTTGAATGTTAACTTTTGCTCTACATTACTTTGAAAACAGCATTAAAGTCTTAAATTGTTAAAAAAAAATCTAATCCTCCATGCTATATTTTTCTATATTATTTCATAAACCCACATCCTTAATTTCAGAATGGACTTTTTCATTCAAATTTTTAGTGAGGTAATCCCCTTTTACACTATTTGTTACACTCTTTACGTTGTCCCTGGCCACACCCTGTAGTATGTTTCAGGGGAAGCAGCTCGAGGCTAGATCCTGGGATTGGTTAAAAAGCAGATATACATTAATGAGGCCATCTGTCCTTTCAGTCTCTTCGGTTTGTAATGCAATTTATCATTGATAAGCATACCGAACTAAAGTATAGAGAGAGAGGTATATTTGCCTCGAGCAATAAATCTGGCAAGTCTGGAAAAAATTGAATAAACTTAGGATTTCTCTTGCATTTACAAGCCGAGGGGTAGTCGTATATCTCAAAATGACAGATGCAAAACTGTCTTTAGTGGCAGACACTTCCTGTTTAAATCTAAAGCCTTCAAGTTGTCTTCATCGAAAGTTCTCTTAGTTCTTTTGGCAGTGCTTCCCAAAAAAGGGACATGAAACTAAGTTAAACAAAAAAATGGTAAAAATGCGGAAAATTATAAAAAACAAACCTGTCGTAGGGTGCTTGTCTGCTCCTCCAGTAGCTTTTGCACCACCTCAGCATCAGCCAGGGCGTCCTGCTCGTGCTCTGCATGGACAATTGAGACGTTCTCAAACATGGCCTGGCTGCAGTGTGGAGATTCTTTCTTCCTGTCCACAAAGTTCATCATCAAGCACTGTGTGTGTGATAAACAGACACGAAGTGCAACAAAAACAGGTTACCCACAAGGCTACATTCCTCAAAGGGGGAAGCTCAGCCAGTAACAATGGCAAGAAGCACAAGAAGAATGAAAACCTACAGGAAAAGGCGGAAAATAAATCAAAGATGAAAAGGAACAGGCATGATGAGCACATCCGGACCAAAGTGGTGGACCAGCCAACTGACAATACACTAAAACACTAATTAGTAATTGTGTACATCACAAGATACTGTATATTTATTCCCTCCAGGGTTAGCCCAAACTAATCAGGAAACAGTACAAAATACTACCTTTTCAACAATAATCCAAATACATAAATAATAAAATGAAAATTTGCAAACCAACAAAATGAAAAAATACTTTAAAAGCATGGAAACAATTATATAACCGTTTCCATTACTGTGTATTAGTTCAGGAGGTGCAAAAATCTATGTAATCAGTAATATTTCAATCAGGCCTATATGCAATCACTTCACACAAGTATTTGTGTATTGTTCTGGTTTTTAATCATACAGCATCCCCTATTCACACAATTTACACTACAAAGTGATTACAATCAAACTGCAAATATTGGCTGTAAACACAGTTATTTTAATTTATGACACATTCATTGAACAGCAGGTTGTTAAAATGCTGTTAAATAGACTCAATGGATCCACCAAGAAGCAGAAAGATGATGATGGAAATATATTTGATCAAAAGTTGCCATAGAAACAAAAGACAGAGCACTTATCATAAACGTGAATAATAAGATGTCTTAAATGTTGGTAAGGTATGATGGCAAAGCACTACAGTGGCAAGACAAGACATATCTTTACCTATAGCATGTCATGAAGTGTCATCATACTACATGTTCACTATACGCACAGATATGCCTGCACTGAAGCTGTGATAATGCTAGTAATTACTCTAAATGTATGGTAAATCCAGTCAAATTCTCCACACAGGGAATGAATGCGCCACTGTATAATTTTCTAAATCTAGTGAAGGACTGGCTGTTGGTTCAACAGGCTGATAGAACGGAGAAAATCACATGGATCTAAAAAATGTGAATTATGGTCGTTCTGGATGACGTGTTGAGGAAATCACTGGTTCACGTGTTCATGCAGGCATGAAAATATAGTCATGCAAACAAAACGTCTCCTATAGCTACACACACAGGTCCACACAATACAACTGCGGCACAAACGGGAAGAGGGGAAGATGTATAAAAAGAAACAGGGAGTCTTAACTCTGGGCAGTGTGCGATGTAACGGGGCTAAGCAGGGGCTTTGCACAGTGATCCACATGGTGTGTGGCTTTATGAGAGGGCAGATGGTACCACTCAAGCAGGAAGTGATTGACATAATGACATGGCCGACCACGGAATGTGGGTGTATGTGTGTACTGAATGAGCGTATGCGTGCCTGTGTGTCTAAAGATACATCCTTAAAGTGGATTCAAAGAAATCTCTCTTTTTTTTCCCCCCATTAAACCTTGTTATTCTTGTGTGTGACATCCAGGAATTGCACTCTGTTTTGACTGCATGTCCACACATCAAGTGATAGCTGACGCACGGCAAAGGCCAGTCTCATCTCACCGCATGAATAACCACACTCACTTTGAACTTTACCACATTATATCTCAACGTACGGCGAAATAACTCGAGGCACTTCAATTCAGTTGTGCTAGGGGGCTCCATATCTTACTACCTAAATGTCTGTGCGTCATCTGCAAGATAACAACACACAAGGTGGAGGGCACAACTTTCAGCCTGTTTTGATAAATAGAGGTAATTATTTTACCTCTATACCGCTTAAGAACTGCTGGAGAAAAAAAGGCTCACTCAGCGGTCACATGCAGAGAACCAGCGCTGTAATGTCTGGAGCGACATCATTTGTCATCACTTGGGTACCAGAGTGGGATAAAAACAGTAATGGAGAGTTTAGCCAAATTTTTCATACTTGGTGACCTGCAGGTGTTACACGAGGTGTTCTGCAACCAAAAGGTCACGTGGTTGAGTCCTGAAATGGACAAAGCGTGTGCATCGGCCGCTGCATGTGTCCTGTCTCAGTTACCCCACTCCATTTATGTTCATCTGTTTTTGTGCACATTTTAAATTTTTGCATAAAAAAATGAAGTGAAAATGCAGGAAATTCGAGAATTTATAATTTTTTTTAAATAATTTAAATATTGCAAAAGGTTTTTAGGCCCGGTTGAAATGGAAAAGTTGATGTATCGATAAAGATTAAATGTGACAAATTGGAAACGGATTTAGTGAATGAACCATGCCGCATATCTAACACATGACTTGAACATGAAACAAACATAAACGCCACATTTCATCAACTTTTTCTACATGGTTTTCCATTGCTTAAAGTTTTACTGGCGCCCTCTTCCACTGCAATGGTTTAAAGGCACCCGACGGGAGAATGAGCTCCACCAGCTGCTTATCACGATGTGTCCGACTCCTAATACTCACATAACAGAAGTGGATGGAAACCCAATAATACGCATTTTCTTTTGCAGATTCTCTTGAAATTCATCAAAATTTGCGCTACACTTGGAGGGGAAACTTGACTATTCTGAGCCAGTCTGGAAAATAACATTAGTTTGATGTCTATTGATGTAATTGACAGGGTGATACCTCATTTGCATTTGCAGTTTGAGATTATAATTGCCTGTTAAATACACCATAATTGTCTGTGGATCCTAGTTAAAGGCCATTACTAATCAAACAGAGATTGGTATTTTCCAATTAATCACAAGGATGAAACTATTTCATTATAAACCATTAACGTGTTATGATCAAATTATAAAACGAATTACAGGCAGTTTTACTCTTTTCTTTTACATGTTTACTTTAAAGTTGGATGTCACTTAGGCTTGACCAGTTGATTTAAATACAATTTATTATTTGATTATTTCTCGATTTTCTTTTCTTGATTACACAAGTCAGGGTAAAATTTATTTAAAGGATAGGAGTTCAGGTTGTAAATGTATAAGTCACACAGAAGAGGCAATACATATTATTCCAAATACCACGGGCAAAACAGCAACGTAACTTTGGCCAACAGGCGCTGTCATGATGAGGAGAAAAATAAGTTAGAAGATAAAGAATATAAATATGACAGCTGTACTAGTAAAATAACACTGAATACAATAAAAATTGGGAGGTTTGGTCTTAACTATTAGTATAAAAAGTTAGTAGTTATTTATTGGCTTGTAACAATGACAACTACTGCTGCTACCAATACAGTCACCTCTATTAACACAGCAGCTTGTCAAAAACAATCTTTGCACGGGTCAGCACCTCCTGCAACAAGCAACAAGAATGACGAGAGAAAATTTGAAAACAAAGAATATAAAAAAACTTGAAATCAGATCAGGTTGCCCCACAGTTAGAGGAGAGCTGTAACATGAGCATGTGCTTCTATTGTTTGTTTTTTTGTCACAAAGATAAGAGCGGAGCTAATCTGTTTACCCACGAGTGAGCGCCAAACTAACTCACGTAAGGTTGCCTAAAGGACAGATTTTGCAAAAGAAGAAGAAAAAAAAGGTCCTGGATCCTGCTAAGTGAAACAGCAACAATTTTATTTTATTAAATGCTTTTGTGCATTTGGAAGATGTGGAAATCATGAGTTAGCAGCCACTTGCTTTTATTAATTTGAGTGTTTCTTAATGTATTCCCTGTTAATTGTGAGGGTTTGATTTCAGAGCTTGAAGTCATTGCTCTTGTGGACACCGGCCTGAAATCACTTACTCATCGCCAAACTTGGCTGGGCCTCTCTCCTCCTGTAACTGGTTCACTTTCATTTACTGTACAAGTCATTTTCCATCCTGTCTTCCATCTTTTCATAGCCATTACATTTCTCAAAAGTCTGATAGAATTGCATTTTGCCACGACTTGTTTCTATTGTGTGCATACAGTGAAACAGAGGTGAGTTAAAGAGCTATTTATTGCTTTCCTCCTATTTGAAGCTCCCTGCATACTTATTTGAAAAAACCTTAATAAATGGTGTCAATGTGGGAAGGTGGTATATATAGCTATCACATTACAAGTAATGTTAGTGTTACAGTTGAATGGTTACTTTGAAAATTGCGTTAAACGGCCAAGAGAGGGCCCACCTACAATAGTGAAGGGGCACATATTCACCTTCCTACAAGGGGCCCCTGACAGCTCCTGGGCCCCGGTGCAGCTGCACTGGTTGCACCGTGCCAGCGGTCTGACTTTTATCTGTGCTTGGTCTTTTGAAGAAGGATTTTTAATGTCTTGCATACATGAAAGCTAAACATTTTATTTATTTTTTTAAAAATAAAATGTCTACATTTGTGATCAGCCTCTCTGCATTGTCAGTGCAAGCTCTTCTGATGCTCCTGTATACAGGAAGGCTGAGCAAATGTTGGACTAGTGATGGATTCTTTTCATAAAAAGAATGCCAAAGCATGTTTTGTTTTTTTTCTTCAACTTTTTGGTATGATTTGTAATTAAATAAGAGGTCTTAAGTGTTAAAGAAATGTAAGACTAATCCGACTTTACTGCAAGTTCAAGAGGATCACAATCAAAAAAAAAAGTCTCCACGCTGTAGCAGTGACACACCTTATCTTCCCCTCGCCTCCCTCTGAGGGCCTGTGGGCTCCGGGAGGAGTGTGGATGTGAGGAGACTCGGCTGTTGCATGCTGAGTGATGACGATAGCCGACAGAAGCAAACCCACCCACAGTTCATTTAAATGCCCGCGCACGGCTCTCTCCCGGCTCGTCACCGTGTCTCCCGGTGCTCTGCGTTTATAAGACGCCCCGGTGCGCGGAAAGGCACAAGCATGCCTCGTCTCTAGAGAGGCAGAGCGCGTCGCTGTGACTTGGAGACGTGCGTGGTTTTTTTTTTTTTTTTTTTTTTTTTGTGGATGAAAGAGCCGTGCAGCCGCTGCTGAGGAAGAGACGCGGGAGCGCAGGAGTTTGAGCCCAACTTGACTGCAGCAGGTCGTTGTGACAGCGACCTTGTTCTCAGGGGTGAGTTGTTGTTGTTGTTGTTGTTGTTGTTCGTTTTGTTCGCTGTTCGGTCCTTTTTTATATTTTTTCTTTAGTTTCTGTGGAGGAGAAAAAAATGAGGCTGCGCATTCCCCCGGTGGATGTGGGAGAGCTGTTACTGAGGATGGATGGTGCGCTCCTGAACTAATGTGCGAACCTGTGGCAAAGACGGGACGGAATTCATTTGAAAAAAAAATCTCCTTGTCGCTAAAAAAAACAAAAAAACATAGGAGTTTTCAGCCTGATTGGCGTTGTTGTTATTTTTATTTTTGCTCAAAAAGTGTCGCCAGAACTTGTTGCTCTGGGAAATACCCGTTAAACGCAGGCTCGGTGGGAACATCTTGTGCATTTTTGCCGATTTCACTGAGGAGAGCAATGCAAAATCCAACCAAAATCCACATTTTAACTACTTGCATTTTTTTTGTCAAACCCTAAAGGTGTTTTACGTGTAGAAATTGTTTTTTTCAATAAAATGTAAATCCTGTCATTTCGTTTTCTTTGCATTCACTGGTAAATCTGTTATTTAGATGGTTGGTAGCTGCTGTTTCCTCCCAGCAGCGACGCGCAGCTCTGTGGCTTCTTGTGTTTGGACTTCTCCACAGCAGAAAACACACAGAAAGGAAATTCTTGCTCTTACAGTCGGGGACTTGTTGTAGAAATGTTGTCACCGTCTGCTTGATCTGTTGAATTGTTCCTCCCAAAGTTTGTTTCTGTCGCTGTTGCGCGCTGAGTGGCCCCACCGGTTTGTTTGCTTCACGGTCAGTTTGACCTGCAGGACACACAGGCTGTGCTCGACCAACCCCAATTAATCTGCGCTTATTTTATTATAGCGCAATATAAAGTATAACCATGAAGGTGTTTTGACACAGGGCCCCTTTACAAGGCATGGCCACAAAAATAGTCGATAATGGGACCCAACATTTGGCCCCTGGACGGTTTGCAGGACAAGAAGTTCATGTTGTGTTCAAGTCATAAGTAGAAAAATGGGAATGATCTTTGCCTCCAAAGGACCATTTGAAAAGCAAATTACAGTTGGACAACTAAAAACTATTTCACAATGAGAGGAAATCCTTAGTAGAGGAGTAAGAAACAAACTGCTAATTAGTGAATAGCTGTCAATTAGTTTCTGAATAAGTCTTACTTGCGAGCAGACAGATAATTTGTTAATGTACAAATCTATAAGGATCATTTGAATCTGCGAGTGTCTTGATGACACGTTAATTTAGCTCAGACTGTCACCACTGAGTCATCTGTGCTTGCCTTGGCGTTGTGGTTAATATTTCTAACAACATAACAGGTTCATCCTGCACAAACATTTCCACTGCGGCATTCTCCAAAAAGACTTGAGTCTTCATATTCAGAGCACATTTCCATCAATATTCAAATCTGTTATTGGCCATTTCTTATCTTAGTAGGGCGCAGCTGCAAAGAGTGAGGATTAAAGGGCCGCTTACTCAAGTTATTCCTGTTCCCCAGGACAGTTCAGTCAATATGTATGAAGGTGCGCCACTGTTCCCTGAAGCCAGGAGCTGAAGATCTGACCCGTTCAATGTGTGATCTCACTAATATGCAGAGTATCGTTGGATGTGGGCTTGAATCGGTTGAACCATCACACGTGTGTATTTGTGGCCATTAGACGAATAAATGAACATGTTCGTGCTTTCGGGCTCTGGGGAAGTTGTTTTTACAACGCAGCGACATCACGCATTCAAGGGCATTCCCGCTGGTTCCTCACCGCTGGTAGCAGACAAACAAACAAACAAACAAACAAATAAACTCCCTGAACCGTCGCAGAGGAGCAGAAATAACACAGAGAGCATTGTGAGAGCGTGCGGCGTTCAGGGGCAGTTGGAGAGGCGGAGCGCTGACCTTGGTGCTGAATTACGCCGCGTGCCTGCCTGGCTGCGCACCACGCGCGGAGCAGCTTCAGCTGGGTTTCTGACATACTGTACATTCCGCGCGACGCCGCCCACGCGGCCAGATGCAACTATTTCAGAGAAATACCAAACACGCTTGTCGTGGCTTTGCATCAAAGGGAGTAAAACGGATTATTGCAGCGTCTGGCGAGCGGGGCCGGAATGCCTCTTTTTTTGTTCGTAGGAGTTCACTGCAAGTGCAGAGACAATGAGGCGCAGGGTGAAATGATGGGGCTCGAGCCGCGGAGGGATCTGCGGTAATGGCATGCCCTGTTTGCCTGAAAGTTGAGTTGTGATGATGCAAAGACACGTGCAAACATTGTTTGTGTGCAGCACTATTATAAGAAGAGTTTCAGACACTGAAGTGTTGACATTACTACACTAAAGTGCACTTGAGTATTTTGTTCATAGGAAACATTACTACCAATAATCACAGCGTCTGCTCTTCTATGTCCTATATCTTTGCTCAGAATTACTGCCAATCCTGTCTTTCTACACAATAAAGTTAGTTAATCATCTTAAATAGTCTAAAGGCTATTGTCACTCAACCATTCCTTGCAACTTAAATTGGCTGATAAGAGTGGAAAACAACTTAATGTTTCACTTCCCCTTCTCTTGGGGATGGAGAAAACCAGATGCGGAAGAAATACTCAGTAAGTAAAAGTAGAAATCCTGCAATGAAAAAAACAGAAAACTCCTTATGGTAAAAGTCCTGCACTCAAACCGGCTAAAATATAAGTGTCCAAAGTAAAATGCCACAATGATATTAGGCTGTGTCAATGCATCATTATCATTGATGCATTAACATGTTAACTGCAGGGGTAGTGTAATTTATAATAATGCACAATATTTCTATAAACTGATAATGTCTTTCTATTTAATCTTAATCTGCTGTGACTATAGCTGTTAGATAAACGTAGCAGAGTTAAAAGTAGAATATTCCCTTCTGCAATGTAGTGGAATAGAAGTATAAACTTAAAATGGAAATACCACAAGGAGTACCACACAATTACTTATGTAAGTACTTAAGTACTGTAGATATTCAGTAACTTGTCATCACTGGAGAAGGCAGACAATAGTGGCTCTGTAAAGACGACCTTTCCAAATGCTGTGTACCTTTTTTAAACGTTGCTAGTCTTTTCGTTTCAGTGATACATGTGTACACGTATCACTGTGATGTCAATATTGTGGATCAAAGAGCTACAAGCAGGTCTGATCAGTTGGGTAATAGATATTTCATGTCCATGACAATATTTTTATAAACTGTTGGTCAACGTGACTTAATTATCTGTGTAATATTTCCTTCTGAAAAGCCTCTGCTTTAATGACTCATATATCCTCTTTGACTTATGTTAAAACAACACACTGTAAGCAAATTATGCAGTCAAGGTAATTTCCTCTAAAACTAATAGAACTTCTATTTCCCCTCCCTCTCCTTCTGTTGCTTTTCAGAAACATCCCTGGGGACACGCATACACTCACACGCAAGCACACACACACACACACACACACACACACACACACACACACACACACAGGCACCATGCAGGAGTCAGAGCCTACAGTGTGCCAGCTGCAGCCCAACATCATCTCAGTGCGCCTTTTCAAGAGGAAAGTTGGTGGTCTGGGCTTTCTGGTGAAGCAGAGGGTGTCCAAGCCCCCTGTCATCGTGTCTGACCTCATCCGTGGCGGCGCAGCAGAGGAGTGTGGCCTGGTGCAGGTGGGCGACATCGTCTTGGCGGTCAACAACAAGCCCCTGGTGGACCTGTCCTACGAACGGGCCCTGGAGACGCTGAAGAACGTGTCCCCCGAGAGCCATGCCGTGCTGATCCTCCGCGGGCCTGAGGGCTTCACCACCCACCTGGAGACCACCCTGTCTGGGGATGGCCGCCAACGCACAGTGAGGGTCACACGGCCCGCCTTCCCACCCTCAAAGTCCTACGAGCACTGCTCCCCTCTCAGCCCGTTCAGCCCTGGGCAGCAACAGCAGGTCAACAAAGAGCCCCAGCTTAGGGCCATTGAGAACCTGTCCTCTCCCTCCATCACTCAGTCCCTCCTGCAGAGGGGAGGCGTGCAGGCCCAGGACCCCCTGCTGATGAGGGACGGGGGCCGTGGCGCTCTCCTGTGCAACGGGCTGGAGGAGAACAACGAGCTGCTGAAGGAGATCGAACCAGTGCTGCGCCTCATCAAAAACAGCAAAAAGGAGATCAATGGAGAAGGCCAGAGGAATGCGGGGAGAAGGGATGCTGAGATTCAAGTGGCCTGGTAATTTGTGATGTGATACTACCTTATTGATCTCTCAGTTAAAGTGTCTTTGTGCTTGTTCCCCTCCACAGTGTGGGTTGGAGTTAAGAGTCCAGGTACATTTAGAATCCGGTTCTAGGTCAAGGACTCTTCAACAAGTTGATTATTAGCTGACACAAGAGCCTACACCTGGTCCTCTGATTGAAAGAAAGTCCTCTTACTCCCTTTGCCACCCTGCAGTCCCTAAACTACCTGACCCAGCTGGGTGGCATTAGCAGCTACAGAGAGGCTCTTGTTCATCTAATATGACTCAGTGTACAGCGCCAAGTAATTACTGTCTGCATGCTCTCTAGCAAACCTCAATTATGCTGCTTTATACAGGCTCATGTGAACTTCTGTAAACAAACAATGCATTTTTTCATTCCTCAACTGAAAGTTCTTGTCTTGGATCAGGTTTTATTTAACTGCATCTTTGGCCTGAGATTGGTTTAAATTTTTTTTAGACCCCGATTTGCATGTATCAGAATGTCATTGCAATCGGCCTCATTTCGAGGAAGTTTTGGTACAGTTCACGTATAAATATTTTAGGATAGACTGTTGCATTTGCATATTCATGTGACACAGAAGACCCCAATTAGCATACTGCAACACAAAGCTTATCACAAACTTGTCATTAGACCATTCTTTATCAGCTTGTAAGAGAACCAATCTTCGTCCAAACAGTCCCTCTTGATTTTGGAGGTCAGGTCCTGCAGTGTTTCAGCAAGCGAGTAGTTGAGACGTGTGAAATTAGCAACAATTCTGTATATTTAACATGCCTCCTTTTTAAGATTTAATGAGTAAGGCTCACAAATGCTTAGATTGCTTGTTTGTTTTAAGTGTTCACTCTGGACAGGCTTTTCATAAAGCTTCACAGTCTGAGCCGATATTCCATCCCCGACTCCGTCTAAACGGTCTGCACAGTATACTATTGTTATTGGCATCTCCGTTATCTGCTATTGTACTCCCACGACCAATTGAAATCCAATTGAGGCTAGAGTCTCCTTGAATCAATATCTCATTCTTGACCAATCCATGCACATCCTCCTCTCTTTCATAAATACACTTTGAGTGATTCATTGCATTCTAGGGAGACATGTGCTTAGAATTAAACTCAAAGCATGAACATTGAAGTCTTGCTAAAATGGCTTTTCTTAATGGGGCCATCTGTGTGCACAGAAATGTTAAACCTATAGACCATTTAGATACATGCTGACATTTGGTCAGCACCAGGAAGGAGTCGGCTAACTTAATTTTATCTCCTGTTTAGGTTTCGTAAGAAGGCTTTCTGAAGAGTTCTAAATAGAAGCTAATGAGAAAGGTTATTGTGTAAATAATACATCACATTTGTTTATTCTGTGCACATTTGTGCAGCAACATCTCTCAAATTGTTTTTTGATGACTTTCTGTCTGGAATAGAATGGCACATTATGAACTGATGGTGGTTTTCAGAGCCGAAGAAGTTACATGCTGATGATGCTTCATGTCGGAGTCAGGGCTAATGACAAATGACACATACAACTTCTCTCAATGTTTCTGCATGTCTGAACCCCACCTCTGAATTGTGGGGATAAATATGCCCTTGCAAATTGCGGCAGTAAAGAGATGCACTGTGACAGGGAGTGTGAAAGAGAACGGATGCCTGTGAGGATTTACAATTAGCATGGACGCATGCTCGTGAGAAAGGGGGTGAGTGTGAAAGACAGTAAGGGGAGATATGTGTGTGGTCGTTTTCGATTGGAGAAATGCAAACTTGAAATCACACGCCGATGGTTTGCCATCGCGGCACAGTGATCTCCCCTCCCCCTTAGTCTCTTAGGATTTATAGTTACAGCTCGGAGTGATATCTTTCACTGTTCACATCCTGTCCTTTTTATCTTTAGGGCATGAATGGCAGCTGTTAGTATAGTAAAGTGTAGTCTTATGTTCAAAGAAATCAGTCTTTTTGGCTATGTTCTTAATAGTCTAAATGCAGAGATAAAGCCAAATAAGTGAGCCTGTGACAAGACACCTAAATGTAATTTCGATATCCTGGTTAAACTAGGAACATGTAGGCAGGGAAATTGATGTAGTGTTACAAAAATGATTGAACATATGGAACATATTACTGAAACGAACACCTTTTGAAATGATCTTTTAAGTCCCTGTCACCCCCTTGTCACATTGAGTTTTTGCGGCTTACGCCCACTTCTTCTCAGAATGAGGTTGGAGCAGAGCTGTGGTGAGAAAGTCTTAAAGCTGACCCTCGTGTAGGAGCAAGTTGTCCCACTGCAGCACTGCAACAGGTGCAAAAGTAACACAGGAGCTAGATGTCAGCCAAGCGCTGTCTACGCACCCACTAATTCCTCAACAGAGAAAACACCTATGTGGGTGTGCGGAGCCTTCAGAAATTGTGCAGGGATTCCTGATTTAACAGCATTTTGGAGGGTGTACAAGTGTATGATTTATTCATTTGTAAAGACGGAAGAAAGGCGGTTTGTTCATCGTCTGTGTGTGTGTGTGTGTGTGTGTTTGCATGTGTGTGCATGGTTTGGCTGGGATTTTCACGTGAAATTAAAGAGTTGTTTTGCACCAGATGTGAGCACACGCACCTGACAGAAAACTGTGTATGACTTCTAGGGACCTTGGCGTGGGAAACGGCACGTCTCCCCAGCTGGCGTCAGATAACAACAGAATGCTGGAAAACATGCCGGCGGTGCTCAACAAGGCTGATACTGACAAGGTAAAATGAAACAAACGCTCAACCTTTGAAATAATTTTAGGTGAAAGAAAACATGTTTAAGCAAAAATTTGTTTAACTCTACTTTCTTGGATCAATAAGTCGAAGATCCTCTGCTGTTTTTGTTTGTGTTTGCAAGTGTTCATGAGAAGCCTTGCTAAGTGAATCTCTACAGCTGTATAATGCATGTGCATCCATGGCTGTCTTTGCTTTTCTGGCTCTTTTGCCTTGTACAATAATCCACACTATTGCCATTTTCCATGCTTTTTAGAAACTGAGCACGCACATCTGTGTTGCTTCTTTGCACATAGTAGTAAAGCCTTTGCTTAAGATCCCATCACCTAGGAATTAGATCCTTCCGGGTGAAAGCTGGTGCAGCATTAAATCCAGCTTACGCCTTCCACACAGAAGGGTCTGCTCACAGGTCTGAGTGTCTGTGACAGGGATAGCGTCGTAATCTGCACATGGTCCACGTTATCCACCCACTTATGATGTCACTCGAGTCCCCATCAATGGCACCGGATGGGGCGAAATGATTCCAGGAGGCATAATGAATGCGTGCAGCTGCTGATCAGTCTCTCTCCATCAGTTGTGGCCCCCGCTGAAATGATCCAGCCCCTCAGACCTGCAGAGAAGAGAGTGTTAATGTGCATGCTTGTGAGAATATTTGTGTGAGAGTGTTGGAGAGACTGAGATGGGGGGATGTGGAGGACGCATGCTTGATGGCGGTTAGAGAAGATATGCATGTATAATGTGGTAAGAAGCCATATGTCTTTCCTGGTAGTGTGTGCTCAAACTGAGGAAACCTATGTGAGAAAGTGTGTTTGTGTGTGTGTGTGTGTGTGTGTGTCCAGTATATGCATGTGCCCTGACTCATGCAAGACGTTCCCCTGCAGGCGTTTTGCTAGACGCTGATGTTAACTTTGATGGCTCATCGCTAAGTGTTTAATTCGATAGACTCAAGACAGACACTAAGAGTGAAATGTTTTGAGAATTTTTTTGTATGATGTTAAAAAAGGGTTTCAAGTGACATGTCGATGGCCTGCAAATTAGTTTTCTCACTTTGGTGAAGGATTGTCCATGTTCCTTCAGTGTGAGCTTCTGCTCCTGCATAATTTAATGTTTAATAAGCCGGCTGCAAAGGAAAGGTGCCAGAATGATTTGTCAAATTCCAGCAGCTAGTGAATTCTGGAGACACCTACTTTGATGATCCATTGAAAGCAGAGAATATACCTCCGCGTCTCTCTCTTTTTACACGCAATGACTTAATCATCACTGAATAAGATGCCAGTTGTGAAACCATGAATTCACTTGTCTTAAAAAACATGACTAAACCATATAAATCTTTAACAAATAGCATCTCTTTCCATTTCTCAGGCTGTCAGTCTCACTTTCAGCTTTTTCTCTTCTCCCATCTACCCCCCTCGCGCTCATCATCTCCATTTCCCATCAGAAGTTTTAATTGATGGGTGAATGAGGAACTTTTACTGCATAACTGCATTTACCAGAAAGACTTTGGTCATTAAGCCCCATTATGAAATTATCTTCATCAGATTAGCTTCAATTATCTTCATTTCTAGCTCCGTGGATGCTCCACTCTGTTAGATCCACACCTTATTCCTGACATTGAGGCCTGGTGATTGACGCATGATGGGATTTACACATGCTGTAAGTGTGTGTGTGTTCCAGCAACTTCCCTCAGTAATGTGGACTGCACGGGGCGAGGACTGTGCCAATAAAACAGGCCAGACAAACTTTGTGCATTAGCAATCAAAGAGACGGAGTGATTATTTGTTTAATTGTGTCCCTCTATAAGATATAGCAGTCATAGACCTTTCTGTATTAGTTTAAGATTATTTTTCAGCCTGTGTCTGTATCTTGTAATTGACTGTTTGTTTGCTATGACACCAGCCTCAAAATGATGAAAATTAGTTCGGACACAGACCTGCCGTGCTTAGTTGTGTTGGCTACACTATGATTGGACAATCACTGTTTGGTGGAGGGGTTTAGAAAAAGGTCAATTTGGGGACAATCCTATAATTGTCTCCCTTTATCTCTTTTTATCCATGTTTTCTTGCCCAAATGATTAATTAGTGGTCATTTAATAGATGAAAGCCATCTCAAGTAAATCTTTCAGGAGCAGAAAAGATGTTCCTCTTTCTACAGTGACTCAAACATTTGAGTACACATATATAAATAAAGAAAAAATTAAACTGACATTTACAAGCTGTTCTTGTGAACAGGCTTCTCTGAAACCTGCATGTGGTGTTAATAGAAAAGTAATTTTCCTAAATGTAAATGCCAAACCTATAGCTTCTGGTCAGTGAGCCACAGGCCTAATATTCACATTCACAACACAACCGATCTGCTTTTTATGTCAACAAGCCTTTATTTTCTGCATCTGATTTTCTTTGCCTGTTGGTCTGAGAGTCTCTTTACGGTACAATGATCTTTCTTCCTGTCCACAACCTCAGTGACAACAATGTGTCATATCTGAGCCGCACAGTGGGGGTTACTGCTGCTGGAGCATGAACACACAGGAACTAAGCTCTTTACTCTCAGTGTGTGCAAAATCAAATTCAATTCAATCCTCCTCATTCCTCTCTGCTTTTTGAGAAGACACAAAATGACAATGAGACTCAACTGGCGTGACACTGTTGGTATTCATGTTCCCTGCGAGCATAATGATTGTGTCACTGTTGTTCAGAATCTGCAGCACTGTGCAATTAACAATGCCGTGGGAGATGATGAAAGAGCTTCCAAGGTGTGGGATTGATTACTTTGATCTCAGGCAATCACCCAGTGCCTTTCTCTGCGAATGCTTACAGTTGGCTTTGGGGTTAAATTGCAGGCATTCACCAGTCAATACCTAGAGTATTGGAAAACCCAGTGAGCCAAGAGTTCGCTTGCCATCAACCTGCTGTTAAATGCTGATTGCCTTTATTCCTGAGTGGGAAATAAAACAGAAATGGAGGAAGGAGAGAATGTAAAAGGTTCCTGTGCACAAGTGTGTGCGTGAGAGAGACTTAAGCACAATGACAAACTGATTTTCCTTGAGAAGAAAGCGCTGGGAGTCCAAAAAGAAAGCTCTATGCCTTACAGTGTTTGTAAAAGTCCTGCTTCCAGATATCAGTTATGTTGTTCCCAATCTAAACTTTAACAATCAATGTCCAATTGTTGCACTCAAATCCACTTCCCCACAACGGAATGGGTTTGTCTCTTTTCAGCTTTCCTCAGTATGACTTACAGTCATAAACAACTTATCCACCTTGCACCAAAGGTGTCTCAGAGGTCAGAACTTAATAGTCAGACACAGTACCAAGGCATAAAGTAATGACTCAAAATGTCTGTGTGCTCTTTCTAGCCCCCGGCCCAGGGCAGGACCTCACCCACTAAGTCACTGCAGAACGGCAGCCCTTCCAAATGCCCCCGCTTCATAAAGATCAAGAACTGGGAGACTGGCACAGTCTACAGCGACACGCTCCACCACGGCTCCAGCAAGGTAAGGCATATGGAAATCAGTTCAATTATTGGTCGGATAAAGCGGTGTCCTGCAGCCTTTACATTTGTCGCCGAGACAACCATCCTGGATGATAACAATTCTGATACCATGATTCAAGTCATCCTATAATAGCCAGGGTTTCTATGCCAGTGGTGAATCTGAATGAGGGCTGTGAGTTGCTATTGTTCCTTTATGCCCTGACACCCTCCACTAAATTGAAATGGATTAAAACTACTGGCACCAAGTGACCAGAGAAATAGAAACACCTGTATGATGCAATTGCAATGCAATACAACAGCCCTGCAATAAAAACAACTTTATTTAAAATTCTGTTGAGGCTACTTTAGTTGTTTTGTGTTTTGACTCTAGGAGAATGATTTCCCTTTTGTTACTACTTACTTTTTGTTACTTGACTGTCCGGTTGATAAAACGTCAGAAAACAGTGGAGGTTAAGGCACCAAAAACATTTTTGTGCCCAAAAATGATGGATTGTGTGTTTTATCTTCAGCGGGCATCTCCACCCTCAGTTTCTTATCACATAAGATAAAGAAAAGTAGCAAATCCTCACAATTGAGAAGCTAAAACATGACTTAAACGATCAATTGTTAGTCAAAATTGATATAGTTTATTGATAGCCGTTTAACCTTCAGCTCTAGTTGATTATATTCTATGGTAAGGTTTAAAAGGTGTTTGCCTTTCAATACAGGACTTCTGTATTGAAAGGCATCACAATATTCAGGGGTTTCTATTGTTCTGGTCACTAAGTAAAATCCTGTACTTGAATCAGAGATGATCTGATTTTTCAAATATAACAAGTGCACAAAGAGTTAAATCTGGTCAACTTGTTGACACATCACAAAATGGGTCAACATGATACCTGATTGTCATGATAAGTGTAACATAAATCACAGGCTAACATGTCTTCACATACTAACAAGACATTTGTATGACAGGCAGAAGCGCTGTGTGTCAGCCTCTGTATAAAGTCACAGACAAAGCTTTCATACTGTAGGTCAATTAACAAAGATGACAGATATGATATCTGTGGCTTTAATAGGCTCTTAAAGGCACTGATGAACATCACATACAGTACACTGGTTGACTGGAAAAACATTTAGCCCGCAGACTTACCAACACATAATTTGCAAGTCAAGTAGACTGAAGAATAAAAGCACAGCATGGCGTGCCTTTTCTCTGCTTCTCACAAACTATTCATACATTAGAGAGCTCTTGCCTGAAAAGTTGGTGATTCAGCTCATTACTATTTAGCTAGACATGGGGGGTTAGGGAAATCTGGGTAAAGCTTATGAAACACTGAATCCTGCAGAGAAAAAAGAAAACAACTGAATACTGATATACTGTATTGGGACAGCTCACATGGCCATACAATGACTCACATGGTCCTATAATGACTCTGCATTTTCAGAAAACTGAGAAATCAAATATGACGTTTAGTGGATATTTTTATCCGAATTGCCTGATATTAATGTGTTCATACATCTGTAGCCTGACTGGCTCAGCAAAACCCATCCATCTATCCATGCATCTATCTGATGATTGTGCAGGGAGAAAAGTCCAGAAGAGCATCAAAGTTATGACAGTTCATCCTGCGGGGAACATAAATGTCTACCAAATTTCAGGGCAATCCATCCAGTAGTAATCGAAACATTTCACTCAAAGCTACAAATGTCACTCTCACAACAAGGCCTTCAAAATAAAAGACTAAATACACTCTGGGTCCATGCCGTCCAGAATGACACACACACCAAATACAAAAAAACACGTTGTTTTGTGCCTAAAAATGACTGATGCTGTGGTTTTTCTTGGGAGGACATCTCCACCCTCATGGTGACTTTGAAAAGCTAAATAAGGTCATTTCCAAAAACTTTGTTTGAGGGTAAAACAACAAAAAGCGTCAGCAACATGCAAAGACTTTAGTAAGAAAATTGATGTTTCATCCCCGTTCATCTATCAACCGCTCTGTCCAGCCATTTTCCATTTTATCATGCAGCCATAGTTTCTTCCTCTAGTTAGTAAGCCAGCCTAGCAAGCACAAGGTGAACCCCGCTGTTTAAGCATTCACCCCCCAAAACACTGCAGCCATTCGTAAACAGCAGCCTAATTACTTTGGTGACTTATCGGACAGGCTGTGCATCCCAATGAAGGGCCTGTAGTAGCATCTTCAGATTTATTATATATCACAGACGCTGCGTTATTCGAGGATGATCCGTCTTTTTCGAAAAGGACAGCTGGCTGGCATGAATGCCCAGAGCGGTATGATGAGCGGACGTGCTGGAGCACAAGTGATTCCTTTGTTTTATTTTTAACACTCCCTGCTCTACTCATCCATTTCCCCCCTTTACTCTGTCACCTCTTAGCGTTCATGTTTTTCTGTCTCAGCTTGTTGTTCTCTCCTGTTGACAATTATCTTTTCTTAGCTTCCTTTTTTCTTTGTAATTATCCCTTTACTCTTCAGCTTTCTATTCCATCTTCTCAGATTCTCACTCAATTTCCTTTCCCATTTCCCTTTGTTGTCACTATGGTGTGTTTGTTGTCTCGTTCAACAGATTTTTTTTTTTGTCTTTCTGTGTTTTTGTTGAGTGAGGGTTGGATTTGTTGGAGGGGACACGGAGGGAAGTTTGTTTTGGACAGACTGCCGGCCCACGTCTGAATGTTTGGACAGTGCAAGTTGGGTCCGGCGTAAGCAGCCAATTTTAGCAGCGCTGGGGTCATTGTCAAATTTCCTCTTCAACTGCACGGCAGCACTATCGTTTCTGGCGTCCGCTCTTGCTCACTCATTCGATCTCTCTCTAAGCTGGTGAAGGCATTTAGGCAAACCAAAGTGACAGCTGACTTCAGCTCTAATCATATTAGACTGACCACACAGGGTTGCTCTCAGCTATGAGCAATTTTCCCTCTGCATCTGTCTGTTTTCTTGTTTTCTGTCTTTCGTCCTCGCTCTTTCTGTCTTAATGGAAGGATACCAATTCGTGACTCACTGACTTACTCATTCATTAACATGCGTGCCAGCCATGTGTGAGCGGTATAATGAAAGAAATTGTAAAATAGTTATGATCCCTTGTATGCATTAATTATTATAATAAAAAAATTGCCTTTTATTGGAACCAAGTGGAACATATTACTGAAACTTTAGTGGGTCAATTTGAAAACCTTCCAGTGCCGATGGATGTGAACTACCAATGGCATGTTGGCCTTGCATACCTGAAAAACAGGTTTTTCTTTCTAGTTTATTTCATAATGACACCTCTTTGTCTTTTATCCCGGGAAAAATAGTCCAAGAGATGTATACCCAGTGAGAAATCTCTCTATCAAGGCTGAAGAGCACCTCTTTAATTTAATGTTTAATAGTTTAATAGGGTTCTTTAGCAAGTAAGTATAAGTAATTTTCAAAGTGTGTGTGTGTGTGTGTGTGTATATGTATATATATATATAGGAAAATTGGATTAGAAAAATGTTTTTCTTTTCTTATGATTTATTTTCATTTGCATAACGTATAAATGAAGCATTTCCTAGGTCTGTTTCATATCAAGCAGAACCAAGACTTAGCCGGTTAATCTAAAATGAATAGAGAAAGAAGGTAATGTGATAGCTCTGCCTTTTGTAAATTAAGAGGATGCCATGCTTCTCTCATTTTGCATTCAATTACAACACAGAGATGGATGCAGAAACTGACTCTTGTGAGTGAACAGGATTCCTGAAGACCACTGAAATATTTTGAAGAATTCTTTGTCCATTAACACTAATTATCACATGTGCTTTGTGCAGCAAGGAGGCAGCATGATGTCTTCTGTTAGTGTTATTCTTTGCTGCAAAGTAAATTTGCATTACTAAAGAATTGTACCATATGCTATGATCACCTTGCTTTTCAGTTGCAATTTTGGCAGTGAAGCAAAACCAATAAGCAGAATTCATCCCTGAAAAGTCTTCCTCATCTGTCATGTTATTTGTCTTTAAAGATGCCAATCTGCACTGAAAATGTGTGCATCGGCTCTGTGATGGTGCCCACCCAGCACACCCGCAAACCAGACGAGGTCAGAACCAAAGAGGAGCTCCTTCCACTGGCCACTGACTTCATAGACCAGTACTACACCTCCATCAAGAGGTAAGCAAAAGGAAAAAAATGCACATGATGTTGTTATATGATTGACCTAAAATAAAGTGCATTTACATGTCAATGTATATAGACGCCACTTTGCAGCCTGAGACTACAACTGATTATCAATTATAAATATTCAACCGCCTTCCCCACAAAACTCAGACAATAAAACAAAAATGATGGAGACCATGGCGGATGCAGTAAACATTATTAAGATACATAAATGAGATAATCTGACATTTCTTATAGAATTAACAACTGTATAAATCATCCCCAAGGCAGACAACACGGACATGTGTAAACAACATGAACTCAGCGGCCCTTCACAGCAGTTCTTTCTTTGCCATTCAAGGGTAGACAGTAAATTTATCTTATGGCAGACTTTCTGACTTTTCCAACACAGCTAGGTTACCTAATAACATCAATATGACACTCTTGGCTGTAAGCAATACAACGCTGTAGCAACTGAGCAACTTGATTTTATTCGTTACGCCTGTCTAACTAATAAAGTTAAACCAGTGTAACTAATAACCCAGGTGTAACTGTGCTGTTAATGTCTGTTGTGAAAAGTGTCTACCAGTTTATTTCTGTCTCAAATGGGCATTTCTTGTTGTGCAAAATACTTTATTTTTTAACGTTTTTTCTTTTATACACTTCATTTTTTCATTTAATTTTTTTATAATCATACTTCAAACCTTTCAACTGCCCTCAATGTGTCAGCATAGTTTGCATCACCAAGATATTTTATTAGATGATTTGACTGTGACAACATTTCTTCATGGAACTACAAGGGATCTTTACATAACAGCACAATTTACATATACTGGCTCTTGTGTTGTGCTTTACTGTTTGTATATGTTCTCTTATTCTATTGTGCTTGTGGACCTGTCCGGCCTACAGGTATGGCTCCAAGGCCCATGTTGACAGGCTGGAAGAGGTGACCAAGGAGATCGAAGCTTCAGGATCTTACCAGCTGAAAGACACCGAACTGATTTATGGAGCCAAGCACGCCTGGAGGAATGCTGCCCGATGTGTGGGGAGGATCCAGTGGTCCAAACTACAGGTATGCCTAAAATCAGAGCATGGGGCTTTTAAAGCTTTGTCCTCTTTACATGCTGTTTTTTTTATATGGATAGTTATCAAGATGGATTCTGCATTTCTACTAACATTGACACTTTTGTATACTATCCAATATACTCTTAGACATAGTATAAGACCTTCGCTTCAGTAACTACTTTCGATTTATCGTCACATATCAGCTTATACAAAAACATGCACACTGTGTTTATTGTATTCGTATATTTAAAACATAATGTGCATAAACATGGTTTCGAGTTTTCGTTTTCACGTTTGCTTCCCAGGTTTTTGATGCTAGAGACTGCACAACAGCTCATGGAATGTACAACTACATCTGTAACCACATCAAGTACGCCACCAACAAAGGCAACCTGAGGTAAACACACACACACACACACACACACACACACACACACACACACACACAGACCGCTCAACTATTTACCAAAGTCTTGTTTCCTTATGCTGTCTGTTTCCTTTTGTTCAACTCTGCTCGTGTTCTTCCGACTACACTCGTTCCTCTCCCCATCTGTCGCTCCGTGTATCTCATCACCCCTCTCCATCTCCGACTAACCTGACTTGACCCACTGTCCCAGCTGTCAGCGTGTGGGCTCTGTCTCTTAACGCTGTCTCTGACACTATCTGCTGCCTGTCTTATCTGTCAGTGTCTCGGCACCAATCATCGCCCTGTCGGTGAGGCGGCAGACTTTGCTAACAAGCAGTCATTTGTCAGACCTGCACAGCGCTCACTCACTTTCTGCCAAGTCCTAATCACATGTGACACCTCATATTTACTTCTTGGATGATGGATAGCTTCTGACTCATTACTACACTTAGCCTGGCCTTCAGAAGGACAGCTCGGATACACATGTTGATAAGAGCCAGCACAACTCTCTCAGCCTGGCTCGCTTTAACATGAATAAACACAGACCCATAAATAAACATATTGTGCTATTGCAACATGTTGCAATAGTTTTGGAATTCACTTGCTTTTTCCCAAATCACCTGTCAATATTACAAAACCAGAGAGGATTCTGACTGTTCCCAAAATATAAATATACTGTAAGTAAAGGTCCTAAAATGATGCAACACACAGTCAGTCAGTTATTTTCAAGTGGTGGATTTCATGGGAAAAATTATGTTTTGTCTACAGTACAATAAATATTTACTGCAACAGAGATTATTATGCACAAATGTGCAAAAATTCTATTTTTCATTCATTTTTTAAAATGCAAAACAACTAAAACACAATGTATGTTGTAAGTTTCTGAATAATAGCACACCACCACTTTTAAAAAAGGGTTTATACATTGTAACAAATGGGTTCATTAATTATTTACTAATCCTTTATAGTTGTGAAGGGATCATATGTCATTAGTTATTAATTATAACAAATGTTGGGTTGCCAGGTTGTGAAAAATCCCATTGGCTGGTGTTTATCCTCTTTATTTGGTAAAAATGCAGTTATAAATCAATAAATGAGCACAGGTTTCACAATTTTAAACAAGCCATCAAGTCTGCAGTTACAAATGTTAATAAGTTACAAATTGTTCTTGGTCTGTGACCCTTTTCTAGAAATAAATTGTCAAATGTTCTAATTATTACAAAGGAGTTTTACAGCCTGGCAACCCATTGTTATTATGGCTTCTAATTGATCTATAAAGCATAACTAAATGATAAATAAAGGCATTAGTTAGAACTTCTAACTCTTTTACAAAGGGTGCCATATTCATAAGTGATACCAATATCAAACTGTTGCTGTACAGGATTGTGATTATCTTTATAAAGCATGTGGCAACTGTTTATTAAGTTTGATTGTACAGACTATGACCACTGCACATGCAGACTGCTGGCACAACTGGCCCAGATTCACACCAGCTGCTCGTCCTCCTCAGCGACTTACAACCAGCTTAGCAGTATTAACACTTTTACCCGGTCATAGCATTAAAACACCACGGTGATGTACAGCAGACGAAAGGTAGCCAAGCTTTGGTCCTTTGACATAACATCGTTTAAAATGCCTTTGGGGAGATTACGTACACAATGACAACCATCTGTTAGCAATCGTGTCAATGAATGTACTTAGATATTCATATACATCAGCTAATGCTTTGTTGCACAGCCTCTTATTCCATAAACAGTATGTGCAGAGATCAACATGCTATTGATGAGATAGATATTGAAGTCGCACAGTTCAGCTAACTCATTATATTACTCAAAATGTTTTTCAAGACATGAGATGATTGCTAAAGATAGTAATAACCTCATATATGCAAATGTGGTGTAATATCTATACACATCATTGACACACTTGAAAATAGATATATTATGTTTGTTTTTGTTTTTTTTGCAGGTCGGCCATCACCATATTTCCTCAGAGGACAGATGGCAAACATGACTTTCGTGTTTGGAATAGTCAGCTGATTCGTTATGCAGGCTACAAACAGCCTGATGGAAAGATCATTGGAGACCCGGCTAATGTTGAATTTACTGAGGTATCAGGAGCTGTATTTTTATTTATTTTTTAAAGACAATGGGGTAAAGCTGCAGAAATTCACTTTGGAAGAAATGCCCTTTTTGCACTAATCTCACATGTTGCTTTTGGTCACTAGATCTGCATGCAACTGGGATGGAAAGCTCAGAAGGGTCGTTTTGATGTCCTGCCCCTACTGCTGCAATCCAATGGAAATGACCCCGAGCTGTTTGAGATCCCTGAAGACCTCATCCTGGAGGTGCCGATCACACACCCAAAGTGAGTTATGCCTTCCCTCTTATGCATTCATAAAATATGCAGAATATCGCAAAACAAGAACACAAAGACATCCACCCACTCACACATCTCTTAACAACACTTCTTAAACAATGGGGTACTTTTAAGCCAAGAAGTATGATTGGGTTATTGTCACATTCAAACTGTGCTGAATATTCCCAGAAAGCACAGCTAGCCATACTTTATCTGTTGCTATGCCAGCTTTTGTGGTAACCATGGGGCTTGTTAGTGAGGTTTCAAGCTTCCTCCTGTTTTTTATACTTATGTGTTATTTACTTTTAAGAAAACTTTTCTTACATCTGTAGCTACCGTACGGAAAGCAATAATGCCCTTGAGATCTTAAGCATTAAGCTGCTGTATCTCAAACCCATAGTCACAGTAAAGAATTGGGTATTACCACTACACTAGTTTCCACACATACAGACACAGATGCACACAGAGCTATCGCTACATCACTACATACTACAGGGAGCCTTTCAGAATCCCTTGAAACACTGATCTGCCTGCCAGACTCCCCCAAAATTGGCATCTCTTGCTCCATACCCTGCATCAACTGGCCCTCAGCTCTGGCAGCAGCTTGGCACAGGCCGCGACCACCAACAGCGTCTCATCATTACACGAGATTAGACCCAGCTCTGCAAATAATACACTGAGAGCAATGTTATCAATCCCCCTAGAGGGTGCAAGGAGTGAGTGGTGGGAGATAGATTGTGGACCTGCCTGCTCTGTCCAGCACTGAATAGCTGTAACAAATAACTATATTTTTTGTGTGTTAATGTTGGTTTTGGCTGCACTCCTTTTTTTTTTGAAACATGTCTCAGAGAAAAAACAGTGCCACAAATTATTATAATAAGTGACTGTGTATATTGCAAATGTTGGACGTTTACCTGACCTCAGTAGGGAGCATAGTAAATGGAATTAGTTGTAATAGCTGCAATTCCCACCTGTCATCCACCTGTTTGTGCTGCCCAGGTACGAGTGGTTCAAGGACCTGGACCTGAAGTGGTACGGCCTCCCGGCGGTCTCCAACATGCTACTGGAGATCGGTGGCCTGGAGTTCACTGGCTGCCCCTTCAGTGGCTGGTACATGGGCACAGAGATTGGCGTGAGGGACTTCTGCGACAGCTCGCGCTACAATATTCTGGAGGTAGTGTGTTGTGCCAAAACACGGAGGCACAGACTGACTGAAGCCTTGTGCAGAGGGGAGCGTGTGTTGTGTCACCAAATGACCCAATCAGAATGCCATTCTTCTTTTAATTGTACACACTGAGGAGAAAGCTGATTAACGACACTTAAATCCTCTGTGTGCTTTGTCACAAACTCTCTTAAGATAAATAATACTAGGTTAATTTTACTATTATGCCAAAAAATCGAAACCGTATGAAGAAATGAGTAAAAGTTTCTTAACAAAAAAACATAACAAACCTTGACAGTTGAATTGTCTCATTACTTTCTTCAAGTGTAATTTTACATCATAACCAAAGCTCAGAATACATCGTTATTATCGACTTTGTTGTCCATGTGGCACATATAGCTGATATGTTTCATTATCTCACAACACAGCAGTTCAAGTTCATGTTACCAACATTTTTCCAGTTCAAGTTTAGTCCCAAGCATTTCAGCAACTGTGTTAACCAAGCAGCACAGTGACTTTCACATCAGAACTGTAAAGATTTCTTTCTGTATTGTGTAGGAGGTTGCTAACACAATGGCCTTAGACACCAGGAAGACTTCCTCCCTTTGGAAAGACAAGGCGCTGGTGGAGATCAACATTGCTGTTCTCTACAGCTTCCAGGTGGGTGCATCCTTATGTGTTATTGATTTAAAGCAGTACTTAACCAAAAACAGACATTTTTAAGCAGGTTTACCAGATATACAAAAGGTTAGGTAAAAGCATAGATACCATAATCTGGGTGCAAAGTAAGGTGCAAGGCACAAAGGGGTTGTACTTAGTCACTAAATTAATCATAGATGTGCTTTAGGCGTAACATGAATTAAACCAATCAGTGTCATATCCCATTCCCTTTAAAAGCCAGGTGTGCTACTCTATTTAAATGGTGGATTCGGCAAATTGGAGAAACGAGTCAGCTCAGTTATAATGTGCTGAAAGGAGTAAGGGAACTTGATGGTTGTATATTCAAAAATAATTAATAATGAAGACTTTTTAAAAAATTATTCTAAATATGTTTTAATCATATGGAAAGGTACAAATCATCTTACAATCATCATCATACACAAGGAATCCCTGGGGTCGTATTTAAAAAAAACATAAGTAAAATGTAATTTTCTAAATTAAATGCAATAATCCCTGCACAAAGCAAGTCAGTTGGCTTACCAGGCTACAAATGACGCAGCTCCTCTGCCAGCTGATCCCTCAGCGCTTGTTCCGCTGCTGGCATATTTGGGTTCACTGGAATCGGCACATACAGTTGCACATCACGCCTTCCTAAGTCCTGTAATGTGTCCTCATTTATGTCCAAGAGACATTCATGACGCATGGCAATGTTATGCAACACACAACTTCAGAGCTCCTGTGTGTGTGTGTAACAAGCAGAGCGTACACGCGTTGTGCACCCGCTTATGTAGGCGCATCTTGCCATCTAAATAATGCACCCTTTATATAGCAGGAAAACACTGCACCATTGACTTTAAACCAGGTTTTTGTTGGTCAATAGTGCAATCTCTTTCCGTTGCCTAAAGATAGCAATGTGCCAACAATGCGCTTGACCACACACCTCATTTTAAGACCAACACCCCCATCGGCACACGGATGGGTGCAAGTAGGCTACATTTGTTATTTAAATAGTGTGGGTGGAAAAATTTCAACTGCGTCGGTCGTAAACAAGCAATGACACTTGAGACACAACCCAAATATATCATATTTGGTTGTGAAATGACCCCACGTTTGATCTAGAAAATTGCATTTTGCTAATTTAATGCTGTAACTAGTGTAATCACTGAAGCATCAGAGAAATAAGTAAATGAGTTCATTGTTTGTGTCCCCTATTTTTAGTCATGCAAAGTGACCATAGTAGACCATCACTCAGCCACAGAGTCCTTCATGAAGCACATGGAGAATGAGTACCGGGTGCGAGGTGGCTGTCCTGGAGACTGGGTGTGGATTGTTCCTCCCATGTCGGGAAGTATCACACCGGTTTTCCACCAAGAAATGCTCAACTACCGTCTCACCCCTTCCTTTGAGTACCAGGTGAGGGGGGGAAAAAAAGGCAATTCATGGGGAGTTCAGTGGTGAGGGCACCATCACTCATGTGTACAAACTTATTGGCTGCTTAATTTTATTAAGGAAGTAATTAAGATAAATTATCACTGGAAATCATCATCATTATTAGCACAAGTAGACCAGGCACGCTAAAGGAAATTGCGTGTACTGCAAATTGTGAATTGCAGCTTCTTTATATCAAGTCACTCCTAGAATACACTGAATATCACAGATGATATCTCAGCATCTTGGAATGGATTTAAACCTTAAACAAAGACAACCTCTGAACTCTAATTTCTTTTCCCATATGCAAAAGCCTGATCCCTGGAATACCCACGTATGGAAAGGAGTCAATGGGACGCCCACAAAGAAAAGAGCCATCGGATTCAAGAAGCTTGCCAAGTGAGTGTGCGGTCATACAGAAATATTAGAAGAAAACCATGCTTGGTTTTGTCAAATTAATGATTTGTTTTTCTTTCTTTTCTTCTTCTTGCATTTATAGAGTCAAGATTAAATTGTAGCTTTGAAAGTCTTAAAAAGATAATATAGTTTAGGATGTGTGTATGATAAACAAGTAATCACTTTCCTGACAAAAGTTAGACACATGGGAAGGAAGCTGTTGTGCTCAGCGGTGAAATTCATCCAATCAACCCCTCAGGGAGTAATCAAAGCTTTGTCAGTGTTTTGTTTGTGTGTGCATGCACTCGTGCGCGCAAATGTTCTGCTATTAATATAATTGCCCCGAGGATATGACAAGCTCAGTAATCACAATTGTTATCCATCCGCTACCTTGACATAATGTCTGCAGAAGTATACCACACCACCCTCAATAACAAATGTTTTATCAGTATTGACATAAGCGAGTCATAAATCCTTAAAGCCTTAAATCACTGGTACTTGGATGATTCAATTTCTTGTCCTGTGTTTTTTCTGTGCATCTCATTCTCACTGTCTCCCTCATTGCCTCTGCAGGGCTGTGAAGTTTTCGGCAAAGCTCATGGGTCAGGCCATGGCCAAGAGGGTGAAAGCCACCATCCTGTTTGCCACAGAGACGGGCAAGTCGCAAGATTATGCCAAAACTCTCTGTGAAATCTTCAAGCACGCTTTTGACGCAAAGGTACACTTGCTCCTACCTTGCATCATCTTATCCGAAAGTTGAACGCGAGCTTATGTGTCGTTGTGTCCAGACGTCTAATTGAAAAAGGAGGAATTCAAAGACATCATTCCTATATCCGCCCCCTCTCTCACGGTCTCTGGCTGACGAAGTCAAGCAGATGCCAGCTGAGTACAAGCGAGGAGAGTGTAGAAGAAAAAAAGTGTGTCTTTTGTCACAGTTTCTTCTTCTCTCATGCAGTAAAGTGCCGCGGGTTGCAGGCAAGATTTAACCACTGAAGCGTTGAGTGGTGCAGTAGTTTAACACAAGATCCTGAAGCACCCCTGGCTGTGCAAATCTGTTTAGAAAAAGAGAGAGGAGAAAAAAGCCAAACTCAATCATACACTGTGTGCTTTTCCTCCAGGTCATATCTTATTCTCCCTTCCTGTTTTCCCCATGTGATCAATCATACAAGAAGAGATTCCTGCGTGCAAGTGTGTGGATGTGTGTGTCACTGAGAGTGGGTGTCTGTAGATGGATCGCAGGGCAGATGCAAACGCCCGGGGAAAATCGTTGTTGTTGTGGGGCTAAAGCCTGTTTTCTCTTCACGCCTTTGGTTGCGTGTGTGTGTGTGTTTGTGTAATGCAAGTGCGTTCCGTGGCAGACAAACACCATCATGTGGAGTGGTGTGCATCATGGATGCTCGTTGTGTGGCAGCAGCATATTATCATCTCGTTAGAGGCGAGGACAGAGTGGTCATTACAACCTCCTCCTCTGCCAACGGCTGTGTGTTGAGCCTTAATTTACACGCTCAAGTCATCTGTCGTGTGGAGTGTGTGTCAGGGCGACGAGAGCGAGACGAAGACTGCACCATGTTAGTGGATGATAAGATTCCCTCGGCATGATGCTCTCTTTTTGTGATATCTGCAGGTCACGTCAATGGATGAATATGATGTGGTGGACCTGGAGCATGAGACGCTGGTGTTAGTGGTGACAAGCACCTTCGGCAATGGCGATCCACCAGAAAATGGAGAGGTATGCATGTTATATATCCACTGCTCCAGTTAATTAAGCACAGGGCGGATGCAGAGATTACTAACAGCACTTTGGTTATTGTAGAAATTCGGAGCTGCCTTAATGGAGATGCGCCACCCAACATCCAACACAGAAGACAGAAAGTGAGTTTAGTCCCTCAACCTGCCTGTTTTTATATTTGTGCAGGTCAGTTCCTGCTTTTTTCTTCACAGGAGTAATACTTTTGTGTGTCCCGTCCCTCTGCTTTCTCCTGTCCAGGAGCTACAAGGTCCGTTTCAACAGCGTGTCCTCTTACTCTGACACTCGCAAGTCCTCCAGCGACGAGCCAGAAGCCAAGATTAATTTTGAGAGCACCGGACCTCTCGCCAACGTCAGGTAAACAAACCAAAATCAGATCAAATCAAACATAAACACAAAAATAAGACTCAGGGATTCTACTTGGCCTTGTTAAAGAATGCTATCCAACCCTGTAAGCAATGACGTCTAGTCTTGTTTATAAGTTATATTCAATTAAGCCCAAACCAAGACTTTAGACCTGCAAATCACAAATCAATGCTTACTTGGATAAAAACATCCCATCAATCAGTCAGATAGTCTCATTTAAATACTAATAAATGAAAATGATAAATAGTAAATAGAGGGACAATACAGAAAATGATCATTTAATAAATAAATTGTAACTCATTTTGGCTCTCAGATTACTTTTTGTAGTAATTAGCAACCACAAGAAGGTCATTATTTGTACGTTTCTTGCATAATTTTTCACTTTTGGCATGGAAAAGGAGAAATAGATCTGCTCTGATAAAGTCTGCTACATATAAATTAGATTGTTCTGAAAAATGGAGCCACAGCCTTGCCTTGAATTTGGAAACAGTTATCGACCAAACACTTGGCAGCACAAGCCATATTTCAACAGTTTTGTACAAAAGTTATCACACAAGTACGTAAAATAAATCTGTAGTTTTGTCTAGCTTTGTTCAAAATGGAACATAATGAAGTGAAGTAACAATTAACCTGAAGTGTTACAGTGGTACAGAATCTCTCCAAATTTGCATTTTATTTGGGGAATTGAATTTCCATTGTCCCTCAGAACATACACCACATGAAAGTGAATTCCTTTGCTTTTTTGGGATGACAAATCTCATTGCAGTGGACAGTTCGCTGACCTGTTAAAGAACAGGAGACCACAGACCCGACCGGACAAGTTTTTGTAAATATGTCAGCTGTTTTGTTGCTATTTGAGAGGGAACCCTGTGTTTTTGTTTTCTGCTTCCACAAGCTGTGTGAGTCTCTCTCTATCTCTCTCTCCCTTTCTGTCTTTGAGTGGCCTGTCCTCTTCCTGGTCTCCATTGTGGCAACACTTGAAGTTGCTCGATGTCTCTTTAATCCATATTCTTCACACATGTTTTATAATCAACATGTATCAATCATTTTGTATTCATAATCTGTATATACTGTGATTTTTTGCTCTTCCTAATGTTTGATTGTAAAGCCCCCAGAGACAAATTGATTTTGGCCAATATAAATAAAATTTTACTTGATTGACTTGACTTGGAAGAAAGGGGAAGTTTCTAACACGGGCTCGGTGGCGGTGGTTTGCATTTTTAACACTACCTGCCTCACTATCGCCGTCTCTTTCCTCATATGTGTGTGTCTTTTGTTTAGGTTCTCAGTGTTTGGCCTCGGCTCCAGGGCCTACCCACACTTCTGCGCCTTTGCCCACGCTGTAGACACGCTGTTTGAAGAGCTGGGGGGGGAGCGCATCCTACGCATGGGAGAAGGAGATGAGCTGTGTGGCCAGGAGGAGTCATTCAGAACCTGGGCCAAGAAGGTTTTTAAGGTCTGTTTCTTGGGCTGAGACCCTTTGGGTTTAGTTTAGTTCATTTATCGATCATAATGCTGCAGTGTTTTTGGTTTTAGTTCATGATTGGCATGTTTGTTACTTGTCAAGGCTTAGCTTTAATGTTAATATGGTCCCCTGTTTTCAATGCAACCATGAATTAAATCAGAAAGCCCTCTTACCCCTTTAAAAAAACACCACCACGGTCAAGGTGGCATTTTGAAGGTGTTTGGCCATAAATGACCCTGAGCCAGTGCTGAGCCAGTGCTATCCCTGTGTAGGTGTGAAGGGACACAGTAATGGTCATGTTCTCTGACGTGCTTGTGTTGTTACATTTCAAGGCTGCCTGTGACGTGTTCTGTGTTGGCGATGACGTGAACATTGAGAAAGCCAACGACTCGCTGATCAGCAACGACCGCAGCTGGAAGAAGAGCAAGTTCCGCCTGACGTACACAGCCGAGGCCCCGGCCCTCACAGAAGGTAAATAATAATCTTGTGGGAAGTGAGTGATGAACTGTTGAACTCTTCAAATTAAAGGAGCAATAAGTCTTAATAAACACTGCAGCACAAAATGACCATAATATATCTGCAGAGGGATAATGTTATTGATCAAGACCAGTGACTCATCCATTATAATCACCTGGAGCTGAGATTTGTGGCTCTGTTGTGGAATGAAAAATGATAATGCAATGGGATTTCAACACCTTTCTATCCTCGAGCTCTTCAGTTATAGTGTCCAAAATGTTGGAACCGATCTGAAATAGCTCTGTTACCTAATTTACGTAAATTAATTTGGTGAATTTAAATGAGATAAAGATTGTGAACTAGGCTTAATGCTAGGAAGCATGCGACATTAGCAAAAAATGATTACCATGATAGTAAAAACAAGGATTATCCAAGCCTTGGTTTATGAAGTCTGTCAGATTTTACCATTAGAAACAGTACACGGGATCAAGCACAACAATTCATAAAGCACAGAGGACATGCCCCCAGTCCTGCGCTCAATTATTTCAGTTTAACAATGTCAGTTCTGGATTTTATACTTTCATGTATGAATTGCAGTCTACACTCAGTTGGCAGTTTATTAGGTACACGAGCTTAAACTAATGCGGTCTAGTACAACAGTCTGGCGATAAATCCTTCCTTCATGAAGGTTATAATGTTCAGTTTTTGTTTAAACTGTTGTTCATTCAGCTTTAGAATCATTTTGGAGGCTGCAGTTTTTGATGCTGTTGAACTGTGTTGAATTATACAGAGCAGGTGTTTTTTTTATTAATTCCCCTACCCTCACTGACAAAATAAAAGACACACCCCAAAGAAATCTAATAGGTTTTCCAAAATGTTGAACTTTAATAAAAGCCAATCAGGTTCATAGATAAACATGTTATTTTAGACCGGTCCCTAAATAAAGTAAAAGTCATGTATGTGATGTGGTTTTATTTCTGTCTGCCATCAGCATTACACAGTATTCACAAGAAGAAGGTTTATGGAGCAAAGATGCTGGAATCTCAAAACCTACAAAGTCCCAAATCCAAGTAAGTACTGACACATGCAACACTTTCACAGGAAAAATGTGTTCACATATGTGTCTGTTTTGGTCAACTTCTGAAATAATGTCTAATTGAACTCTTCTGGTGTCCTTTATTCCGTTTACTGTGGTGTGTGAACTAAATGGAACAGACTGAAAATGGTGCAGCGTTGTTCCCTAAATCTCTGATCTCTTTTACAGTCGCTCCACCATATTTGTGCGGCTCGACACAAACAACCACGACAGACTGAGCTACCAGCCCGGCGACCATCTGGGCATCTTCCCTGGCAACCACGAGGACCTGGTGACGGCTCTCATAGACAAACTGGAGGATGCTCCACCTGTCAATCAAATTGTCAAAGTGGAGTTCCTGGAGGAGAGGAACACTGCCCTGGGTGGGTGATGCTATCAGCAACGTCACGCTACTTTACGAATACAAGTAGGCGAGGCGTGCAGTCAGGAAGGTTGCAGTTTAAAATCCAGGCAGGATGTCAAAATCAAAACATGAATAAGAAACAGTCTTTCTTGCCTCAACAGACATGAAGTCACACTTTAGCGAGGTATCTATGCCCAGAAATCTTTCAGTGAAGCTGCATATTGGCAACAGTTGCGATGGCACTGGGTGACTTAAGTGTGATTTTCACTGTGACTGTGAAGCAAGGTGTTTCTTAAACACAGTGTGTGTGTTTCATCCAATTTTACTTTGACAAATGAAACCATTCTTTGATAATGGCTTACTAATCTTCCTGTCTTCCTCCGTCATTCTTGGCTAGATCATATGTATTGATAATTTGTGTCCCCGGTGAGCTCTGAACTCGCCAAAACGGCTCTGTAATTGTTGTCCGGGTAATTTTATTTTAACCCCCATTTAGCATGTATAAGCTATATATATAAGGACTTAGTAAATGATTTCTATGAGACTACAGTATAGCTATAATCAAATATAAGGACATTTTTAGGGTCTTTATTAACGTATTTGTCAACAATCATAATTCATCATATGAAGCATCTGAAACTGGGGTATTAGGTAATGTGTTCTTGATAACACAGTATAACATAGTCCTGACCATATAATGATATGTAATTACACATCAACAAATGTACAGTATGTAATAGCAAGCTGTTCAAAAATGTGTCCAGAACTCATTAAGACATATCAGATGTTTTATATTAGCACATTATCTCAAGAGACTTCCTGGTTAAATGAAGGTTAAAGAACTGAAAAAGTAAAAAGCTGTTTTTCTTTTGTTGAGACACTCTTGAAGTTTTGATTTGTCACCAGTGTTCATACTAGACAACAGAATTTCATTTTGGCTGGCACAGTCCCTAGTTGTGATTCAGGGGCCAGTTTCACAACACAGTTTTACATTCATATTGAAAATGGCATCAGTGACACGTTTCTCAAATGATTATTGCTCACAAATTTCAGATGGGTTTGTGAGTCCTGAAGTTTGTTTTCAACTACTTTACTGTCAGTTAAACAGGAAGGGAAATCGCAGCTTGCATGTTGCAAATTTAGTGAAACCGGCTCTAAGCTAATATGACAGGTGAAAACACTTGCCTATTTACACATTCAACAAACACAGAGCAACGTAAGCATTCATTTGGAGTTGTGTTTCTAGTCATATGACACATGTAATTCAAGTCCCTAGTCTCCTCTTGGCTCTATTTTGGTCTTAGTCAACTCCTGAGAAAAATATCTGGCTCTTGAAACGCTCCACTGTGTTCACCAGATAGTCACTAACTTTGGTTAAAAACAGTGTGTTTTGGTGTTCACTGTAAACGGCAGCCTGCTGCAACTGGAAACAGGGTTAATAAGAGTTTGCAGGCCAAAAAAAAAGAAAGTTGAGTGATAATTGTCTGTGGGCTTACTACAAAAAGCATTCCCTTTCATGTTATACATAGTAATTTGATCTACAGTTCATATAAAATGTGGATGAATGCAGCTTTAACCGCCTTCTTTTCTGCAGGTGTAATCAGTAACTGGACAAACGAGACTCGTATCCCTCCCTGCACCATCTACCAGGCCTTCCAGTACTTCCTGGACATCACCACCCCACCGAGCCCTGTGCTGCTGCAGCAGTTTGCTGCTCTGGCAACCAATGACAAACAAAAAAAGAAACTAGAGCTCCTCAGTAAGGTAAATTCATTTAGTCTTCGGGATTACGATTAACACTGACCTTTAGAATTATTGAGCTGCTGCTGCACTGAGCGCGTAGCTTGGTTCGTGACCAGACACATAAGGGATTTGCGATGTATGTGCGTAGGCTATATCCAGAAATATACTCGTTTTTTTGAGAGCCAAATCTATGCAGGGATTTTTTTACTTTTTATTTGACCAGTTTTCAGAGCACAGTTCTATAAAAACTCACCATGTGTTTAAGGTAATAACCAACACATTCATCATGTTTGCTATTTAAATATATGGGAGATAGTTTTCTGTGTCTGAAAGCCGATTTGATGCACTTTGCACTGATGGAAAAACGTACAGTAGGAGGGAGCTGGCGCCAAATTAAAGCCGTTGATCGTTCTAACCCAGAGCCATTCCCCCTTGCAGTGCCTCCCACAATTCACTCTCCATTTTTGTCAATGTGTGGAAAAGGCTGGCTGAGGCCAAGCAGTGACTCATATGCTCATACATCGAATCATTGTCACCGAAGCAAGAGGAAACGATGGAAGGCTTCTGAATTCAGAAAAAGAAACAGTACAGTAGAATCAGCACTGCAGATCATTTTTATTTTTGTATGCGCTAAATCTCAAGCTCATTTGGGGACTAAAGCAGGGTTTCTCAGACTTTCCTAATCCTCTTTTTATATATCCAAAGATTCTCATAACAAGCATTCAGTCAAGCTGTCATGTTTGTTTTTATTATTGTGTTCTGTTTTCAAGAGCATAAAAGAAGGAATTGATTAAACAAAAATGACAATACAAATGTATTAATAATGTCTCAAAGAAACTAACTATATCAGTCTCTGAAAAGTCTCAAGGTTGACAAACCCAGGCCCAATAGAACTTTTGCTCTTGAAATTTTGCTAATTGTACACATGGTGCTTCAAACAGTTCTTCAGGCTCAGAATGGAGACCGTGCCAGGCTTTTATAATGGGCACTCTGTCGCTCATTAGCAGCTCGAGAACAAAGCAAAAGGAACATATCAAAGTTTTTTAGCCTGGTGGCAGTGCTCTAAATTCATCACATCCAAATGTCAGTGATGACACACAAAAACAGTTGGGCAGTGAATGGTGAATGGCTCTGCTCGTGGCTGCCTCCTGCTCTCCAGTCAGAAATGTTTACAGATCTAAAAAAGGAAACCACCCTCCTTTTTTTTCTGTTATTGTCACAGTTACTTTGGTTTCTTAATTAGGACGACAACAATTCAACAACTTACCAAGACAGAAATGAAATCTAATGAATATCCACCTGTACTTTTCTCCCACCTCGTCTTTCTCCTCGACATCCCAGGGTTTGCAGGAGTATGAGGAGTGGAAGTGGTACAACAACCCGACACTGGTGGAGGTGCTGGAAGAGTTCCCCTCCATCCAGATGCCCTCCACTCTGCTGCTCACCCAGCTGCCCCTGCTGCAGCCTCGCTACTACTCTATCAGCTCCTCTCCAGACCTGCACCCAGGAGAAATCCACCTCACCGTCGCTGTGGTCTCTTACCGTGCCAGAGGTAAGGACCTGCTACTCATTTGGAGCTATTTTTCTATCCAGGCAGAGCATTAGCTGACATCTCTCCAAGGATTTTAAGGCTGTGTAGGTGTAGCTGCAGGTCGACTGACTGGGCGGATAAACTTTAATATTCCTGTCAGGCTTTTGAGGGTCTGAAATTTGATGTTTTTTTACTGGCATTTAGTATGGCCAATTTCTTGACATTTCAGAAATAAACTCAATGAAACCTCCCCGTTTCTAGTACATTTTATTTAGCATTAAGTTATTACTCAAAAAAGAACACATCCTATATGTACATTTTACTTCAGTTCAGTTTATGGCATGGATAAAAATGCACTGTGCTGTGGTTCTTTCAAGGTTGCTGCAAAGACTCGAAAAGTCAAATGACTCAGCCTCTCTGAAAACCTCTGATGGCTCAAAGAAAATTGATTGGAAGTTATCTTGGAAAGCCAGTCTGCTTTACTGGGCAGCCAGACCACGGCTGTAATTACAAGAAACGTAGATTCAGAAACACCTCGGGAAGATTCTGTAACTCTAAACAGATTCTATTTAGAGATATGGACACAAACACAACTTAGAGAAAACCCTGCCGGCTTTACCACTCTGCCTGACAGTATATACAATGCATTTGCTGTTCAAGGTTTCAGTTTTAGTGCACAGTATATTACAAGGTCTTATATCTCCACCTTTGCAAGTAGCATCTATGTTCTCAGCCTGTCAAGTAGTCACTAACCATCACCAGATGCTCGCACTACTATTTTCTCTTACACGTGTAATGTGTACTTGTGCAAACATGTTACTATGATTGTATAAGCAGCGGTTGAATTACTGTAATTTCCCTTTAGAGAGAGAGAGGAGTGACCTTAGCCTTGGGAAACGTGTTAAGGCCACCCTCTTACTGTTAGTTTGTGCACTTAAAGAGAGTGAGAGGCGGAGGGGAGAGGAAAAGGTAAAGTGCTTGCTTTGGTAATCATCCCTTTCAGATGGAGGGGGACCCATCCACCACGGCGTGTGTTCGTCGTGGCTCAACAGGATAGAGAAGGGGGAGATGGTGCCGTGTTTTGTCCGAAGGTAAATATCAAAATGTTTTTCCAAGGAATTCTGTAGAAGGTCA
Source organism: Lateolabrax maculatus (assembly GCA_031216445.1). NCBI lineage: Eukaryota > Metazoa > Chordata > Actinopteri > Acropomatiformes > Lateolabracidae > Lateolabrax > Lateolabrax maculatus. Next base: position 5,288,027 of record CM062217.1, read on the forward strand.
GGTATTATGGCTTGTTAAAGGGAAGTGAATTTCACAAGCTTGGAGGTCACTTTTTTGTCTATTGCATTGTTTTAGTGCACCATCATTCCAACTTCCCAAAGACAACCAAGCACCTTGTATCCTGGTGGGTCCAGGAACCGGTATCGCCCCATTCAGGAGCTTCTGGCAACAGAGACTATATGACCTTGAACACAAAGGTTTGCTTTTTTCTCATTCCTTAGCAATATATTTATCACAAATTCAGAAGGTTTGCAGTGGATTTTTCACCGCTGCACATGAAGCTGCAAACAGAAGCTTCAGTTTGATGGCTGATTTATAAGAATATCCAGGACAAGCTGTTGCATTTATTCATCCAGTTAAAATGCTGTTATATGCACCTCTGAGTACTAATGGAATTTACTTCAAATCCCTGCCAGAGACTTAGATAATACACAAAACAGCAGACTTTCACTTCTACAACACTATTCACAGCAACACAGTGACTCTGCCTGTCACCTTTAGAAATTGAGTCGTGCCCCATGATCCTGGTGTTTGGATGTCGGCAGTCTGAGATGGACCACATCTACAAGGAGGAGACCATCCAGGCCAAGAACAAAGAAGTGTTCAAAGAGCTCTACACAGCCTATTCCAGAGAACCCGGCAAACCAAAGGTACAAGTGCTACACTGTCCGTAACTGTGGATGAGTCAGCTTGTCACAACTCTCTTTGGACGGCTGTGTGGGTTTGAAATAAAATCACAGAGTAGAGAAAGGGCTGAAACCACTGTGGTTATATTCTGAGGTATACTCACTCCAATTGACATCATGTGTTTCCATTTGACAAAAGTTGTTCTTCGGGTAAACTTTCTATCGGCAAGAAAAGGTCCGAAGTGCTCCGAGGTTCAAACAAGTGTGATGAAGGTGCTCTTTGGTAGGGAACACACTCAAAAAAAGACGAGAAGGTCCAAAGCACTCTTCTGGCAAAAAGTGTAAAAGCCTTAATTCAGATCATTCTTCAGGGTGAAGAAGGCTTTTTGTGCTGCTTTCGCGTGGGTTGTGATCCAGCTCTAGGCTTTTACACTTTTTGCCAGAAGACTGCCTTGGACCTTTTCTTCTTTTTAAAAATGTTGATCATTTGGTTTTTTGCTGTCCTCTAAGTCCCCTTAATTCTTGTTTACACACACCAACAGTCTTTCAGTCTGCAGTTTGCAAAGTCGACTTCATTTTTCTTTACTCCCTATCTGTCACTGGTCTCCTGACTCTGTTTTTCACATTGTTTCCTTTCTCACTTGACTTCCTCATGCACACTCATCATTCCTCTTCTGCCTCTCTGTCAGAAATATGTACAGGATGTACTGCGCGAGCAGCTGTCAGAGACGGTATACCAGTGCCTGAGGGAGGAGGGGGGACACATCTACGTGTGTGGGGACGTTACAATGGCCGGAGATGTTCTCAAGACTGTCCAGCAAATCATCAAGCAGCAGGCCAACATGAGCCTGGAGGATGCTGGCTTCTTTATCAGCAAGCTTCGGGTAAAAAGAAATACTTCTTGGCCAAAAGAATCTGCCTAAAAAGGGCTCCAAAGACAAAATTTACAAATCTGCACAATTACAACCCTCCATGCTGGCAGTTACATCTGCTGTGTCCCTGGCGTTTAACCCTACACAGAAGGAAATAGTCTGTATGCAGTATGACTAAAAGTTTAGACCTCAAACATTTCTAAACAGTATCGAGTAAGACATCTGCTGTGAGCTAAGAAATAGTCTGAAGCCATCATGTATTTGCCTGCTCAGGCCATTCAGGCTGTTTGTCAGGCCTGTTAAACAATATCCAAAACAATATCCATCTCACATTTTCCTCCCCTTCTCTCTCTATTTTCACTATCCCGCCATATCCAGGATGAGAACCGCTACCATGAGGACATCTTTGGTGTTACCCTGCGCACCTATGAGGTCACCAACCGGCTTCGTTCAGAGTCCATCGCCTTCATCGAGGAGAGCAAAAAGGACTCAGATGAGTAAGTGGTTTGTATCTTTAATTTCCAGCATTTTCCATAGGGAGTGCTATTCCTTTTAAGGATTTTCCTAATAGCAGATTGGGGTAATAAAGACACACAGTCATTTTTCGAAAGCAGATCTGTAGTGGAAGGAGAAAAACATCTCACTGTTTGAGATGGGCCAAAAAATAGCAGTTCTCCTGAACTTTTGAAATGTCAATACTAGAGGAAAGGCCTTAGGGTCACTAAAAAGAAAGGTTAATCCTATTGCCAAGAGAAATGTGTTTAGAAATGTAAATCAAGATTATGAGAGGTCTTGCGTGCAGAGTCGACATTTGGGCTTTTCGATGGTACGAAAGACAACCACAGTAAATGTTATAGTTGTAAAACGGTGTTGAAGGAAGGCTCACCATTGGTTCTTCAGACACATGGTCATGAAGTGATGGGCAGAGGATAGCCTGCTTTTGGGTTGGTGGTGCTGGACAGAAGACCACAGAGGAACTAGCTGCCCAGAGACCAGATCCAACCTGATTTCATGAGGCCCTCCACATGTTTCCACTTTATTGTGTCATCCAAATTATTATTTTACCACCCATCTTTTATTTAAGAGTAATCATTTAAATTTGGTTTGAAGGCTGCAATATCAGAGATTGGCTATTTAATTCACATTTAACATTTAGCTGAACCTAATTGTGAAACTTTAATATTTTGGCTATTCTGTTTGAATGGTCTTTTAGGGGACGGTCCAACTTTTCCGATGCTTTAATGGGCTTCAATTCTTTTATTTTTTATTATATGTATTAAACCAGGATTGTCTGTCTTAGTAGCAGTAGTTTTAAGATTTCTGCTGTGAATAAAATCCATTGCAGAGTATTCAAACGGCTCCCAGGTGATTTGAGACCACATATAACCTGCTGACTCAGAGTCATGAATCATATTTCTGTTTTGTTTTAAAAAAATAGCACCTCATTCACCAAATCAAACCAGGAAATAACTCACATTCATTTATTCCGTCCTTCATTCATACATCTTTTTCATCTCTCCTTCATTGGTTCATTGTTAGTCTATTTGTCTCTAGATTTTAGAGGGCATGTGTGTAAACACACTACATAAAACCAGGACGGTTTACTCGTCTGCAACACCCCTGAACTGCATGGGATGCTTAAGATCTGGGATGTTTTCTTATTTATTCATCTTTTTACAAAAGATCCTTTTTTGCCATTCCAATTTGCCAGCTGGTTAGCTCATATTTTATATATATTTTTTAAACTGGGTCTTAGCAAAGCCCATTGAGATTTGTCTCAGTCACTGAGATTACAAGAACAGCTCTATATCTGAGAGAGACATTTGTATAAGTCCAATTGCAATCTGCAACCTGTAGTTGCTGGCGACGCCGATGTGTTATCACCCCTAGTTTCAGATGAAAACAGAGTGGGTAACCATAGAAACCCATGGAGAAGGGCCTTTAAACTAACAGGATTAGAGTGAAAGCGAGTGGCTCTGTTCCATTTCTGTTTTTGTTTCCGTCGTTATTTGTGCATATTCAAGATTAGACACTTCATATACCCTTGCCATGAGAGCAAAACAAGGGCCCTACATAGCCACTATGGCTCATTAAGTACCAACATAATGCATCACAGACGATGGTTCCTGTGTGGATTGTCACTTGAATTTCACATTTGGCCATCAAAGCCCCTGCTCGCTGGATGAGTAATGACTGTAACATCTGTATTTCTATGTCCGTCTTGCTCTCTCTGTCTATCTTTCTGTCTCTCCTTCTGTCTTCTCTCCCTCAGGGTTTTCTGCTCGTAGGTCTATGTTTCGGGGGCTTTCTGACAACAACCAGTCTTGAGGACACAGCAACGCTGGTTAAAGAATACTGTGCCAATTTTTGTACTGTAAAAAAAAAAAAAAAAAGGGGGTTTCTTTCTTTTTTTTATACCACTTTAATGTTTCTGTTGGGCTCTGCGATTTTGTCTGTAGCAAGTTGGAAATGTTCTGTTCTCTGAGAATCTGTTTTGCTTGTTGATGATACTTCCAAAAATTATAAATTGATCATTTTGATTCATAATGTGTGCACCTAGTGTAATGACCTGCCTCATTGTGAATGCATGACCAAGACAAGAATATACTCAACAAATATAATATACTCTGTGTTATTGTTACAGTTAAAAGGCTTTTATTGAGGTTTTATATTTACAAGGAAAAGTGTGGCGTTGATGACAAACGCAAAGACATTTCTGAAGTATGAATTAATTCGACTTTACGTTTCAGGAAAGAATCAGGGCTGGTCAAATCTATTTGGGCTGTTTTTTTATCAAAGTAGTTTCAGGAAGAGTTTCGAAAAGGGAGAGTTAAGTGAAAGATGTACAGGCATGCAGATAGAAAAATGGAAAGACATTTTTTTTTGCAAACAAATTTGGCGTGTTGACAGGTCACCCTGAATTAAGAAAACAGCGCTTCTGTCACAGCCTCAGCAGTTATATTATCTAGCTCTTCACTGGCAATCCATCAAAATGCATCAGCATCTGTGCCAGCTCTCTTTTTAGTGGCCTGTCCATTCTCTCATAACATAATACTGTTGTGTGTACCAGCTGGTGCTTGCCCAACCCATAGCAGCTGCATAGGAATTTGCAGGGCAGTCTGAATCTGAGTCAGTACATATTAAAATAAACTTTAATTAATAGCAAATAAAAACTTATTTAAATGTCTTTAGGGCTCTCAGATTTAAAATATCTAAGTATTGATGTGTTGACTATAATACTACTTATCTGTGTCAAATCATATAATCATGGGGGAGGAAAATTGTTTTGAAAGATTATTTTTAAAAAGTCAATAAGTAAATCTGGGACTGTTTGACATTTTGGGTATCATGCTTATTCTCTTTATTTCTGAGAGTCAGATGAGAATATTGATACCACTCTCATATCTGCACGGTAAATAAAAGTGGGAATTCAGACTGAAAAAGACCTGCGTTAAAACAATGCAAGGAGCTGCGTTGGCAGGCGTGTGTTGTTTCAGGCATCTGTGAGACACGAAATACCAGGAAGTAAACTTTGTTAACAGATGTGTGAATTTATCATTTTTACACTTTGTTTTTTGTACGTATTAAACAAACAAGACACAACGTGTGAATTGGTGAGCTGGTAAAAAGATTTTGTGACCTTTTGGATTGAGCCGAGCTGGTTGTTTCCTCCACTTCCAGTCTTTATGCTAAGCTAAGCGAACGACTCCTGGCTGGAGCATCGTATTTTATCGTACGAACTTGACAGTGGTATCGATCTTCTTATCTCACTCTCAGCAAGAAAGTAAATAAGTGCTTTTTAAAAAATGGCTTTTCTCAGCATCAAAAGTCCTCTGCCTCTTGCCTTACATTAACTCTCTGCCTCCACGCAGCACACTTATTCTTATTCTTTTGTCTCTGCATGATTTTGTGCGACCCTGCGGCTCACACGCCACCCTTTCACTGTGACCTGACACCTGCTCAGTAGCATCAGCGTGTGTGTGCCATAGAAAATCACGAAGTGTGCGCATCTCTATACGAGTGGGTGTAAAACATGCATGTGCTCAGGTGTGTGTTTTTTCATGACTATTCTGCTTGTTGTCTGTTACCTTGTCAAACTGGTCAGATTTTAATATAAGGATGAATTTGTTGCTCTGTGAGTCACACAAGCCTGCAAATTTAATCTTACAGATGGTGTTTTGGTAACAGGAAACTGCCCACATGGGTTTTAGTTTTGATCTCAGTAGTTCATTTCTATTGTTAATAAGTTCCAGTGAAATTTTTCATTCAGGGACAAGAGGCAATCACTGCCGCTGTGGTCATTTGCTGCTTTCCAATGAGTCAGGGTTGTAATTTGAATATATATGTGCAGGGGCCACATTGTTCATTGATCACCCACTCTGCAGTAACCTGTGGCTTTTCTTGTCAGCTTCTGAGTCTTGTCTGTTCCCTTTCTTTGTCTTTGATTCAAATTAAAGATAGCTGTCAGCATGATTAACAGATTTCAATGTGATTTTCAAACGTCCCTAACAGCTGCAGAGAAAATGTTTGTCTATTGTTTTTTGTTTTTTTTCTGAGTCAACTATTTTTACTGCCGGGCGAAAATGGGTGTTTCCCATTGTCCCCACTGTTGTTCATTCAGGATGAATGTCTCCTCTGTATAATTTGTTTAAACAGATTTAATTTAATTGGAATGAGAGCCGTCAAGAAAATGTCTGTGATGTAAAATGTGCAACAGGAAAACAATTGATACAAGATATAGCTTCTATATATAGCATATATATATTGAAAATATATATATATAGAAAATATATATATATATGTTCAAAAAAAATAAAATATACCACTCCAATCTTTTCTAAGAATGTATTTTGATTATGTAAATGAGCACCTTGATTCTGCTTGATTTAAAAAAAAAGGACAAAAAAAGGCATATTCTATGGTGTCTCTCATATCCTTTAGGTATGGGGATAAAACAGCAGCATTAAATAAATGCATGGTGATCTTCTGTCTCCTGTTCATATTTAGAAAAGCTCTGTCTATTTACCAGCACTGTGTCAGTCAGTGAGACTGTATTGTGAGGTTGTCTGGCCTTTCTCACAGGGCTTTGGATAGTAAAAACATTCTTGAGGGGTTTCGTTTTCTGTGTTTGCATATCGCTGCTGCTATGAACAACTCTGATCCAATCAGCCTCTGCTATAATGACCTTTGTTGTGTAATTGATTGAGGATATTCCGTTTTAATGCATCAACTGCGAGGACTTTGCATTTACTTTCAAATAAAGAGAAACATTTACAGAATATGTCAACACATTTGCTTGGTTTGTTTTTTCTTGTTTATATAAGAAAGAAGCCAGACTGGAAAGGTTTATTCCTGCAGTAGGACTTGTTTTAATGTTGAAGTATTTCAGTTTGAAGGTCAGATTAAGATGTTGATACAGTAAAAAAAAAAAAAAAAAAAAAAAAACACACACACACACACAAAAACAGTTGCAGCAAACAGACCATTTGCTTCCTCTCCTCTTCCTGCCTCCGCAAGTGCCGGTCGTCATGGCTCAGAGAGAGGCACTCACAATACAGAGATGCCTCTCAGCACCATGGCAACGCGTCAACAAAACAAGCCATCCAAACTTTACACAAGGACTGTGATTGGCGACTGGCTGTCGTGTAGAGAAGCAGAGGCCTTTCTAATTAGTCCAAAGTCTTTGACCCTCCTTTTGAGCAAGATAGGTTGCATGGACGCATACTGCACTGCCTGCTGGACAAATGCAGTGCAGTGATTTTTTAACACCACATTAAGTCTTAAAACAAACGAACAAAATACGAAATCTTTCTCGGTGTCAGTTTCACCATTACTCAGTGTCGAAGTCATGGTTCATGGGAAAAAGTTGGCCAAGGAGATGCTGCTGCCTTCTGTGCTGGAAGACGATGACGCAGAAACGGAAAGTGAGAAGCTGCAGCTGGGGGAGGTAGGGAGCTGACCGTCCAGCCAAGTCTACAAACTCTTAAAAGAAGTGTGAACAACCAGGTAGGCAAGTGCAGATTTATAGGGCTTTTCAGAGACAGATTTTTATGGGTTGAGCCTGAGATTGAATTAGACACAGGAGAGGGACTTTTGGTGAAAATTCATAGCATGTTATAGATCTGCAAGACTTCATTAGGCTTTAGAAATGGAGGTATAACCACAACACTTGGCACATGGCACATGTGAGCACTTTCCATGTGAGCACTTTCCTTGCCCAGGGCAAGGAAATACAGGCTCAAAAATACCTGCTAAAGACCTGCAGTTTCCTTTTTATGGGTCGCTCTTTTGACCTCTGTACTCACATGAATTAATTTAGCAGAGGGGACTCAGAGTGTCAACCTGAAAGTCTGTTTTAATTACACTTTTATGTAGTCTAATCACGGTCTGCATGCACTACGAGAAGTGTGAGAAATACATTGTGAAATCAGTACATTTTCAAATACAAAAATCCTCTGGAGGCAACTTGTCCGCACAAAAAGTCCTCTGGACATGTGGATTACCACTCACTTGCCAAATAATGGTATTTTTGAGTATCTATTTAGTCCTGAAAATAACAATATATGGCATGGCTGTTTGAGACATGTAGTGAATATGCCAAAGGCCTAGAAATAAAGGAAATAAAAGTAGCTAAAACAGCCCCTTTTAAAGGTAGGTAGAAAGAAAGCAGTAGGAGGGAAGGGAAGTGGTTACAAAGACTAGAAGGACACAGGGATAAAGCTTAAAGAGACATGATAAAATGGTCCGTCCTCACTGACGGAATCAGGTGTCCAAAGTGTAGGTATCAGTTTCATTCTCCTGGCAGCAAATCCATTAAATGTCCTCACTCAGGCTGCCAACAGGAGCCAGCTCAGAGGAGTCACGATGTCTTACTTTGTCATTCTCCACCCAGCAAACAGTGAGCCGGACAGAGGTCGACGTGCGTGGGCCAAAGGACCAACGCTCGAGCCCAGATGGGAGCGTGCTAGACGGAGGTGAAAGAGAGGCTGGAGAGGAAGAGGAGGAGGAGGAGAATGAAGAGGAGGAGCTGGGAGGAGAGGAGTGTGTAATCTCTGATGAAGACTACGACACAGATTTGGAGCTCGGAGGTATATAGAGAATTTAATTCAATCTTGATCACAACATACATTGACAAGGCGAAGCCCTCTTGTCACCCCATCTGTTAGTATTTTCCCTTCTGCCTTTCCATCTTCTCAATCTTTTAAATTATTTCAGAAAAGAAAAAAACTAAACAGAAACTCCTGCCCACACATGTGGAGCCCTGTTCTGCATCTTAATGATTTCATCTCAGTCTTTGTGTCAGGCTTCCTTTTCACCAGAAGTGAATACCATCTGGTATGAATGAGCTCCTCTGACAGGGCGAAATAAGCCATGAGGGACTTTTCAATATCACACTCAAAATGTCCTCCTCCTGGGGAAAGTGCCACATTTCTCCTTTTTCAAAGAGGTATTGATAGCGAACAATTGAGACGGACTCTACAGCTAGTGTCTCTATTCACGTTGCAGATAAGGAGGAGGCATATGACCCGACGGGGCAGACGTGCTACATGGAGGCGTGTGAAACGTTACAGGTGGTACCTGCCTCTCACTTCCTGCAACACATGCTAAATAGCGAGATGGACATGATGCATCGTGGTCTGGGACCTCAGGTAATTTAATCATAAGTTAGGGACTGTATGAAAATTATTAGAGGGAAAGGGGGTGAGAATTGGGGAAGGGTTTTTTTTAAATTCCTTTTATGCTGACGGGAGGTTAGTTTGACTTTTTGGGGAGAGCAGGAGATGGTCTTTTATTTGTCTATTTGTTTTTGGCTCAAATGTATATTTTGTTTTTATTTCAGTCTATTATTTTCTATTCTATTAATTTAGAATCCAAGTGATGTACATATATGCAAATACATATTTCAGTGCTAAAGTCCATTAGCAGCCACTGAGCTGTCGTCTGTGGCCAGTTAATATATTAAGTGACCGCACCAACTGTTCATTTAGAATTTAAAAAAAATGCATTCAAAAATTGAGTGGCAGTAATACTCATTATTATTAAATTTGTTTTGTCAAACAAGTCCACTTATAATGTGTACATCAGTGGCTATAGTGCAAGTTATTATTCCATTAACATATTGAAGTTTAAGTTGGGATACACCATCTTACGTTTATTTATGCTATTTCTGTTTTAGTTATTAATAGTGAAATTAATAGTTCCAATTGAGTTTTATTTCTTTAAAGCAGCTATATAAAAAAAAAAACTAAAACAATGTGATAATGTGAAAGGGGTCGCTTATAATGATAAACCCACAGAGAATTATCACCCTAATCTGCAGCTCCTCTCATCTTTACGGAAACTTAATATAGCAAGTTTGATTGTTTAGCCGTTCAGCCTACAATTTTACTGTTTTGGCTCACTCTCACTGCTCTCACTGCATAATTTTCGGCTGGAGCAGGCTTCTGTTTTCAGTGCAAAAGCTCTAAAAGCCCACTGGACACTACTTGCTCAGCACCAAACAGCGATCGGAAAAAGCTGGCAACTACCTGGTGAACATAATGGAGCATTTAGCAGCTACAGAGCCAAATACTTCCTTCACTGATTGGTGGCGACCAAAAAATAGTTAAAACAAAAGTGAATATTGGACATACGTTTAGCAGGTAGCCACAAACACGACTTCAAATGATAATGTTGCTCTGTTACTGCTAGATATGCAAATAAGCAGCTGTTTGCCACCGAATCAGTAAGGTGATGGTATGTCAATGTTGTGTTTTTGCTGCCCCTAAGTGGCCAAAAAATCTCAATTATTGTTATATATATATTGATATAATTTTCATACAGTTCCTTAGACTGTCTGTCTCAGCTTCATAACATGTAAGAGCGTCTTAACCCGTTTTGCTCATCAGATCAGTTTCACCTGGGGGAAGGTACTCTTCTTATAAAAGACCCACAAATATTTGAACTTCTTCAGGTCTTAATGAGCCCTCAATGCGTCGTTGGTGCATTCAAACCTATATTTAGAGCTTTCCACTTGTGATTGGATCACTCAAGATGCATGTTAATGCCAGGTATGAACAGGGCCTTTGTCTCTGTAGCGCTATTTTGGATCAGCCCAGACCTTTGTTAAGTGAATGACTCATTAATTCAAAGTCACATTCCTCTCCAGGGGATCTGCACTGATCATGCCAACGTCTGGGGAGCACTCTGTTAAGTCCAACACAGCTGAGCTTCAAGGAGTTTTCAGTTCTATCCCAGGAAATAGATCATGCATGTCCATATCTTTGCAGTACACTTTACATAATTACAAAATTGCATAAGTGTAGTCCATTATAAAGATCTCACCAGTACACATTCAAGTGGAGAGTCCTTCACCTCTTCGAAGAGAAGCTGCTGGTATTGATTTATACTCAGAGTGAGCTTATTATGCAGATTGACACTTTAATTTTCCTCTGGAGAAACATTCTTATTTTTGATCCTAAATGACCGCAAATGCTTTTCATTTTTTAACCTGTGTAAATAGCTTTATTATTTGGTGGAGCATTAGACACAAATGTCCATATTGTGTCTACATGTTTTAGCTCTCATATTCCCCCAAATATACACAGTCATATACACATCCACAAAGACATAATCAAAGACCAAAAAGGAAATGCATTACTATAACAAAATTGAAGATGTTTATGTAGTCATTTTTTGCACTTAAACTCTATATAGTCTCATTTTAACCCACCAGTCGATACAATAAAATGTAATTGAACAGTTAATAAATGTAAGATTGCTCTGTGGTTGTACAATTCTGACTGAGGGAAGAGTACATCCTTTGCAAATGTGAAGATGTATTGACTGGAGCTCTTGGCAACACAGTTTGACATTTTACAGGCTTCTATGGGTCCATAACATTGTAAATGAAAGTTGTAAAAGTAAAATCCATTCCTTAACAAGCCATTTCCCAAGATTTTGGCTTCAGTAACATCATTCAGACAAATTAAATTGGCTTTTAAATAAGTCTTCACCTTTCAATCACAGAGAGTAAAAGTAAAGTAACTTGCAGCTGCCAATGTTTTTTTTTATTTAATGTCTTGCCAATGCACAGGCTTCTCCAATCCTATAGAAAGATGTGCATGCATTTAAATGCACTATCCTCTTATGGGGCTGTATCTGCTCTTCTTTTTTTAAGATCAAGTTAACATAAGGCTTCATGCACTCAACTTTCTCATTAGCTGGGCTAGAAACTATAATTTTCATGGTCTGCAAGCTTCATTTCTGACCCACGCCTCCACACAGCTCCCTTCTGCTTCATTTGTCTCACACAGGTTTAATATTCCTCTCTCTTTCTCTCTCTCTCTCACTCTCTCTCTCTCTCTCTCCCTCTGCCCACCTGCATCAGTACATCAACTGTTTTAACTGGAATACAGATAAGAAAATATACTGCAGTGAACAAACAGAAGAATTTCACTTTGAGGGGGGTGGGGGTGGTTGTGTGTTTGCAGGGCACCAAAGCACTGGCGGTTCCCCTGGTAACCAACACTTCAATACTGAGGCTGAACCTGCGAGATAATTGGATGGAAGGAATGGGCGGAGCTGCTATAGCCGAGATGTTAAAGGAAAATTGTTACATTACAGGTGGTTTTACTGGGCACTCAAGCATGCACACATTTTTCTCGTCCTTTTCCTTCAGTCTGTCTCACCTTTTTCTAGCAAAAGTGCCACCCCCACTCCCACTTGTACACCACTCTCACCCAAATTACATGCAACAGCACGCGATTTAACATCTGGGGGTCCCTGTTTAATATTTGTTAAATGTCAGTCCTATATGCAGTTCATGTGAGTCATGCAGGGCAGGCATTATTCTTCAGCATCCTTTGACACCACTATTTAACTTTCAGGTGTAATCCAATTTTATGAATATACAACATAACAGATAAATTGCCAATGTATATTTTTCTGATGCTAACAGAGTTTTAAAGTAGAAGAGTTATTCTGATTTTAAATGAATGAATACACAACAAATGAGAGATCTGAAAGGTTTGAGATGAGTTAATGTAGTTGCCATTACAACAGACGTTATCAGGAACTTACTTTGAGCGCGTACACCAAAAAGATGAAGAGAGCATTGAAGGCAACTAAAAACATCAACAATATAACAAGGTTAAAGCCATGCAGCACATTTACCTAAATGCTAAAACTATAAAACATCTTCTCTTTGGACTTCTTCTTGCAGGAAATACGTCAGTTTTTCCTGCCACATATGTTCTTTGATCGACGTCTTCCCACCATACATGACCTTTAACCTGTGTGTTTGTGTGTCAATCCCAGAGGTGGACCTGTCGGACAACAATCTTGGGGAATATGGGGCCAGTGCCATAGCTGCTATGCTTAAAGAGAACAGCACCCTAGTGAGCCTCAATCTGTCAGGAAACCATTTCACAGACCGCTCCGCTGAACATTTCGGTCCAGCACTGATCACCAACACCAAGCTACAGCACCTCGACCTCAGCTACAACGCTCTAGGAGAGCGTGCAGGTACCAGCAATTAGTTATACATAGAAAGGTTCCTATATTTCTGTAAGGCCTTAGCCTTTCGAATAATGAAACAGTAACCCTGTCTCCCATTTTTATTAAGTTGATATTAAAGATTTACACTTGAGATACATATTTTCACACATTTTCCATTAGCAGCGCCAGATAACTGAACTTCAGGACCTAGAAATTATAGCCTATGTCGCATCAATAAATATCAAAGGACATTAAAGACGTGTGAGGAATGAGATATAAATGAGTCCAGTTTCTTTGGAGAGAGCTCTCTCGCTCTCTTGATTCTTTTTAATAGACAGTTTGCTTTTCATACTTAAGTTTAATTTGGGACATGTCCTAAAAAAAAAAAGTAATCTGATATTTTCACACTGTATGGCCAAAAGTATATGGACAACTGAAAAAAGCATGTGAACAGTCAGCATGTGATAAGGTCTGGCTGGCAGGCGGCGTTCCAGTCATTCCCCAAAGTACCTAATTTAGGGAAGGTTTTGTATTTTTTAATTTCTGCTGACAGGAGGGTAGTCTGACTTTCTGACCAAACCATGAAAAACAGCACTAGTACAAACTACTTGTGGCAATATCTTAAAGACCGGGTAGGCAATTTATCTTATAAGCATTAAAAGTTAGACTCTGAATAAAGTAATTTCCAATGGCTTTGTTTCTTGTAATCTCAGAATTCTGCTATTGATCTCAGATCACTTGGCCACAATTCATTCCCTAAATCCCTTTTAATTGACCAATTACTAAGAAGAGTGCAGATTAATTTAATATTATGACTATATGTGACTACTGGCATGTATTAGATTTTTTAAAAACCATTCTCATAAAACCAATAAGAGTTTGCCATAATGGTGTAGCCTTATCTCTAAGCAGTCAAAGGACAGCAGACAGCAGCAGACTGTGGCATTCAAAGGTCAAGTACATTTCACCTTCATTAAAACCTCTTTCAATTTTACGATGTGGATGAGCTTTGTGACTTGCACCTTGTGGAAGAATGGCAGACAAGGATGCATCTGATGAAGGTAATTGAAAATAAATCTGTCTGTGGGAAAGGGGACACCACCATGTGTCATTGCCATGCGTGTGGCTATGATTCGCCCCCACATATTCAATTCTATTTCCTCCACTGCTGAAATATCAAAGAACATCCTCATTCGTTTTGAGTGCACTCTTCCATACTATAGGTCCCTGAGAGAAAATATACCAATCAAACACTCTGACATTCATGCTATGGTGTTATTGCGTTTTCAACCAAGCACAGTAAGAGCATCTTTTTCTGTGATTATGAACCGCTGAGTGTCATGCACTTTCTTATCCTTGTGATAAAGTGGCTGAGATGATGATGGGGAGCTTTCTGTTTAGGGATCGTTGCCTCTACAGCCCTCACTCACTAGTGCTCTTAGGCCATGAAACACACAATCACACCATCTCAGTGGAATCTACTGGAGATGAGATAACTTGCTCCCAGAGGGTGTATAAATGAGTGTTTGATTTTAATAAAGTACTTCTGATTATGCTTTCTTACCAGTAAAATATCTAAAATATCTGTCATCTGAGATTTATTTCTTGCACCAGTCTGGATGTGAATAATCATCAACTCTCACTCTCACTCTCTGTCATTGTAATTTACAGAGGAGACTTTTTTTTTTGGTTTCACAATGAAATAATGGAACTTTTTATTTTATCATAGTGCCATTATTTATTCCCATCCTAAGGGCAAAACCTGGGAGATTGTCTGTCAGAGAACACAGGGTTGAGATCATTAAGTCTGGCCTGGAACTGCATTCGAGGGAGAGGAGCTGTGATGCTGGCCAATGGCCTTGGGGTAATACACCTGGAAATCAATGTTTGAACACTACATTAGTTTTTGAACTCATGCAAGACGAAAGAAGAATTACAGTACAGTGAATGGTTAGACCGGGGCAGTTTTAGCTCATATAATATGAAGCCATCAAATAAAGAATTACACAAGTCAAATTTAGAGCTCATGTCAGAGCTCTTTTTAAAACTGAATTTGTGCATAAGGTGTGATAATTGCTAGAGGAAAAAACTGTCTATCATAACTTGGCTGACTGGCTTATCCTGTTTGGTGAAACCGCCCCCTGGTCTGGTATTCATTAAGCTTCTCACAGCAGGAGAGACAGTGTACAAGTCTTAATGACCAAGATGGTCAAGGGAACCTTTATCAGACAGGTTTGATTGATTCAGGTCCTGAGAGACTTATTACTTCAGGATCTATACAGCTGCTTTACACTTTAAATGAGGGCGTTTCATAATGTTCCATGCTGATTTAATTTCACAGCTTCTTTGGTCCTTAGTTAATCTTCTAACAGAACTTGTTCAGGTTTTGCTTGTTATTGCATGTCAAACCTAATTTACCAAAGAAACATTCTTTTCTGTTTTTTTTTTAGGGAAACATTTTCCTTAGAACTGTGGATCTGTCATTTAATGGCTTTGGTAAAGAAGGAGCCATTGCTTTAGGACAGGCTCTGAAAGAGAACACCATTTTGGAGGAGTTGAATGTGAGGTATGAGCCTTTGTTGTCTTGGTATCTGATAATCAGATTGTACAGCAACTGAGTTAAAAGGAAAGTTTAGATCATTCTTTTAGGAATCACAAATCAGAGCAACATGTTTTACCTTGTTTGGAACTAACTGTGAGGCAAAGCTAATACAAAATATCCTTTATGAGACTCCTGGTGAGGTCAAATTGCTCTACCAGATTTATAGTTTTACTAATAAATCTTAAATCTTAAATTAATTCTCAAGTAATTTAGCTTCTTCTGCCTCTGCAAAGCTTGCCTCTCAAATTTCCAGACATTTGCGCTACATGGATGAATAATGCTATTTAAAAAATAACACTTTATGATTGCCTTCCTCACACTCCAACACACTTTTCTTTTCTTTTGTCGGTTTTGTTTTTTCTGCATTTGTTTCTCTCCACAGTAACAACCGAATACCCCCTGAAGGAGCTATCCGCCTTGCCATGGGCCTCAAAGTAAACAAGACAATCAAATCACTGAATGTAAGCTGTTGAAATAAGATTGGTTCTGGCTTCAAAAGCAATGGGGGGCATCAGTGGATAAAATGGGATAAGTAAATGGATCACTGTACTTTGTTTTAATGTCAGCACCCAAGCAGAGTTCTCAGGGATTCATCTTAAAAAAAGTTAGTGAATGAAAAGAAGTTATGGTGAAGAACTGAGTTACCGCCTGAGCATTTGATAACACGTGCACTCCTGAGTTGAAAATAGAGTTGGGGTGTTTGATTAGGAGTCTGAAAACTAACTGTGAACAGCTACATTTGAAAGATTTGAAAATGTGATCGGTTAGTTAAAAGTTTCAAAGTTTAAAGACACAATCCGATTTACAGCATTGCTGTTGTTTTTTTTTGCTTTCTGAAATATACTAACTTGCCAGAGGTGATATGAGGAGATCAATACCATCCTCACGTCTGTAAATATGAAGCAACTGCTACCAGCCAGTTAGCTTAGCTTAGCATAAAGACTGGAAACAAAGGGAAACAGTTAGCCTGGCTCAGTTACACAATCCATTTATGGATTTAGTTGCCACTGGACAGAGACAGGCTAACTGTTTCCCTACCTGGCATCGATCTTCGCATCTTACTCTCAGTAAGTGTATTCCCCAAAATGCTGAACCATTCCTTATGTTGCACATAAACTACATCCAAAAGAAGGATTGCTTTTAGATGGGACAAAGGGTGGGAATCAGTTTTAAGCCACAGTAAAGACCTCCATACGAGGCATGATTGCCATATTCTTAAATTTCTAATGTTTGTCTTTGTCTAGATGGGTAGGAACCCCATCCAGAATGCTGGGTGCTATGGGATCCTCAAGTCCGTACAGGAAAACCCAGATTCAGCCATGGAGACATTAGACTTTTCGGTAACTAATTCAGTGATACTCCAGCTCCATGAGACTTTCTGCAAATCTTCTCCTTTTTAAATGTATTATCTAATTTCTCTCTCTAGGACATCACAGTGAACCAGGATTTTGAAGACTTGTATGCGGCAGTGAAAGAAATATTCCCTGCGCTTACAGTAAATCACGGGGGTAGAATTGGCGCATTCAGAAAACCAAAAGCTTGAAAAGTGTTCTTGTGTAAATTGTGTAAAACAAAAAGTGTAATTGCTCTAATTTTGTGCCAGAAAAGATAGAAGGAGTCTTGTCAAAGCCCTGTGGACGTTTTCCTCCACAGATGAACCGAAGGATGGATGCATGCAAGGATGTCTTTTTAAAAAGATGTCATTTGGAGCCATGAGAGACTATTCCTCTGAATGAAATGTATTTAGATCAAACCAAACTTGTTAAATAAAGATGATTCTGAAATAGTTTCCTTTATTTTCCAAAAGAAACAGTATATACACTGCATATGTGTGTGCACGCTTGAAACATAGTGTTGTTAAAGTCATTGAGCACAGGCATACAATACAGGTATTGAGTATGATTCTTTTTAGGTATGATCTGATTTGATGTTATATAATGTCAGTGGGTAGAATGATAGAGAGGATCAGAGAGCGCCGCATTGTGTATGAAAAGAAGTGAAAGTGGGTTGCACAAAAAGGATTTAAGTACTGCATGACTAGTTTAATAGAGAAACCAGCTTTGAAAGAACAGTCCACTATTAGATAAGAGACGTGTTTACTGCAGTGGGACAACTCAAAAAGTGTTGGATACAGTAAGCTGTCATTAGGAGACGTGTATCCCTCCCACACCTCCCCACAAATGATCTCTGACCTTATCATTTTATTTCACATTATTTGTTTTAAAAAATCCCACCCAAAAAACACATTTATTTCAGTATTGTTTAGTGTTGAGGTATTTCATGTAGTTTAATTTAGTTTTATATTTTGTGCAAGGAAAATTTTCTACTTTTATCTCTCATTTTTTATTTAAAGAAGAAGGATTAGCTGCAAAACTAGTAACAATAATTCAGATAAAATCAGTACTTTAGTTTAACTCTGAAAAGGGTCATCCTTCATAGCGAGCTGGCTACTTAACTTCTTATAATAAATATTCTGTTGTAGATAATGGTGGAGGAAGTATTCAGATCCTTAAGTAAAAGTACTAACACCACACTGTAAAAATACTCTGCTACAAGTAAAAGTCCTGCATTGAAAATGTTATGTACTTATGTGCCCAAAGTAACATATTCACAATGCTTGTTTTGTCCAAACCTCAAAATGATTCAAGATCAATTAAAATGATCAAAATAGATCAAAAGAAAAGCAGCAAATCCTCATATTTGTGAAGCTGGAACCCTGAGATTTCTTTGCAAAAAAATGACTGAAATAATTATCAAAATAGCTGCAAATTAATTTCCTGTCAATCGTCTGTCTAATTGTTGTTGTATTTATAACAAAACATCATATTTTATAAGCTTTTCATATGTTTTGTGTGCAAGTAAAAAGTACAGTAAGTGCATCAAATGTGTCCTTACATTTGTCCTTAAGCACAGTACTTGAGTAAATTACATGGTTACATTCCACCACTGCCCTTCACTTTTATGAATATAAATATTATGTTGAATGCAGGTTTATGTGTCATTTTTATATTTAATTATATTATTATTGCTTGATTTTACAAAAACAACATATGCTAAATGAAAGACTAGTATATAGTAAATATACACAAAATGAGTTAGAAAGACATCAAATGCATGAATACAATCTGTAATAAAATACAGAAAGGATCTAAACACATCATTCAGGAAAGCTTTGAAGTCTCTGATCACCACTGAAAGGCACACTGATCTGATCAGGTCTGATCGATTGCTGCCATCGATCGCTGCGTGCCGCGTCACGCGCACGAGGTCACGTGTGTGTTTGAAATCCCCGGCGGCCCGTCAGACCTCACACGAGCCCGGTAAACATTAACCTCACCGCCGACAACAAGTTTTTACTTTACAGAGCAACATGGCGACGGCCGGTCCTGCGTGGCGCAGAGGACGGGCCGCGTACAGGTGTTCCGTGCGTCTGCGCCCAGCCGCCAGGTAAACCCTCTGATTCTGCACTGACTCACATTTACACCGCTCACATGTTGAGATCTGCTTCGTTTTTTCCCAGTCGTTTTTTTTTTTTTTCATCCAGCATTTTGGCACCTTAACTGCGTGCCTCCATGCGTATGTTAGATATTTTTCTTGAGGAACAGGTGATATTGTCTAAACGCTGAAGGTGAATACGTGTGTGTGTGTGTTCTGGTAATAACTTCATGTAAGACACCGGGGTCATTATTAACGAAACAAGCAGGCAGTTTTCCAAACCAGCTTTAATCATTTGCTGGACTTGTGAACTTTGTCCTGTAAAGCTACTCTAAATGTAACTCCCACTTGTTAACAACTTATCTGTGCCTCCACACTGTGTGCGTCTCCCTCCTGGCTGGCTATATTCAAAATCAAGTGTTTTTTTTTTTTTTTTTTTTTTGGCTTGAATACTAGTTTGTTATTATTGAGAGGGAGCCATGGGAAATTCATTTTCTAATTATAGCTGCCAATTAAAGCCATTGGCCCATAAGGTTATTAAAAGAGAGGTCCCACTGACCTTGGAAGTTTGTGGATTTTAGAATATCAAAACAAAGCTTTACAAAGTGTTTGTGCATAAACGGGCGGCCTTGAAAGTGCCACAAATAAGTAAACACATGCACAATATAGCAACATAATCCATAAGTGGGCACATAGTCTCTCTGGGCTGTTCTCGGTTCAGCACTTCACATCCTGGGAACAATCCTGAAACTGCATGTTGACATTTAAGCAGCTTTAAAATGTTTTAAGACTTATGACCAAATTATGAGTTTAATAAAAGTCTATGGAAGTCATTAAACTGTCCTTGGCTTTCATGTCCAGCTGAGTATGGGAGCTCTGTTAGACAGTGCATATGAATGGACAGATTTTGTGTAGCTGGTGAAGCAGCTGACAATTTTCCTCTTTGTTTTCATTGACAAATAGTATTAGTCCATTTTTTTTGCTTTAATTAATTAGTTTTTATGTCTTTACATTCATTTTTTCCAGCATTTCACCTTCACGTTTTGAAAAGACAAGATATATGTAATTTATTTAAAAAAACAATATTTTTGGCATGTTTTTTGTGATTTTGAGCTATAGATAATTCAGTTTTACCCTTTAATGTAGTGGCACTGGTTGGAATAGTCCCTGTTTGCTTTAATGCCACTATTATACTCCTTCCCGGTTCACTTTTTTGTGAAACAGCGCAAACACACGACAGATTCAAGACAGATTCAAGGCTGTCTGACTTTGAGAGACAGTTATTCATGTTCAAATATTGATTGGAGCCTCTTAAACGGTAACAATTGTTCTTTAAAGTGAATGATATTTCCGTTTTATCCACTCCAGAGTGAGTGAAAACTAGTTTTATGCTGCCCACTCACTCATACAGTATGCATGTTTTTCAAATCAAAGGACATTAGCGTGACTATCTTTTAGCCCATATGTCACGCACATCTCCATGTTCCTTTTAAGTTTGTCTTTTTTTACATCGATAACTTCTCTGTTTTATGTTGATGCTTTGAGCCTTTGTGAAACTTTTTTTCATCTTGTTTCTGTGTAGGAGGTTTTCGGAGAGCAACGACAAAGGCTGGTTCCGTTCCTTATTTGTGCACAAAGTCGATGCCAGGAAAGATGCCCACTCCAACCTGCTGTCAAAGAAAGAGACCAGCAACCTGTACAAGATTCAATGTAGGCATAAGATCTTTTACTTACTTATAAGTGAGGGTTTATTGTCTTTAAGCATGAGGGTTGCAGAGGGCCAAACACAAGTGAATGTGATACAGTTGCAGTATAACATAATGAAATGGATTCTGTGTTGAGTCTCAACAGTCCATCATCCATATGTCTCCGCAGAAAACAGCTAAATAAATCATGTTAATTAAATTCAGTCCACACTGGCCTCAGTGACCTCAGAGAAAACTGAAAGTAACATAAAAGACAAGCACAGGGCTGCACTGTAACAAGACATTTGATATCATACATGTGCGACATATAGGCAGCGATAACTTATTCTATAATAGTACGGAGTATAAAGCGACATCGAAACAATTTGTCTGGTTTTCTTTTGAGTCTGTGATGATAACTGTGTCTGTCTCTTGTAGGAGAAAAAATCTATCATTCTCCCCGAGCTTTGATCTTTTTTGTGGCTTACATCTCACCATGTAGGGATTTCAATTTGAACACTCTATCAGCCGTAGCCCATAACCTATTGAAAGCGAATCTGTTTTGTATATAGAAGTCTTTGCTGAATCGGAGTGTGAAATTACTTTGTTGAAGAATTTGATTGTTGCTTGTATTCTAAAAAACACCAATTTCTGATAAGTCTGGCTCTCTCTTCTCCAGTTCACAACGTCAAACCAGAGTGCCTGGAAGCATACAACAGTCTAGAGTGAGTGTGTTTCCTGCTTTAAAACATTCCCTGCAATAACTCCACCGATCAAGTTAGGTTTTCAGTCCTTTGCTTATTTAATTGGGTTTCTGTCAATAGTATATTTAAAAAAGAAAACATATATTTATAATATATATTTCTATAAAATGTGGTAGACAAATTAGGTGAGTTGTTTTTTTGAGTCAGGAGCAGCTAATTAGATTTTGTTGATTTATACAATTTTAGAGTTTACCACATTCACAGGAAGGACTTAATTCCGTGTTCTTGAAGAATCAGAAGAGTAATTTATCATTAAATTGAAGTAATAGACATAATGTCTTTGGGTGTAACAGCAAGTTGGAAAAGTATATTATAACTGTCGGCACAGTCACACAGATACAGTTTGCATTTTATTTTATGTCGACTTTAGGGCTGAGGTGCAAAACAGGCTCCACCAGGACCAGGACTATCCATGTGAGGTGGTCGGAAGCTGGAATACCTGGTACGGAGAACAGGACCAAGCTGGTAAGCAGCAGTGCAACTGTAAACCAAAAACCTGATGAAAGGATGATGAAAAGCATCACCTCTTATTGATCACAGTCACCGTGTGTGCTGAGGACTGGATTCAAGGCCTCATGGACCACACCACTTCATTTGAGTGGCTGCAGTTTAGCTGTAAATTGTTTGGCAGAGCATCACAGAAAAATAACGTACAGACGCTACCAGATGACTCACCACCAACTACTCTCCTTCTACATATGATAATTTACAGTCTATTATATACATTAAGAGCATTCAGAGACAGCAAATGATCAGAGGGTGATGGAGGTACCGTTCTCCGGGTTGTGTGGGTGGCATCGGTGCCTACACAGTGCTACAGTGACATCTGCTGTTGTGTTTCTGCAGTGCATCTATGGCGATACAGAGGAGGCTACCCGGCCTTGACTGAATGCCTGCAGAAGCTGAACAATAACAAGGTTGAACTGTTTCTTAATCTTTTCCTTGCCACAGAAAAAGCTGATATTTAAAGCGCAACTTACACTGATTTGAGTTTTATCTCAACTTTGCAGGATTTTAGTTCAAACTTGAGCAGTAGAAAAGCTCTGTGTGGGATACAGTATCTTTCTATATGCTTTATTTTCATTAAAAACGGTTTTATCTCTCTTCAGGAGTATTTAGAGTTTCGGAAAGAGAGGGCGAAAATGTTGATTTCAAGGCGAAATCAGCTACTTCTGGAGTTCAGTTTCTGGAACGAACCCTTGCCCAGACCAGGACCCAGCATCTATGAAATGCGCACCTATCACCTCAAGGTATCCACTTATATTACACAAAACTGCATGACTTACATGTACTCCAATGTTACTAATGTTACTCCAAGAGACTGTTGTGTAACAGGAACTTAGATTAAAATACATTTCAAATATATTGCCTTTCTACATATTAAGACTGCAAAATGACTTACACTTGCAATTAAAATGATTCAACCCTGCTGAGTATTTAAGTGGTTACACAATAAATGTTTTTTCTGAAAGTTTAGAATTTTTACAAATTACATTTGTATGAGTCGGGTGACATAATCAAATGGATAATTAAAAGGTGTAATGTAATCTTTCTGGGAACTCTTTAATAAAACTGAATTTGCTTCAGCTGTGATACAGATATAAATCCCACCTATGCTAATTTTCATGCCGAGTAGAAAACATGGCAAAGAAAAAAAGAACCATCTCAAAATCTAAGAGAAGAAATTATTTCATTATACCAAAAAGGCAAAGGTTACAAGAGGATTTCTGAGACACTTCAAGTTCCAAGAGACCTTCCTGGGAATGGAAGAAAGAGCAACATTTCTCCTTAGGGAATCAGACGTTTGAAAACAACAGCTGAGAAAACCCCTCGTGTGACTGCCAAAGACTTGCAGGAGGGCCTGAGGAAGGCAAACACAAACACTAAACAAGCAAAGACTTCATGCCTGAAATCATCGCCACCAAAAAGCACATAAAAAATGAACTGAATATGCCAGACAAATGTGGAAAGTCTGTCTTATGGAGTGATGAGACTGGACCGCACCGACAGCACCGAAACCAAAGAATAATAGTGAGCTTGAAGCTTTTGCACACAAAGAAATGGGCTAAAATTCAAAAGAGAGGTGTCAGAAGTTTGTGGAAAAACTAACAGAAGCATTCATTGGAGGTCGTTTGAATAATTTTTGCTTGTGGGCTTTTTTGGAGAAGATTGTATCCATCTTTACTATAAACAAGCTACACATTATGTTTCTCAGAAATCTCTCAAATGTATTATTACACTTGCTTTGACTGTTTAACAAGGCTTTAGTTGATACATTTTCATTCAGTTGTATTCACATCATTAGAAGGTCTTGCAGGTTAAGGGGGTTGAATCATTTTTATTGCAACTGTATATAATATAACATTTTGTATCACAGGGTAGCTTCCACTTGGCTGATTGTGCATATTAAGCATATTTTAGCTCTTCGATCAGCTGCTGACAGGATGCTTTTTGGCTGCATCTCTTTCATTAAACAAGACACTGCAGTGCACATTAACTCCAACAGGTTGGCTCTTGTGTCTGGTACAGTCATACTATTTTCCCATTTTGCCCATTGTACTATTTTGCCCCTCCAGTGACTGTCAGTGTGATTTACACATACTTATTTGTAGTTGAGTCATTGTATTGAGGTGTGAGTTGTCCACAAGTTGAGAGGAGTACCTCCATAAAGTGGTTCAAAACATAGCTCTGATAAAATCTGTGTGCAGCTACCACTGAAGTTCTTCCTGCATGTGGGCTCATGTGGCACATAGGGTTGGTTGTTCTGTGTAAAATAAACAAGCTATGAATGTGCTGTTAAACTGGTTTGACCATGCATCACAGCACTGTGGCTGATTAGGCTGTGTGTGCACATGTAAAGAACTGTGATGGTGCATTTTTATAGTTTTAAACTATGTTAATGTTTTACCTCCTCACATGTGTTTCAGCCAGGAACTATGATCGAATGGGGAAACCACTGGTAAGGCTCAACAAGTTTGATTTGCTTAAAACATAAATAGTATCTGTTGACTGAACTTTTTCCAGTATGTAAGCATCAGGTATTATAGGTGTTCAGGTGATCATCATACCCCTGAAAATAACATGTCTTTCAACAGGGCGAGGGCAATCAAATACAGACAGGAAAACAAAGAAGCAGTGGGCGGGTTCTTCTCACAGATTGGCGACCTGTATGTTGTTCATCATTTGTGGGGTGAGTATGTGACATCATCATCTCAGAGATTTAAGGTAGTAATCCATGACAAGCTTTAGTACCTCTCTCTAAGGAAATAGTAGCTCAACAAGCTCTGAATCCGTTCAGGCAGATGACACGTGAATTAAAACTGATGATTAAATATCCCTTCTATAGTGAGATAACTATACAACAGTCTATTTCGATACAGATGGATGAGTTTAATCAAAGCAATTTTAAAGGAATTTTTCACAATGCCCTTGCAACTGTTAAAACCGAGAAACCCCCCTGGTAAGGAGTTTCTGCTTCTACTGTGGCTCTGCTGTTGACAATTATTTGTATAGCTAAACCTCTATTTTGCCTAAAATCAATTTCTTAAGAATATCAAAGCTAAATCAATCCACAACTAAAGTAACATATGATTTGGTTATTTGTGTTGACAGCCTATGAAAGCCTCCAGTCCCGGGACGAGACCAGGAACTCTGCCTGGCTGAAGGAGGGATGGGATGTGAGTGTGTATTATACAGGTAGGAGAGACGCAAACCACCCACACATATACTCCCAAGAAAAAAAAAATCTTCCATTCAGCCAAGGGTAATGTGGGCCTTATAAGATAATTCAAGCCAACATTCAACACAATGTACAGTACAGTATTTTCTCAGAAATGTCATGCTTCGGTGGTGCCAGAGGGGCATTTTAGTCTCAAATCGGTTGCAGTTTATAACAAATCAATAAATGAAGTTAAGGTTTAATATCATTGGGTGCAACAAGAAGAGTTGCTTCAAAATGATAGAGGTAGGATGGAAGATAGGAAAAATATGAAAACATGTGAAAGTAACATCAAAATAACACAAACAAGCTGTAAAGCACTGGAGAGATTTACCAGACTATCACTCCCTGTGAAGCGCATTGAGAGCATAGGAAGAGATACAGTAAGTGCAGATCCCCTTCAGGGACGGTAGAGAAAAGAGGTCACAGGTGGATGCTCAAGAAGTGGAGAGAGCAAAGAAATATGAATTTATCAACAGCAGTCTTCAAGTGGTAGGAGCAAAGCGAGCAGGTAAGCAAAAGGTTTTCAAGCTGTGAAATAATGTAGATTTGCTGCTTTTATTTATTTGTGTCCTTTTTGAAATGGAAATCACAGTAAGTCTTTGAGTTGATGTTAAACTCTTTAACACGTTTTTCTCGTTCTGTCCTCAGTGCCTCTGATCAGAAGCATGGAGTCTAGAATAATGATTCCTACCAAGAGTTCACCTTTACAATAAGAAGATGACTGAAATCTCTTTGACTAAAACTCACTCACCTACTGCCAGAGCAAAATGTATATTTCTTTTTTTTTTTTTTAATCTGCAGGATGATCTGTGTTACATTCAAGTATGTAAACAAAAACATTTTCTGATTCCATATTTGCACAGCAGCCAGCCAGCAATTACAAGTAATGAAGTATGGTGTGCATATTTTGAGAATCCTTTAATGCTCAAGTTTCCAGAAGTTTAGGTCAAATATGTGCAAAAAAGAAATGACAAAGTTGCTCAATGAAATGCCAAATTGTATGTATTACATTACTTGCATGTATATTACACTATAGAGTGACAATCACATGATTGTGGAGAGCGAGGGGTGGTATGTTTCCTGCTTTTAACATGACTTATGGTAATGGAGGGGTGTCTTCATTGTTTTTCCCAGTGAAGGCACTCCACCCAGCCTTTTATGATTTCACTTTTATAACTGGATGTGAATCACACGGAATGAGATCACACTGACCTAAACAGCTGCGACTGTGAGTACTAGTACTAATAAAAAAAAATTAAAAAATATCTGATCATTTGGCTGATTAAAGTTAACAGTGATATGTGTAAAGAAGCTGCCAGGAGCAAATGTTTAACTTCTGGCATGAAGTCATCTGTATTTTCAAAATAAAAGTTGACTAACACACAGCTCCATGGTCATTGTAACAATCAGAACCAAAAACTGGAACTCGGGAGTTAGTCAAGTTTTCAGATATAACTGAAAGCTAAATATCAATATAATTAAGCTCACACCTCATTGAATCTGTAGCTGCAACAACCTCCACTCCTCTGTGAAGGCTTTCCACCAGATTTTGGAACCTGGCTTCAGGATTTGATCCCATTCAGCCACAAGAGCGATAGTGACGAAGGCCGCTGATGTTGGGGGGGATAAAGCCCGGCTCCTAGTCCGCGTCCCGGTTCATCCCAAAGGTGTTGGATGCTCTGTGCAGGCCAAACTCTTCAGATGCATTTCTGTGTTAATTTCATACAGCAAAGGGCCCTCCCCAAACTGGACAACCCCAACAAGGGTTCAGGAGATGATTTGTGGGGGTAGGAAATAAAAAAATAAGATAAAAAAGGGTTTGCTTTTCTTGTGATATACTGTATAGTTCTTCAGCCTACACATCCCGTTTGCGCCACTGTGAAAAAAAAGATAACGATCCTGTAAGCCATAATTATGAGATACTTAGTCATAATTATGAGATACTTAGTCATAATAGTGAGATACTCAGTCATAATAGTGAGACCCCATCTCATAATAATGACTTATAGGATCGTTATTTTTTCCTTCACAGTGGCGCAAATGGGCTTCCATAGAGGGAAGACTCAGAGACACAGGTGTCCACATATTTCTGGCCAAAAAACATAAAAACATAAAAACATAAAAACCTCTATGACCCGGATCTTCAGCCCCCCCCCCCCCCCCCCCCTCAGACCGTGCAGCTGTCCCTTTAAGAGGAGGGGGTGTGTCCTCCGCGGGGCGGGGCCTCGTGTTTTGAACACCCAGCAGCCGAGCGGGGCAGGAGCAGGACTCGGGTTGCGTCGGATGTTTTTTTCGTCTTGTGAGAGACGAGCGCACAGCGGGACGTGCCGGGCCTGTGCTCCCAACATCTGAATGATATCCCTCAGCTAGGAGAGGCGTCTTCTCCGCCGCAGGCGCGCACCGAGCCCACCGACAACATGGACTTGCACATATTGGACCACAGGCTGCGGGTCACCAGCATATGCAAGAACGGGCTGGTGAATTTCACACACCCGCTGATTAAACTGATATTTCTGCGGAACAGGACACGGTAAGGAGAGCCAGAGATCGGGGTCAGATGTTTGTGTGGCACCGGCGTGAATCCGCCTGGTAATCCAGCGCGGATATATGAGATAACCTGCAGCGCCTCTTCATTCACTGGGTGGCCGAGCCTTTATTGGGTTATTTGCCTGTGCATGCCCTGCTCTGCCTCCGCGAATGATATACTGCAATGAATGTAGCTGGTAGCAATTACAGCAGTTTATGACAGACAATTAACGTTTGAAAAACTGCACTTAAGCCAAATATAAAATAGAATTTATTCTTGCAATTTAAATATGTTTGCATCCTTCATGTTTCCTTATAATCTAAGTTATACTTGCACAAAAACCTGCAGCAGTTTAGTGAATACATGCATTCCCATAAATGAACGTGCATTTATTTTGTAGTCCTGTAAAAATGAATGGCTTTTAAAGCATGCTGCTTCTCCTGGCATAGGACCTGGACTGAGTAAACATCTTAAAACGCCCCTCCACTGTGTTTTAGTGGGACCTTGTTTCTCCTGCACAAACCCAACCTTTGACCTCCTTTACCAAAAACCAACATCCAGTGTGCAAGTTGTCCGGATGTCATGTTGGCATTAGCATCAGTTTTCAGTTAATCCCTGGATATCCTCCCTTTGTTATGTAATTGTTTATTGCTCTGGCTGCCCCACATACAGTGTGCATGGCAAGTAAAAGAGCTCAACATCTGTCTTAAAGCGGCCCATGATATAGGCCAGGCAGTGGCTCCGCTTCTCCTCTCATGTCGAGTTACAAAGAAGTTGTCAGCAAATGTCAGCAAAGATTTTTAAGCATCCTATGAGTATCAGCAACAGAACAGCCCTTTAATAACCAGTTTATTGGGCAACAGGACTAGCCCTTGCCTGCACGGGTGGATCAGGATCCTGGAAAACACATCCATTTCTCTGATAACTGACATAGAAAAATGAGATTTAAATCTTGTCTGTCAAATGTTTTACATTAATTCACGACCAGCTGCATTCATCAGCACTCACTGGTTTTGATGTGTCCATACCAGACTTGCATGATGACTTGCACCACCTTTATAAATAACTATGCCAAGAAAAGAACAAAGTCATGGTGAATAATACCCAGATGTACTGTAATTGTGTCAGTAGTGGCCCAGGCAAACAGGTTTGTTATGAGTCATTCTAAATGATCAACAGCTGCGTCCAAATTTACAATCACTATATTTTATTAGAAGTGAGAGCCTGCATTTTCATTTGAGCAGGCTCTATGAAGCATTCAGCGTCTGAGGTGGGGGGGACAGAGTAGACTGAGCCCAGAATGAACCAGAAAAAGCATGCAGGCTGGACTCTCTTGGTCTAGCTGGCCTGTATGTTTTTCAGTGTTTTGTTGTGCATGCTTGACATGAGTTATGCCATTATACTGTTCTGTGGAAGTGTTTTGCTTTGTTTTTCCTGTTCTTTTTCTGTTGCAGGGTTTTTTTTTGTTTTTTTTTTTACCCCCCCTTCAAACTAAAGACAATGCAGATTGGGAGTGGTGGAGAAGATTGAGTTCATGGCAACTAAAAGCTATCGTGGAGCAAAAACAAGCCTGATTGCCTCAGTTGGCTTTAGACATCTCCCTCTTCCAGGCCCCTGCTATTCATTAGAGAACAACTCCCAGAGAATGCGCGCAAAGTGATTTGAAAGCAGTCCTGAGCAGAATTTTAAGGAGGTAATCACTTCTAGGAGGCAGGCTTATCCCAAATTGTAAGAACAGAGATTTTCGTCCAACACAACTGAGGCATTAAGACACCTGTGGTGCAGGAATGGAAGTAGCCAGAGACTTTACCATGTCTAGAAATACCAACCCTTATTTAATGAGGCACAGCATGCCTACTCTCAGCAACACTGTTGATCTGTGAGGATCATGTTTATATTTATTGAGACTACATGTCATCAAGAGGGTGAAGATGTTAGAAAAGTCAAATGCCCTCAAAAGTGAGGATATCTGTTTGAGGTCAGGTCTTGGGTTTAGTATAAGGTACATGCTGTAGTGCTATGGTATAGTCTAGAGAATGAGTGTGGGAAATTGTGTGTGTGTGTGTGTTGCAAAAAGTGTATGCAAGTTTGCATCAGCCGTGTATTATTAGTTTCTATTAATCACCAAACACGTGAATGAATCCTCCCAGGATTTTTCCCACAAAGAAATATGGACCATGGCTTGCAAACTGTTTGTAGTCTCGTATTGTCCTTGGTTATTTAGTTTTGAGTTTCTGGGTGTGGTAATAATCAAAGACCAGCCTCAGCCCAATATATCGGTCTTACTGTACCGTGGATGCAGCCCCGCAGGCTCCACACAGTCCGCCTTTCTTCTCTTCGGCGGCTCTAACGAGTGCATGGGTTGGAACAAAGCCTCAGCTGAGCCAGAAACCCAGTGGGGAGTTTTCCACTTGTCTGCTTCACTGTACTGTCAAGGTTGGGGCTCTCTCTCTCTTTCTCTCTCTCTCTCTCCCCTTGTTTACACAAGGCTACCCCCACCCCCACTTCCCCCAAATAACAAGCAGGGATTTCTAGAAAAAAAGACCTTCCCTATTGTTCTAAACAAAAACAGCCTGTGAGAACTCTACAGATGGGTTTGTAGGAAGCTGTGAAGGTAGCAGGCGGCTTGGTCGTCCAGTGGCGATGGTGCTGAGAGCGCTTGAGGCTCACTCCTCACAACATCAGTTCGCTCCGCTCTTATCATATTTCCTCAGCTGTAGCATCAGTTGCAGAAACCCCACCTCTACCAACGCTCACTCCCTCACCGCCGCTACCACCCGTCGCTTCGGGCGGCCGGATCAAAGTCCAGACTCTTGTGTGCTCGGTTTTCAACTTCCCCACTCGCCCGCTTCCTCGCTACCTGTTGCTTCCTCGTCTCTTTTTGGTTAGTTTCCATCTCCTCCTCCTCATGTTCCCTCATGCTTCAGTAGAAGTAGAGCTTCTTTTTCCAACTCATTACCACCAGTGATCACACACGGGCTATGTGGCACTGTAACAGAGTGCTGTACAAACATGTTTTATTAGACGATTAATCACAGAGTCTGGAACATGTCCGAAAATGGTGAAAAACACCCATCACAAGCTCCCACAGCCAAATAACAACAATCCAAAACCGAAAAGAATATTCAAATTACAGTAATATAAAACTGAGAAACGCGGAAAACATTCACATTAGAGAAGTTTCAGCTTCTGTAACTATTTCATTCAGTTGACCCACTCGATTAATCAAATTATCATCTGTTTTTCTCAATGATTACAGACTTTTTTGGAGACAAAGATCAGTTCTTGTTTTTGTTTCAGCGTTTTGAGAAGTTTGAGTGAGGAAAAATGTGTCTGAAAGTTTCTGTAACCTTCTGAAACTGATGATCCAGCATTCACTCCCACCTCGTGGCAAGTTAATCGTCCAGGTCTGTTGAGGGGAGAATGGAGCAAGGGGTCTCTTTATTCATTCTTTCTCTCTATGATGACTGGCTTTTCAGTCCGCCTTTTGAATTATAAACACATTTGGTTTTCGACAGCGTTGGACAACATGTCGTAAACTAGTTCTGCTTGAGCATAACCCGACCCTTAGATACTGTGCTTCCTTTGGGCTCTATTTGTCCTCTACTTATCTGTTTTTCACTTTATGTGTGGAAGGGTAAGAGCAGAAAGCTTTGTTGTGGGGAGACATAAGGCAACCCTCTACTTAATATCTATTTATTCTACCAAGTTCTACTAAGTGATACATAACAATATCTTACTTTGTTGAGCAGATTCATTTTTGGAAGGAAATAGATACTGCATTTCTGCAACAAAACATGTCTAGTTTTCTCTGTTTCTTGATTTCATAAGAAGTCCAGGGTGTTCTGATTGTGGGGAACAGCAGCCTTCTTTAGGCTGTGAGAGTGATGAGGAGGATTGAATAGTGATTGTAAAAACAATGACTGGCAAATTAATTTTCCGGTGTGCTTATCGGTATTCTGTAATGAAGCTTAGGTGAGGCATTTTCTCTGTCATATCTGTACTTCGCAAACAGGAAACCAAACAAGCACAGTTGTCTCACAGATGGATTTCGTTTAGATTGCTTGACAACACACAACCAGTCGTTGCGTGGGTTCGGCTGCCTTGCAGGTGCAATATAAGAGCCCTCATTGTCGTCTCTAAAAACGCGACAAAGACATAAAGCTCCGTACTTCATTCATCATCATTCTCACTTGCGGGATAGTTTCTTGGCATACACTACCTGCAGGAAGCTGTGAGCTGGGGAAGGTGAAGGGTCAACAGGAAATGAGGGGGGTATTATAGCACAATGGGCTTGCTGAGCTTGCTTGCACAGCTGATAGTTAGTGTTACAGCGTTCTCTCTCTGTCTCTTTGTCTCTCTGTGGGGTGATTGTCCCATCTCATGGCAGGGATTACTTTCTGCTGAGTCAGGAGTTTGCTGTTCTCACTCAGGCCTCTACTGTAATAGCCTCAGCTGACTGATAAGCAGAGGAAGAGGAAGGTGGATCTCCAGTGAGAGCTTTTAAGAAAACAGGAATATGTAGCGCTTCCTTTGGGGATTCAAAGAAAACAAAGAGAGCTCATCCATGTTGAAATTGCTTATATCTTCTCTCCACCCAAAATTATTTCAGTGATGTTTTCAGTGTTAGGCCATCAGTTTCATATTTCTTAATGTTGGATGACTCTAAATACTATATCCATAGTTGCCATATTCATTTAAAATTCACCCAGAATCTGAAAGTGAACCCATCTAAACTGCTAAATGTTTGATCGGGTTTCTACAAAGTGTAATCATTTTCTTCAGCTTGTCGCAACACACAAGTCAAGTAAATTTTATTTATATAGCACCAAGTCATAAGAGAAGTTATATCAAGACACTTGAGGTTGAGACTGTACTCTTGAAAATATTATTTACTGAGACCAAACAATTCCCACCATGAGCAGCACTTGGTGACAGTGGTGAGGAAAAACTCCCTTTTAACAGGTAGAAACCTCGAGCAGAACCGGGCTCTGGGTGGGCGTCCGGCTGCCTCGACCGAGCTGGGTTGAAAGGGGAGGAGAGGGGGGGAGAGGGGAGAGAGAGCAGGAGGAAAGAGAACAGGAAGGCAAATAAGCACAGAGATGTTAGTAACATGCAGTACACGCACCAGAGTTTCTTTCAAGGAACCAGATATTCTGTAATGCAGTTGCTCCTCTTTTATATTCATGATTCAACCAGGATCATTTTATTCCCTTTCAAATCTTGGAAGTGCTCCACTCACCTAACATTATATGTGATTAAAAAATAAACTGGACTTGTACTTCAGGAAAGCTGGATACCTGAATTAACTTCCATTTTGAACGCCTAACTCCTATTATACTCTACTGAAGAGTCTTTATATTGGTATCTTCCACTGAGAGTGAAACAGCCTAAACCTTGAAGCCCTCAGCAGTTTGAGTTGAGTGTATAGAAGCTCCAAGAAAAACCCTGAAGTCTGGACTGTCCAGTGAAGATTGAACACAGGTTTGTCTTGTCAAGTTGCCATTAATGTCCAAGTGAACAAGAGGCTTTAGGGCAAGTCCAACTCCCGTGTTACACAGTTATCAGTTCTATCTGCCTACAGCTCCTGTAATGTTTCAGTTGTGTCCCAGTCTCCTTTTTTTTGCCGTTAACCTACCAAAGATATTTCTTCAGTGTAGAACAAGAGGAATTTCTCCCATCCAGAAACACGATTTAAAGTGTTTTGGCCTTAAAGGTTGATGTAATCCAAGAAAATGTGTGTGATCACCACCAAGTTCTTTATTTAAACCATACCAAATCCCATGGGCCTATTTACTGTGTTTTTTCTTTTTGTTTTTTTTTTTACAATGGCAACATTCAATGGAACTGAATCCTGTGGCCAGACCAAGCAACAGCCTTTGAAAGCAAATG
Source organism: Lateolabrax maculatus (assembly GCA_031216445.1). NCBI lineage: Eukaryota > Metazoa > Chordata > Actinopteri > Acropomatiformes > Lateolabracidae > Lateolabrax > Lateolabrax maculatus. The sequence continues at coordinate 5,321,629 of CM062217.1, forward strand.
CATTTGGCCCCAAGCCTAAAGAGGATGCAAATACCAAACCAGAAAGATAAAGTATTGTAAGGGGTTATTATTTCCTCGCCACTGTCACCAAGCGTTTGCTCTTGGTGGGAACTGTTGGGTCTCTGTAAATAATATTTTAAAGAGTATGTTATAGACCTACTCTATGTGAAAAGTGTCTTGAGATAACTTTTGTTATGATTTGGAGCTATACAAATAAAATTTACTTGACTTGATTAATTTGTAATCGTGGAATTTAACGGTTCAGTCTTCTAGATAAAGCAGTTCTATGAATCCCACAACCACAACTTGATACCAGCTGGTCTTTGTAAATTTTTAACCCCGGTGGGCTGTATCAGTTGGCAATACTGCACTGTCTATTCAAATATTTAACTAAAATGGCTCTTTTTTTAGTACAAGGTAGACAAAGGCAGCAAACGTTACTTCCAAAGATGGTAGATAGGTGGATGACTCAAAGCCTGCATAATGCAGACCTGAGTCGTACTGGTGCAGAGACATTTCACCCAGTTATAACCTTGATTTTCAGCAGTTGGTAACTGAAGCAGTGCCCCAGTTTGGTATGTTACCCACCATTTGCTGTAGACAAAGGAGCGATGCCGGCATAATGCTGAGCTTGGGGTTTGTGCTAATTGAGTGACAGTCAGTCCTGAAACCAGGATAGAACCCCATTTACTTCTGGTAACTGTTATTATGAAAATCTGAACTTCCTTTTGCTGGTTGCATATGAATAACACTGCTTTCCCTCTCTTTCTCCTTCCTCTCTCCCCCCTTATCTCCTGCCTTTCGTGTTTTCTCAATTTCCAACCCCCATGCCTCTCTCCATCTGTACTTCCTCTCTGGTTTCAGATGTAAGTTTTTTAGTCTGACGGAGACGCCAGAGAACTACACCGTCGTCCTTGACGAGGAAGGATTCAAAGGTAAAATACCCTTGTGCACACATATCTTTCATCATTTTTACCAGGGAAGTGTTCTTCCTCCCACACTCTAACCGCTCTAGCCCCCCCAAGTGTACACTATATAGTGAAACCTGAAAGTATACACTATATACTAGTCTTTGTAGTATAGTGTTTGGCAGTTAGAATACAACAAATGAATGTACCTTGACTTAACATTTGGTACTAGCAGAAAATGATGCACTCATGAGCATCAACCAAACAACGATTTAGGTAAAGCTACCACCACTTTCAAATTTGGAAACATAAAGGGGAAACCCACCAATTCACAGTTCAACATAAGTTTTCAAGTCATAGGTAGCACTATTCAGCCTGTGAAAACAATTGTGTAATTTCCTTTGTGGCTCTGGGGGAGCTTTGTCAAGTCTGACCCTAGTGATGTCATCAGGGTTACCTTGGTGTAGGTGTTACAAACTGGGGGTATGGTGCAGGACTGGTGCATTTACTTGACAAGGAAAGTCTAGAAAGGATGCTATGCATTTGCATTATGGAAATTGTAGGATCCAGCAATTTTGGAGCTTGACCCATTTTATGGACTAAATGTCAGTTTATCTTGTTCTTCTTATGACTTTTGACTCTGGGGAGTTCCTCCAACTTTACTCAAATTACTGCAGTTTCCTCTTTAAAAAAGAGATAGCAAAAAAATGCAAAAAAAAGCTGTGAGTATCTCTTCCAACAACACTACTCCGACAAATCAGGCAAATTGTGTCACTTTCTATACTGAAGTAATGTGGTAAGATAGGAACTAGTATGGAGCCTTGAGTTTGGCCACAGCATAGCCACTATAGAACTTTGTTGCTTTACTAGTCTAATGTTACTTCCTTCCTTGTTCCCTTCACAATCCTCCCAAGGTCAGATGGGCGTATATATATACACCGACCATATAATCTAGGAAATCAACCTTTGCACGTAGTTTTTATGCAAAAATGAGTCCTGTCGCCTGAAATGAAGTAGAGTTCCAGTTTTTGACCTCTCCTCAAAAACAGACTGTAGATTTGCCCAAAGTAACTTCTGGTGTTGGGTGTTTTCACTGGAGAGGAAATGTAAACACTTTTCTTTAACAACAGTGAGTTCTCTCCACGAAAACTGGACTCTGCTGCTGTTCGGTGACTCCAGTGGACAGATTCACCCGTTATTTAAGTATTTGTTAGTTAAGCCCTCAATCTATGTTTTGCCTCCAGAATGTACCCCTCTGTCTGACTGTACTCCCGGGACAGACTCAACACTACAACCTTCTGTGTGCATGTTGTAGTCCCATCCACTCCTCATTCAGCCTTTTTTGTCTGATCCTTTTACACAGATGTAGTTTTAAAGGCATATATCGCCTCCGGGTGCTCTGTTTCTCTCCCTGTCTCCTCTGCTCTCCTTCTAACTGAGTGCCTATTTTAAGAGGTGAAAGCTGGTGAGGGAAGCCACAAGGGGCCGTCTGTGACACATTATGCCAACAAGAACAGTGGCTCTTTTGAAGGAGTAAAGTAAAGGAGTATTCACTGCAGGAGGTAGGCACCATTTGTCAATGTTTTTGGTTGGCTGAATGGTAATGAAACCATAACTAAAATGTTTTGTGCCTCCTCTGAAGGTTTTCTGACTTTAAATGAAAATGCATCTCAAACATGCAAAGAAACTTTTTCTCTCCTTATCAGCATTCAGAAGTTCTTCGCTCTGTCGTACATGTCGAGTGTTGTAAGAAGAGCTGGGAAGCTATTAATGTATTCATCGTTAAGGTCGGTTATTTAAGTGACACTCATGAAAGGAGTTGCACATCTCCCTAAGTTTTCACCCCAGTACCCCCAGCATCTTGTTTACTTCCTGAATAGAACCGGCGTCCCAGGTGGCTGCCAGCTTCCACTCGAGTCTTGTTTTGGGACAGAGAGTGAATTATCCTGCTTTCCTATTTTTGCTTAGAGACTCTCGTAGCTACAGCTGCGTCTTAGGGATCACCCTGTATGACCTTTGACCCTTCTTTACCACCTACTAGGACCCACTTGTCTGAGTGCATTAATGCATTTGTTTCGGGTCACACTCTGCGGCCAAGTATGGTGTGGCGGTGTAGGTGCCGTTTTCCTCTCCTGGGCATACGTTTCACTCGTGTCGCTGCACAGTATAAATAGCAGGGGTGTTTTAGGTCGGTGGGGTGAAGGAAGAGAGGTGGTGGAGAGGAAGTGTGTGTAAGTTGTACTATGCAGCAAACAAGAGGAAGTTGTTACTTAAAGCTGCCACATAGTCCACACCCTCACATACACAAAGATACATCACCAGTAACATAAAGTTGTGATGAGGTGCAGATGTTAAATGCTTGAACATTGAAAAGGTGCTTTTACTTTGCAGTTACTAAATCATCATTGTAATTGTTGTAAAAATGTTAGTTGCATGACACTCCCCTATAGACTGTATACAGTACATCTGTCACATTCCTTGTGGTTTGTTTCAGCTTGTGACGGTTGTTCCTCTCCACTGTTGCAGTCTGGCTGTGTTTTGAGTATGCTGTCATGTGTTTTTGTCTAAGATTGTTTCCCTAGACCTATGAATTAATAATTTTAACATAGATGAAACTGTATTAATGGCACTATAGATTTGGCTTCTTTTAGAGCTCCGTTGTATTGTTTGTTTGGCTTTGAATGCTCACATATAATGAAAAGCTGGTACTAGCAGTGCTTGTATTGGTGATTTTAAGTGTTTTTTTCATAAATCTTTTAAAGTATATTTCCAGCCCCCTGCGTTTACCAGGTTCAAATGTACTCTGTATCAGTCACACAATTTGGGAAGTTTTGCACCTGCAGAATGAGCTCCTCCTCACGGGAACATTTAGTTGTTATTGTTATTGTTGCACTATTATTTTACACAAGTGGTTAGTTTTTTTTAAAGTATATTAAAACCAATTCTCTTTTTTTGTGACATTAGGGCAGTTAAAGGGGTAATTAAGCATTCCACTATTGCAATTAAAGGGGATAGCAAACTTGCAAGAGACAAAAAAGAAATTGGCACAAAGTCTGAGTTATCCTGACTTTTTTAAGTCCCTACTAAAGTACTGCTATAAAGTCAAAAACTGTATTTAAAAAAAACATAAATTTTTCGATCAAAATGTGCTTGTTTTTTTATCCAGACATCTAGGTCCACTATAATACATTAGCATAAAGTCAAACATACTGTACATATGCCCACTGATTCACTGACCAACTTTTCTCTTTTTGTCCCCACTCAGAGCTCCAGCCCTCCGAGCATCTCAAGGTAGAAAGCTCCATCTGGCTGCCACTAAACGTGGTCTCCAATGGCAACGCCTCCAGCAGCTCACAGGCTGTTGGCGTGACCAAGATCGCCAAGTCGGTCATCGCCCCTCTGGCCCAGCAGCACGTCTCTGTCTTCATGCTCTCCACTTATCAGACCGACTTTATCCTGGTGAGTCCCATCTACTTTATTCTTTATACTTTTTCCACTTTTGCTTCACTTAATTCCACTCCAGTCTAATCAGCGCTCATGAGTACCTTGTTAAAATGAAAGAGGCACTCTGAGTTCACTGTTGTATAATTTACAGACATCTAGAGCAGTTTTTCAAACTCTCAAAATATATTAAAACTCCACACCTATAATCCTGCAGTAAAGCCTTTTCACCCACAGAGCTCTGCCGGACAAAAGAAGACACCGTGTCTGCATTTTGTCCACTCACCAATTTTGCAGTTAAGGAATTAAATCTCGGCAGAGCTGAGGACACTAAAAAGTTAGTTAAAGTATTACATGTGAAAGTGTTAAGTTGGCAAAAATAGATAACACAGACAGACGTTTGTGTGAGCAAGTATATAATGTGGACATGCTCTTTGAAGCTCAAGCATTTCCTCAAAGTGAGCCAGAGTTTTGCTCTGAAACACGACATGACATATACTGACCTTGTATAGCAAATTAACTCATTTTAGATTTTTTATATATATATATATATATATATATATATATACACAGACAGAATATTGATCTAGCAGTTTATACATATTTCGCAGTTCTCAAAAATGTCTTACCACAGATATTTATGTTCCACATCTGTGTTGTGTAGGTGAGAGAGAAAGACCTGTCTGTAGTCATCAGCACTCTGGAGGAGGAGTTCAATATCTACAGGGAGGTGGGAGGAGAGTCTGTCCCTGTGCATTGTCAGGATGTTTCCAACGGCCTCCAGAAGAACGGCAAAGAAGGTAGAGGTCACGGTCCTGTTTGGCATGAATTCACTTACCTCTCAGGTATTGATCGAGCTCATCTCAGAGGATGAAGTTAAGATCCTCTAGCACCACCTTCAGGTTGTTTTCTCAAGGTGGACAGAAAACATATCAGACATGAGAGGGAACCATAACTTTTTCTCTGCGATTGAAGGAGTAACTCAAGTAGAAGTATTACTAAATATATTACTTACACAGAATCAAGGTTACTTATATGTAAAACTACTCATGGTAAAGGTGTAAAAACAGCTGTTTATATGACTAGTCTAAAATAACATTACTTGAGAAGCTAACAGAACGTGACTCATTTTTCTGTAACAACCTGTAAGAAGTCACCCTGGCACCCGGCCTACTAAGGTCAGAATGACATTCATGTATCGCTGCACATTTCATTTTGATGCAAGGCAGCCACATTAACATATACAGCACATGCAAGCTTATGGTCCACACATGAATATTCTGTAAATACATTTTCTATATGCAGTATTAATATAATGTGTACCCCATTAAAGCTACAGAAACTAGAGTTCTTGTCAGTAGTTTTGTGTGTGCCATTATGAAGATAAAAATATGTATTTACGGCAAGAGGAACATGCAGTTCAAGGACACCTATTGTGCTTAACAAAGCAATGTTTGACTTAAACAAACATTACAGTATATGACATTATATAAAGAAACAATGGAAACAGGCTGGGTCCACACTGGTTTTCAAACATAAAGGAACATTTGAACTGCATGTCCTTTACTTGAAGTTATTTTAACATCACCATGAGTTCAGGACATCCTGTACGTTGATGGCAGAACAGGCTGAAAAGTGTGTCCACCCTTACACAATCTCTCATATCTTTGCAGATGCAGAATGTCGGCTTTCTGTCAACATCCTTTTTTTTTTTTTTTTTTTACTTAACTCATATGTCAGATTAGTTTGGAAACGTCTCACCCACCTCCTATGCTGTTTTGATTTGCAGAATGCAAATTGCACCAACTGGCAAACTATGGGTGCAGCAGTGACCCAATTGCAGCTCTGATTTCATCACTTTCCTCTGAAAGACTGAAGGAGAAGATAACAATACAGTTGTGAAACATTGACATGCATTAATAGAGAGGGATGCAAGTGATTGTTTTCACATCACCAACTCTCTCTATTATAGTCTTTATCATAAGGACCATGAATCAAATTATGACACATAACGTGTTCATAAATCTGCTTAGAAACAGAAAAACTCAACAACTTGCCTGAGGATTAAGTTTGTTAGTTGTCTTCAGTATCCGTGTAATCCAGTGATAGTTGTTTGTACATCCGTGGGTACAATGCAAACAGGAACTGATAATAACTAGAAGAAGAATAAACTTTATTTAAAACATTTCAGCAATAAGGCTCATAAAATCGAACAATTAATATAATACAAAATTTAATTGGAGTAAAATACCAGACAATGATATAAGATAATATTAATAAAATGGATTCGATATTTTGGAAATAAAACTTTGTTCTAGCCTTTTTAAAAACATACAAATTGAGTGGTATAAAGTCTTTATTTGTCATGTGCCTAAGAATTACCATGAAGCAGTCAGTGGCAATTCAATTCTTAAATCTCAGGCTCACCCCAACAATGCTCATGATGTGTATATATAAAAACACAAACATGCAAGTAAAAGTAAATGAGAATCTAAATGAAATCATTTAAAGATATCACTGACTGTGAAAGCCTCAGATCTTCAGACAGGGAGTCCAGAGCTGAGAGGCCCTGGCTGCAAATGCCTGATAACCTAATAGATCATTCAGAATACTTTTAATGGTGCCAATTTGCCCAAAATGTAAAGAAACCTGGACCAAAAAGAAACAAAACGTTGGGTGCAGTTGTCTGATTGTTGTACAAAAAAGGTCATAGGGATCGTTTCAGTTTAAGGCTTTTGGTTTTACTTTAAAAATTATCTGTAAAACCAAAAACTTGAAACTGCAACCAGCCCTTTGTCCTTTTTTTGGAGTAACTCTACTCTTAAATGAATTAAAACTATATAGACATACAGTATACGCCAGGGAAATGTCTTGAAGCTTAATTTATTCAATAGAATAATATAACAAAGATCTAGTGTTAAAGAATATGTTAGAAAGTAGCTCTGTTGTTTATGCTTTATTGTGAAAAGCCCTGTTCAGCTGTTCTTAGCATCTAACACTGTCCTTGCTCTTCCAGCCATCAAGCCCACAGTTCACCCGGTGCTGATCCCCCAGAACCAGTTCTGTGTCATGTCTCTGGACCCAGACACACTGCCATCCATCGCCACCACGCTCATTGACGTCCTCTTTTATTCCAGCAGGTGAGACGTCGCTTGCTCACACCACTGCAGTACCTCTCTGAAACACAAGGTGGCAGCACATGATCCAAACTAGACATGAGCTGGCTGGCGTGTGATTAGTTTTACATTAGACATGGCCACAGGTCAGTATTTCACATCAGTTTAATGTGCACTGACCTGACTTCTAAAAACTCGAATATGAGACACACTGACCATTTGTCAAACTCAGATATTGTAAACAACGGCTTTTGTTTTTCTATTTTCTTCGGGCTTTCTTTGTCTAGTTTATATTATTATTTTCTTTTTAATCCAAAAAGTTACATTTAACTCATTGGGTGATTTTTTTTTTTTTTTTTCCTCTCCAGCCCTAAAGAGGGTGCACAGTCCTTGGACTGTATCAAGTTCTTCTCTTTCTCCCTCATTGATGGCTACATCTCACTGGTGATGGACACTGAGGCGCAGAGACAGTAAGGATTCTTAATTCTTTCCACTGACCCAGTCCACCTTTGAAACTTAAATAATGCACACTTGTGCTCCTTTAAATTTGAATCAATTTTAATTTAATGATTTTGATTGAAGTGAGAGCTGCTAAACGTAGTATACGGTTAGTTTTGTGTCTTTATTCTTCTCAGGTTCATTTGACAGCTACATTTGAACAACAACAGCTCTATAATGATACTCTGCTATATTTAAAATGTTTAATGGAGGCTTTTTTTACAGCAAAGTTGAATTTACTCCATTGTGGCCCTATTTTGTTGGGTCATTGCTTTGCAGGTGCTGCAGTGTCTGTATTTGCAAGCTTTTATCTGGAGATTGCTCTAAGACAGCGTTCTGCTGTCGGTGTGTGAAATGATCTTGTGTATGTTTGCACTTTGTCGCCTGGTAAAAATCAGTGCTTGATCTTTGTGCTGTAGGTTTCCTGCCGATCTTCTCTTCACCAGCTCTTCTGGGGAGCTGTGGCGAATGGTTCGTATAGGGGGACAACCACTGGGCTTTGGTAAGGCTGCTCCCATTTTTAATACCTCAAAATGTAACAGTTTACTTTATATACAGTTTAGAGCATGTCAGTCATATGGTATGTTCAAAGTCAAAATAAAGTCTATGCACCTGTCATTCACTGCAAACTAAGGATATCTAAACTATGATCTCTCAGTGCCCATAAAAACTTACTTTGTGGTTTGGGGTGGCAGCATCTTCTGATGACACAGAGCAGATATTGAGTTTACAGTACCAACATCTTTAAAACTTTAATACAAAAAAAAAATGTATCTGTCAATAGGAGATTAAAATGAGCAAATAAGTGATTTTAAATCAATGTCAAATACTTTTTATTTTTATTTTTTACCCTAAAAATAAATTATTCATTATTTTGTCAGTTAAGGGATTTGGTTGTTTTTGCCAAAATCTGTGAATGGGACCACTAATAGAGTATATGTTCTGTTTATTGTCTATTGTATTGTTTTATTACATTTTTATTACATTATTTACATTATTTTATTATTACATTGTATTATTATTACATTTAATGTACTTACAGTTCTAAGTAAGTACATTAGTAAGTTTAATTCACATGCATATTGACTTTTGAATTATTTCAGAACAGACATAATACAAAATGGCAACAGTTTGAAATGTACAAGAGCTTTTATGTTATCATGTGGTTACATTCTATGCAATTAAAGATATTAAATTTGGCTTAATAACATCTGTTAATGAGTGTCATACTAATTTCAGTGTATTTCTCCTCCTTTTTTAGACGAGTGTGGTATAGTTGCCCAGATATCTCAGCCTCTGGCTGACAGCGACATCTCTGCCTATTACATAAGCACCTTCAGCTTCGACCATGCTCTGGTGAGTCCAACATCTTCATATCATTAGTTAGGCCACCACCACTGCTGTCATGGAAGTCGACACTTGAAACGCAGTACATTTGTCATTCAAATAATGATTACTCTTAGCTCAGATATTCAAAGATTTCAGGTTTGGTTCTTTTTGCTGCATGTGGGAGAAGAGCATTCCTGTGAGGTTTAATCATGAGAAATGCACAAGGCAGGTGATTCCAAATCAGTCTGAGGGTGTTTTTACTCACCCAAGCATGTCTATAAATATTAGAAAAAGTGTATATATATCCTTGTATGTTTGGGAAATTAATCAAATTATTTTCCAAGTATATGATTTTTTTTTTTTTTAAATCCTATAACAAAAAATAAAGCTTTTTTTTTTCACATTACATTTCAGTTTGACTCTTTGCCTAAAACAAGCTTGTCTGCAGTCTGAATTTAACCAAACAAATTCAGAAAGTCCTAAATTTGTGTGAAAATGTCTGAGTTAATGTATAAACACTTTGTTGGTGTGTTTCAAGATCCATTTAATTGCCAATGATATTAGTACATTATTTGTTTGTCAGTACAATTTTCACGTGGAATGTATACAGTATTTACTGAAATATTTTGACAATACTAAAGACCTCTTCAATCAAGTATTTTCATTATGATGTATTAGGTTAATGCATAGCCAAATGTTCAAATATTTTTCAGCGAGTAGCACTCGCTCCACACAGTTGCTGCTTGGCTTCTTGATCTCAATATTAATGTTGTTTTCCCATTGTGAGTGTATCTGTGTCAGTCTGCCAATTAGTCAGCAACTCCTGCCATCTGCGTTATCACAAAAATTACCAAGAAAAGTTTATCTGGTTCATTTCTTTGCTGTTACCCAGAAACTTACCACAGAATGTCAGTTACCAACTTAATCACCGGAGCCAAATTTCCCTCCTACATCAATGTGATGTATGCCATTATTCATTAGCATCTTTCCGCTGTTATCTCTTCAAGTGATCCGTCATACGTTGGTTACCTTTTTTGTAGTTTCTATAGATTGGTTTCACCTTGACAAATTAGGTTAAATAGATTGAACTATAAAACCCTTCTGTAGGGAGTGTGCACCAGGGATGATCTACGTTATCTGTGTCCTGTTGCTTCATTAGGAGAAATCCTGAATCTTTCTGCTCTCACTCCTGTTTGCATCACAGTATTCACACAACCTTCTAGTCTGACATAGTTGGGCTGTTTTAATTTGCCTCATCAAATACTGACCAAAGGTGCACAAAAATAAGGATGAACAAAGGTGAAACCTCAACGTTGAATTGTTGGGTATTCCACATGTTTTCAGCAGTTCTTTTTATTCTCACTTTAGCTGTATTATGCAGTCTACCGTGTCACTGACCTTGAGTGTGTTAGTCATAGAAGATCATAGAACTGTCATTTCCATGAAATTCTATAATTACCGTAACAGAGTGGGATTAACCATAGACCTGTAATAGCAAATTCCATTGATAAAAATTAAACAAGCTGTGACATCACAGTGGTTTCCGGCTCATCTCATACACTTCTCGCCCCCAAGATGCCTGGTTAAAAAAAAATGCAATCTGTGGTTAAGCGCAATAGTTCTATAAAATGTCATAAATCACAACAATGTGTTGTATAATTAAAGTTGGTGGTATAATTTACATCTGTAATCCAAAAACAGAAAAACTATACACTGCAAAAAACTTTTAAATACAACTTTCACATTTGAAAATCTGGGTTTTTCGTATCCACTACTTTTGTTTTCATCATTAATGATTTTATTGGAAAAATTAGTGCAGCTGAATTTTTGGAAAGAGGAAGAATAAAAAGGATGGAAGTAATTTAGAAAGCTCTTGATCAAGTCTTCACAATAACAGAAATAGTTGAGGTAAGTTCCTATCATGAAACAGAACAAAGCTATGTTACTAGAACATGTGAAAGAATATGTGCACATGATATGATCACGTCACTGTCTGGCTCTTATTTCAGTGAGTTAGTCTCTTCAATAAAGTGTTGGGGAAATTCCAGCTAATGTCAAAGCGCTTATCTGTTGATCCTCCTTTTTGTTATATATATCTTTCACCTTTTGTTTAATTTTGACAAAACTAATAAGTACGTATTGTGGCATTTAAAAAGTGAAATCAGTTTTTCATTACACAGAATGAACATCCCACATTGAGTGCCACAAGGCTCACAGCTTGATCCACTCTTGGTTCACTCTCACAGCTCCTGGTAACTTCGTTCCAGCCCCAACAGGCAGCTGTTTGTTTCAGGGAGAAAGCTCTGATAAACCTACTGTACACTACTTGCCCAGCACCAGTGGGCAACTGCCTGGTGAACACAGTGAAGCATTTAGCAGCTAAAGAATCAGGTATTTTTTCTCAGGAGTTGGTGGAGACCAAAACAGGGCTAAAAGGAGAATGCTTATTTGACTAAATCGGGTGGCCAGAAGCACATCTTCAAAGGAATGCCAGTGCAAATGGTTCCATGTGTGATAGATGTGTAAATAGGCAACTGTTTGCTATCATTTTCACCATATCAACTTCATAAAGTGATAGTATGTCAGTGTTGTGTTTACAGCTCAGTTGATACTGTTTAAACTTCCCTGTACTATTTGTTTTTCTAGGTCCCCGAGGAGGACATAATGAGCGTGACAGACATGCTCCAACATCAGAGGAAAGAACCAGCCACTACTTGATTTCTGAAGTCCGGACTGAGCTGGATGATCCTGGCTCAATGTGCCGCCCCTCACTCCAGTGGCCAGGGGTGGCAGGCCAGCAGGAAAGGAGGCTAACCCTGTGCCTAGACTAGCACTGCATCGCCAGCAGTATTAACTACTACGAACTTGCCATGACCACCAGAAGCGCTTTTCTAAGGTGTGCACACAGTTTGTCTGTGAGGCCTCCTGTCTTACCTCTCTGTGGCAGGAAGGACAGAGTTCCAGGGGGCCCACAAGCTCACACATGCACATCAAAATGCAAAATCACTCCTAAACATATCCAGACACACCCACACACACACACACACACACACACACACACACACTCAAATTCACAAGCACAAAGTCAGATAAACATGTATGATAGACTCTCATTCTCAATACAGGACTTGAGATCTTGTGCTGTATGGTCTGAAGATGAGTTGTTCATAATGTTATTTTGCTTCATACAGCAGAGCACACTCACATACATTTCACTAGTGCTATAAACACACAACCTAGTCTTCCAGTAATGTTTATATCAGACTGCCGTGTGTCTAAACAACCTTTTTTGTTTTTTCTTTTTATCAAAGGCCATTCACAAGAATTGCAATTTTCCTTTTTGTGAAACAGAAAGCTTGAAGCTTGAAATGCAAGGCAGTTGTGAGAAGGTTGATCTCACAATCATTTTCATGCAGATGAAAACTTAGAATTTCTATTTTTTGACAACAGGGCTCACTTGTTTTGGTTTGAGAAGAATATGCAGCTAGTTCTTATATATTAAAACTACTACAAATGCTGTCAAGCAGGACAGCAGGCTTGGTCAGTGTTTTTTTTTTTTTTTGTAAGAGGTCAGCATTTCGTATTACCCCAGGTCAATAACACTATGTCTTATTTTTTGTTATTTGCACAATGAACTTTTAATTTAGCTAATATCACTTATGTTTTTTCTTTGGTACAACTACATTTTGTACAATTTGAAGTAAAGTATTCTGTAAACATTTGTAATTTTTGTGCTGCTTCATTCAATAAAAAGTATTGAAAATGTGTACTCTTTGGAGCCAGTTAAATTCTTAAGGCATGAATGCACAACTGCATGCTCCAACACTTATTGACTATGACAGGCAGATGTCTTAAAATCTCACTAGCAGAAAATAATGAATCATTCATGAGTCAAATATATAAGAAGTTGGATGTTATTTACAGTTTTAACCACGATTGTAATAATAACGATGACTTTCCAGGAACTCCCCCTGTGGTGCTCAGTCTGTCCTGGCTTTATAAGGGAAGTCTTGGAGCCAATGTCCTCCACATGGAATTTAGAGGCACCTTTTTAAACTCATGATTTGTCTAATACAAGGGTAAGCATCTACAAGGGAAATAAAACAGGACCAAGAACAGAACCTTGGGTCACACCAGAAGACCAAGCACCCGTCAGAGAGGTAAGAGAAAACCTGCCATTTTGATCCAGCCATCATGATTGAGCCATCAGCAGTGCCATGAGAGAGCATTCACCTGAGCTTCAAAGGAAAACGTGAGTGTTGAGGTGCTTGGCCACCATTATTTCTAAAACGTTGGCGATTAAAATACAATTCAAACATGTTTACAGTTTACAGGGAGGTATTAATGAGAGACCATACCAGAAGCTAAAGACGAAAGACATTTTTAAACAAAAATTTGCAAAATCTTTAGGGGACTAGGGGGTGGTTTCATACTCTCCACTGAACTAAAGAGTAATGGAAGAAGTACCTTATGTTATCTTGAATCTTCTCTTTGACAAGCTAGTGGAAACAATCACAGTTCGGGGGGGCAGCTGACGCATGAGTAACAAAGTAATTGATAGTATCAAACAGAAATTTAAGACTACGTGACATAAGCGAAAATGTTGGATAATATTTAATTAAGTGAAAAGTGACTTTTTTCAACAACACCTTGAGACCTCCTAACTTCCTTTTACGTGTGTCCACTTGAAGCAGTACTTACTATGAGTTATATTCCCCTTTTTAGATTATTGAATTTGCAAATTTCTCAGAAGCCTGAAGAGATGAAACTATTCCTTAATTAACAAGAAAATAGCAATGATTTAAGAAAAGTCTGAAAAATGATTTTGTGTAGCAGTTAATACAGTTAAAACATCTCATGTCGGATATTTACCTCAACCCTTCTGTGGAATCAGTTTGAACCATTTTCAGTTGCCTGAAAGATACAAAGCAAAGTAGACAGTAAAATGGTGTACCATTTAGTATGTTGATATTTTCACTTTATAAGTGACATTTGTTGCACTCTAGGAAGCTGGTGTCCTCTGTTTGTCTGTATTTTATGTATTATTATTTTTTTCCTATTTTGGAGTCTTTTTTTAAAAAACCATATCTGCAATGTTTTATCTGAGGAGGTATTTAAGTCACACCTCCAAGTTGTGCACTGTCATTACAAAAAATGGCATCATGGAACTTTGTCATTCCTTTTAGTGTGTGAGGTTGTGAATGTATGTGTCAGTGTGGGTGGGTGTTGCTGACCAAGCACTCCAAATACTGTATATATAGGACAGTTTACCAGTGAAAAGTATTTTTAAGATACACCTTGCTGTTTTTACATGGTTTGTTGATCAAACACCGCAAAGGATTAAGCAAATCACTTAAAACTGTCACTATGGATCATAAACCAAATGGACTTCTACTGCACTATGGTAAATATCTTTATAATATTTGATAGTACTTTAAAAAAAAATCATAATGGCATTGTTATTTGATGTATCTAATAAAACAGTTTAGTATTCAGCAGCTATGTTAAATGTCCAAGAAGTATAACCTTATGTAATAACAAATCACATTTTATTTTTACATGAATTGTGTTACAAACAAGCTTTTATACAGGCATACTTGTGATGAGTGTGCTTTTAAAATGAGTAATATTTCTCTGTAATAATGCTCTTTCCTGTTTTGTGTTTTGATTGGCAACTTGAAAAAAGCCAACAGGCTTACATCTGAATGGTGCTTTAAGATCTCTCCCTTCATCTGAGGCATAGGTTCCCAAACATTATTGGCTTGCAAACCCTTAAAATGAACTAATATCTGTTTCCTTTCCCAACTATTTAGTCCAAATTCAAAGAAAAATCCACCCTAGAAGAAGCAGAATTGTTTTTACTTCATATTCTGTTACATTTTGAGTCACCTGTATCCATATGATTTTTTTCTTAGTACTTGTCTTGATGCTCCTGGAAGTCCAGTGGAGGCCAGTGGTTCCTGCTCCAACTGACGCCAGCCGTGATTGTGAATTAAACAACACTAAGTCTCTTACACAGCTATTGGAACACCAAACAAATGAGCTACTGGATGAATATGTAAGTACAGCCCAGTGATTCTGTCATGTTGTTATTTTTTCCAAGCTGATATTAATGAGATAAAATTAACAACAGTAACACTGGATTACATGCATGCATCATTTGTCATGAATTCCTAATGCATATGAAGGCTATTTGGATCCAGCATTGGAATGGCGGACTCCGCCACTAACAATGAAAACTACTTTATAGAGTACAAATTATACAATGTAAATACACTGAATGGCTAAAGAAGATGCATAAATTGCATCAAAGACAGAGTTTGATTTTATGAAAATCTGAAGGATTAGAAATTCAACTGCTATGGACAGCAACACAAAATGTTACCATCAGCTACGATTTACTGCAAACACTGTATGAATTCATATCACCACCGACACTGAAAATGTCAGCTAATTTGCTATTGTTTGAATACAATTTTTATTTTTTATTTTACTATGATCACCTTCACTCTGCCTTAGATTTAAAATGGTGAATTAATTTAAGACCTTTTCTTTCTTACAGAAAAAGGTTCATGGACCCTTTAATAATGCAGTTCCAGACAATGTCCCTGATTCCACAATATCTGGCATCAACATTTCTGAGAAGCTGCAGAACATCTACACCAAGAATGTGCTTTTTTATTTGCACATTTTAAAGGTAGAAGAATATCAGAAGGAGCTTTTGGTTGACCCGAAATCTGTTGATCTGTCGCGAGTGAAGGGCGGGCTACCCAACCTTTTAGCTAGAATAAAGAACATTCTCGAACACATCGACGCAGAAATACTTGCAACGCCAGCCCCACTACAGCTGTCCCACAATAATCTCTATGAAAAAAAAGAATATGGATTTGGAGTCATAGCCAAACTGAAGGACTGGCTCACACAAGTGCTGCAGGTACTCGAGGAGGCAAAGGAAGTGTGCACCAATCAGACGGCAGGGATTCAACGCTTTAAAAGGGCACTTCTGAGAAGTCTGAGGAAATTACCTTGATGATGTCACCTGGTATCCTCATCCTCTCTGATATATTTTCAGACAGATTTTTTTAACCACAGTGTTGAACTTGTACACTTCACAATTTAACAACTGTTGGGAATCTTTTAATCTAACATAATGGCACATGAAAGTTGACATGTATGGATTTATTTTTTAATGTGAATTAATGTGAATTAAATCCAGCAGACTGTTATGTAGCATATTTAGTAGTTAAATAGTAGTGTATATAGTATATTTATTGAATATGTATCTATTTTCTTAAAAGGGTTGGTGAAAACAATTGATATAATTATTATTATTATTATTATTATTATTATTATTATTATGTTGTTTGACAACAACACTTTATTTAATATTTATTTAATACATATTTTTACCCTAATGTAAGAGCAAGTTCAGTAAATCATCACTAAGGTCCTTTTAGCAGTGAGGGACTGAGTGAGGTCTAGTTATGGAAGGAAGGATACAACTGTTCTGCAGTAAATTACATTATTTTAAAGTTGATGTACTCATGTGTTTATGTGTGTGTTAAGGTAATTTGTAATGTAAGTACAAACTAAGAAATCTTAAGCTTGGTTTATTATTGTATAAAGTGTGATGCCTTGTCTCTGTTTAGCTCACCATACGCTTATCTGAGCAGGTGGTATATTCAGACTGAGAAGGTGAAAGGCCATTCACAGGTCAGTAGTGAAAAGGGTATTTGGCAACTTGATGTAAGGCTGCAAGTTTTACTTGTTGTTCTTTTTCTCTTTTCCTCAGCTTAAGTTTTTTTAAATCTCTGTTTATTTATTTCTGAATTTCACAGTGTTAATTTTTGCCTCTGTTTCATTGATATGTTTTGTTATTAAATGCCACTTTTTTTGCACGGACTCCTGCCTGCCAATCTGCCTCTTCAACATCTTTATAGTTTTCCAATGCCACAAAACATCGATTGCTTATTTTAATGTATTTCTAATGACTAATTTGTGGTTCTGGCCAAACCTAATAAAACAATTCAGATTATGTAATCCCTTTGCTTTTTATTTAATCAAGACAGTCACGTAGAGATGCAAATGTAAATGCAAATGACATTAAAGGATGTCGCAGAGTTGTGGTTAGAGTCACATCTACGCACAGGAAGTATTGTGTAACGGGGATCAATGTAGGAATGAGTCAATCATAACATTTATATGTCATTAGAAAAATATTTGATAGAGTTCTGATGTATATTAAAGAATGTTGTTTGTCAGAGTTAGTGTTTAACATGATATAAGAATGACATGGTTGTTTATCTTTGGTGTTGGGTCCAGAGAAAAAATAATTGCTTATACAAAAAACAAATTCACTGTTGTAAGTAAATCATGCAAGGTAAATAAGAGCCAGCGATGAAAGGACCTGTGTCTTCTCTATCAACAAATCAAAATCAAAACAAATTATTTCCATAGGATAATTTTAGGATCAACCGACTGACAGTTATTTGCAGAATGTTAATGGATGTTTCTGCACTGCAAATGAGCAAACCCTCATGACAGTTGAATATGAATCTTCAGTCTCAATCTTCATCTTCAGTAATTTGCAGCATTTCCTTGAGTGGAAGTGACAAAGAGCTCTGCGCAAGGTGTTGACCTGTCAAAGGAACCCAATCTTGATAAGTTTGCCACTTTTTCATCAAAGGATACAGCTAAGTTAGAGATAAGGGAAGTTTATCTTCAGCACTTCTTTCACACGCCTCTTTCAAGAGACCTCGAATATAAAAATGACTTGTGTGATTGTGATTGCATTACTATAGGAATCAGTCCTTGTCATATTTGAAAACTTGAGTGCTGACAGAATGAAATACAGAGCAGGTACAGTATGCCATGTAACTCGCTTTCTTCATTCATTAATTAGTGTGTGTCAAAGAGCACGATTCTTTCAAACTTTGGAATTCATGTGATGGATTAAAAAAGTTATTATTGTGCACTTTTAGGTTTTCTGGAAGTGGTGTGTGTCTTGATGGTGATTCTGATGCAAGGCTTGCATGCAGGACAGGCATCAAGAAAACATGTTGCTAGTGTTTCATGCAGGCCGAAAGAGCTGACAGCCCTCACCAAAAGTCAGGTTGAAGAGAGCTTGACAAGTTTTGTAAGTAACATAATACTGTGTGTGTCCACTGTATGTCTGAAGGCAGTGTATGTGTCGTGGTCCCTGTCTTCCTCACACTGGGATTTCTGCCTCCAGTTTGGACAGTTTCAGTTTTGCAGAATGATGTTTTCTTTCAAAGCTGTTTCTGTGAAGCAGTTCTCAGTCACTGTGCAGACACGCAGGCAGCGGTAGAAGGTTTCATTTAGATATTTTGTTTGAGCAAAATTAGCAATGTCACATTGTAAAAAAACAAGTCCATCACAAGTATAGATTCTGCATTTAAAATTGTACCCAAGAAATATTAGCAGTCAAATGTATATAAGTAAGTATCAAAAGTATGCATTATGCATAATGGCCAATTTCAGTGTTAAAATAGGAGTATATAATATTATTGAAATACTTGTGCAGCACTTTATTGTTGTAGTTGGTGAAGGTGAAGTGAATTCTAACCACATTATGTATTACAGACTTTCAATGTTATAGAGTTGCATTGTTATAGCTTAAAATATTTAACAAATGTAATCTATAGAAATGCACCACTTTAACATCTAATGCTGCGAACATTTTTTTAATAGAAAAGTAACTATAGCTGTAAATATAAATGTAGTAAATGTAAGTGAATGAAGTAAAACTACAATACTTCCCCATTTCTCTATGTGGGGGAATAATCTTCTTCCTCTTTTGGCTGCTCCCTGTTAGGGGTCACCAGAGCGGATAATCCGCATATTTGATTTGGCATAGGTTTTTCGCCGGATGGAGGTGTTGTTTTATTTTATTAAATCTACAGACACAGATTTTAAGAGAATAAATGCCATATTTGTGATACTGTGAGATTATAGATTACTTGATATTCAACGTGATGAGCAAAATAAATCTCCCAGTTAAATTCACTGTTGCTCTTCTCTTCCAGGATACAGCCAATGGGAATCATCTTGGCACTTGGTCCCCAGGCTTCCCTGAGCTCCAGGTCCAGGAGAACTCTCCTCTCCATGGGTCAAAATGTCAGTGCAGCCTCCTCTTCATGGCTCAAGGCCTGGAGAAAGTCCTGGAGGACCAGAAGAGCAACCTGAATCCCGGAGATGTTTCACTTCACAAGAAGCTCAGGGACACCATCTCCAGGGTCAACATGCTCGCAGCGTGTGTGAAACAAGTCCTCGGCGGGGAATGTTCCCAAAAGCCATCCCCACCCAAAATGCCCAAGCATGCATTTGACAGGAAGCAGTGGAGTCACACTCTGTTGAAGACAGCTAAGAACTATCTGGCTTGGATGGAGCAAAAGATTAAGGTCAGAGTTTCAAAGGTCAAAGGGAAAAATAAGATAAAACATACTGAGGAACCATTTCAGGGGAAGTTGGAGGGGAGCGGATACCTCTTGTAATTGTTTAAGTTGATCTCAGTCTGTGATGCAGACATGGTTACAGTTTATGGCAGCTTTAGTTTAATGGTAAAGATTTTTTCCAAGATTTCTTAATGCTTGTTTGTAATGTAAACAACACGTGGAAATGCATTTGGGAAATTTAAAACTTGTGTCTCACTTTTCACACTATGTAGGAATGAATGGATGAGATGTAGATAAAATAGATAAAATAGCAGATTAAATCGAGAAAATCAAAACCACTCTCACGTATGTCCAGTAAATAGCATAAAAACTGGAAACATCTAGCCTGGCTCTGTCCAAAA
The DNA here is from genome assembly GCA_031216445.1 of Lateolabrax maculatus. Lineage (NCBI taxonomy): Eukaryota > Metazoa > Chordata > Actinopteri > Acropomatiformes > Lateolabracidae > Lateolabrax > Lateolabrax maculatus. Next base: position 5,341,737 of record CM062217.1, read on the forward strand.
GTATTGAAATCCACCTACCACCACCCTTAAAGCTCACTAATTAACACGTTATATCTCGTTTGTTCAAACCAAGTAACATTTCAGAAAGTAACACCACAACTTGCTGTTTTCCCACTTCAGTTTTTGTATAGATCAAACAAACAACATATACCATGTCAATCAGTGAGCTTTAGAGGTGCTGGTATGTGGACTTCTTTTTTTTTAATCTTTGGACAGCTGCTGGCTGTAGCTTCATATTTGCTTTAGACATAAGAGTTGTTTAAATATTCTCATCAAACTCTCAACAAGATAACAAATGTATTTCCCAAAATGTCGAACCATTCCTCTAAAAGCTATATCAGAAATGGCTTTGTTCAAATAAACTTAATACTTTTCAGCAACTGACATTGTTCCCAAGTGACAGTAATTAATCAACTTGCCAAAAGAGGCAAATGAAAAAAGGGCTCTAATACATTTCTTAATTACGACAGTTTGTTTCCTCAGCCTTCACAATGATTAATTGTTTTGCTCTGGCCATGTATCCCTTGTGAGCGGGCTTCGTTGCCTGAGGTAGAAAGAGAAGCTGATAAGAATCACCTTCAGAGAGCCAGTTTGGACTCCAATCACTGTGTTCCACCGTGAAATGTGTGGACAGATGGACAGTGCACGGCAAGACAGATAAGTCTGTCAAACTCCCATCAAAGCAATTCAAGGGAACAACAACACTGTGAGAAAGATTAATGTGGGCCTCTTCCTCTTCAAATTAAGTCATCAATTAATATTCAATAGAAGTGGGTGTTTTCGTGGGTCTGAATGAGCTTCAAATAAATAATGTTGAATATCAGCAAAGTCCCTGAAATTTTACATAGTTTGAAGAACATGGACGTTTTACTTTCCTACACATTTTAGACAGTCATGAAGATACTGAAATTATTCATCAAACCCTTGTTTCTGTCCTTTTTTTTTTTTTTTTTACAAGAAACAGCTTTTTGAATGCTTTGACTGTACCTTTTCATTAATATAATGTATTTTGGCTAATAACAAAATAAATTTCATGGTGATTTTAAGTTCACTTTGCACTGCTTCATCATACACTGTATAAAAGGGTTAGGGGTTAGGGTTAGCCACCGTGGCATCACCCACTGGTTTGCGGACTACCATTTTGAAGCCTCAGCTGCGGTCAAATAATACGACGAGTGAAATGACTCAGAAGTATTTTAGTAGTAGACATGATAAGAGCTGGTTAAATTCTATAAATGCTAAGGAAAGGTGCTTCAGTGCTTCCTTTCTTATCACCTTTAGCATAAGGTACACAAGCCAGAAGAGACCATATTTGGACGAGAGGGTTGAGTTGGGGAGGTGCATCTGTAATTCATGTAAAGTGTGATATTAACACATCTATTTAAATGTACACAGTGCCATGGATACGCATTGCTATACCTCCATCCTGACTGACAGGTTGCCGTGGTAGCGGCTTGTTAGGTAGCCAAGCTCTAAAACATACCCTGCTTTATCGTCTATTTTACTCTAAATGGGACATAAGTTACAAAATGAACATCATGCTGTACTGAAGAAGACTTGAAACTAGTGATTGAGGCCCTAAACTCTTTAGGAAAATGTTTACTGAGGTAATAAATCAAGTGAGAAGTAGGGTCGTTGTCCCATAGACTTCTATACAATCCACCATGTTAGCCATTAGAGTGAATGCAGGTTTAAGGCACTTCCACATTGGCCTTAATTTTCAGACCAGGAGGTTACATCCACTTCTTATACATGTTCCCGTGGTAGCTTTAAACTTCCAAGCATTGTTATTGATAAACGACACACATACTCTAGTGTTGAAGTGCCCTTTACACGTGTAACACAAGTTCCTAAAAATATCAAAGGCACTATTAAAGAAATTCTAAAAAAAAAAAACTACAACCCATCTCATTTCACAGTCACTTTTATTAAATAGCAGTTTCATATGCATGCACTATACACAGAAGTTATGACACATTCTTTGCTGTTTTTAAAATATTCAACAAAACATGAAACAGCTGTAACCTTATAAAATTAAGCCTATTTTATGACATTAACTGGTTTGAAGAGGATTCTGATGGATGAGCTGCCTGCTATGTAGACCTGATGATCATCACGGATGAATGTATGAAGCGTTCTATGCACTTATGAAGTGTAAATAATCAAATCACATACAGCATTTGTCCATTTTGAGGTTTGTCTTGGATGTCTCCATCTTTTTGCCACTATAATGCAAAATGATCCAAGACAGCAGTTAATTTGCAGAGAGTCTCTTCTCCAAGCACCCTTTGGTGTCAAATCGGTGATGCTTTCCTGTACTTCCTAAACCCGAGAGGAAAGTCAAAGGCTCATACAGGAAGGAGCTCTGGAGGACTCTCTCCGTAGCAGTACTTCGCTTGAGGGTTTCGGTAGGTGTTCTCATGCTGAACACTCTGCATGAGAGGGGAACAGAATAAACAAGATAATTATTTATTTTTTGTTATAACGCAACTGTTATTTATGCTGCTGAGTGAACAAATTCAATACACTTATAAAGAAAATAAGCGCAAAGCTTTACTCAACTTAAACAATAGTGCGTTTGAATGTTCATGGGTGGTTCATTTTTGAAAGTTAAATCAAGAATGTAATAAAATAAAACATCAATTCAGAAACAGAAACCATAAAACACTGATTTTAGGAATTTGTATGATGCCCTTTTTGAAAACAACTGACAATAAATACAAAGTTCAAGTTCTGTAAGCAATGAATATTTTGTAGAGCAAAGTTCAAAGCCGGTGCAGAATGAATGTTGCCAGTTGTTAACATTCAGAAAATTGCAATGAGTCATAATAATGCAGAAAAGAAATTGTGCATATGTTCTATCTAACTTTGACAGCTGTGTGAAAGATACACAGATTAATTGTATTTGAGTGAAATATTGACTTTATTTTTACAGTTCATGCTTAGTTTCAAAATTACTACAATAATGGACCGGATACATTTCAGACTGATTTAGTGGTCCGTCAGAGTTGATCTTTATTATTTTATTATTTAATTTTATTTAAAAAAATAACATACTTGTGAAGAGGTCCTACACTTGGCCAGGCACAACTCAAAATGATCCTCCACAGCAGTGAAGAGATTCTGGAAGCCTTCAGCTGCACGATTCAGAAAGCGCTCAAGGAGAGGTTGCTAAAGATGAGTACACAGATAAGAGAGTGAGTATGTGTAAAACAAAAGTGAAGATTTCTGTTCAACCTGTTTTTTTGTTTTTTGTCCCTTGTGGTCACTGCTATGTATAAAATGCAAACTTAATATTCAACTTTGAAACATACAGTATCTGAATTCTTGCATTTCAGGATCATCCATTAAAATGTATGCATGCAGCAGTCTCGCAATATTCGCATTTTCTAATGTTATAACCCAAGCCCCTGAACATCCTTGATGTTACAGATTACCTTATCAGGCTGGAGGCAGCAAGACACGCAATACTCATAGATGCTACAGCAGCCGTTGGCCAGACAGCTTTTACAAATGTACTGTCTGGAGCTGGGAGCATTGACGTTACAGCAGCCGTTAACCAGCAAGTCTTTTCTCTCACAGACATACCCTGTAAAACATTAACACAGATAAGCATATACACTGATTAAAGGCAAGAAAACAGATGGAGCTGTCGCGTTATCATCATTGTATTGTGGTGAGTAACGGCTGCATTACTCACCAAGTTCATCTGTGAGAAGTGTCTTGCCCTGGATGGAATTTCTGCACTGAGTGATTTGTCGGCTGCTGTTGCCCAGATTGAAACGGACTTTCCAGGGGATGCGATGGTCTGAGTCTCTAACCTCTAAGAGTGTGCGGTCCCGTATGGTCCGCTCCTCCTGCCAAATTCACACAGGAGAAGGTCATGAAATGCTGTCACAGAACAACTTCACAAAGGTCAGAAAATATGATGAAACATAAAGTGAGGAAATACAGCAGGGTTGGAAATTTGCTAAAATCTTTCTAATAATATTGCTTTTACATTTAAAAATGTATTAGGGCTCTAAATGGCAATTATTTTTATTATTAATCTGTTTATTGTTCTTGATTAATCGATTACTTGTTTTGACTATAAAATGTCAAAAGAAAAAGTGAAATTCCCCCACACTGCATCCCAGAGCCCATGGTAATCAATCGATGATGAAAACAAACATTAATTGCAGCCCTGAACTCAGGATCTGATTTTTTTTAAAAAAAGGTAAACAAGACCAACCACATTTCAGTCAATACCCAGCCCTACAATAGATATTTTTGGTATACCATTTTTATGGTAATGAAATGCTATCGAAGAACTTCATTAAGTTCAAAATAGGGTCAGAAAAGATGATGAAACATAAAATGAGGAAGTAGAGTAGAGGTGGAAATTGACTGAAATGTTTCCAATACTGCTGATTGTTTTTGTGACCCCTTGATGATGGCTGCAGGACGTAGACAGTTTGTCCTCTCTCATCTGCATCTTGAAGTGTCCTTGTGTCCTCAAGACATCAGTGTGAGTGCGTGTTTGAATGAGTCAATCACTGGCAAACTGTAAAAAGCATTTTTTTCAATGCAGCTATTTACAATTTTACTTGGGCTTTAACTGACAATAATTTTTATTATGAATCTGTTTATTACTCCTTGATTAACCGATGACTTGTTTTGGATGAATTGAAGAAGGTACCTATCCCTTTAATGTCTCATGTATTAAGCCATTGAGGGGAATATTGGAGGACTGCTTTGGAGCAATATCGGATTTGCAGGATTTTTGCAATTGTGAAGGAGCACCTCGACTTGTCCGGTGATTTCTCCTATGAGCCAAAGACAGACCATCTGACCAAAACCACCTGGTTATTTCACCAATAAAAAAGGTTTCTCAATAGACTTTCTACACAATGTACTCTTGTCTAACATCCAATCACGCATCACCAGTGACCTTATCCAGCAAGCCCACCCACCTACAGCAGAAGATGCCACCGTTTCCCTGAGTGTAGTGAGTGTTTCTGTACCTGTTTGAGGGTGCTGGTGAGAAAGTAGATGAGAGACAGTCCGAAGACAACTCCCAGCACCCAGCGCTTTCTCAGTAACCTCCGTAGCACCATCATAGCATGGCTTTCTGGGGGAGATGCCAGTCACAGTGACAGTCCAAAGCATCAAACCTCCACGGGTATCAACTCCCTGGCAGGCTGGTTGTTGGGGATATGTAAGGATGTCTGACTGACGACTTAAAAAAAAAAGAAACTGTGCAAAAACGAGCTCTGTAAACTGACGTTAGCTCGCTTTATCAGACATCAAATGTGCTAAATACGCATGTTAAGTAGCGACGAGTGAAGGCGTTTTACTTCCAGAGTCAAGACTAACCCATGTTGCAGATTTTAAGTCACTCACACTGGCTGTAAATGTGTAAATTATGGTCTGACACAAGCTGCAAAAAGGCTAACGGTGTCTCATCATAAAAAGCCTGCTCTGTTAGCCCGCGAGCTAAGCTGCCGTTAGCATGGGCTTTCTGCCTTCAAATAAGCAACAAACTGGCGATAAAAAAATGCACTAAAACTAAATCAGTGACGCTGTTTCGTGTCCCATGAGGAAAAAAGGCGCCGTGGTGTCCTGCATTACGTGTAAAACGCAGAAACCGTGCGATGTTTATCCAGCGGAGCCTCAACATCCGCCCACGAGCAAAACAAACGCCTGACGCGGAGGTGACGTTGCGGGAAGGAGGGCGCTGATTGGTGGACAGGCGCCCCATCGGTGACGTCATACCGGAAGTTTGGCTGGCCCGTCTTCGAGCATCTTTTTTTTGCAGCAGCAGCACCGACCTGGCTGACCTGACAGCGAAAAACATGACGAGATCCGAGGGGACATTCAGCGACGTAATTCAGGTGAAGTCCGTCTCACGCGTGAAGCACACACGGAGCCGAATTGCTGAAAATAATGCGCTGTGTGAGCCGGCCTCTCTTTGTTGACGTTGCCTTGCATTTGCAGGGTTGGACCATGTGGTGATGAGCGGTATGCCATGCAGAGGAGACACAGCAGCAACACGGATGGCATGCCCTCTGAAAGGTGGGAAGAAAAGCTCTCAGAAGCCCTTTGTTTGTGTGTTGCCCTTCTACATTAAATAGCCAAAAGAACGTGCACCCCTCCTGCCCACACACATTTTATGGTTTTTTGCTAAGGCCTCTCAGTTTCAGTTAGCCTACAGTGATATTTTAGACAACAGGGTGCATCCAACTTTGTGGCAACATTTTGGGGGAGGCCTGGCTCCATTTGCGTCCTCAGCACTAGCTCTAAAGATAGTACTTTATTTATTTTATTGTATTAAATTATTGTGCAGCAGTTGCAGTAAGAAGTAGGAAATAGTGCCATATCAACAAAATAAACATAAAGAATATCACTGGTTAAAGGTTAAATATAAAAAATGTATGTAAACTAGTCAGCCATGCAATTCCAGATATTAACAATGCCTAAAAAAGATCTAAAAGAGTTAACTGTAGTGATCATAACATCAAGGCGCAACTCTAAATATACAATGTCCAAATATAACCTGTTACACTGCAGCAGCTTGTATCTTAAAAGGTATTTGTGTGATCCCACAGGTGTCTAATCTCTCTTTGACATGAGATGTCCTACAATCAGTTATGGGTTTATGGTTCAGGTGTCCACATACATTTGGCCTTGTAACGTATGTCATGTTGCTGACACAATGCAGCTCAGTGCTCTCATTTACAATTTTGTAGAAGTAGGATGTTGCAGAGCTATCTCTTGAAAAGAAACAAGACTTCCTTACCCATACAGAGACATAATCTTATAAAATGTACAAATACCCTTCACGCAACATATCAACAAAATATTCCATATTAAAATAATATACTATATAGAATATGAACAATGAAGCATAGCCATCTTCCAGGGTAATGATTTTTCTTTGCATCACCCCTTTTTCCCCACTCAGGAGCCGAAGCCAAACTCTTGGATCAGAGAGCAGCCTGGATGAGGGTGGTGTGTTTGACTGCCTGAAGCCCGACTCACCCGCTTCACCCCAGCAGATCTTCTCCGGCCTGGTGGGTGTCCCCTCCGGCTCCGTCTCCTCTGCCCAATTCCAGGCAGCCGGCTTAGTCCTGGGCTCTCCTCCTGAAGTTTTTATCCAGATGACTGCATCGTCCAGAGAAGAAGGGGGCCCCCACCGCACAGAGGGTGGACCTTTTCTCCCTCGGCCGCCCCCGCACCACCATCACCACCACCACCATTTCCACCACCAGCCTCTGCAGCACAGGACCTCGTCTCTGCTCCAGCAGGCCACCACGGCAGCGTCCTCGGAGAGGCACAGCTCCAGGGAGGAGGCCCAGGAAGACCCCTCCACCCCGGCCCCAGCCCTGTCTGAGTTGAAGGCAGTAGTCACATGGCTGCAGAGGGGCTTCCCCTTCATCCTCATTCTGCTGGCTAAAGTCTGCTTTCAGCATAAGCTAGGTACACCAGCTTGTGGAGTGATAGTGGTAATAGTTCACTACCTACAACAAAGAATCCCTAGCAGCAAAAGGTCTGGTTTAGTGATGATGTTGCACTTCTCTCCTGCAGGTATTGCTGTGTGTGTGGGCATGGCCAGCACATTCGCCTATGCCAATTCCACGTTTAGGCACCAAGTGTCATTAAGGGTAAAAAACACTACATATATACTACATGTACTGTATAGTAATACTGCTGTGCTGATACAGGCCTTTAAAGGCAATGATAACATCTGATATTTTCCAATTTTAGCTAGAAGGTAGGGTAGACGATTTAGATTAGAAGCATTTTTGTCATATTTGTTGAAATTCTCTTTACATCCCGATGGCAATCAGTAAATCAAAAAAAAAAAAAAATGAAGGTGTCTGTGGCTGTCGCAGGCCTGTATTAGGCCTTTCCAGGCGTTCATGTGTTTTGGGGGAGTGGCTTTGGAGGGAGGCCTGAAGGGAAGGGTGGGATTTTTCTTCAGTTAGATGCTTAAAAAATCTATCTTACTCTTGCTGGTTTCTCCAAAGTTACCTACCACAGCTTTAAACCAATGCAGATACGGATACACACTCAGTCTTAGATCAAATTCAGGCTAAGCTTTTCACACGTGCTTAAATTAAAGGATGAGGCTGATGTTATTTTATAACTGATTTCTTTTTCTTACCATCAACAAATCCCATAAAAAGACCAAAACCAACTACGCCTTTGTCCGTCTGTCAATACTTTCCAATTTTCCCAACTTGTCTGTGTCTCTCAACCCGAACTCCAGTCTTTCTTAATGAGGATGTAAAGTTTCTATCAAACGTTACTCAAACAGGAGTGAATCATGCATTTGTTGGGGACTATTTTTAAGCTGTGGATTAACATACATTTGGTGCACTAGTGAATATTTCCAGCAGCAGGACGATGGATTCTGGCGGTGGATTGACTCAAAATAAACTACAGTGCCCATGTTTATAGGATTGAAGAAGATATAACAAAGTACAATGGTGTGTCTCATTGATGTATTTTTTGGCAACAATGGAGCTCTATGGAGCAGAGGAATAACTGTAAATGTATCAGGCTTTGGATATACAGACAATTCATGTTAGGATGAATTCATCGTTGGTCTTTTCATGGGATTTGTTGACTATAAGAAAAATATACAGTATCACAAGCCATATCTTATTTATTTTATTATATAATACTTTAGATACTTGTGGGGAGAAATCACAAAATTCTACAATCAGATATCACCATTAATAGGCTGAAAAATTGGTGCGTCTCTCTACATATTTGTCTTTACATTTTGTTTTCTGTGAACCACTGTCACCATGACACAGGAAGTCTGTCTTCGTATGTACTTTTGACATTTTTGTGTGAATCATGAATGCTAAACAAAACTCAGTCGTTCCAAGAAAATGCATCTTCTGAATCCCGTAAATGTATTTAAGTCTTTCCTTCGCCTTATTAGGTCAGTTCTTTGCCTTACACATCTGTCACTCATCCTCATGAGCTGTCTGTCTTAAATGACTAGTGTAGGGTTGAGCCGGAAGCAGACAGTGATTAAAATGCACCAAAACATGTATGTTCTCTGTTAGTGACAATATTCTGAGCAAACAGATGTGGGCATGTACACAATACACAGTACAGTCAGACATTCTATTAATGTATAACATTATTGCAAAACATTGCAATTTCAGATTTATATTGTAAAGTTGCTAAAATAGCTCTCTTTGTCTCTTTTGTTACCAGGAGGAACGCTCTTTATTTGTTGCTCTGTGGATCATCATGTTCCTTGCAGGGAATATAGTGTATATCTACTACACATTTAGTCATGAGGAGCTGCACAACAGGTAGTGTACAAGCAGGTATTTTCATACTGTAGTAGCTGTGTGTTTCATTGCCTGCCATGTTATGTTTTGGATTTTCTTTATACATATATTTAGGTTTTTCCATCCATTTTGTTGTGTAAGGCATTTTATTTTCACTTCCATTTCCTTTAGGGAGTGTTGCTGTTCTTGTCTGGTCTTGTCCTGTGAGTATTTTTTTTTTTTCATTGTTTTGTTTCTAGGGAGTTTCTTACATTATGTTAAACATTTGCCTTGGTGTTGCTTGTCATCCTACCATCCCGAGTGTAAACCTCAGACCGCGCTACAACAAGTCATCTAGATGTTGTTTTCTTTCTCTTCTAGCCTCATATTTGCAAAGCCCAACCTCAACAGCTTTGACTTCTTTGATCTGATCTGGGCGGTGGGCATCACTGATTTTGTCCTTAAGTATTTCACCATCGGCCTGAAATGCTTTGTCCTATTTTTGCCCAAGATTCTCCTGGCCTTCAAATCCAGGGTAAGAAATCACAATCATTCCCCTGACCTTTACCTGTAGCCATAAATTAAATGATCTCAAGATGGCATTGTATTAGACTTTTTATTCCATGATCACGTGTTGTGCTGATCAAGCGGTCAATTTTTGTTTCTATTTCTATATTTCTATTCTAGTTTAAAAAAAAACAACTTTTGACCATTGTTTAAAACCTAACTAACCCAATTTAGGTTAACTTATGTCACTGTAACTATTCAACTTCTTGCAGCTGCTTCACAGTAACAGCTGTAACCTTTTACTGTCCTTTAAACACATAACTGAACGTGTAGACCAGGGAAATCTTAAAAAGGCAACTAATCTGAGTTTAGGTTTCCGGTAAACTGCCATATTCATGCTTGTCCATAACATGGTGCACACAATGATTGAGTCATAGGAAGTAAACTGTCAGAGTTGTGAAACTGTGAAGATGATAATTTAAAAAAAAGAAATTTGCTGAACTATGATGAAATACTCCACAGAGCGGTGAAAGTGCTGAAGGGTCACAGTGTGAAACTGTTTTGTATTCATAAGGTTTTAAGTGGTACTCCTTAGGTGAGCTTGTGCATGTGGGTGCGTGGTTTGTCTGCCCCGAGGCAACAGGATATGACTGCGCACACACATACACATACACACGCACACACACACACGCACATAGACTTTGATTTCCATGAACAAGTGCAGCTCCTATCCCGGGTATGTGTTTGTATGTTGGATGGTGGGGGTGGGGGGGGTTACAAAATATTAGGATTACATTTTCCACTGATAAACAGACCTACAGGCCTATCAGAACCACGGCAGCCAGCAACTGAGCTCATTTGCCCTCGAGGGGGTTGCGCGGGTGAGGTCATCCCTCCCTGGAGCTGGACCATTACCTGTGTCACACACACACACACACACACACACACATATATACACACACACACATATATATACCCACATACAGAACTTGACAGCTTTGATGGGACGCATGTTGAGTTTTAAGGATTCCCAGATTGCATCATCACTGTCTTCTACTAGTTCACTGAGGCCAAACAGTTCTGTATATTCTGATGTCCGTGAAGTCACATCTTCAGCCCGTCCGCTTCATTACTGGATCCAGCCACAGATACACTAATGATCCTACATAATCAGAGCAAGTCTGCACAAGTGATAGCAGGCACGCATACAGAAGTTCCATGACGAAGGCTCTTATGCACTTCTTGTATATGAATCGTACTGTCTGTCTGTTGCCTAAGTGTGCAAGTACTTTCATTGTTGGGCAAGCGGTGTCTCTGAGTCTTTTGGAACAAGCGGTAGTTCCTAAATCTGGTCTTCTTAATATCGAGCTGTGGTTTATTTTTTACTCTGTTGGTGTTGCTCTACACATCTGTTCTGTTGGCCTCGAGCGAGGTTTAATGTTGAAGACTTTCTGCAGCTGAGGGAAATGGTTCAACTGGAGCATGAGTCACAAGTCAAGTAGGGTTATGATTATTTTTATAACTTTAATTTTTGGTTTATTGAATAATTGTTTATAAAATGTTCGAAGCAAGAAGGAAAGCTCTGACAGTCCTATGTGACATTTTAAATTGGCCTATTTTGTTTATATATTAGAATTTTTGTAATATATCAAATTTTAACTGCATAACAAAGAAAGGGAACAAATTATGGAACCAAATTGTGTGACATTTGTGCTTGACAACCTACAGAGTGATTTATTGTATAATTTAAGTAATAATCAAAGTTGAATGGTTTGTTGGGAATAAAATAAAAGAAGAACTTGGTGCCGGATGGTACCAGCTGAAACTAAAACTTCAAGGTACCCTGTGGAGTTTTTCACAACTAGCAGCGCTGTGTTTGGCATGGAGTGGGTCCCCATTTAGTTTGTATTGTGCACGAGCTGGCGGGCATTGCAACACCATTCACATCCCGCTGTGGTTCCACTGTTGTTGGTGGAAGTAAAAGTGCAAAACAAACGTAGCAGTGCGTTAACAAAGGCAGTGAATAAGAAGAGCGCTACCAAGCAAACGTATATGTACACAAAGCACGATAGAAGATCTTTGAAGAAACTGCTTGGCAAATGTTTTATGAGGAAGGACATGCACGTTTGTTAGGCATCAAGGACACAAACAGTGTGTTTTGATGATAAACGGTAAATGTAACAGTAAAAGATTGTCCATAGAAAAAGAAGTTGACAGTGCTGGCCCCACAGTTTGACTAATTATTTCTGGGTAATGCGGCAAAAACAAATAACCCTAACCCCTAACCCTAACCCCATTGTAGCCAATTTAAAACCAAATATATCCCCAAAGTAAATAAATAAAAATGTAACAACAACCGTCTTGCAGATTAAAATGTAAAGTTGTGTATTTATTTATCTGTGTGCAGTCGTGGAGTGGATAAAGAGATCACACAAAGTAATGAAACCAAGCAGGAAACTACTCAAAACAAGGCCTGCAGTGGAGCTTACTCAAACTCCTTGGCTCTCGTCCAAACTTTAGATTTGACAGTTTTTCGCGTGGGCGTGATGGGCACTGTGGGATACGAGGCTGAGGGGACAATAAGGGAGATGAATTAGCCACTGGCAGAGGTCTTCCTTCCCTACCAACCTGGCTGCTTGTGGCTCTTTACCCAAAGTCATCAATCTTTGTCAGCTAACATCCAGGAAGTCATTATGCAAGCTGGGATGCCACGGGGGCCATCGGGGAATCAAGTCTGCCTCCATTTTAGTCGCCTCTGTTTTTAACCGTCCCCAATTCACTTAACGCACTTTGTTGCAGTGGGGACAGTCAGAAGTTCATTTCTTCTCTGTGATTATTTAGGGGAGGGGAGGTCCTTTTTTTAAAGGCAGCTAGCAGGCCCCCGTAGGGCTGGGTTTAATGTGGGCGCTGGGTAGCAGGTGGAAAGAGCCGCTGCCAGTTTCCCTTGCAGTGTGGGGAAATTGCCTGTACTGCTGTGAAACTGCGGCGCTCTGGACAGCAGCCATGTTTGTGCTGGAGGCATGCTGTTTTAAGCTTTTAATACCGCACTGCTCTTGACTAGATAGAAGAGTGCCCCGAAGCTGTTGAGCTCTTTCTGCTTTTTGGACAGTTAGTGAGTGGATCAGAGAAAGAATACATATTGTCTCAATTTAATTTTTTTTTTATTTAGTTAAAACTTGGGTTAAGACTGCTAATGTCCCCTTCTGTTCTGTTGTTTCCTCCTCAGAAAACACTGCCATTCATATTAGCAAAATATTACGTGCATGGTCACCTGCATACGGACAAAGAGTTTGATTGAAGCATCTAAAGAGGCCTCCTCTACTGATGTAGTTTCTAATTTAGTGTGTTTGTCCAGGGTAAGTTCTACCTGCTGATCGAGGAGCTGAGCCAGCTGTTTCGCGCCCTGGTGCCCATCCAGCTGTGGTATAAGTACATCATGGGAGAAGACCCCTCCAACAGTTACTTCCTGGGAGCCACACTCATCATCATCTACAGCCTTTGCAAGGTAATCAGTGAATAATGAGCAGAATAATGAGCAAAGATCAGTGTTGTTTTTGTCCTTTATTTTTAGATTTTGTATGGCAGTATTAACCAAAAAGACTAACTATTACTGTTAGTAGCGGCTTCACAAAGATTTTATTCCACAAACATTGCAAGCTGTCATTCAAAAGAAGTACAAGGGTCTAACAACAGATAGAGGAAATACTCTTTCGAAGAAAAGAGCTACTATTACACCCACAATATGAAAGTGTTGGGTAGAATAACCAGTGTCATGATGATATTGTTACTCATAGAGTCTTACTGTAGGCTTCTAACATTTGTTGTGATGATTGTGCTCTACAAAAGGACATGAGATCATTTAGGTCAAAACAATATCTTATTCTGGGCGTGTGAATGTTTTCAGCAGGATTCATAGCAATACTATTTATGAGAGATTTATGAAATATCTTGTTGACACAGTAAACGTTTCGGCTCCTGGGTGGCGCTGGAAGAAAAGTCCATGGAAAGTCATCCTAGATTGCAAGGGAAAAGATTCTAACCACCAAAGGTCACTCTTCACAGGTCATTGCCGTTAGTTGCCTCCCAGATTGGAAAGAATCTGTAAAGACAGTAGGTTATTCAGTGTCAAATAGGCAGCGTTAGTTTTGCAATAACAGTGGATGTCTAAATGAAAAAATTAGCAGATCCATAAAGGAACTTAAAAAGACTTATGGGAAAAAAGATTTTTAGAGCCATGAGTCAGTTTCAAGTCACGATTTTTGAATGGGAAACTAAGTGAAACTAAGTGAAACCCTGAATATTGAAATAATTAACAATGTACGCCATGAAGTTATCAGGAACACTGTCATAGTTTTGTTGTATGTGCTGAGCATCATGGTCGAGGTTTTTATTTATACGCCAGTGATTCATGTGATGTAGTTGCTGATGATGGGTTTGTTCAGCTGAATTGGGTGGACAGTTTCCTGGGTGTGTGCACGGAGGTGCAGCACTATGGTGTTTTCCAAGATCAGTCAATATTAGAGTATGCTGAAACGCATGATGTGCACCAGGGATTGATTCACTTTTGTCATGCTGTCGTGGGTAAGTGGAGGAAGTTGTCCTTTTCCAGTTCCAGCTTTATAAATACCCAGAAATTAGGAGTGTGTAACCAGTTGCGTCAAAGCATTATTAAAAAAAGCATAAACCTTTGCTATATAGAAATTGTACTTAATGTAGTTTTATTTAGCAGTGGTCGGGGCGTGGTTCTTGCCATGTGAATATCAGTCGGTTGGTCTCTAAAAAAAAAAAAAAAAAAAACTAATTTCAGTTCATTGTTCAGTGTTTGCAGAGGTTAAAGCCACACTGACTATTGTGATCCCCAGATCTTTTATCACCACGAGGTAAACATTTGTGGGGTTATTTATGACCAACATTTTACTCAAAGCACCACTGTGCCTAAACACAGCCTCACAGAGCCGCTCGCGTGGCTACAGACCCTTACAAATGTTTAGTGAAGAGTAAGAGAAAGTCAGACTAGCTAAAGGAAGGCTGGTGGACAGTTGCAAGTGTCGTTCTCATAAAAAAAAATGATTGTGCTTCGTCTTTATTGTGTTGCAGTCCTTCGACATCTGTGGACGTGTGTCTGCCATACGCAAGTCCTTGGTCATGCTCTGCAGCTCCCAGGTCAGACTCAGACTCATATGACTTTATCCACATATCTATAAACACACACACACAGGTCTGAGACCTGAGTTTAATCCTTCTTTTTTCTTTATTTTTTTGTCTCATCCAGAGTTATGGAGTAAGAGCAGGCAGTCAGCAGTGCAGCGAGGCGGGCGATGTCTGCGCTATCTGTCAGGCTGATTTCAGAGACCCTATAGCCCTTCTCTGTCAGGTAAGGACTCACACTAACAGACACACATTTAAAGAGAAGCTAGGCTGAAAAGGAGTGTTTTACTGCCCTCTGTGGTGGAAAATTTGAAGTCTGCTAAACCTCTGACCTCAGCCAGTGAGGTCACGGCAACCAGGTGAGAAATTAATCCTCTGGATGTTTGTGAAAAAAAAGTATTTCCAGCTGGCATTAAGTTGCTCTTTACGTATACATGAGGAAGAAAACAACCATTTGAACGGTTTACTTGTGTTTTCCTTTGCACACTACTGCTGTTATTATTTGATAATATAAGTGGTCCTTGACAGTGCTCAGACACAAGACACTCCTGCAGGGTGGATGTTCAGTTGCCTGTGATTTGTATACTTAATCTTCAGTCTATATCTGATAAATAAGAGTCAACGCTGTAAAGACAATTTAAACCTTGAGAACTAAATAAAAGAATTTTGTACCACAGATTTTTAGAGCGACATGTTAGCTGTGCATTTTCTACTTCACGTGCGTGTGCTGTATGTTCCTCTGCAGCACGTGTTCTGCGAGGAGTGCCTGTGTTTGTGGTTCGACCGGGAGAGAACATGCCCGCTGTGTCGCTCTACTGTCATTGAGACCCTGCGATGCTGGAAGGACGGCACCACCTCGGCCCACTTCCAGATCTACTGAGACAACATATCACACACGCCCAAAAAGACACGATTGTGCTGTAATGCGAGTTGAACATGGTGCGTCATCTTTTAGGGAGCAAAGGGAAGTTTAATTTTAGTGGCATTAGATAAGAACAGAACAGAACATGTGTAAATCACATTATTTTCAGTGCGCATTGAGCAATTATCAGCATGGTATCACTTAAGAATAGGAACATAAAGCTGGACTATTGTCAGTTTTACAACTGGACTGTCGTCATACAGTTATGGCAACAATCACATTTTTGTGTACATGTAGATTTAGCTGTTGTAAACTGTATGCAACATTTTATTTTACACTGAACACAAAATTATGTTGCTTTGATTTAGTGTGGTGATAATGTAAATAGTCACAGCAGTAACACTATTTGTGGTAAATTTGGCAAATTATTTTGTATTCTTTAGGATTTCATCTTGTCTATATATTGTCCAAATAGATTTTTTTCATTCTACTATTGGTATTTAACATCATTTTATTTGGTATTTAGTGTAAATTTTGCATTATTTATTTGAAAATGGGATACTCATGCTTTGAACAAAACAAAATGTCAGTAAGTGGTAAGTACAAAATCAGTTCAGACGTGTAGTTTTGAAGCTCTTGGTTAGCAGGCGATGAGGTTATTTAGATATTAAATAATGAACGTAAGGTTGTGTGTGACTTTTAATTAGCCAGACTGTAAACGGTACATAGTAGAGTTGTTTATGGTGCCAGCCACGCACCACAATCATAACATTTTGTGATTTGAATCAAATGTGGTGCAGATATTGAGGTCAGTAGGTTTTGACTTTCCATACATTTCCACTTGCATTTTCATTGACAGATGGAGCTCATGTCTGATAATCTTCCATGCTGCAAACTTAATTTTATTGTTATTCCCTATGAATGTTGGTAATATGAATAATTATTTTTTTGGGTTTCACAATAGACCCTATGACTTTAATGCAGAATGCACTGCTGTGCAGAGGTTTTCAGTTTTAAATTAAAGCACTTTGGCTCACTTTATTAAGCGTGTTTCTTGTCTTGTAATGACTCCTGCAGCAAATTTATTTCAGAAAGATTTTATTTAACTACTAAAAATCCATATGAAATATTTGATTGGTATAAATAGCACGCACTTTATAAAAGACAGTTTCAGTAAATCTGCTCACATTACACTTGATATATCAGAGAAAGCTTATTTCCAGAAATCACAGACAGCATTAACAGCATAGCTTCCCATGCACAGGTCCTGCATCTTGTTTATGACTTTAAAAAAAGAGCCACTGAACACTGCCCCCAACAGATAATGCTAAAGCACAGGAGAATGTGTGAACATTATCTAAAACACTGTAAAAAACATCTATAAAAACATTCATCATCTCATTATGGACGTGTACACTTACAGTATAGCTTATGTAAAAAGGTACAGTGCATTACGGAGCTCTTAACGGGTCTATTTCAGTGCATTATTCAGGATTGCTGCACAGACCGTAGCCTCGGACGCATGGTGACGGTCTAACCTCTCGGTCGCTGATGCGCTCACATCGTGGGAGGTGAAATTTCAAAAGGAGTCCTATTAGTAAGCTTCTCCCTCCACATTACCTGGGGAGGATTACATCACCGTTTTGTAACAGGGATGACAGAATGAGAGGGACACGCGGGGAGGGGGGGGGGGGGGGGGGGGGGGCTCCAGCGTGCCAGCTCCGCACGAACAGTGCGCAGAGTTCAAGTCAAGACAGCAGAGTCCCGGCCCTGAGGCTCCCGTCCGACCCCGCTCCGTCCCTCCTCCTCCTCCTCCTCTGTCGGCCCTGGAGCCGCCGCGCACCTCCTCCTGCACCGCGTCCTCCGGCTCTCCCGCGTCCCCTGCTCTCAGTGCAAATGATGTGAGCCCGCTCCTCACGCATGGCCCTGAAGGCACCATCTACACAAGACATAATACATGCAGTTCAATACAATTTACATCATTTGAATAAAGTTTGTAAAATGAAGGGTAAAATCTTATCATTTTATTACTGCGCATCCGTCATCTACCTCTCTCATCCTCATCCTTTCAACCAGGAAGCAACATTAATCCAACACAAATCTGTTCAAAACTAGATGCAAATTTCGGATATTTTAAGGTATAAAGCACATTACAGATAAAACAAATGAATGACAGATGAAACTCTCAATCTTACCAATTTAAAAACTTTCACTATTCCTCATCAAACATTCCTTAAAAGCGAATTAAACCCATCCAAAACTTAGTTTGCCTGTGATTTACGCGCATAACAAGGCTACCTTGTTTTGTTTGGCGTTCAATTTAACACAAAAGTCAAATCTGAAAAACGTTTTTTGTGTAGAAGCAGATCTAAATGGTAAAACTGAGTAGGCGGAATAATTAGGCCTGGATGCTTGAGAACTGTACAATTAAAGCAATTAAACCAGGTGCTTCACCTTCTGGTGTTTATGCCTAAATTAAGAGTCACTTCACTACGTTTGTCTGGTGTTTTCTCTCTGATAATTGTGAAACATGTTGCGGTGTAAACATTTCCGAATTCAAGAGGATGTGAAGCACTTTTTTTCTTTCTTTTTTTTAAACACCTTTTTGTCTGAAATATCAAGAAAACGTGAAGAAATAGACGTTTCCTCAACCCACAGCCTGGAGAGAAAACTTTATTTCTTAACAGTCTTTGTTTCCACTTGTATTAACGCATTTGCCCTCATGCCTCGCTGTTTGCGCAGAACTTGCGGAGGTCTCAGCTGACCGGCGCTAAAAGCTGCGCAGGTCACGCGACGCTGTTTACGCACCTGTTGCCGGTCCTCGCGCCCTACAGGTGTCGCCTCGCGGCGGCCAGCACGAGCCCGGTCAGGTGTATGGCGGCGCGCAGGAGGCTCCGCGCGGGGCCTCGCCCGGCCGCGGCCCCCTTCCCCCCGGCCGCCTCCCCGGCCGCCTCCCCGGCCGCCCGGCCCTCCTCCAGCTGGTCCCCGATCCTCCGCAGGCGCGACGCGAGCAGCTGAGCCGCCGAGCACGGCGACGGTCGGCGGGCGCCGCAGGTGGAGGCGCCGGGCAGCAGCAGCGGCTGGTCTATCGGCAGCCAGCACATCTTCTCGGACACAACAACCAGTCTTCTCTCTTTACGTCTTGAGGATAAATGACCCTCCTTCTCTTCCCTCATCAAACCTTAACTGTGTTTGCGACCCCCCCTTTCTCTCTCTCCCCCACCCCCCACCCCTCTCTGCTGTATTATTCATTACAGTGTCACATGGTTTGGGGTTTACATCATCTTTTCCCAGAAGAGATGCAATGGTTAACTGTTGAATCTCTCCTGTCTGGTTTGATCTGAGGAGTCTTTTGTTACAGGGTGTTCTGGGACATTGTGTTCTCCTCTCTTATGTTTTGAACTGGGGAAGATTCATTTTCTATTGTTTTCAAATGTAAACATCCCGCTTGCATTGAATATGAAATATGAGTATTTATGTTCTGAACAAATTGACAGTTTTGGCCACAAAACAACAACAACAAAATCATCCCTGACAATCGTCTATAATAAAACTGCGGAATTAAAAAACTCGCGGAACTTAAGTGCAGCCGCGCGTTGTCCCTCTTCGGACTGTTTACAGAGAAGGACATGTGCTCGGTTTGCGTCGGCGCTGAGTTATGGCTTCACGTAACTGGGCTGTAAAAACCAACAGAGTCCTCCGCCACCACTTCACCACACAGTGAACTTTTGATTTTGTCAACGATGATTGAGAAACATGGCCGAGGACGAACTTGCTGCGTTCAGGAAGTGTTGGAAACAAGAGTTGACGAGTAAAACAGAGGAGCAGCCGCTTGTTCGCGCTCCTTCCCGGGATGTCCCCGGTCACTCGGGCCGGAGAGACTCGAGAAACAGGTATTTTGAAGAGTCCCGTAGTCCTTCACAGCCAGAGGAGAGTGGCTGCACCGAGGACGAGGGACGTGCTGGTGCTGGTGGAGGAAAAGCTGCAGCAGAGTCACAGGATCAGCCCGGGTATGTGTCCATTGCGCACAGTCTGCTGGATGGGAGGACAAGTCCCCTGCTGGAGAGGCTTCAGGAGGAGAGAACCAAGAGGAAGAGGCAGTATCACCAGATGACCAGCGTCTGCAGAGCGTCCCTGCAGCTGCAGCAGCAGCAGCAGCAGCAGCAGCAGCAGGGAAAGGTCAAGAAAGAAGAGGAGCTGCTGGATCAACTCATTCAGGATCTGGTACGAGGAGGATGAGGGTGGAAATGAGGATGATGGTGACCAGAATCCGCTCAGTACCTAATGTCTGCTATAATTCTTTATTTTGCAGAATGAAGTCAACGACATTCCCTTCTTCGATGTCGAGCTGCCGTACGAGCTCGCCTTGAAGATATTCCAGTATCTGAGCTGTACCGAGCTCGGCCGATGTGCACAGGTGAGCCGCTGTGGGGAAAGTATTTTCAAAGGGTGGAAAGGAATGGGCCTCAGCAGATTTGACCTTTATGTCACTGTTTGGCACAGAAGTGTCAGGATAACTCTGAGGGCCGGCAACGTCATGAAGACAATAGAGAAAAACACAACAAAAAATGATTATACTACACTAAATAAGGTTCAAATTTCTGTTGAAATACTGGTTTTATTTTAATTCTTCATATAAAATCTGAGAAGGCAAAATCACACTTTAATTAAAGAGCTTACAACTCTCAGACTTTTTGTTTGGTTCGGTTAAATGTGATGATCTGTGAGGGCCCAAGTCTGCAGCTCGGAGGCCTGGAGCAGATTTTTCAGTTAGACACTGACAAGAAATCTTCTTCTGCAGATAAAATGACAAATTAGAATTCCAAGGCAGCAAACTTGCTCTCACACTGAATTCTATGTTCGTCTTGTCCGTTTCCTGCAAAGTGATCAGACTGTGCAGCTTGCTGATCTCAGCTTTTAGAGAAGTCGTTACATTTCAGTTACCTCAGACTTCCCCGCCGACGCAGCACGCTTTAATACCTGATGTGACTTAAATTGGAGTGAATTAGTAAATTACATTTCGTGTGGCCGACCCACTGCACAGAGTTTATTTGGCAGACAGCCGAGGCTTGTTAAGCACAGATGAATCAAGTGATGCAAGCTGGTAATGTATGCTGACTCAATCCGCAGTCACATTGTCCAATCTCCTCCCAGGTGAGCAGGGCATGGAGAGTCCTCGCAGAGGACGGCGTTCTGTGGTTCAAGATGTGCACGAGGGAGGGTTATCACCAGGATGCCAGCGTGTCTGACTCCCCCTGCTGGAAGAGCACGCTGCGAGACTGCAGGAACTCGGCCAAAACTGTGTGCTCCAACTGGAAGGTGGGCTCGAGCTGTTTCTGCTGTGCTGAATCAGAATCTGTTCCTTTTAAGTCCAACACCTACACTGGAGTTTGTCTGATAAAATTGGTGCACAATTGACGTCCGTGTAGAATATACAGTAGACCACGGACTATATGTCTCTCATCTGCAATTTTGACTGTAATTTACTTTTTGAATATAATACAATACAATAAACACCATAAAACCATCAAAATGGGAATTTTGACATAATGGCAGGCAATGAAAGTTCTCTTCTGATTTGAATTTGTAAGACTTTAATTTTGAAAAGCCAACCTCTCTTGCAGCCAAGTGATATATTGTTAAATTAGCGTTCTGCTTGCCATTTGTAACGTAATATATTTTCATTATGGATGGAGCCTTGTTTTCAGCCACTTATTATTTTCTGTCCAGAATCGCGTGGGATCCATCAGCCAGCTGCAGTTCGAGCTGGGGAAGGTGCTGTGTGACGTCAGCTCCTGTGACAACTTTGTCCTGGCTGGGTGAGTTTCAAGGACTCCCGAACACGCGGGTCACGTCTGACATCTGATGTGTGTTAACATGTAACTCCGACTGCTCGTATACTCTGAATTCATCTGCCTCGTTTTTCTCTGTCACTCTTTATCTTCTCATATAAATCACAGTATAAAATAAATATTGGTTATAAATCTTCTGATTTATGACTGGCTGTTGATTAAAAATACGTCACATTTAGACATAAGAGGTTACGTATTACTGACTGATACAGTGCAGTAGTGAGATGCAATGGTTATGGTTCAGCGTTCAGTGTTCGATTCAGTCAAACATAAATAGGAAAAAAAAACGGACCTCTGACATTTATTCATCCTAAAATATGCAAAACCTCAACCTCAACATTCCTCCACATTCCAACACTTTCACATGAGCTGAATTCAGATTTCTGGAGGAGGACATGGACAGTTTGTAGGACTATAAGCAAGTCAACATTTTCATGCAGCAGTTGAGACATCTGACGGCCCGCAGTGTAAATAAATGACAAAATGTAATTATCAATCAGATTTCGTTAATATTGCGATTGTCACAAATATGCATATTTTTATCCTCACTACTACTACTACTACTACACACTACTAATGACAGAAGTTGGCAAGGGAGGAGTACATGAAACTGGGCTAACTGGGCTGGGACAGTGATAGATTGTGAGGACCCACAGGGAGGTGTGCAGCGTCTCCAGGGACCGATGGGATTAGATTCCCCTCAGTCCTGCTGTGTCTCATTGGAGAAGACGGTGTGTTTGTACCTTTTCAGGATAGCAGATGTAGAACACCGAGTACCAAAACAGTCCAGACATGAAATAGAGCTCTTTGCAAAATGTGAACATACTCGTAAATCCTTCTTTTTATACCATTGCTATTAACAAAGTCCCAGCATCAATACTTTTCCCATTATTGGTACTTGAACGGTCATTTAGCTAAGTGAAAGTACTTGAATTTGTTGAACTAGAAAAGAATCAATAGCAGTTAAGAGTAAACAAGCATGATTCAATTGCGTGCACAAAATCTTGTTAGAAAACTGGTGGAATGAGATTTGGCACTTAAAAAGCAGCAACAGACATCGTCTCATTAACCCAACAACTCTTGGAGTCACACAGTGACATAAAGGCCAGATCTGTTGCGGCTTGCATGAAGATCGCAGTAATCCGTGCACAAAGTTTCCCGCACAAGAAAGTTTTGACGAATCACTTGGATGAGATTCATCACCCTCATCATCCTGTTGATAGTTGGCATTGAGGTGATGTACCAATTAAGCGAAAGTGTGTACTCCTATTGTTTACTTCCTGCCAAACCCCGCCACGCCAGTCACACACACACATACGGACGCACACATGTACACCCTCTGTCACACTCGCTGTCACTGTGTCACACACTCTGGCTGCGAGGCGGATACTTGCTCAGACATGATGGTATCTGTGGAGGTGGCAACGCTGGCAGTTTGTCGGCTCCCACAGTGAGAGCTCATTGACTCGGGCGAAGGGAAAGAGGGAAGAGAACAGAACAGAAGCCTGTTGAGTGCGAGGGGGGACTTTGTTGTTACTTGAGGATGGTAGATGAAGGCAGCGCTTTTGTTACTAAAGGGGGAAAAAAAAACAAACACAAGGTGAGTTGAGGTTGAACACTAATTTTCACCGTTCATTGATAAGTTGTTCTCTCTATAAAATAAGTAAGAAAGAAAAAACGCCCATCAGAGTTTTCCAGAGGCCAAGATTTGTATTTTGCACTGTTGGTTGTACAGGACTGACAGTGCAAAACACAAAGATGTTCAATTCACAATGATATATATAAAAGCAACAAACACCGGACAAGCTGGATCTTTTTGGGCAAATATCATGTGTGCTACAAGCTCCCAGTCGTCTCAAGCAGTGTTGAAACACTTAGTTGATTAATCAATTTAAAATGATCTCACAACAATTTCGACAATCAATCAGTTGGGATTTTATTATGCAAAAAGAGTTAGTTGAAGTTTCTACAATATGAGAATTTGCTACGTTTCTCTTGTTTGATACAATTATAAATTCCATATCTCTGAAGACTTCCCCTGCAACTCTAGGAAATTGTAATGAGTATTTTTAAAATACTTTTCTCTTACATTTTGAATGCAACGATCAAACAGTCACCAAATGCAGGACTGGTTAATCAACAATGAAAATAATTGTCAGTTGCAGACATAGTATCAACTCTGGTCCTTTTTATTAACAGAAATAATGCCGGTTAATTTGACTATATGCATATAAAAATACATTTTTAAATATTTGTATCGTTAAAGCTCTTTGTAAGGCGGTGGATAGTCATACTTTCAAAGTTTTATAACTGCTCCAAACCTAGAAACTTCCAGTGAGTGTTCACTTCCTGCTGTAGATCAATCCTACAAGCGGCCAGTAGTACGGGGTGCAATGTTCGGCGTTGTTCTGCCCAAACAACACCCCTGTAATCCTCGAAAGATCATGTAACAAAGATTTTAGAAAAACAAAACAACAACAAGTCAGAGTGAGTAAATGAGGAAAGTGTGAGAGGGGAAATGATTCAGTGGTGAGAGGGTGACGTCAGGTATTCTCGAAGAGACAAACTCCTCAGATCGTGATGGAAAACGGGCAGTCGGTCTGCTGTTACATTCTTCAGCCTTTTTTTGTACAAACCTAAATATTGAAATGGTGTATTTTTGGTGTGACTTGTTTGTTTCTCAGGTACACGTCTGGTGATGTGAGGCTGTGGGATACTCTGCACTGGGACTCAGCAGCCTCTTACCTGAAGACGAACAGCCTGTCAGCGAGCGCCGACCCTAGACCGTATGTCAGTCACGTCCAAGTCAACAGCACAGTGGCTGCTGCTGCTTATGAGGATGGTGAGTGTGTGTCCGTCAGTTTATGCAGTGTGACCCTGAGGTAACCTATGAGCTCTTCTTGGTGATAGAAAGACTTCACATGCAGAAATATCTTCATTATATTGTCAGGGAATGTGTAACCCTCACTATCTTGATGCAGGCTGTGTGGACCTGTGGAGCACAGAGACAGGTGGAGAGCCCATCCACCACTACCAGAGTGTAGGGAGGATCCAGGCCCTGGCCCTGACCCCTGACAGTCCCACCCTGGGCTCCGCCGCCGGGCCTCACGTTCGGCTGGACCGCGCCGATGATCGCGGCTACTGGAGGACGCTCTGCCAGGCTCAGCTACCCAAGCCTGTAAGTTTGACAATTTGAGTCCTCATATGTATGAAATGCTCCATACTGATGTGTTATTGTGTTAATTAATAGTTTGCGCTTCACACATTTTCCTCTTGTGACTTCCATCTGAAAGCATCTCCTTTTTTATGTGAGATAATGGTGGAAGCATTTCACACGCTTGACTTATTCCACATTGACAGTTTCTGGCAAGAAATCGTACTGGTGCTGAAATGATATGTCGATCGTTGCTGGTTAGTTGTCATTCATCAAGCAAAAATGCAGAACATTTGTTGGTTCCAGCTTCTCACATATGAGCGTTTTCGGCTTTTCTCATATTTATATGATTGTGAATTGAGTATCTTTGGGTTTGGACAGATGTTTGCACAAAACAAAACAATTTGCAAACCTTGGTAAGTGGAAAATTGTGATGGCCATTTTTTATATATTTACATTTTCCAAATTATCCAATTAATCAATTCATGAAAATAATCTTCAGTTTCAACTGTAAAATCATTAGAAACTGAAAACATATTTGTGTCATTCTTAAAGGAATAAAAATAACTTTTGAAAAAGACATTTGACATTATTTCCTTTTTAAATAAGTTTTGGATGTAATTAATTTGGAATTCAGGCTGCACCTCAAATGCATAAAAGAGTGAAATGGAGTTCAGTCTTTAAAGAGAGTACTGTACACTGTAAAGTAAAGCGTGCCTCCGTCTTGTCTGTATGGCAGGTAGAGAGCCTGGTTTTGGTGCCAGGCAGGGGCCAGCAGTGCCCGCTGGCGGCCCTGACAGCAGGAGAGACCGTGTACCTGCTGGACCCCCGGGAGGACGAGCCACGGACGCTCCACTCAGTCTACGGTCATCCCGTTACCTGTCTGGGTGCCTCTGACTCCCATGTTGCACTTGGAGTGAAGCGCACGGGCTGGGCCATGCACGATGGAGGAAACAAGGTGGGTTCAGTTGAATGTTAATGTGCAGTTTTTAAATGTGCTGTGAGTATCTCATTGACACAATCAGTGTTCAAAAAAATGCAGTAACATTTTCTGCAGATCTGAGACTTGGTGATATGTCCTGTAATGACATGTTTCAAACTTTTCTGGCCAATCAGTGCATGTTTTGTTGTCATGTGCATTTGGCAAAATGGCAAACTTGCATACAAGAAGGCTTCTTCAAATTGATTATGTAGAAACCATGAAGCATTTCACACCTGAGCATTAGTCTTCAAAAAAAACAACTACTACAAATAAATTTGATTTTAAGTGCTTTTCATGTAACCCAAATACAGTTATCATACAGAAAACAAGCAAAAAACTTTGCTTTATCTGATGCAAATCTAGAAGAACAAATTGTGAAATTGTACAAGCGGTATCTGCCACCTAGCTTTGAGCAGGGAGAGCATGTAAATTGACATTTCGAACTGTCATTGTGTTTTTTCTTGGAGGGCACAGCCATAGTAGAATTATGGCTTCACAAAATCCCCAATATGGGAAGCAGGACTAGAACTAGTTCAAACCAACTGAGCTAATTAACTAGAACAAAAATCTCAAAGAAATACTGCAGAGGTAAAATATGTAGTGTAGTTGTACCCTCGCAGTGTTAATGTTCAACACTTCTGTTGAGATATGCAGTACCTTAATCAGAAAAAGTCTGTATTTTTCTAGAGAATCAGAGACTAGCAGTGTTATTTGAATGTTAATTGATCTTAATATGCTGCCACCAATTCACATATTGCAATGATAATTGCCAAGTCCATTGTGAACAGCACTCTAGTATGTATTTGGAATAACAATCTAGTGTTTGTATGTTAATGGAATTGATGGAGCTGTATCAAGGCCTCCTTTGTGCTCTCTGGAATTGAAAAGTCTCTGGAAGACAAATAAACAAAAACCTTGAATGTTGACCTGAAGTAGATGTCAATGCCTCTGAACTTTGTCGCTGGATTTTAGATGTCTTTCAGACCTCATTAATTGAAATGAAAGGTTTCCAATAGAGTCAACAAGGTCACTTGTGCTCTGAAAAGGTGCATAATGAAAAAATGGGAAATTGTACAAGGTAAATAATTTGGTTTGCTCAAATGGAGTGACGTGTGTTTTCTTTTAGGAACACAATTCATCGAGAGGAGAGCAGTGAGTACAGAGGTTTTGGCATTAAGCCATCATCAGTTTAATCACTGGCTAATACCTGAAATAGCCATCTTTCCTGCTCTAACTTCAATGAGCTAAACTCATTTGGGGAAAAGATGCCTCTTGCCTTTTAAATGTGGAGCGCACTTTTTATTTTGTTACATTAAATCTGGTCCACACTTTTAGCTGATTTGAATTTTAGACGATTGCAAACAAAGTCTGTCCTCAAATACATCTCATCTGTGTAAATGTAAACTGGGTCTCTTGACAGTGTGATCACGATTACTCTGTGCCCCCTAGAACCCCTGGGTCCTCTTTGGGATTATTGTAATGTACCTGTAGGGGATTTATTTATAGCAGAAATAGCTATGTTAAATAGTGACAAGCCCTCCTTGGGCCCTGCTCCTAATTACTACAGTCTTTAAGGGTACGTTATGAACTGCTGTTCCCCAAGCTGTATCTGTTTGCTTCTAATAATGTTGTGTTTCTAAGGACCCAATGCACCTAATTGACTCTTAAGCCTTTACTTTGAAAGTACAAAGAGCCATGAGACAAACTATTCTGTTGGGGTCAAGAGGCAGCTATGCAGCAAGTCATTATGCTTTCAGGTTCACTCAAATCAAGATATTTTTTGTCAATATTAATGGAGAAAACAAATGATAAAGAAAACTGCTTCCAAATCAGCTGTTAGTTGCCCTAGAGACTGGACAAGTGGCAGCTTTGAAACAGCCAGTACCACCCAAGCGCAGTGTGTTTGTGTGTGCAGCAATCTGTTTGTGATTGACATGTTTTTGGCAAAGCTTCTCCACTGACATCATCCCCTATTAGAAAGGCAGAGCTGATGTAGTGTAGCACCGATTCAGTGGCAGCACTAAAGCACCACATAGTGGACCAAGGAGAGAGCAGCAGTGAGGCACATACCATATACCTTACCTCACCATAAAACAAAGCTGCATATGGCGACGTATGGGCAAAAATCTCAATATTTTTATCCACTTAATCAACCATGTAACTAGGAAGAAACAAGTGGTCAGGATGAAACAGACTTTGAGGTTCAGCTGCACAGTGAGATAAGAAAATTTTTTCATGTTAAAAGTATCTGCTTTGTGAAGTTTTTCTTCATTGGATCAGTGGATCTACAGTATTTCTTGAAACTATTGTATTGGACTTTCTGTATTGGATTTACTATTATTAACTTAATAGGAGGAGCTGAAATGATTAGTGGATAAACTGATTAGCTGAAAAAAATAATGGCCAACTATTTGGATAAGTTAATTGAAGTAAAAATTCTACTCATTCTCTGATTGTAGCTTCTCCAATGTGAGAATTGGCTGCTTTTCTAATATCATTTTAAACTGAATATCTAAAACTGGATTTGAAGATGTCACCTTGGACTCGGAGAAGCATTTTTTCACCATTTACTGACATTTTATAGACAATATGATTATTCAATTATTGGAAAAAATAATCAGCAGATTGATCTATAATGGAAATACTCATTAGTTGCAACCATAATAAAAGCTTTTCCCAAAGTCTGAAGTATAATCCCATTATTGTAGTTGTTACAACTTTCTGTTTGTCTTTTTCCCACCCATAGTTGTTGTTGCACACCAATGTTGCAAAATTAACATACAATGCAAATAAATTTGTCTTTACTTGAGTTTATAAACACAGCTCATCTCAGACTCAATCAACCCTATCCAACTGAAAACATATTTTTTATTCTTCAGCAGTAAGATTTCCATAATTAGGGATAAAAAGCAGCACTTCCCTTTATTTGCAGTACAGAAAAGTCTTTCAAAGGTTCTTGTTTCCATAGTGAGCTTAGCCCAAACCCCCATCTAAATTATGCCAATTCACGATCAGCATACCTCTCTTACTAATTAAAAATTTTCACAAATTTAATTAACCTGTCTGTCACTGTTGTCACACTTCGAACAGCAACTTCATACTGCGAAGAAGACAAAGCATGAATTGGCTGCAACCGATAGTGATGCCAGACATTATGTGGCCTTTAGTAAGAAAACATATGCTTCATTAAAATCTGTAAAAATGCATGGAGGTGGCATCCAAGAAAGTCATCTCACACCTTTTTGCCTCACGGAAGAGCGAAACATTTTCATTTACAGCATGTTGACTTAGATGAATTCAACCGCATTATCATGTTTTTGTTAACTTGATTCGGAGTCAGTGCTGATCACTGAATCTTACAGCTCAAAGTACAAAAGCTGCTTTGTGTCGATGATATAGTAGATTCTTTATCATGTTTTGGCATGCTTTATCATTTAGCTGGTGGCTTTGTCTTCTAGCCTTCCCCATCTTTGTTGGTGTTGTCAGTGGGTGTATATGTGTGTGTGTGGTGGGTGCCAGTCTCCAGATCCTCATTACTTACTGGCCGCTTTCTTGCCAGTGTACTGGGGGGCACCCAGGCATCCACCCAGCTCGTGGCTGGGCATTCAACACAAGCTGGCATCTCCACTGGCAAACTATCCGTCCACTGCAGTAAATCTACCACAGAGCACGAGTGCTGTCAGAAAACCTGTCACCCTCTCATTGCCTCAAGTTCAGAGGGCTGGTTGGATGCATGAAGGCTGAATGAATGGCTTGATGTAGCTTACACAGGATTTTTAGATGTATTCATAGATAAATATTGTTACAGATCAGGATCAAGACATCAGTCCATTAGGATTATTTCTTCAGTAAAACTCGAACAGGTTGCTTCCTTGGTTAAAAAAAAATAAAAACTTGTATTTAAGTATAGTAAGAGTTTAGAATATGTAACAAGGTCAGCAGAGGTTGGGGAGTGACGATGATAACATCCTACCACGTGAACGTAGAGTCACAGTCTACAGGTGGATGCTGGGGTGGAGCTTGAGGTGAACAGTGTAACAGCAACATATCAGATATCAGCATATCCAGTTGAGTACACTGTATGAATGAATGAACATATAGGATGGGTGGAAATATTGTCAGGGATCACAACATTAGTCCATGGGGTCATGGACTAAACTTGTTTTTGTTTCATTGTGCTTAGCAACGATATCCAGATAACTTAGTCCAGAAGACTTCGCTGTGTGGATGACACTGGGGTGGCTACTTTATTTATTCATCTTGTCTGTGTTTAATTAGTTTGGGCAACAGCCAACAGCTCCTAACCACAAAGCACTAATGAGCCAAGAGGCACAACTAAAGTACTCTTAGTGTTTTGGCTTTTAGTTTTCTTGTTCCTTTGTTACTAGCTTCTTGTTTTCCGGGGAGAAATCAACTTAAACTCTACACAGGCTTTTCTAAAACTGTGGAAATACACAGAACAGTGCAACAAAGTTCAGGTATCCAAAAGTGCCATCTGAGCTTTGGAAGCATTTCTAAATGAGCATCTCTTCAGTGGGTTACTTTAAGCAGGTTTGAGACTCTGCTCCCAAATGACATCAAAGCACAAACCTGCCAGTATCATGCATCTGGTCCACTGTGTGCTTATCTCTGTTTGTCCACATGGTGTCCAAACCAAATGTAGCTCTGAACCCACATTTGTTTGGGATGTGGGTGTTTGTATATGACAGGGATGGGACACGGAAAGCCAACAATCTACGGATTTCATTCAAACCTTTGGTAACTGGTGATTTCCCTTGTTCTTCGCTCCCTACTTGATGGAGCATTAATCAGTGAAATCGGTACGTGGAGTCTCTGGTTGGAGTGAAAACGTGCAGACACTTGGCCCTCCATGCCACATGGTTTTCCACTTAATCTTCCACTTAAGATTAATCAAAAAACCTAACCAAATTTGGCCAAACATGGGCCACATGTGTTCAACAATACAGGCAAACGCAACACGAAAGATTTTCTCAAAAGTGCAGCAATAATGAATAATTATTCATCTTTTTAAAAGCAAAGTGAATAATTATATTAACATCCCAGTACAAGCCACCTTAGAGTTTCCTTTGTCTGCAAGCCTCAGTGGAGCTCCAGCAAGTGCATTAACCTAACAGCTATAGTCATGCTCATGATTATTCTTCCCCAAGACATACTGCTGCAGTCTCCAAACGGCCCCCAATATGATCACAAAACGGCTCCTTTGCCTCCCTGAGCGGCATTTCTTCATTTTAGTGGGCGAGGTGGGCGGATATTTAATAAAAAATATCTTCCCAAAACTCTAATGATTCATCGAGAACAGCAGGCTGAACCTCATTTCTGCGCCCCCCCCTCCCTCTTTCTCAACTCACCCCCCCTCTCTTCCTCTGTCCAAATCCTATCAAGCTGTCATTTCAAAGTCCGGTGTGATTTGCCCCGGGGTGGTGCACAATTAAAGCTCTGCTTGGCCCAAAAAAGAGACACACAAAAACTGCTGGCACCACCGTAAGGCTTACATCATGCCTCTCTTTATTCCTCTCCTTCAGACTTCTTTATCTTTGTCGCTGTCTATCCATCTCTCTCTCTCTCTGTCTCTCTCTCTCTCGCTCTCTCTTTCTTTCTCGCTTTCTGTCTTTCCTTTTCTCTCCTACCTCTTGGCTCTCTGTCTTTCTCTCCCTCCCTCGGTTTAATTTCTTTATCGTTTTAATTATTCAAAGTCAATTTTGCCTGGCGGTTATCCTGTTTGTTCTGTCTCATTTGGATGAGAAAACACCAGCCTCTAATTGACCAATTAGGCCAGCTCCAGATGACATCATTGTAACTTGTATGAAGAAAGTTTGCTGCAGCCGTCGAGCCAGAGGCAATGGTGTGCATCACTGTCTGTAAATGAAGTATACCCCTAGGCTGATTTTTATTTTTTTTTTCTTTCCCCAGATTGAAGCCTTAAGTGGTGCTTTGCTTTTAATTAACTGGCAAAGCACCACTTCAGTTAGCTGTTTTTTTTTTTTGTACAGTATATGATATCCAATATCTGTGGTTTGATGTATCTTTTGACTTTGGTCCAACAGGTACATAGCAAATTACACTTAATTGCCTGTAACTATAGGTAAAAAAAAAAAGTGAGTTTTCTTTTTTTAGATATACACAAATCTCTGTACTTCAGATCTCAGATCATTAGTAAGTCAATAGATTAGGATAGTTTTTAATTTTTGCTTGGCAGTGTACTCCATCAAATTAGATTGTAATGAAACAGTGATGGCCTGCACTGCAGCCCGCTTTAGTTCTTTTTTCGCGACTTTAGTGGCGTTATATATTTTAAACGATTGATGTTTATGTGCGTTCTTGCTTTTCAGATCCACGTCTACAGCCTAGAGACGGGCAAACCTGTGGCTTGTGTCGGCAACTCGCCGGGAGACTTCACTTGCGTCAACCTGGGAGACGGCCCTCCGCACCTGTTGGTGTGTGGAAACAAAGACAGGAGGTAGGACACTTAGACAAAATCACACACTTTCACCCAAATGGAGAACACACGAAGATTTCGCATAAGGAGAGAATCTCCCAATGCTGACACTCTTCAATGTATTTGAACATCACAAATGGATGAAACTGAGCCAAGGACTTAAGCTGAAATGAGTGTCTGGTAAGTAGTTTTCCCACAGTGACACCTGGTGAAGGAAGCTGGGAAGCTGAGGCTATAGTACTTGCAGTGTAGAGCAGGTGTTAAGAAAGTGTGTGAGAAGACAAGGCTCTATTCAATTAGTGCATTATTCACACTTCTCAGTCCCTCTGTTGCCTTGAAACACAAAGCTTCTAAAAGCTTGGTAAAAAAAAAAAAAGACAGAAGCACAAATACTTAGATGTGAGACGTTTTGTTATTCGCGTTGAATAGAGGTGTCTGTCTGTCTCCTCTATTACCTGGGATACTATACGAGAAAAACAATCTGGCTGCCTTGATCCCATCCGGCGACGACGCACACATCCTTGCATGTACACTTACTTGCCACACAGCTAACCTGGCTCTCCAGATGAGGAAAAGACACATAAAAGAGCCATTCTCATCTATTCTGCACTCGTTAGCGGGTGCTGCGGTGCATGAGCTGGCAGGAAAACAAAAATCCCTGGCGCGCCTTCGTCCAAAGCTGCCCCCGCTGTTTCTATTCAGCACCAAATCCATCTGGTTGTTAAGTAGTTGGCTTAAAGCGGAAGACAGACCATAACATATTGTTTAGGTTCTTTTTTTCCTTTTCTTACCGGTTGTGACTGTAAGCAACCGTGCAAAAAAAATGTTCCGTTAAAGATGTTTTGTCAAGTGCCAAATGAAAATGTTCAGCATTGTTATGACTGAAGAATTGAAATGGTTGTTTTCTTGCCAGAGCATCGATAGAGCCTTAATCCAATTCCTTTCTGCTTTACTTTTAGTCTTTGCTTTCTGAGAGATGTGTAGTTTTGTTCAGAGAGATTCACACACCTGCTGGGCTCTTCCACTTTGGCCCCGGCTGATGCAGGGCGCAGTCGAAGACAAATGGAAATGGTGGAGACTGAGGGACAGTCGGTGATCTTGGCCCTCTGACAGGGTGGCTGAAGGCCAAAGCCTAATGCATCCCTTCTTTTTGTCCAAATGATTTTTTTGTCCCTCTGTGTTTTTTCCCGAGATCCAGGGAGCAAATGGGGGGGGTCCTGATGAGGGCTGTTTGGAAGAAGGCCACATCTGTGAAAATGGGAAAAATGTGGGCAAAGAGCAAAATTGGATACTGCGAGAGACAGGGAAGAAATAGTGAGTGTCATACCTGTGGCTATTGCTCACTTATCATTATGCAGGTCTGCACTTGAGCCCAGCCTCGAGACTTGGAGATGACTCGACGTTGCCCTGCCAATTTAAGAAACGGAAAATGTCTCGAACGTGATTTTTAGTCACACTTGCAACATGGCTCTAGGGATGGCAATGTTGGTCTGTTGGTCAGGGTCCACCACCGGTGTCCAGAATGAAAAATTTGAATATCAAGTAGACGATGGTCAAAATGTTAATTTGTCTAATACTTTGGTTTATGACCCAAATACCTGAGAGAGAGAGAGAGAGAGAGAGAGAGAGAGAGAGAGAGAGAGAGAGAGAGAGAGAGAGAGAGAGAGAGAGAGAGAGAGAGAGAGAGAGAAAACGATTGACAGTCCCAGCAGTACTTTATGATGATCAAAGCAAATAATAAGCAAAAAGTTTTAAATATTTCGTTTTTGGCCATTAAAACACACACCTGTATAACATGTAACATGTAAACTTCTACTTTACTTTATTTGATGCTTAAGGGTTGAGTACACAATCCTCTTCATATGTTCACCCCTTAATCGGCCCTTGACAACTCTTAATGTCTTGAAGAATAATTTGAGAAATGCTAAATGACCTTTTCTGTACACAGGTTGTAACCTGTAACCACACTGTCATTGTGCACTGCGACAGCCAAAATGTGTTATAATCTTGAAGGCATCCATTCATATGGAATATCAAAACCACTTGGGATAACCAAATCACAAGTTTGCATCAAACATAATCCTCAGTGTATAATGATTAATGACTCGTCAGGCTGTCGGAAACTAACAGAAGTTATCCGAGCCTCTCCCACACTTCTCTCGTTAGACAGAGCTGCACTGATTAATGAAGAGGAGGCTGGCCACTGACAGCTCACTGAAGACAGAGCCGACTCCAACATTAGATTTATGGTTCCCCGCGGTTTTGCCAGTAATGTTCAGTCCTCATTGTTTAAACGTGTGCCTCCATCACGTAATGCCACTAAAAAGGCAAAACTAACTCAGACAACAAGTCCACGGTGCCCATTTAGCCATTTAACTCTGATTCTTTTAAAAATGTTTGGAAGCGGAAATGAAATCTGTCTTGAGTCCCCAAAGTGAATTTGATTATGGTAATGAAGTCTTGGAAGAAGGTTGAGCCTGGATAGAGTCATGTCCTGGATGCTTTCCGCTGCAATAAAGCCACAATGACGACAGATGGAGCTGAAGGTCCCCTGGGCTTGTGTTGCTCATGAAACCCATCAAGTAAAAATCCTGCTCTTACTGCCATTTATCCATAATAAATACTAATACAAATATGAGTACAAACTATTAATAACTAACTTCTGTACTGTAATAACTTAAAAAGTATTACCATAGTAATCATTATATCATAAAAGACAATATAATAACAATATATCTCAAAGCAGAGTTTATGAAATGCTTTGTAGATCAGGATCAGAAATCAGATTATTTATTAAAATAAATACATGTGTAAAAATAATGAACACATTCAATACAAAGGCAATCAAAAATGAAGAAAAAATTTGATTAAAACAAAATAATTAATTCATTAATTCAATGAATTAAGCGCTAATGTATGTGTGATATCTGACACCATAAACACTTAGCACGGACTATAAACATTCTCTGTGATTTTACATTTTTCACCATATGCCATTAATTCCTTTTTGCTTTTCGTCCCTTTTTTTGATAACTAATATTTTAACAACTTGCTTTTAGTCCTGTATTTGTACCTTCTGTTATTTTGCAAAATATCATATTTTTTTTATTGCCTTTTTCTCTGATCTGCTGTTGCAATTCTCCATTTGTTTCCATAATAGATTTTTTGAAGTTATCCGAACATCAGTCATCATGTTTCATTGGTTTCTGTCCGTATGCCACACTTACTTTATATCTTCTCTGTAGTATTATACATTTAGTTTATCCAGTGAATGTGGTACATACTGTATATCCTGGTAACCAATAGCAGGAGATGAAATAATGTGAGTTAAGTTTAAGGAAAATAAGGCTGGAACTCAGGCTTGAATTGGCAGATGTGCTTCACATTGTATTTGTCTTTGGTCTCTTGGCTGAATGTTGAAAAGTTCCTTCAGAAGTGGGAATAGTGTCCTTTTGTCTGTAAGTGAAAGCACTCTTTGACGAACTGTACTCTCTCTTGTGCGGTCTTGGAGGCCTCCGCCTCTGTTAGCAGGAAATTAAATCCAAAATCACCACACTTCAATGGAAGTGACTGATACTATTGTACTCACTTCGCTTCCTATTTGGACTAGAGAAATTTCTAAAAAGGGATATGCAAATAAGAGACTTTTCTCATAAATTGATAGCAGCATTTGTTCACCTCCGCTGCGTTTCAGGGTGAGGGTGTTTGACCTACGAGCCGGCTCTTCTGTGGCATCCCTGTACGCCCACCACCTGGGGGTCACCTCGGTGCAGGCGGACGACTGGAAGGTCGTGAGCGGCGGAGGCGAAGGATTAGTGTGCGTGTGGGAGATGAGGATGGGAGCGAAGCTGTGGGAGATGCACAACAGGTGGGATTTTCTTTCCTCTGAGCCACTGAGAGCAAATACACATGTGCGGTGATACGGTTTACAAAGTTGTCACATCTGTTTCTGTAACTGAGCTTCTCTGTTTCAAACACATCACAGTTGTGGTGTGTGCCTTAGAGAGTAGAGTTAATTAAGACACTTACAAAACCCATTCACCCATTGATTGTAAATACTTAGTTTTCTTCTCATTTTGGTGTCTCATTGTACTCCAAATTTTTGCAATTAACACAAGTAAGATAATATTAATTCATTGCAATATAGACAAAACTCTTTATAATTTGTATTAACAAACATAAGTTGCATTAAGGCTGTATTTTGGAACCAATTTTATTCTACATCCACATCTTCCAAATTAAGGGAAAATGTGTGCAGTTTTTTACTATTCACTGATTAAAAACATACATTATTTGTCACATATGATGGATAAATAAAAAAAATTTAGTGTAGTTACAGATATCTTTACATTTGCCTCAAGAACCATTTTTACAAAAAGATGCACAATAAAATATACTATGTACAATGTATATATTTGACACTGAAGGTGTTGTTTTCTGTCTTGGCTGTAGGCATCCTGTAAGGCATGTACGCTTCAACACCAGCACCCTGGTAACAGCCAACATCCCAGATGACAAGTCGCCACGGGGGGCCTGCATCACAGACGACGACCTTACAGCTCACCGCAGGTCACTGATCTCCCTCCCACACTCTTCTTCTTTTTTTAACCCAGATCTCTTCTCTACATCCACCTCGCATTTCCCACAAGCTTACAGAGCCTCTGAGTCGGAAATACTCAGTGTGTTGACTGCTTAGGTTTTATAATAGCAAATTCAGCCTTGTAACATTCTTAAAGGAATAGTTTGATATTTTGGGAAATATGCTTGTTTGCTTTCTTGCTGTGAGCAGATTTACACTCTTGTCATGACTGTACAGTAAATATGAAGCTACAGGCAGCAGCACGTTGGCTTAAATATGATAAAAATCCACCTACCTCACTCTTTACAAGATGAGGAAAAAGTGTATTTCTGACTTTGTTGCACTATACCTTAAAATATATTGTTGCATTTGTCAGTGTAATTACCATACCCTGTTATTATAAATGGGATAGTGGTTAAGCTGGCTGGTAGTCTGTCTCGTGCTAGTTGCGTCATTAATTTGACCGTTTCTCAACATCTCCCAGACAACCTGCTGCTCCTCTCTGTTGCATGTGACCACTAATGGTTACCTGCTGCTTTGGTGGAGTAAATAAATTAATAACCAACTGAATGAAGTCAGGTTTTGTTGTTGCTGATATAAATGTTTTTATCCTTCAGACACAGGGGAGTCATCTGCCATTACGACTTCTCTGAGGACGCGTTGTCACGGGATCACATCTTGCCCATCTGCAGGTCCGACTACATCGAGTCATACGGCTACAACTACAACATCGGCCTGGCGGTGCCTTACGACAGGCTGTCTGGCTCCCATCCGTCCCACTGACATGCAGTTTGCCAAACTGCAGCTGGATTCAGTGTGTGTGACTCAGTGGACAACAGACACTTTCAACCCTGATCAGTTTGATTCTCCAAACTGTATCCTTTTATTTAATTAGTTTCTTTTTATCATCCTAGTCAAATCAAGCTTTTTGGAACATTTTATGTATATTATCTATAACTGTTGCGTAGGTATCTCTAATTTACAGTGTTGGATTCAGCTGCCCAGGATCACAGCCTTGTAAACCATTACTGTAAAATGAATGAATTTTTTATTGATGTTTGGCTTCCTGGATTTGATTCAGTGCCACTGTGCAACATCACAGCAATAAAAAAAAAAAAATTTCTATCTCATTTACAAAATAAGATTCTTCTTTATACATTTGTCACTACTTTCTCTAAAAAACAAAAACAAAAAACTCACACACACACATTTGTTGTACAATAATGTCTTAAATTTATTTTAATTCATTAATATAATTCAGTGCAAAGTCTGTAATAATTCAGATTAAGGAAAGTAAAGTGTTTAATTCAATCACTAGGTGTCAAAAAAATAGTGGATTTTCATGGTAGAACAATAGTGGTTGGTTACACAGTCTCAGAGGAACAGATCATTTAAACCTGTAACTATTCTGGAGCTGCAGAGAAATGGTATGTGCCTGCAGTCTCACGCTTTGGATGTTAACCGATGACCCATGAATGCCAGTGCAGCCAGTGAGCACATCTAACATGAACCTTCTGACTAAGTACAAAGAAGCCTTCACATTGTGATTACATAAAGATTTGTAGAATAGCAGAGAGGTAGTGTGTTAGTTCCAAACCTGATGAAATTCATTTCATTCAAGTTTGACAAAAGGTGGGAAATAAACCTCTTTGAAATATGTGGCACTTGCTACTTGTGAGATCACAATGCTGTAAAGTTGAATAAACAGCTTTCTGAAACGGGATTCTTTAGGCTTAAAACTATACAAATAAACTCCTTCCACTATCTTGTCAAAGCTTATACTGCATGAGCAGCAGGCAGTTTTTATAATTCATATAAAAATGTAATTACAGTTTGGTATTTGGTCTATAATTATTGTCCTCCATCCAAAAATATTTTAGTGCGTATGTGCAAAAGTGTTTGGCTTGATTCCATTTAAGGAATGGAGAAGTTCTGCTAAAAACAGCAGCAACATAAACATCTGTTACATCAACATCTCTTTACAAGAGCAACTCATTCAAGAGGTTGATTTCCCACAACGCATGGTTGTAGTGTCTACATCCAGAAAGCGAATGTGCATCCTGGACTCCATTTCAAGCCCTTTTAAAATCTGTGGGGAGAAAACAAAATGCTGTCATCAGTAAGACACAAAAAAGTCTCTTGTATGTTCAGATCAGATGGACCACGAGGTTGGAAAAGTGCAAACCTGTTCGAAATGCTCAAACGTAATTCCTTCATAGAAATCGTCTGGGGCCTGAAATGATAAAGAGACGAATGAATTGCTGCAAATATGTGACTGTGAGGATTTATTGTAACAGTTTAGTTCTGTTAAGTTCCCCTACCATGTGTGGCACATTTGTGCTCGCCACTTCCAACATGGCAGCATCTGCTATCGCCTTGGCAGCTTCCTGCCCGATGGCTCCACTTTTTGACAGAAGCTCCTCAACTACCTTGGATGAGCACAGCGTTGTTAAAATCATCATCCATGAACGACTGTATTTACAGCATGCACATGTTTAGCCACTCCACTGGTTTTTATGGCTTAATGCCAGACATTTCCAAAGGAATGAAACTGGCTAGACTGGCTTTAACCTAGGTTTACATTTGAATCACCTACATTATTATGCAATTCTTCACTAGATTAAAAGTCAGTATTACCAGTTAAATCTAATCCTTGATCTATTCTTATCCCTCCTTCACCCCATCTCATAAAACTGCATCTTAAAATGAAACCTGTCAGCTTGTTATTGTAGGTGTACTGCTAGTATAACTACAACATTTAAAATTGCTGCACCTCCATGATCCACCCTTGTTTATTTTATCAGATTATACCTCAAGACTGTTTGGGTGTGTACAGGCTGCTTGATTCACTCTCATGTTACATAGCTTTGCTGCACCTGTTGTTAGGGTTGGACAACTTTAACCTAATAATTTTGATAAATACATGGAGTTTTGTCACACCATGTAATTACCAGAATAGCTCCATCACCAACCTCAGCAGTATAAACAGTCAGAAAAGCTGCAAATGTACGTACACACAAAACATACATGTGCACTTTAAAAAAGTTTCAAAGTCCTCCTTTTTTTTCGTAATGAGGTCCAATTTCATTTAGAAAGAATAAATGGTCAAGTTTGACTTTTTTTTCAAAAGCTCAAAGATGAACTTTCACAGACATTTGCTTTAATTTTGCTTCATATGGAGTTGTGATTTTCTGTGGCTGCAGAACTGTACCAGACAGCAGGGGTGTATTGAGCAAAAAAGCTGAATATATATGGAGTCTAAACTAAAAGCAGCGGATGGGACACTCTTTACTATTGCAACTTAGTAATACAAACTGATAAATAATGTACATTTTACATACACCTTTTTATCTGGTGCTGTTTTAAATTAATAAATGGATGTATGTTCCATACCCCATTACAAAAATCACCTACTACTACTACTACTACTACTACTACTACTACTACAATTTTGAACTATTTCTTTTTAGAAATAACTTTCTGTCAAAGTTTAAAAAGGCACATAACCATGTCATCTCTGTCTGGTGTATACGTGATTGAGTTATCTTACCTTCCTGTACTCCGCCAGAGTGATGGTGCCATCATTATCCGTGTCATGCATGTTGAACAGGACTGGGAAGACAGAACAAAAGAGTTTAGTGGTTGGTCTGATTTCTAAAAGGAACTTTCCATCATCAAATCAAAGAAAACAGGATCTTACTTATAGACCAGAGGAAGCTGTGATTAGAGGAGTGTTTTGGAGATGCAGAGGTGAGAGAGTAGATTAAAGCAGATCTCCTTTAGGCTTTGTCAGAATGACCACTGGGATTCTTTTCATCAGCACTGAGGCAACGCAAAACCTTTAAAATGCTCCTACTTTTATTTACCGCGACATTTACAAGATTCAGTCCCTTGACAATAGTTATGTGTAACAGTCCTGTGGCACTAACAAGGACAAATGCCAATTGGCGACATTTTGACTGTGCTGCTGATGTTACTTCAGAGAAGTCAATAGAATTTTAATGTCATCTTATTTTTATTTATTTATTTATTTTTTTCATAAGGTTCCTGAGGTAGAAATGTAGCATTCTGACAGCAGGGAGAGC
Source organism: Lateolabrax maculatus (assembly GCA_031216445.1). Taxonomy (NCBI): domain Eukaryota; kingdom Metazoa; phylum Chordata; class Actinopteri; order Acropomatiformes; family Lateolabracidae; genus Lateolabrax; species Lateolabrax maculatus. Next base: position 5,382,638 of record CM062217.1, read on the forward strand.
TGTGTTGATTTATGGTCACCACAAAAATAAAAAAATAAAATATAATCAAATGTGAGGAGAAAAAACAAAACATTCTGTTGAGATAAATGGTTTGTGTGAAGTGGTCTTCAGATACTGTAGATGACTCACAGTTTGTAGTGTCATCTGGTAATTCTCTCCTTTATCAATTCTTTTTTTGTTTTGTTTCTGTCTCTGGCAGCGAGACCACCTTGCTTCACACCAGGGGAAATAATTTAAGCCTTTTTTTTTAAATTTCACATCATTACAAAAATGAAAGTAACCTGACTAATTGTCTTATTGCCTGGAGAGCACACTGCTTTTGTGTTCTTGTTACCTAAACTCATTTTTTATTTATAGTTGTTAATAAGTATAGTCCAAATTAGTCTACTTGTTAGCTTTTAAACACATTTCTCCTGCCACCAATTTTCAACAACACGAAGGAGAAAACAAGGAAATACCAGAGTAAACACATTTCTAGCAGTGGTGGAAGAAGTATTCAGATCCTTTACTTTAGTAAAAGCATCAACACAACGATGTTAACATTTTTCACTACAAGTAGAAGTAAAAGTAAAAAGATGATCAATGGGATTTCTGCTACACACATTTATATTCACTTTTTATGGACTTTTATCTAATCTTCAAACACAGACAGCGTCAATAAAGTACCACAAAAGTACGCTTCAGTGATCTAAAACATTAACAGTAATGGAACCAGACAGTGAGGCTTCTTCCCAAAATTGTTGTTTACAAATATTACGACTGAAAAAAAAAAAAAAAGATCATGCATACAAAAAGAGAAACAGAGCGAGAGAGAATTCTCCCCCCAAAAGAGTAAATTCCAATGCTGCCAAAGATATTTTGTACTTTGAATTGTGGGACACACCTGCTTTCACAAATTAGTCAACTAACAATGCATAATAGATACATGGCCGGATTAACCTGCTGGGAGGCCTCAGTCCTCCTCAGTCTTAACTCCCTGCCACCTGCATTTAGCACCGTCCGCTCTGCACATTTTATATGTCGCTTGTCCTTCATGTACCCACCAAGTGCAGTACAGCACTCTATCATACTGTGTGGGTTAGGGGAAGTAGTCCCAACTGCATGAACAAGGAGCGAAGTGAAGGAAGAAGTCATTCTAACTTGTTTGAGTAGCATCTAAAGCCTTTTATAGGGCAAGAGTCAGCCGAGGACATACCTTAATAAGAACAACAGAAACACAGGCCTCATGCTGTGTCAGTAAATTTGCTTTAATTTGAGTAAACACAAATTCGTTCAGGAATGTGTACAATATCGGTTCAGTATCTACTGAAATCTGAGCCTAAAGGTGGCACTTTGGCTAGATTACTACACAGAACCTTCTTCACAATGAGGCCTTCCGATGAGAAAATAATGCAGGGCCCCTCTCAAGGCCCCTATCATTTCAAATATCGATCAATTAATGGTGATATTGTGCTTAAATGGTGTATATTCCCAAATGCAATTTTCTACAGGTCCCACAAACCAACTGGACCAAAACCCATCTTACCCTGTGACTGTTTCTAATTTGCCCAGTTGTTAATAAAGCCTTTCTAACAGGTGATTCCCATCTTTTAACTCTCTTTCCCAGTAGTTTGTCAAGAAGTTACACACCAAAAACGTGACACATAATACTTGAAATACCTGAAATACATTAACAAAACAAACTGATGCAAATCTAGATATGCGAGGCTGAATGTGGGTCCAGACTCGGTGGTTAGAAGTGATCCCTTCTACTCGTGACATTTGGGGTTGTGAATGTTCCCAACCAAGCCGTGAATACCTACAAGCCTCTCCAATGTGATAGCTGTCGTGCAGTGAGGAATCCAGAGCTCACACATGCAGCTGTGCATCACCACACTCTTTGTGGCATGTCGGTGGTGATCGAAATAAGATACTCACATCACCGATTTGTTATCTAGACTGGCACAGTCACAGTGATACACAGGAGAGAAGGGTTTAGTTCTAGACTGACAGCTGGAGCTCCAATCATGAGAATCTTAACCAGTAAGTATGTCTGGTTCTCTTGTATCTGATACAAATGAATGAAGTGTCTTACAGCGAAGCTTTTCTTTTCTCAAAGCTTCCTTCTCCTCCTCCGTCGTCTTCAAGGTTGGAGGGCGGAAGTGGGACATGACCATGAGGAACTGCTCGAAGCCGATCTCCTCGAGGGAGCCCGCCTCATCCTGATGCTGGTTCCTGGGTCACAGACAGAAGAAATCAAAGTTTAGGCATCACAAATTCAAATTTAACCAACCAACTGGTCTACACCAACACCATTATCTCAAGTTCCCAAGTTGTAAATAGACTTATTCTAAGAAAATTGCAAGTATTCTGTTTTTGCAAGCATTTTGTCTCGATATTTGCTTGGTGGAAAATCCTAAAAATATGAAATCATCAGATTCCATCGAGTTTACTGATGTATTTTTGCATATGGTGCCTTTACATTCCCATTGTGCACATGGACTCAGACAGCTTGTTTATTGGACAGTCCACATTGTGGTTTGTCCTGTTAAGATAGACTCTTCAAGTATGAGGAACTGCTGGCTTTAAAATGTCAACAGCTGTCCTTTAATAGCCACGAAACCCTCAGTTAGGTGTTGTTTCCCTTTAGTTAATGGATGGATTACACATTTTGTTTTCACAAACTGCACTGTATTTGTCTTGGATGAGGACTGAAAACCCACATTATCAACCATCAACTGCCCATGTATGAATGACATTGTTTTCACTGGACTAAACAAACATCAGTAAAGAACCAAACACTCGAGACTTTGATTAAACCTGGATATTACAGCAACTTAGAGTCGCAAGTCAACCTGCATGTGTTTGGACTGTGGGAGGAAACCACAACACCCACACAGGTACGGGCAGAACATGCAAACTCCACACAGTCCAACCACTGCTGAATGTTTCCCTGGGTTGTCCTTCTTTGTGCTAAGCTACACTAACCAGCTGCTGGCGGCAGCTTCCTATTTAATGTGCAGACATGAGAGAGATATCAAACCTCTCATCCATTTCTCAGCAGAGAATGAGCGTATTTTCAGAAATGTCGAACTATTCCCTTAAATTAAGATTTCATTTTTAGTAGCCTATAGGGATCATAATTCATACACATAAAAAAAATAAAGAGAATTTCATTGCTGCTTTTACAGCTGTCATCAGGAAGAAACTTCCATCAGGTATCTTATAATTAACATTAATTTTTACCTTACAAACTGGTAGAGAAACATCATTGCTTGGACAAACTGACCTTTGATTATTCTGAATGTTAGAAGACTCAACTTGGACAGATGATATAATATGGGTTTGGTTTTGAATATATTCAAATATCAGTTGAAATGGCCCTTAGTCATAGGGTGGAAGGACAGAGTGTGGTGTAATTCAACTGTACCCACCTTTTATCGAAGAATGCTTCAATAATTTGCTTTCTGATTGGATTGTTTGCGAGGGCTGGTATGCTGTCCAAGTTTTCTCTGCTGCAGTGCGACAAGAGAAAGTCCATTGTCATTAAACAGATAATACCAAAGTACCAGCACGCTTTAATAAGACTGAATTTTATTTATGGGAAGTAACACGCACAGGAAATACCTGCTATGCACAACATTTGTTCCCCATTTCTTTTTAAAGGGAAGGAACTTGCTATTTATCACTGCCAGCATGCCACTCTGGCAGTTTTGTGTGTGTGTTTATACATGAATGAGTGTGTGTGTACAGTGTGTGTGTCAGCTCTGGGTGCCTGATGCATTGACATATTGTATTTGCCTAATGTGTCTGCGTTTGCATTAGTTCAACGTGCATGTGTCACCATATGTTGCTTGTTTGTGTCCGTGCCGGAGATACCAGAAATACCCACAATTCATCACTCCAGCCACCAAGCAGGTAGTATTTCATCATTAGTGTCGTCTGCAAAGGCCGAGTGGTTTCCTCTAATACCACACCCAGCTGACCGGCAGAGCTTTGGCACATGTGCAGGTTTAACATTTTACCTTATTGTCTCTTCATTTCCACTCAGCTGCTGGAATCTTTTGTGAAGGTTTTTAATCTGCTCCGATGAAACTGGAAAAAAAAAGAAAAAAACTAAACACCAACAACGTGAAAGTATGTAAATGCTACCATAACTACTCCGCACCTATCAACAGGCCACTTGCACTGGACATCCAACATGCTATTAACTGATAATAAACAGGAGATGAAACATTTTCTTGATTTTCTTGAAGTGAAATATACTGAAAAAACACTGATACTTACTTTAATTAAATTGATCAGGTGCAACTCTGCTATCAGTTTAATGGCAAAGCAAACACCCTGTGCACTAGTAGGATTGTCTTTTTATTCCATTTCACAGCTTTCCTTGAATCATTAACTCACTGTGTGGACTAGTGACCACACACTGAAAAGGTTTAAACGTCATAATCTGGTTCTGCCTGGCCCCATATCAGGACAGGTTTGGCATTTTCAATTGTTTCGGTAAACACTTGTGTTGATTTCAACCCCCCCACCCCCCTTCCTCAGAGGCTGCTGAGTGGATGTTTGCAGTAGCTACTGAGTGAAGAAAAAAAAAACGGCCTCATGCAGGAACAAGTGTGTTGGTGAGAGTGGGTGGTGTGTGACTATTGCAGCACATGTACAGGATCAACAATTACATGAACATGAACCAACTGGCCAAATACAAAAGAAAACAACAGCAGAATCTGTGGTTCTATAAATAAGTGTTGTCCTGTGCAATGAAACATTGCATCACTGTGTGGGAACATATAAATCCATAAAAATCCCCCAGTGAGACCAGAGAGATTCAGGGTCAAAGCCCCACCTTGAAGGACTGAAGGTGATAAAACAGGTCAAAGTCTCACCCAGACAACATCAGTGAGGTTGGGCTCGGTCTGGGGTGCAGACCTTATCCCTGTCGCTCAGACTGTCAGTCAGTCTGCATGCAAAGTCTTCACTTCAGGATCCTGCCCTTTCTAAAAATAGATCCTCACACTTCTGCTGTTTGTGTCTGCCTTTTATTTCGTTCCTTTACTGAACTTTTCCACCCACACAAGAGAGGAATACAGAGAGATCTGTAAACAAATAAGGTGTTTTAACTCATAGGAATGTTTGGGTAGTGCATTAAAAACGCTGTAGTGTAATATTGCAAAGTTTATTAATAAAAACTACCGAGTGTTGCGTTAAATCCCAAATGGATACATTTCAAGCGAAATCAGTCCATGCACTTCAGCGGGTGGCGTTCATAATTAGATTTTGCCTCCTTTTTTTTTTTTTTAAATCTCAGCAGCATTTCACTAAACTATCTGAATGTTAATTAACACTCTTAATTAACAAAACTTTGGGTCCCAGGCTGGTACGGTGATCAGGTTTCCATCTGTCCAGTCATCTGTGTCATCTTTTACGTCCTTGACGGCGCAAAGTCACTGTCACCAGACTTTGGCACCTTGAGACGGGTCGATTTACAGAGCCGTACACTGAATCGGCAGTTCTATAGTGTCTAATACAATTGTTGCCTAGTGAAGTTTGGCTTACTTACATCCAGTTTTATCCATCAGGTCCTGGTTCTCGTTCTCGGAGCGCGTCTGTGAAGCTCCCATCGCTGCTGTTCCGGTGCGTCGGTGCGTCAGGGCGCACGGTCCGGACCGACTGGCTCAACTTTTCTGCGCCGCTGCCGCTTTATCGCGCTGCTGTCGGCGGGTCAACGCAACTGTCGCCTGCCGCCGGCGTCCAGGAGACATCTGGCATCCTCAAGGTCCTAAATCCACGCAGCCTGTGGATAAAATGACCCCGTGTCTTCCTGTTTCCCGTCAGTTCTCTGCAGTAAATCGTGGTTAGGGCCGTGCATTGCGACAGTAAAGGAATATGATCGTTTAGTTCAGTCAAATAAGTCAGAGAGAAGCTAAAAGAAAAAATAAAAAAAAATAAAACTTGAAACGCTTTATTTTTTTTTTCTTTTGGAATTTCTGTTTCAAGTCAGTGGTGTCCTTATTGGTTCTTCTTTTGTTTTTCCATGAACAGCTCAGCAACACTGATGAGCCATGACATCTAACATGTTTCACTTGTAAATATACAGGAACAAAAGCAAGATAATCTAGAAATGTTTAAGTTAAACTTCCATAAGTGCATGAAACTTGATTAAAGGATGGGGAAATAAAAGTAAAAGTCCATTTACAAAGTATTTTCTTTATAGTCTTTAGTGTGGCACTGTAACTGGGGGTTTGGACTGTATGCAGGGGGCTTGTTTGACTGGTGCTGGTTGCAGGGGGGTGTGGGGTGGGGGTTTTGGGGGGCTCTGGGTAAAGGAGCATTCCTTGGATTTGGGTAAAGGGAGATTTACAGCATCTGGACACCCATCCTGAACTTACTTGTCCGCATAACCGTTAACTTCAAGTCTTTATTCTTTTTTCTTCAAGGTGTCTACTCATGCATTATATTGGTTTCCATACTTTTTCCAAATTCAACTTCGATTTGAAGATCCTCGTGCATCCTGGATAATAACTGTCAATTCAGCTATATCACTCCATAGTTTGAGCTTTGTTTTCACAACAAACACACTGTGGTACTTAGATATGTGTATCAGAACGGTAACAATCTTTGCCGCTTGAGTCCCCCCCACCACCCACAAACACACTTATCCAGACATTGAAATGTTGAAATAAATCTTTCCAGACCTGCACAGGAACCCGACTGTGGTACAAAACCACATTTTTGAATCATTTCTTGTTACACAAATCATCAGTTTCTGAAAATACTGTATACCGGCTTATTTGTACAAAAACCTCTCTGTTACACATGTCCTCGCCTTGAGTGTGTGCAACAAAGCAACAGCTGAGTGGACTGTAAATTGAGAATGGGTGGCCAGTAATTGGTTAGCCGGGGTCGGCAGGGTGTTGGGCACAGCTATGTTGCTACATGGGCATGGCTTGGTGGTTGTTTTGGTCTGTGGCAGGAGCCTGGTCCTGGTTCCCAGAGCCCGGTGTCAGTCTGTGGTAAAGCTCTTGCACGGTGCCCAAAGTTTCATCCATGTCCTCTGGGTATCGGGCCTGCAGTTCTTCGTTGGCAGCGTAGTGGGTGTCGGCGAACTCGGAGAAGTAGCGTCCCACCTCCGGGTGGCCGATCTCCAGGGGGGCTGAGTGGGGCTCCAGGTTCTCTGCAGAACAACAACAACGGAAACGTGTGACAAGTGTGATAAGAGATGATGTACATAAAGGTAACCTAAAATTGTATAAACGAGTTAAACTGAGGTGAAGATAAAGTGAAACAGTCCCTACCATTATTAATATATAAAACAAAACCAGGTCAAACACACAACTCACATATCAAAATATTTAATCTATCAAGAATATGTCAAATGTAATTTATTTTGGCATCACAGCTTCATGTCTTATCGGTTCCTGCAAAGCCGACTGAGCAGCAGATGAGAGCACAGGGATTAATCAATACAAATTCCCTTTGGGGTTTGTAGAAAACAGAGCCTGCAGGTGAACGTTGAGGTGGTGGAGAGAGAGATAACACGTACAAACAATGAAAGCTGTGTAGCAGCAGCATCAGCAGCCTGAGCAGCAGAGAGAGCGGGTAAGCACAAGGGAATATAAGTCAGCCTATTAGGGAGGAGCTCTCTTAAGTGGGTAAAATGTATAAGTCACAAAAAAGCAAATGCAAGTTAAGCATGAAGTTTCTATCATCCAACATGTCCAAAAAGGCACTGATTTGTCCCACCTGCAGTTAGAAAAGATGTGCTTAATTTGCCTATGTAATCCTTTAATTAGTTAGTTTAATAGTGTCTCTATGCTTGTATGAAAACCTGAAGTTTTCCATTGTTCTTTTCCGGCGTTAATGGCTTCCTCTCCTCTTTTATTGGTTTTCAGTAGATACCATGTCAGTTTGTTATATGTTGCAATTTTGTACAATTTCTGCAAATTAAATCAAATTGAGCAGCTGCATTAATAGTTTACATTACATTTGAAAATGTACTCCCAACCAGCAATACTAGCATCATTAGAGTGGTATTTCTCAGCATTTTTGGTCTGTAACCCTTTAGAAGTGTATTCTTGTTACACCTCACTGTAACAGTAAATAGACATAAATGTGAACTTTGTGACTTTCACAAATTTGGATTTATTTTTCTGGCTATTTGAAAAATATATAAAGCCAGGAGGGTGCAGTGATAAATTCTTTCAGAGGGCATTTATCAAACTTATACATATGATGAATTTATTTTTTTATATTTCATGAATCATCAAACAACTGCAAACATTTGTTCACCAAAAGGATATTTTTCATCGCCATACTGGTGTATATGATACAAACCTTGTGCTGCGTAGCGACATGTTCCGTCCTGCACGAGGACGTTGTAGAAAGGCTGGTTGGCCCCACTGGAAAGCTGGTGGACCCTCATGGTGGTGATCCACTCCTGGCTCATGGTGCACTTAGGGTCCCAGCCGTAGATCACACAGTTATAACCGGACCTGGTGATGAGATGGGAACAGGACAGATACACTTAGTATTCTAAAAAGATACGGTACAGGAAGATTGCGACCAGATGTGTTAACAGAGAAGAGGGTTGCTCTGCTACGTCTTAGTGGGACCCACCTCTTGTGTTTCATGATGAGGCCGACTGAGTACTGGACCTCCAGGTGTTCTGGAGCGCTACGCTTCTTCACCTCAGGCGTAACAGGATGTTTTTTGTGCTGGATGTGCTCCAGCGTGTGCTGCACCAGGTAACCCACTGCCCCGTGCTGGGAGGGATCCAATGCCTGTATGTGCTGCAGGATGTCTAGCACCTGGGACAGAGAACAAAAATCAATAGACCATGGGGTTATGTGGAATACTAAAGGCTTAAAAGGAAGTACTTTGTACTAAATAATAGTTAATACTTGTGAATAAATGTCATTCTAGCATTAGGTTGTGTTGTGTGTCCTGACCTTTTCTGGCCAGATGCCCAGGTGGAAGTAGAGACGTGCCTGCAGCAGCAGGTACTGCACATTATCTGGGTTGATAGTGAGGTAGAGGTCCAGAGAGTCTCTCAGCAGCTGGTAAGATTTCTCATTACCCTCCCTGAAAGAAACCATGCAGTGCAGGTAAAGTTCAACCAGAACATAACATTAATTTATTCATGTAATTCTAGCAACCACTGAATGCATTCAAATGATTTATTCTGTTTTTAGGCAACGTGCCTCAACTGTTTATCCACCATCCACCAGCTCATTTATCTGGCAGAAAAGATTCAGTAATGGCAGTCAGGTTCACAGTTCAGTTTCTTTTACCCTCTTTTGCCGATGTTTAGCAGGTTTCCCACCATCCTGAGTAGCACCTCGGTGGTGCTGATGGCACTGTAGTAATCTGCCGTCACCTGGTGGCCGATGAGGTACTCGCACTCCTTGGCTGTCAGCTGTTTGCCTTTACCAAAGGCATCGATGTAGACAAAGTCATAAATGTCCTCACTCCTGCAGGAACAAAGTTCAATGAATCTTTTATGTTTGTATATTTGTATACTGTATATATTTGACTGTTTATGGCAGCCAAAATCCACAAAAAAACAAAATGGATTATGCTTGAAACATTCTGATTTCAAGAATGGGAACTAAGGTTTGATAAGAATGGAAACTGATAAGCAGAATTGGATTTAATAAAACCTTTAATCGAAACACAGTCCTATGAAGAAGGAGCCAAGATCCCTCAATGTTGTTGCATTTCCTACAGATTGGTAATAAAACACAATGTAATGTGTAAAGAGTGATGACAGCACTAAGACATTATCTATAAGGCTGTGTTGGAGAATAGTTCAGTGCCTAGTACCATTTTATATAGCAGTTTAAAAATATAATGTGTATCCAATGGATGTGATTGAATGTATAAAAGTAGAAGGAACTGACAGCTCTACTTAGACAACGTTTAAAGGAATTTTGGAGCTATCATTATCATTTCAAACCGTACCCTCTTGGTTTTTGGCACCAGCGCAGCAGGAAGTGATTGGGAAAGTTGACAGGTTCCACCTGAACACCCAGCTTCCGAGCTAACGTCATGTAGAGGACAGAGAGGCTTATGGGAATGCCTGTATGGCGTTGTAGCACCTAAATTAAAAAAAACAAGGCGGCCTAGTCAGGTCTACAATTGTTAAGAAAGAATAACTGAAAAGCTTGTGACTTAAAACACACATAACCTTATAGAAGATCTACCTGGTGGATGTAAGAGTTGAGAGGGTTGTAGTAGTCAAACTCGTTGCCTTTGTACTGAAGCTGCTCATACAAGACAGAGTTTAGGGCACACACCACCTGCCTCTGGAGCTCAAAGTCCTCCACGACAAAACGGTCACCTACATCATACACAAGAAATTAAAACTTCAAAAGAGCTTTGGCTGAAGGGGAAAATATGGATCTTGTGCAGCTGACACATGTGCCCAAATATACTGGTATTGATATTTCTTTAAACTGTGCTGGGAACGGGAGCCCTTGCCTTCAGGCTTTAAGTGTCTAGTGCTGATGCATTGGGGAAAATAAAGAACTGGGGGCAAGGACATGAGGAAAAATAGCCAAACTTTAAGTCCCAAGAAGACCACTTTTCATTTGTGCTAGTTTTGAAAGCCCACCTTGAGCGGCACGCAGGCTGGGGTGGGAGGGGTTCTTGATTCTCAGCATCTTCTTCACTTTCTCCGCGATCTCATCCAGCTGGGCTGATATACTGTTCAGTGTTACATCAGCCAGTGGGTTACAATACTGATCCACCAGTACAGCACCTAGAGGGGCCGACAAGACCAAGAGAGAAAATGCACAATGTAAAGTGGCTGGTATCAACTTTATTACAACACAGAAAGAACACAAATCAAATGGTAAATTGTGTGAAGCTGTTATATTATTCTATAACAACAAATACTATGATGATAAACACTAAGCAACAAAAAGATACATACTCTTTGTATATAGATGATGCAACTTAAGTCGTATCATTCCTGTATTCATGCCTCACCCTCTAAAGCTGACTGCTCATCTGCAGGCTGCTCCAGGAAGGTCTTCAAACTCTTCAGGATGTTCTGCTGTCTCAGGAAGTAAAGGATTTTCTTTGCATAGTACTTCAAGGTCAAGCTTTTCCTAATGATGGGCGCAGAACGGAAAGAGGGAGACATTAATGATTCAAGGGTGAGAGGGTGCAACACAACAAGAGCTTTTGTAATCACGGAGGTCTCAGGGAGGATTAACAAGAGGATCAACACCCATTAATGATTGCAAAATGCAGTGTGTGGCGAGGATCGTCGGTTGTTCTGTGGGCGCAGTGTTGCTTTCACCTCTTGTCGGAGTTGAGTATGAAGAGGAGCTCGTCTTCACAGAAGTGCTCTGGCATCCCAAGTGACTCGATCTCTGCAAAGCTGTCTCCAAGCACCTGGCCAACGCAAGGCTAAGTTACAGATCTCTGGGTTAGTTTGAGATAGACAAGCACACGTGTTCTTGCACTAACATGCACCCACACACACAAAATGCAAGCCAGTTGACAGAGACAAATATCAAGGATTTGTTCTATTCAAATGGTGCATCTGTGAAGGAAGGAAAAATTGAACTTTACTGATCCAACTAACGCAGCTGAATGCTTTTGCCAATCTGTCACATCTATTTAATGTATTTAGCCAAGTCTAACACAACAACAAACTAATAATGATACTTACGACTTCTGTGAAGAATCTCTTTGAGATTGATTCCACGGTCCTTCGTATTTGTATACCAACTCTGTGCCGTGTTTTGTATTCTCTGAGCCAGTCACAGCACTCGTTCTGACGGTAAAACCTCTGCAGCCTTGGCCATCTGTTGATGAAGGCAGTAAAATGGTTATTTCAGCAACACTTTTGTGCACGCTCACAATTAGTCTTGCAGCCTATTGCCTTGAAGCAGTAAGTGACATGTTTTTTTTTTTTTTTTCCTCTTTCCATAAAGAAAAGCAGCCAGGAGAGAAACAGCCAAGTCAGTCAGGAGGAGGGCTCAGCTTTTGGCAAGAGCTGCAATCTCCTTTAGTACACAGGCTGCAGGCTACATTCAAGGTCACACACACATTCATTTGTGGATGTTCAGGGTAAAATGGAGCGTGAGCTGCAACTTGTGAAAGGTGGAAACATTGAGATTAACGAGGGCCGGAGCTGTCTGCAGGGCAGGAGCCAGCCACTGTCACGGCGTGATGATGCATTTGGTGCATCAGCACAACGTCAACGGCTGACAGCTGCCTGCAAGTTCGCAGTAAACGAACCCACGAAGTACATTTAACGCTCTGAACACGACAAATGGGGGTTAAAAACAATCGCGGGGACTCGTTTTGGCAGATAGCGGTGAAAAACCGTGCAGAAGCTCAAACTGCACAGTACAACAGATAAATCATAGCACCTGAGTTTGTACTGGTGTCCCCAGACCTTCCCCCTTCCGTGGCAAACGTCGTGCAGCCGCTTGCAGCAGCAGGAAACGTTACAAATGTCGACATGTTTGAGGACGGGGAAGCACAGGATGTGCTCGAGCAGCTCGGTCGGCAGGTCGGTCAGTTTTTTGGTCCGGGGGTCGGTAATTATCCCGTTTAGACTCGGTTGCCCCTCTCCGGCTACAGACGTCGCCATCTTTACTGTTTACCCCGATTACCTCATCGTTCAGGCCCCGCCCCTTTATGGCGCAGGGGGCGGGGCCGGAGGCGGGGCCTAGGAGGGGTAGTGCGCTGTGATTGGTTGCTGGGTCAGGAGGAACGGGGAAGCTGTGCTCCCTTCAGGGTCCCCGGATGCTTCACATTTTGTTTTACCTCAGCTTTTTAAATTGCAGAATACAGTGAATTCACAGAGAGGGACGTGACAGCAGGCAAAAGAAACTTTTAGAGTTTTAAATGGGCGCTTGACTTGTTTCGCAGGAAAACAGTTTGAGCTGTTTTCTACAGAAGACACTGAATTTGTGGTTTTACGGAGAACAGAGGATGTAATAAGGTTTGCAACTATTATTTTCATTATAAATTAATCTGTCCATTTATTTCTCAATAAATCGTTTGGTCTAGGCATAGACTGTTTAAAATAAGGGTCTATGTCAGAAAATGGTTAAAACCCAACAATATTCAGATTGTGAAGAAAAGCAGCAAATTGGCACAATTAAGAAGCTACAACAAAGATAATTAGTCATTATTCGATTATCAAAATATTTGCAGATTAACGTTCTGTTTAATGGACTAATCGATTTATCAACTTAATCATTCCAGCTCTAAAAACAATTTCTCACCTGAAGAACAATGATTTGTTCTGACTTTACCATTGCACTATTATCTCCTTGTTTCACTCATTGTTGTATTTGATATATATATATATATATATATATATATATATATATATATATATATATACATATACACACACACACTTTTGCATACATATTTATGTCTGTACACAGTTGTTAAATGCTTATGCCTACCTTGACCTTTGAAGCAAAAAGCAATGTTGTCATTCCTTTTTGCTTATTTGTCTATTTCTGTGTAAGTACATTGAGAGTGGCGGAATAAAGCTGAATGTGATTCTGATTCTCACCTTTTTGTATTTTGTTTACATTACTATTAAGTGAGTTGGAGAAATAGCAGGCGTACAATTTGTACTTAAGGCTGCGTATGTTATAAAGGACATACAATAAAACATTTTTCATCACTTATCTAGATACACATATATTAAACTCAGACACAAACATTGAGTCCTCTGCTCCAAAGAAAGTTATAACGATGTTAATACAACTTTCCGCGCGGCACTTGAACGCAGCATCGCTGTGTGGACGAGAGAGCTAACAAACGGTTAGCTGCGGTTAGCCTGCGCGTCTTTTCTCGGCGCAGTTGATCTGCGAGGACCGACGTGTTTTCATCTGTCCGGAGGGGAAACTCTGGACTAATACGACGAAGACGTCCACGGATTTCACGGCGTAGAGACGTACAACTTGAGATAAGGGCTCGTATCGGACGTGTGATGTGAGCGCTCCGTGGCTGCCAGCTCATGCTAAATGTGTCTGTAAACTTTTTCTCTGGGAAGTTTGCGTGAAAATTACCAACAAAAAAAAGAAGAAGAAACTACCATGAAATACTTAAAGTGTGTGAGACATTCCTAAACTAAGAACATATCTGTGAAAGACTTTGGTAAACTTTGGTGGAAGTTGCCTGTTTTTTTCAGTCACAGCGGTGCTGATCTTCAGAGATCATGTTTTGATAGTTCACCGATGCCAGATGACTCACAGGAAAACAGACACAATGCCTTGACAGTGCACTCAGTGTGCAGGAATTAACCACTTGGAATAATTGAATAGTTAGTTTGTTTGTTTTTTTTACTGGCTGTTCGTCATGGCAAGTGCCTTAGCAGCGAAGATGGGATTTAACTCACTGATGAGAAACAAAGCCAGGAACTTCAGCGTCCGGATCTGCACAATGGAGTCAGACATGGAGTTCAGCTGCGAGGTGTGTACGTGTGCCTGACAGACTTGAGTGCACTTTTGATTCACTTTACACTTGCACTTGTCAATTTACATCTCCCACTGACCGGGTTACCAGTTGTCATGCAGCTACAGCCAAATATTCTGTGTTCAATGTGCAATGACAGCTGGATAAACGTGCAGGTACAGAGTTTGTCTTGGGGACGATGATCCCCAGATACAGGAGAGTTTCACTTTTCGACACTAGATGGCAGCAAGTAACCACGAAGACACGCGTGGCACAGTGGGTCTGTTCCACAGGAGACTGTATCTGTTGTAATTTATCTCTGTCTTATGCAGCAATGCAATCATGGACATTTTAAGTCAGTGACGATGCAGTGCAGGCCTTGCTGAAATGCTGTGTGCATCATCCTGCTGGGTGAATTTAAAAAAAAAAACAAAAAAAACATACTGATTTATTCTGGTTTTGTTTTATATTTTATATTTTTGGCCTTGCAGTGCTTTTGGTTTTGCATGTGACTCGGTTGTGCTAGAAGAACTAAAAAGGCATCAAAATCACTTGCAGACACCACCTCTGTATTTAAAGGGGAGGGACCCCACCAAAGTTTGCAGTTGGTAATTACACAGAGCAGCATTTTGTTAGTTGCAGGTTTCTATTTTCTGTGCTGGGATGATAATTGTATCAATTATGGGTTTTGTAAATAGCATTTAAAGGGGATGGGTCATATAGACAAAATGCACGTTCAGCCTTGCATAGGACTTTTTGATTGGCCTTAGTTGCCGTTCCTGCTGCATGGTTGAGCAGATATCCCCATTCTTTGCCATTTTTAACTCAGTTTTTTCACGCCAACCTCGAATGCACTTGACAGAAGCCCGCACCCTGAGTT
This sequence comes from Lateolabrax maculatus, assembly GCA_031216445.1. Classification (NCBI taxonomy): domain Eukaryota; kingdom Metazoa; phylum Chordata; class Actinopteri; order Acropomatiformes; family Lateolabracidae; genus Lateolabrax; species Lateolabrax maculatus. The sequence continues at coordinate 5,397,939 of CM062217.1, forward strand.
AGCTCAGATGCAGGAGATGAAAGGTATCTAAATTGAATATGTGCGCCTGATATGACGCCGTCACAACCCTCAGCTGGATGAGGAGAACATGCACGGCTCCCTGCATTGAACCACTGACTGAGCTTATGATGCAAATGCTAGTATGTCTGGATTCAGTACACACAGGAATTTCAATATTTAACCTTATGAAAGATGAATTGCTTCTGTTCTCTCACTAATTCTAATAAATGTAAATATTTAGCCCTAACATTTGGAAATTTCATAGTGTTTTTTCTTTAACACATTCTGGTAATGCAGCATTTTCTGTAGAAATTTGTATGAGACTGAAACATGTGAAACAACGTGTGCTTCAGGTCAAATGGAAAGGAAAAGACCTTTTTGACTTGGTGTGCCGAACTCTGGGTCTGAGGGAGACGTGGTTTTTTGGGCTCCGGTACAACGTCAAGGACACGGTTGCTTGGCTGAAAATGGAGAAGAAGGTAAGTGATTATCCCGTTTCACTGGTCTTGTAACAGCCGTGTAAACATTGTTGATAAAGACATAGTGAGCATGAAAAAGGGAATGCGTCGCCACACCGTGCACATGATGATTTCTGCGGTTCGTTGTCGTAGGTTCTGGATCAGGAGGTACCAAAGGAGGAACCAATCACCCTTCACTTCCTGGCCAAGTTTTACCCTGAAAATGCTGAGGAGGAGTTAGTGCAAGATATCACACAGCATCTCTTCTTCCTACAGGTGACTATACATAACATTATTAGATTTTTAACTGCAGATTGTTCTTTCTACTACCTTGTTATCTTCCTATCTATTTCAGTTGTGCCTATCATGCTGTAAAGACCTCACAAGAAGGCTCTTTGTACACTTAAACTGGCTGACACATTCTCTCTTCTGCTGCTTTCTAAGTTGAAATTGCCACAGGCTTACAGGTAAACCCGAAATACAACATGCCTCTCAGAAGAAGCTGTGGATTACCACCTGGCTGGTGGGCAGACACTTTTGTTAAAAGCTCTCTTTTTCTTTCTTCTTAGAAGTGGATGTCACTTTTCTGAGGATTAATGAGTTAAAATAAATGCTTTAAAAAAAATAGGTGTGTTAACAATTTAAAGCCTTCAAAATGCTCCCCCTTGCACACCAGGCCTTTGGCCGATGCGTTGTATCTGCGGCTTCTTTGCTATTCTGATCCAGTGCCGACAGGGGGCCCCCGTCCACAGAGTTTCTGACAAGTTGTCGAGCACTCTCTAATACACTTTTTCTATCGTCCCGGCCTTATTGTGTGCAGCCATGTGGAATCGATGCGCAACATATTACCGTTGCCCTTTCTCTCCACTTAATACTCTCCGGGGAATTCCTGCAGAGCCTGCCACACCGTTCCCCTTGCAAGAGATGAGATTTGTTACTGTGCTCCCATCGTCCAATGCTACCAGCCACATTTATCAATCACCAATTAGGCTTTAAGGGCTTAGTTATTGGCCCAGTTAATGACATATCCTCCATGGGATGCTCGTTGCCCATAGCGCTCCCATCATATCCAGTCCATTGTGCCGGTTTAGTTATATGGCTTGAGACAGTGCTTGTGTTCCTCAGCATTTGGATGGAGGCACTTATCTACTTAAGACATATAAAAACTCTCTCTGTGTCCTTAATCCGTTCAGAGGTAGTTGAAGCAATTTATTTATTTCAGAGGGAAACCTTGCTTAAAAAAGAGAAATAAAAAAAAGTCGGCAAATTACTCAACAGTTAAAGCGGTACGCAGTTACAAGGGGAGAAGAATACAAATGTGTAGCGCCTCGCATCGCCTGTCTCCTTATTACTCTGCTCCCATTAATTCCCATAATGTCGGGAGCAGGCCTCTGTTCAGATAGTGTCACAGGCATGACAGCTGGATTAGTGCTTATCAGAAATGATCACCAACCCGGATACAAACACACACACACACACACACACACACACACACACACACACAACCACACACACTTTAAACCACTTACACAAACAGACACATGCACGTCTTCGTCACCCTGGCCTGCAATCTCAGCAGCAACATTTTTCTCATTTGTTAACCAGCTTGCGGGCTCAGCCTCTTAGCTCTTGCCACGATTAGGGGCTGTCACCTCTGGCTCTACACCTTTGTTAGTTGAAAACAAGAGAAGACAGCATGACTGGCTTTGCGAATGATAAGGTTTAAAGCATTACACTGCCCACTTATATAACTACAGCTGAAGCCTGTTTTCACCGTCTAACCTTACAATCTGGCTTTGTGCTCTATATGTAGTTATGCAAGTTTGTGATTCAATTAGTTTGACAGGTGACGGAGCTTGGGCAGTGACACCTGATGAGAGGTAGCACTTTAATCTGGAGGGAGCTTGTTAAAGGGGATTGCCACTCATTTTAAACATTCATGTTATTACTGAGATCCATGACAGTTAAGTCAGCACTTGTAAACATGAATCACTCTTTTCTTTATAACCTATATACTGGAGAAATAAACCTTGAATGAAGTCACACACACAGAATCAGCCATCCTGGGGGGGCACAGAAGAAAACATGAATTATAAAAATGGGTGGCGCTCTCCTTTGATTATGATTTGGAGCTTTTCTAGGACTCACACATTTCTGTCATGTCATTATGCTCTGCTGACTAGCAAGCTGATATTCTTGGAGCAGCTTAATGATCAAATAATGTTGGCTTGGATACATAGTTCCTGGCTCTGTGTCTAATAGGTCCCAATGTGGCTATGATACTTTACTCTTACAATATTTATTCGACACAGTTTGTCCTGCTTCCAGACCTCTTTAAACTGTGAAAGTACTAGTGTACTGTAGCAGCCGTAGCTGGGAGTTTATTTACCCGGTTTGCAGCATATAATAACTTGATTTTGCGGGTAAGGAAAACAGGAACCTGAAAACAGCGTATCCTTAGCTGTAAATGGTTCCAGTAATTGTCAAAATGGAATTAAGGAAATAAAGTTCCGGCTGTCAAAAGCACAGTTGTCAGAAAGTTGTGTTTCACCCTGCACTGACACTCTCATCTCTAAGGTATCAAGTCTTTTTTATTGTGTTTGAGTCAAGTAAGATCTCCTGTCAATCTGATTCAGGTCCTTCATCTCACAAAAGTCATTTTGTTCCTTTCATGGAAATCAATATAAAGGAGATGTAATACGCCACTGAAGACAAAGAACAGATGCCCTGATTTATATTATAGATGATAGTTTCCTCCCAAAACCCAGCCTCACTGGAAATGTCTTCAGTGCTGTTAGAACATTTAACAGTGACAAGCTTTCCCTCCGATTTAACAAACAACTACATGGCACAGAATATACATTAGCTGCATGGTTAATTCTCAATTGCTTTTTGTTTTTGAGAGGTTAGGTGGAAGGAAGAGGGCTTTGTTATCCAGGTGGATACACGCATTGCAACATTAGTAATGCCTCGAAGCTGATTATATTTGGTAACTCCTCAGGTGAAGAAGAAGATCCTCGAGGAGGAGATTCACTGTCCACCTGAGGCCTCTGTGCTGCTGGCCTCCTACGCCGTCCATGCCAAGGTTAGTGCTCTTTTTGGAATTTAAGATTTTATTCTCAGTTAGTTTTGAGCAAGATCAGTACATCCATCCATCCACCCATTCATCTGTGTATTCTTTAATGGTTAATTTATCTTTACTTTAAAATTTGCATGACCAAATGGAAACCTCTTCTCCTCCTCAAGCACATTTTTTTTAAATTATTGGTCTGATGAGGTGCTAACAGCTATGAATAATTTACTACAACAGGGGGTTTCTGTAACTGCACTAAAGAATGCAGTGGTTTTAAAGAAAAGCAGCATAGACCCAGCAATTATAAATGTTCCGGTGATGTTTTCGGGCCCATACCAGCACCGAGAAGCCATTAGAGGAAAGTGTGACATCAGTACAAACCTTTTAATTGTGTCACATCATCATTTCAACTGATTTAACTCAAATGCATTTGAACTGATTGAAGGAATATGTGTGTCTGTAACTGTGCTCAACTGGTTTACCCTCCCTGCAACTCAGGTAGTGATTTCTTTGTGGCTACAGATGATTGAAAAACTGTTATAACCTGGGGTTTTTGTTTTTTGTTTTTGTATATAAAATATTATATTACTATTGTGTGGCTCAGTGCAGAGAGACTGCATGTTCTATCACCAGCAGGCTTGATTTTTATAATCTTCTTATATCGGATTTTCCAAAAAGAGACATAAATCACCTACAATTGATCCAGAACTCTGCCGTCTGAGTCCAGAGGAGCACACATTACATTATAAGTTCCTTCACCGGCTAGTATAGTATTGATTTTTAAAATTCCTTTACTAAAAACAGGAGTCTGATTGCTCTGGAAATATTCTTTTAAGTCAAAAAACGGACCGACATTGCACTCAGGGACTATTTGCAACTGAGTTTAGGGAATTAGGGATGAGGGTCAGCACCTCCAAGCTGGAGATTTCTGGATTTCTTCCTTTGGATCGGGAGCACCTGGCTGCCTCAGGAAGGAGGTTCGATATTATCTGGGTCTTCTTCAAAAGTATGAGTAAGAGATTAAGCGGCAGATTGTTGCAGCATCTTCGGCTGTGCATACATTGTACCAAACTGCTGGTAAACGTATCAGTCAGTATACAGTATGTTCCACTCCTCACTCCTGGTCATGAACTCTGGGTAGTGACTGAATAAACTAAATTACAGAAGTGTCGGAAATTTGCTTCCTTTTGCAGGGTGTCCAGTTAAGGTATTTCAGGCCTCTGCAATCACAATGAACCTCATACAAATGTTTAAGATTTGGTCACAGGCCTGCAGGTGTTTATGTTTAGTATAGGCAGAGAATTATAAATGGGGATCAATGCAGATCACCACAGCTTCCCTAGGTAAGGTAAAGGTGACCTTGACAGTTTATTTTGATATAGATTTTCTGTCCCATCATCCAGCCCAGCTCAGAACTGACCTTTTTAGACTGACTTAAGCCAAAAGTGTCTTTACAAGTGTCACATGTGCTCTAACGGTATTGATTTTTGCTTTAGGTTATTTTCACATCACTTTATTAATTTAATATTTAGATTATGTTTTTTTGTCCTGTTATTTCTTAGTATGGGTTTGTCTGTTAACATTGTTTCACTGTTTGTGTTTTCATTATTTAGCATTGCATTAAGCAATCTTCATGAGCACTATTTACTGCATTAACCCGTGTGAAAGGTGCTGCGTAACAGTTTCATAGGTTTATTGGCTGAGGATCAAACAACAAGTTACCTGAATGAAGTTCATGGAAATCTCTCCACAGGAAAAATCTTCCTTAATAAACCTCAAGCGATCGCAGTCGTTTTGGTTGGAGGATCCCATCTCTCTGAAATCCCCATGAAAAAGATAGTGAGTGTGAGGTGCAGCTTTTTGACAGACGGACAGGGTCTAGTGAGACTGGAGCTCTACCTCAAAGATTTGGCCAGGAGCCCTCAGAGACCCGCCTTTCCCATGCCAATTTAACAGGCCTAGGTTAAAAGAGACTGTGTGGATAAAGAAAAAAATCCGCAAATGAGCTTGAGACTTGTGCTCTCTGCTGTCAGCGCCCTCGATCTGAAATCCCCCAAAAATATGGGGCCACAATCTGTTTTCATTTAATCAGCAGTCCACTTTGATTAGCGCCAATATAAGTAAATTGGCACTGTAAAGGGGAGACAGGTACTTGTTTAGCCGTGCAGCTGCTGAAAGGTTTTTGGCAGGCTTTTCCCTTCTCCTGTTCTCATCATGAATTGTTTTTGTGCAGAGCCACTATGTAGCCAGTATATCACACAGTGGGATCTACTTTGGTACTTACTTTGCACATCTTTAATCATGAGTTTGCCAGCCTAAAGATGGCAATAAGGAGAAAATAAAGGTGTATTCCAAGATGGAGTTTTTTTCAAGAGGATTTTTTTTAAATAATGTGAATCATAGCTGTGTTCAGGTACAGACAGTCACACACAGAGTCTGTGTGTATCATCTGTTTCCAGTCGGAGCAAAAAGGGGAGTATTATTCATAACAAATCCTTTATGAAACCATAAAAGCTACCATTACCTCATATGAGTTACAGAGAGGCATGAATAGAGGTGATAATAGAAGTTAATAGTGGAGGAATTTGTGTGTGCACAAATGCTCTGACTGACTTTCATCTTTCACATTACTTCACCTTCATGCACAGGACCTTAAACACAGATAAAAGCACATACAGTAGGATTCCAAGGTCAGTCCACCAAAAAAGTGCTATTGGTTCATCCCTCATTTTAAAAAATATCTTGTAATTATTACAATTATTATAATTTCTAAACTTTGTATATGACATGATTATGGAAACTGTTGCATACATTTAATGCAACCTTATACAATATACTAATATTATGTGTTAAGAGTCTGTGACATGTATTGTATGTATGACAATATGTGTTACAATATATAACTTTTTAAATGTTGAACTTGTGGGGTGCACTGATCTCTATATATTGTTTATCAACCCTCTCTAAAACCAGCAAATAAACAAAATTCCCAACAGGTGAGAAAAATCCCTTGATAAAGTACAAAAGTCATCAGATTTAAGAACCATACTAACTTTTCTGTGGGTATTTGTATGTGTACACTCTGCGAGCAAACAGTTCAGCCTCTGCAGGTCTGCAGAGGTTTCAGTGCCTCCTGCTTTGTATTCTGAGTGGGTGCGGCGCTACAAGGAGGTGTCCTCACGGAATATCAAGAAACAGCCGCTGTGGAAAAATGCAGGGGGAGTCACTCTGGCATGGAGGTTGAGAAGGGAGTGAGGTCGGCTCCCTCAGCCACAACGCCACGGGGGGATTGGAGATACGTGTCTGGCCGAGTGGGGAGGGGTTTGAAAAGCTAATAGGCACGAATGACACTGGTGGGGATCACTGTGTTTTACCGGGGGCTTCAACAAGACTTGTACCTAAACTGATTTTTTTGAAAATTGAGTGAGGCAGCCTCTCGGCTACAGTATGTTTACTTTGTAGCTGTATCCCAATCTGTTTTTCTGTTTTTTTTTTCCCACCTCACAGCATGTGACACAGATATTATGATTTCCAATCTGTGTAAACAGCAGAGAGCTTAACAGATTTGCACTTTTCAGTTTCATTTTTGGACCACACAGTAACATGCTATTTAATACTCACTGGAATGTGTCAAGTTTTGCCTTGAGTGTATGTAAATCCTGCTTCACCCACCTGACTCAGCTGTGATAATGTTGATGCCCACCACACCTTGGTCGAGCCAGCATTAGCATGAGGGACAATGAGACACAAAAATGGGAAAAATAATGATTTCACTGCCAGCTGGCGAGACATGTCAAATCACTTACAATTTGCAGGCATGTAGTGTAACTGAGAAATGAAGTATTTTGGAAAAGTGTCAGTATAAAAACGGGTGATACTTTTTATTGTTTTGACATGTTACTATGCTGTGCTCACTTTCCCTTGTGTGTTGTGTCACACTGAATGCATACAGAAAGTATAGATATGAACAGTTATTAAACAAGGCATGCTGGTGCTTTGAGGTACAAGGTAAAAGAACAAGTACAGCTAAGGCTAATGAGACTGTCCTTAGTTTTGCAGGTATTCAGGTATATAAACAGAAGCATTGGACAGATGGCAATTTTGGCCTGATTATGGGACTGATACAAATTGAGGGATCACCAAAATAATTACAATTCATCCTGAGGGGGACGTGATTGTCTTTACTAAATTTCATGGCAAATCATCTAATAATCTTTGTTGAGTAATTTCCCTTAAAACCTCAAATGTGAACCTAATGCTGGTGTGAGAGGAAAAGTCTGAGAATCACCAAAGTAAAAGCCATATCAGTTCACATAACATTAGTTTTGGTTTCTAACCACCTCTAAAAGAAGCCTAACCAATACTAACAAGAAAATCCTTTTTTGCCTGTTACACGACAGTATTGCCTTTCATTGATTAGAGTGATTTCACTGTTAGATTTGAGAATTCTGTATTTCTTGCTATTGTAAATTGATTTTTCTTCAGTGTGACTGGACTGTGTGAGAAATGCATTTCCTAAATTTAGAAAGGGACTCTGTTGTACACAGTATTTCCATTAGTCAGTGGTCACTGTTGTGCTGCTGGTGATAATTGTTAAGTAAAGAAATATTGACACGTAGCTGTCCTTTGAGAATCGACTCTGGCTGTTAGTTTGGGGTCGCTTGAAATAATTGGAAGAAGGTGGATAATCAGAAAGCATCTGCGAGCACTGTCACTGTCAAAATGCCACCCTGTCTCTCCCTGAGCTGAAGCCCAGTTGTTGCCGTAATACCTCTATAAGTCTATATATCATCAATTATGTAGCAGTTAAAAACAAACAGGTGAGGAACTGTGGGAGTAGTAGCTGCAAAATTGAAGGAAAAGGATCTAATTAAATGGCCCTCGGCTTCTCCACTCTGTTAGCCGCCGCACCGGTGTTCCAGGCTCTCCAGGCTGTGTGTTGAGCTTATTAAATTCAGGTCTGTTAAGTTCTGTTTTCAGACCGGTGTGCGCAAAAATAAAATCCAATTAAACTTCATAATAAAAGTAACGCAACAAAACAACACAACATATAGAATTAGTTAGTTGATTACCATTAAAAAAACAACAACAATCTGTGTGATCTAAATTGCATTTGTAATCTGTTGTCATCATTTAAGGACTCGATGTCTTTTCTTCCTAACACAATGCCATGTAACATCAAAATACGTCGAGCAAACAGCACAGGTATAGGCAAGCTATCAAGTTAACCTACTTACATAAATCTACAGTCATAGCCCACTTTTTAATCCATAACTGCATGTATAATTCATATCCTTCCTCCTTTTTTACAGAAGGAAATCCCCCACTGCCACTCAGTCATGCCTAATTCATCCTCATCTCTCTTCAAACTTGCATGATGTGATTTGTATCTTGGCTCTGTGATGATAAGTGATCAGTCTCAGTTCTCTCAGAGATACAGTATGTTCCTAATAGCGTCATTTACACCGTCTCCCAACAACTGGGCCACTGGGTGTGTGGTGCACGTTAATGACCTGTTAGACCAGCCACCATTCATTCTCCAAGAGACCTTTTTCTTACAGGCGCTGTAGTTCCATCTTATGAACAGTTCCCAGGAGAGGCATAGTCTAGCCTGTTATTGGAGGGAAGGTGGAGAGCGGCCATTAGTTTGGAGTGATTTTTAATCCTTTTGGCACTTTTGCTCTATTTTACAGTACGGAGACTATGACCCCAATGTTCACAAACCAGGATTCTTGGCTGAGGAGGAACTGCTGCCAAAGAGGGTGAGTGACAGCTGGGTTTACTTATTGGCATTCATGAGTGAAGATGTTCACATATTTGTGGTATTATCTAGGCCTACACCCGCATTATGATATATCTTGCATTCCAGTATGTACTGTATTTTTTTCCGCATGCATTCATGGATATTTATATCTGTCTCTCTCCATTGCAGGTGATTAACTTGTACCAGATGACTGCAGAAATGTGGGAGGAGAGGATCACAGCGTGTTATGCAGAGCACAGGGGCAGGACTAGGTAAAAAACTGCTGCATGAACTGTACCACTGTGAAGTTCTACAGTCATCAGCAAATTTGAATTTTAAGTTCACACAGGATGTGCTTAAAACTTAGTTCCACAAGAAATGTTTTATGCAAAACTGAAGTCCATTCTGGTAGTCAGATGTAAAAAAAAGTCAATTAAAAGTTGTTTCGTAGGGAAGTTTTTTAAAAGCGCAGTAACGAATCCACAGTATGAACTATGTGACCAAGAAAATGCACCAACACCTAATGGCATTCATTTAAGTGTAATTACATGCATTTTCACAATAGAAACACAGTTCATTTAGCTATTTTTCAAAAGAATAATTTACTGAGGAGCAAATATATCATAGTAAAAAGGACTATAAAAATGATATTGCTGTAATTGCTTTCATAAATCTAAAATTGACACAGAAATGAAAATCAGCTCTGTTGTTGCAGTTTGCTCCACCACCGAGCTGAACTGAGTTGAAAATGGACAGGGAGTGAGTGTGAGGGCTGTGGAGGGTCTTAAAGCTCCCGTGGGTGGGGAGTCCTGGGCTGGAAAGTGAGTTCTAAAAGCCAGCATACATCAGCACTGGGAAAAGTAATAATTGAGTCACTGGTGCTGATCAATAACCCTTTAAACCCCAGCAGAGAGGGGGGAGTTGGTGGTCCTCACACCTTTTAGCATTTTAATTGTTTAGTCGGTGAAGCCGTGTAGTAGGGCCGCAGGAGGGAGGTCACTGGCCCTCTGATGAGAGTTGAGCTGGGTTTCATTTTAAAGGTTTTGATACAGTACCCAGGTTTTGGTATCAATTCAGATTTATTCAGATTAGGAACTATCCCATCAAAGACAAACAAAATTAAGGTTTGTAACAGTTTGATGGACACATTTCCTCACCAAATAGTATCAAGATTTAATATCCAGCCCTGTACAATTAAAATATTATTTTATCTTTATTTTGGCTCAAAGTCTTTTCAAACATGATGAGAAATTGATTTTTACGTCAGCAGCACAACATCAAAGAAACGGACTTACTTTCCATTTGCATCTGTATGTTCTTTTTCATAGTGTGCAACTCGAATGCTTTACGCTTCCACAGCATTAATGAAGCATTACCATTTCAATTTCCTCTGACCCACTCTAAAGTCAGAACGTACTCCGCGTCCAACCTAGTTAAGATTTGTTTACTTGGCATAATGCTCTCTTGCCTGTTTTAAACTTTGATGAAGCTTAAATCATCAGTTTCCCAACCACCCATATCAAACAGCAAGTTATTAAAAGTTTAGGCGGAAGCATGCCCTGATTTTTCCTCAACCATCAAAGTATGCTAATGTTCTTTTTTTGCTGAGTTGACCCTGAAATGGTAACAGATCTGCCAGCCAAGCGGCAGAAAGAGAGGAAGAAAAGAGTTTGATGCATTTGTTTTCTCTATCACAGAATTTAGAGTCTTGGAGGCGTCAGAATAAGTCTTCTTTTCCATCAAGCATGACCTCTAAAGCATGTTAACGAATTATGGTTTTGTTTTGTGTCAGTGCTGAGCTCGTGTTCTCACCCTCGCAAGAGCTGTGTGGCAGAGTTTTCAGAGATCACACAACATGACAGATGCGACACACAAAAGCAAAAGGAAAGAAGGTCTGATCTCCTTTTTCTCTCTACTTCTGCACCTCCTCTCCTCTCCTCCCACCCTTCCCTCCCTCTCTTCTCCATTCTCTTGGATCCCTCTCAATCTCTTTCTCTCTCTGTCTGTCTTTGAACCAGGGATGAAGCTGAGATGGAGTATTTAAAAATAGCTCAGGACCTGGACATGTATGGCGTCAATTACTTTTTAATCAGGGTGAGCCAATGCTTCTTCGCTATATCTTTACAAAGTAAGCCAATATGAGAGATTAGGAGGCGTGTCAATTTCACCGTGGTGTTATGAAATGAAGTGGGGGAATAGCAGTCTCTCATGTGCTAAATTGTCCCTTAGTTGAATATTCTATTTGAATTTTGAGCCTTTTTAAATAAATGTGTATGTTTTGGGGTAAATGAACGGCTGCTATTTGGCATTAGATTGTTTCCATGTGAGTTATAACAAAAACAAACCCATGACAACTCTTAACAAAGAGAAATTCACTAGAGGTGGCTCTGGCCTTAAACAATGCATTCTCTAAAAGGCAGAGACATTTTAAAATACCACCAACAAGTCAACCTCGGCTTAAGTAATTCACTGTAGCATTACTTTTCAAGTAAACAAGCCCAGACCGCATATCCACCCTGCAACTGGCATTGCTCAGCTCAGCTCTAACAAATAGTTTTGGCAAGCAAAGCCACCACAATGCCACCTTTGTCGAATGCAGGTACAAATGAATGTTGGCTGAAACGGTGGTCCCTTAACAGACAGGTAGAAGAAAAGCTTTGTTTTCTGTGCTGATGCGGTTTAGAATAAAAAGGGAACAGATCTTCTTCTGGGAGTGGACGCCCTGGGTCTGCACATCTACGAGCCGGACAACAGGCTGACACCCAAGTGCTCCTTCCCTTGGAATGAGATCCGCAACATCTCCTACAGCGACAAGGAGGTGAGAGAATCTGCTGTTGTACTTGGCGATAAAAACTGGTGGGACAGTGTTTGGATTGTAGTAAAGACAACTGAAACTTGAATATAGAGCTGTGTAAATGTGATAATTTAGTGTCATAGTTTATTGATTTTGTGGGGAATCATATTGTGTGTTGTGCTTTTGTTCTACAAGTTTCAGTTATCAAGGTTAATGATTGAGAGCAAATCAGAATCAAAAACTAACAAAAAAGGTTATTAAACCTTTTGTTTATCTCATAAAACCTCTTTATATCCTGAAAAGGTCCTGATCGGTGTTTGATTTCAGAGATGTTGCCCAGCCTTACCTGACAGACGTGTCTTTTTTCTTTTGTGTCTCCTCAATCTTTAGTTTACCATCAAACCTCTGGACAAGAAAACCAATGTTTTCAAGTTCAACTCTTCACGGCTAAGAGTCAACAAGTTGGTGAGTTCAGCTGAGATGGCAGAAGTTGTTTTGGTTGTAGCTAGTAAATATTGCTTTTCTACCAGCCACTTTCGCAGTCAGGGAACTGTCAGTCTTTTTTTCTCCTCGTGAAGGTGATGAAAAATACTGGAAGTGGCTGGTAAATTATTCTTGGGATGTACCAACCATTTTGACATGTCACTCAGTGCCAAGCATTCTTGGTTTTGTTTCCCTCGTGCAGATCCTCCAGCTGTGTATAGGGAACCATGACCTGTTTATTCGAAGGCGACGGGTGGACTCGCTTGAAGTACAGCAGATGAAGGCTCAGGCCAGAGAGGAGAGGGCCAGAAAACAGGTACTGATAATGGAGACAAAGAAGAGGGGGTGTGGTTGAACTTATTTAGACAATAGTCAAGTTTCCATCCAAATGTAGCGCGGATTTCAACCACATTTCCAGAAATGTGTCTTTGATGTGTTGACTGCATTTGTTCACATCTTTGTTCCAAGTCATACAAGGGAGGAAATACAAGCACCCAAACATTCAAGGACTCTGCTTTGTTAGTACATAAAAGTTACTTTTTAAACTTTACTGATATTTCCTCTCTTGTATGATGCTGTTGTGTCCATCAGGTGCACCTGCTTTGAGATTTTCTTCTGTCAGATCCAGATTTTGTCTATTGTATTTTCATCCATATTCCATCTTTTGTCTGTTGTTTCTTTCCTCCCATGTCCAATTTCCACTCATTTTCCCCCACCATATCCTCCGCTCTTTGTCCACACTCCGCCTGTCTGTGCCGTTCAGGTAGAGAGGCAGCGTCTGCAAAGGGAGAAGCAGCTGCGGGAGGAGGCAGAGAGAGCCAGGGACAAGCTGGAAAGGAGGCTGATTCAGCTGCAGGATGAGGCTCACATGGCCAACGAGGCACTGGTAAGCTTCAATTGGTTACCTTAACCCAAAATCCACAGTTTTGTTGGCTCTGTCACATATACACCAGGTTTAAAAACAAAGTATTTTGTCCAATTGAGCTCCTTTCACGCCATCTTCTTATCACCTCCTCCCAATGTTTTCCTTTTCAATGTAATTTACTCATTGTTCCCCTTTTAATGTCTCTCACTGTCGCCTCTTTGTCCTCCATCAATCTCCCTCACTCTTTTCATACACATCCATCCCTCTACACCTCTCATCCCCATTCTCTCCTCTCTTTCTCTGCACACATTTTCATCTCTCATCCATTTTTCTTTCTTTGCTCCATTTCCCCACCTCCTCTCCCATTTTCAACTATTCTTTTCCCTTCTCCACCTCCTTGTGTTTGCCTTTCCCCCTCCTCTCCAGCTGCGTTCAGAGCAGACGGCGGACCTGCTGGCTGAAAAGGCCCAGATCGCGGAGGAGGAGGCCAAGCTGCTGGCCCAGAAAGCCGCCGAGGCTGAGACAGAGATGCAGCGCATCAAAGTGACTGCCATCCGTGGCCAGGAGGAGCGGCGGCTCATGGAGCAAAAGATGCTGGAGGCAGAGATGCTGGCCCTCAAGATGGCAGAGGAATCGGAAAGGAGGTGGGCACAGGACGAAGGAGGACCGCTTGGATGGATGTAGAGTGTACAGCCATCCGTGCTGCAATGAATATGATTCTGATCTAGCTATGTGGCTTTGTGTCTGTCAACACTGTCTCTCTCACACCCAGAATCTCTCTTTGTATCTGTCTCTCACACACTCACATGCACCATCCTTAAATAACTTATTCCCACATCTTACTTACTTTCCAAGAGTTTTTTTCCCTTTATCTGTAATATGAATACCTCAAACTGAGGAAGCTGTGTTACAGGAGCATCAAAGCAGTTCCTAAATAACTTCCTCAGCTCATGAGCCTTCCAAATGTTTTTGAGTTACTATACTGTTTAATGTCAAGGTGCACAAACACGCCACTGCACTTCAGTTTGCTCAGCAGCACAGAAGTCAGTCGTATGCTCCGAGCATAGAGTTAGGTAACACAGCTGCATTTAAATTGCTCGATCAAAGAACAGGAACTTCTAACTTGTATAAAATCATTTAATTTTAAAGGCTTTGTTCTTTTTTGAAAAGAAGGTAATCATGCGGCTACAGCCACACCTCAGCACACAGAAGGAAAAGGGAGAGAGCTTTTGTTCAGCAGCCATCCTCCTAGGTCTGAGCAGCAGTTCATTTGTGCTAGTTAATTTTTAGCAGTAATATCGATTGATGGTGGGAGTCCCTATCAAATAGTCTCTTTTACTACACACCGAAGGTGCTGAGACTGACATTCTGATCTGTGTTTTATCTCTGCCTTAAAAAGCAATTTTGTCATTTTTTTCCCCACATCCTAGAGTGGTTCAAATCAAGTTAAGTACTTATTATATCTGCTGTTGACTTTTTTATTTATTTGGAGGTCAAATGGATAAGGAGATGGGAACTTGAGTGATCCTTGATCAGGGCTCTGCAAAGCTTGATGGATGCCAATCCATTGTAGCAAAGAACTTAAGTCATTTTTATAATAAAACACTATACATAGATACTAAGAATATCACTTCACAGCCTCTACTTCACAATTGATTAGGCAATCATTTCAAATAGGCACCATTAACCACTTGCCAGTAACTGCAATTTCTGGATGAGCACTTTCTGCACCAGAGAAATTTAAACCCGTGGCACTCAACATGTAAATGACTACGTCCACTCAAACTCTTGAGGCACATCGCTCTCCCACATCAAGGAGAAAGTGCTGATAGTTCAGGAACACAATCAAAAGAAATGTAATCACCTGCATATAATGTTCTTAAATCTCTGTGTGCAAACTCAATGGTGGAATATTGGAGTCAGAAATGATTGTCTGCTGGGGTGATGCATTGATCACCTGGGTAATAACAAAGTGACATTCCAGGTTCGTCGAGTACCAACGTACCGATTATGTGAGATAATTTTGGATTCAATTTGGATAATTCTGTTTCCTTTGAAGGACTGGAAGGTGAATTAAAGTATTAACTGCATTTGCCTGTTTGTCCCTCAGGGCCAAGGAGGCTGAGCAGCTGAAACAGGACCTGCAGGAAGCCAGGGACTCAGAGCGCAGGGCAAAGCACAAGCTGCTGGAGATCACCACCAGGGCTGTCAATGTGGTAACTGACCCGGAACATACACACATATATACTTATTACTATACTTACATATATACTTATTAACAGTGTCTATACACATTTAGTTAAAACACATAGGTAGACACATGTAGTTACTTATAGCACACAACCCAAAAACAAAAAAAGTAGGCTGAAACTATTAATCCATTAGTCAATGGCAGGAAAAAGTTACCAAAAGTAACCAAATATTTGCTGATTCCAGCTCCTCAACTGTACAGCTTATTTATTGGTTTATTGAATTAGGACAGCATATTAATAAGGCTGCAACTGACAGTTATTTTCATTATCAATTAATCTTTTGGTCTATAAAAACATTTGAAATCCTGGAACCATTAAATTTATGTCATTTTGGCATGACAAATAACTTTTCAATTTCAAGATGTCACTTTGGGCTCTGGTAAATTATGATGGACATTTCTTACTTCTTTCATATTTAAAAGACAAAGATGAATGGATGAATTGAAAGTAAGTCAGTAGATAAATCAATAATGTAAACATTTAAAAGTTACAGCCTTAAGACAGGCTTGCATAAAACAAATATACATAATACACATATTATCAGCTGCAACTGTTGGTATGGAAATGGCCATGACCGTACAGTTTTAGCACACTGAACGGGAGATAGTTGCATTAGAACAGGCAGCACACAAGGCAGCCTACGCATGAGCTTCCAACATGCTTAAAACCCACACATTACACATTCATCTGCCTACACACATGTACACACACACACACACACAGATACATATACATATTGAGATGCTGGCCAACGATAGAGAACTACTCGCTTGTAAGCTTATGAATGAAGAGCCTAAACACATATGCACACACACTGATGCACATACATACAAAAGACATGCTGCCGCTGGAACTCCTCTGTACGTTTATCAGCTCATGAGTGAAAAGTCAACACGTATACACTATCTTGCACAAGTACACAATATTTTCCATTTCCGCCAGCCTTGGTCAAATTGCCCTCTCTGCTTGTCCAGACCGTATTTATGCCGGATGTATCCACCTTGTAGTTTGGATTCACATGCCAACCAATGGATTTACATTTATATTGTGTATTAGGTCCACTTCTAATCCAGCCAACTCCTGAGGTGACATGTGGCCAATGCATTTCAGACTTTTGATCAAGATCAAAAAGCATCTATTTGTGTGTTCATGGTCTGTGACCATAATCTTTTTTTCCCCTTTCTCCTTTTGAAGCTTTTTTCTATATTTACTTTGTGTCCTACTTGCACACATCTTTTCCATGCATTCCTCCTCTCCCCTTATTTATACTTTCACCTTCAACTTTATTCCGTCACCCCCTCTCCCATCTTTCCCTCTCTTTTTCTTTTTCTATCACTCCCACTTCTTCTTTATTCTTCCCCATTTTCTGCATCCTTTCCTCTAATCTCTCCTTCCATCTCCCCTCTCTCGTAGTCCCCTGGACTGCCATCTGACAGCATGCCCCCCGACCTGAGCTTCAGCAGGGAGAACCTCAGCTTTGACTTTAAAGATACCGACATGAAACGCCTCTCCATGGAGATCGAGAAGGAGAAGTGAGTGGCCGGCCCTACTCTGCTGATGCAGCTTGATATTTTGGGCCTTCCCTTGCATTTTTCATTTTCTGGTTATGTGGTTTAGCCTGATTGCAGAAGTTTGGTGATTTAATCAGAAGGGATTGATTAAGTGATGAATATCTATTTTACAGTCATTTTAAATGAACTCAGTATGTGTTTGAGAAAGATCCAACTTAATACAGGGTTGTACTTTAAGGAACACCATCACTTTTTAATATGCACATTTTAATTCAGGAGTTCAGGTAAGCAATTGACCCTGAGCATTTACTGTCACTGATATCATTGCCAGCATTCAAGCTTTGTTTTCTCTAGCTCTTTGTGTCAGTGATTGCAGACAGAAAAAAAACTACATTTAGACAAGTATGACCCTGGCTGTGGAGCTGAATAAATTACCTGGGTCTTTGTTGTCATGTCATTAGGTTTTTAATATGAAAGCGAGCAGAGAGACTACAGGTCCAGGATTGGTGGGTAACCTCATAATACTTGAAGAAAGACTGGGATGGAATGGAGAGATACATAAAAATAAAATAAATTGTGGCACTATGATAATGTTGACTAGTGAGATGTTTCCAAAAAAGTGTTATCCCCTTCCATTATTTTATAAAATCTTCTCTATCTATTCAAATCTACTATCTGCTTATTGTAAAGCTCATTCAAGATCTCTGGAATTACAATAACTACGACATTAATTGGCCCATCAGTCCATGCAATCTGTAATTAACAAGACATTTTATAATTTGCACCTTTCAGTAGACTTATTCTAAAAAATGTATTCTAAAAGATTCTAAAGAGTTCATACACTTTGAATTGAAGAGGCTGAAGAAAAAACGTTTTTGCCTTTGCCTTTTTTTGGTTGGAAATAAGATATGACAAAAGAGATGAAAATTATGAGTTAAATTAAAAAGGAGGAAACAGAAAGAAAATGAAAAAATTGTTAAAAAATGGCAGTTAACTGTTAATGGAGACATATATAATAATTTATTGTACCAAACTGTTCAACAAAGCTGAGATATGTGTTAAGAAAAAGTGCTGAAAGGGAAATCTACTAAACTGTCCCCCAATCTGGAATTTGATCACATTTAGGGTCGAGTACATGGAGAAGAGCAAGCACCTACAGGAGCAGCTGAATGAGCTGAAGACGGAGATTGAAAGTCTGAAGCTGAAAGAGAGAGAGACTCCTCTGGACATCATTCACAACCAGAACACCGAGCAAGGGACCAGCAAGCAGAGCAACTTTAAAAAGGTAGATATCAGCTGGGCTGCTTGCACTGCGGACACACGACACACACTGTAACACGAGCCACAAAATACTCCTCATGTTCCTCCAAAACATGCTGTACATGCACAGCTCTCCTCATTCGTGCCTCATCTATTCACACTTGTTGACACGCAGTCACCTCATACACAAGCACAGATTCAATCAATAGGTCTTTGGTAGCAGAACAGAAATCTGATTACATGTATCCCTTAAGGTGATTTGACAAATCAGCGTGTAAAGATTAACCAATACATATCTGAACACCGATACAAGAGCCAGAGAGTCGACTACCGAGAAACACAACCACAGATCCGACCCAAATTCTGCTGACATTTTGATAAAAGTTGATGCAGCTGTCGAAAAAAACAACCGTTACAATTAATTCTTTGTCTTTCTCTCTGCACTCCTGTGCCTCTAGTGTGTGTGTGTGTGTGTGTGTGTGTGTGTGTGTGTGTGTGTGTGTGTGCAGCCCCCCCCTCTCCTGTGAGCTCGCTCTGTTCCCTGTACACAAACCTACTTCAAGCCATCCACAGTATTACCAGAAAATCTGAACTTTTTGAAATCTTGACATTACATTCGCAGTCTTCAAAACGCGCAACGGTATCATAAAATATGCAGGTGGCTCCGGAAACTTCAAACTACTCACATAAGAAGGTCACATTTGCAATGAGAGTAAAGTTACCGAGAGCAGCAGTCTGCACAAAGCAAGTTAGACTTGTGTTAGCAGCTTCAATAATGGAACTTCCAACCTGCCTCCACTCCTCCTGATTGGAGGTATAACTCTTACTGAAGCCATGTTATTTACAGGGTCGTACCTGCTAATTACCAAACCAAATATATTCTGAAGAAAATAAAAAACAGCCACTAGCATTTAAAGTTGCCGTGTGGAGTTTTCTTGCAGATAAAAAAAGAGTTAGGTTAATATTCTTTGTGACTCACCAGAAGGGATTGTGTGCATTCTTGAGCTGTAACAGATATGTTGGATGGCTTACTTGCCTCATAAAACATTTGCACTGCCAAGTTTCTTAGTATTTTAAATGCAGCATTGATGACATCTACTGGCTAGCAGTCTTCTTCTTCCCTGCCTTTGCCGGTGCATTGCAGCATATCTTGGCGTGTTACCGCCCCCTGTTGATCAGGTCTCTCATAGAAGAACATATACACAAAACTGGCTAAAAAGTTATCCAGTGTAACACTGCCCATGTTTACTACTGTTGGTGTGGCAGAAAACATACATTTCTGGGGTATTTCCGATTTAGTATTTGAGATGAAAGTTGAGAAAATAATTAATCTATTTTAGTCACAGAGAAAAGTAAAAATATCAAATCCTGAATTGGATCAAATCTGCCTTGAATCGCAGTGTATCGTATCTTTGCAAATTAATCTTTCTTCTATCCTATTGTGGTCCGTGTATGTGGATATGTATTCATTCATCTACGAGGGAGATATACACACCCTCATCCGTCCCAAATGCATTTTGGTTACATTTACATATTGCTTTTTAGCTATTCAACAGCTGTCCGATCAGCTGGAGACACTTGAGGTGGTGAAGTATAAATGTGGTCTTAATACCAATGTTACATCCCTTCAGGGATAACTGTCTATCAAAAATGTGATAGTCCTCCCTCGTACAACACCCACTCCTAACCGTCACATTATTTTAAGACAGGGTATTGATTCTCAGAGCATCACTTAATACTCATCACTGGGCCCTGAGTTAATTTTTCAACCTTGAGTTTCTTCTTTGATGGAGCTGCTGTGGGAGGGGGAGTAATCATTCCTTTTTTTCTACTATGACCTCTAAAAGTGCACAGTGATTATCAGTCTGTGTGTAAGTATATTTTAAATTGTATTTTTTTTTATCTCAAAGATCAACTGAGGAAATCTGTATTTTTGTATGCATTTTATGTCGACTCCATCCGTAAGAATAGATATTTCATCTTACCCAAGTGCCTGGCTTGGCGATGATAAGAAATGACTGCTTCAGCTTGAGGGATATTCCTAAATTGATTGGTCAGAGGCAATTGAATTGTTATAAAAAGTAGATTGCACTGATGAACTGGCAGATAAGACTCATTCTCCTTTATCTTCCCACTCCAGTATTGCTCTATAATTTCAATAAAAGTATCCAATAAAACTCTGAGCTGTGTTTTCAGCTCATTGTATAACAAAAAAAGGCCACCCCTCCTCCCTTCTAGTCTTGGAGTGTAAAATACACTTGTTAAGGGAGCGGTAATTGATTTTTGCTTGGTGATTAGTCATTTGGATGGATGGGGACACCTCTGACATGCGGGGGGAGAAGGAGCTAAGTTAAAAGTGTTGGTTTAATTGAACCAGAGGCGTTCAGCATTCATCTTGTTAGTGAGGGAAGGGGCGTGTGCAGAGAAGGAAGAGAGGAGTCAAGACTGAGGAAACAGCGTTGCTAAAAGAGGTGAGAAACTTAGGGAAGAGGCTGAGGTTGACCAAAAATGTTCAAAGGATAAGAAGTTTGAAGGAGGTTAAGTGCTCAGAATGTACTATAAAGTTGGCGACCACAGAGAGACAGGATGAGGGGGAGACGGTGGGAAAAGAAGAGCAGAGGGAATGTGGAACGGTGCACAGATCTCTGAGCCAGAAGCATCAGGACTGGCTGCACCCCCAAGCGAAAATTTCTCCATCCACACTCCCTCTCCCCTTCTGGATGATTAATGAATAGCCCCTTAACACGGCCCAGCGCCTTTGCACTTCTACCAGGTCACAGGTTCTGCTCTGTTAGCACCGGGCCTGCCAGGAGAGCTCATTCTCAACAACCGAATCGCAACACAAGAGCTGCAGTGATTGTGTGTGAAATTTCACTAAAAGGGAAATGCTTTTTTATACAAGGTTGTGTGAAGTGGCACACAAAAGAGGTCAACCACCGGGGTTGCTCTCATTGTGCTCTCCGGCATATCAAAACAACATACAAAGGGATTTCTTTTTTGAAAAATAGCTTGCTGTTGTGCCATTCACAACATTAATACCTGGGACACTGAGTAAAATAGTTCTCGGACATTCCAGCATGGAGACAGTGGGCAGTGTGGAGTACAATGGTGCGGAGTTAGACATTGATACACACACACTCGCGCTCACACATGTAGCTCAGGCTGCCTGTCAGCCGGGACAATAGAAGGTGATCTGCAAACATTATGCTTCAAATCCATCCTTCTCCCACACATTATCTGTTTGGATTTGCTTAATCCCTCCATCTACACATTCCCCAGAAATAACCTGGATTTCCCAAACTGTCCTCCTTCGTCCCCGGTCTAATATTTACTTTGGCAGCCGCTTTAATTCCCTTTACTCTACAGTTGTTGAAGAGAGGAAAAAGTTTGTCCAGCCAATTTGCAGTAGTGCTCACTTGCTCTGTATTAGACGAGGTAATGGTTAGCTGTGCTGAAGGGGTTGAGGCACAGCCAGTGGCCTGGATTAATCCATCACCAGCTCATTTAAACCTGGAGAGAAAAACAATTAACAGTGCTTTTCTCTGACTGGCATTGATCTTCTACCCGTCCTGCTCTGCCTGTCTGTTTGATAGTCTCTGAAGTGGTAGAAAGTTTGGAAAACCTGCAGCTTTCTTTGTCCATCAGGGTTGTTGTAAACTCTGATCGAGCCTGATTTCTGTTTCAGTGTAAGATTTATCACTAACGCTGCGTGCATTCACATGCCGTCAGAGATTTATTACAAACGGAATAACCTCGGGGGATATGTTTTCAGTAAACACACAAAAGTGTACAGACTCTCCAATTATCCTCTCCTTATGATCACTTAGTCCTTTGATTAGTCAAGGAAAACAAGTCCAATCACGTGTTTGCTGGAGTCTTCATTAGAATTGCAGCGAACGGAGCGCCTCTGTAGCTGGATGGTTAAAGTCTGTACCACTTGCTCTATACTGTCAACTGCTCAATAAAGTTGTAAATGCAAAAAAAATCATGTTTAGAATTCTAGCTAATCTAACATCAGTCAAATCATGCATTTATTTAAATATCACATGAAGCACAGAAATAGGATTTTTGTTTATAATACTTGTTTAAAGCCCCTAAAAACATGGCTTCAAAAATGTTAAATATTGTTTCCAACTGAGCCCCGCCCTCAGAAAAAAAAGAGGTAAAGAAATCTCAAATTTGACTCATAGTAAGAAGCTGATTGAGGAAATATGTTTTATTTTTTCTTGGTCCATTATTTTCCATAAGTTTCCAGTGTAGCATATCGCTGTATGTGGAATACACAAAATGACTGAAACACACTGCTAAATCACAGCACAAGAGCAGACTCCCACTAAAAACACAAAGCTATTTGAGCTGTGCTCGCCGCTGGGCTCAGTGTGCAGCTCAGTGCAGGCCTGCTGTCACTGCGAGCCGTCGTGGCGCGGCACAAGCCATTGGAAATAGTGGGTGTCAGAGCGCGGTGGTGCCGTTGTCGCGTTGTGTCTAAGGGCCTTTAAAGTGCCACCAGCTCCCCAGAACTACAAAGACCCCCCCTCCGGGGTCCTGAATTCTAAAAGTTAGGTTTGGGCGATCTGCTTTCCCCCTGCAATCTTCGGCTGTGTTTTGCCGGTGTTTCAGTCAGACATTAAGGGTCTTGTGTAGACTTTGTGGTCATGGTGCTCGCATTGGAAATACACACATTTGGATCTGGCAGGAAGGCTGAGGGTAAGCGCAGGTGATGATTTCAGTTTTAATAGTCATTAGTTAGGATTTTCCGTGTGGTTACTTATATTGCTTGCCTGTCTATTCTGTACTTGTTTACCGTCACCACAGATAAAAACACCTTCTAAGGTCTGTCGTTATCTCATCCACAGCTAACACTACAGAGCACCAAGTCCAGGGTGGCCTTCTTTGAGGAACTCTAAACTACATACCTATGAAGATGGGGATACACAGCTGCCAAGGACCTCCTGATTCTACATTCCTGGTTGGTTAAATCATTGGCCACACTACAAGGCCTTGTGCTCCACTTCCTGGGAAACCACCATGAAACACTACGGACCAAAAAAAAATGACCACTGCCTCGCTGTGCACCAACTCCAGGGGCCTCATGTGTACGCACAAACGAGGATGCATGCATAATGTACCTGCACTTAATCTGGGATTCATAAAAAATTGAGTGTGTGTTTACAGCAAGAGTGTGGGAAATACAGCACATTCTCCTTGAGTATTTTGAAAGTGGACTTGGGCGTTGGTTTTATTAATGTCAAAGAACAAATGTAGAAAAATACAAAAAGAAAACTGCTCCGGCTCCACTGTGGCTCTAATAAGCCAGTATTTGTGGAGTATTTTAGAATGGTTATTATATCATGTCCAAATGGGGTGACCTACATTATTTGACTGCCTAACTTTTTTTTAGAATTCAGATAGAAATAAACCACTAAGGGATGAAGTTGAACAAGAGAATGAATTGATTGGATGACTGATATGTTTCCCTTACCCTGACCCAAATATTTGATATTTAGTAGCTATAGGCAGCAAAATACTGTGTTGTCCTAGACTGACTTCTACTTTAACACTGACCATTTGATTCATAATGGCAACAAATTTCTCCATATATTACATCCTTTTTTTACTTAATGACTTTATGCTGCCTTAGTTTTCTTGTTTCAATGGAATGGTTAAATAAAAAAATGAATGTTAAGCAGCAAAAACGGGGCATTTCTTTGCCATAATAGATTTAAACAGCCATTTATTGCTAATAGTGGGAGTTGATGAGCTGTGGAGGGTATTAAGCTCACCACAACACAAAAATCCACTTCTGTGGTTTTTTACAATTAATTTGTATTAGTGGTGTTGTGGGAGCAGTGTTTTTTAAATCTAAGAATTTAAGAATTTATGTCCATGTTTGTGCCTTTATACAACTGTTTATGGTGAATGTAGACAAAGTGTTGTACCTGAGGCTTTATGACCTGCGTTTACATCCTGTATACACAGAGAAGTCCTGTTACATATCTCTGGCTGCCTCAAGCAGTTGAACACTTGATTAAGGTGTCCTTACGTAAGGCAGCGAGCGTTCAACGCCGTGCTCTCGAAAGTGAAGAGACGATCATTTGTACTACGCGGTTCTTAGAATTCGAACTGGATGAAGGAAATGTGAGTCTTAGATGTGAGTTTGTGTCGCATCTATCATCTATCTCAGTTTTTTTTTTTTCTTTTTGTGGAGACAACCACTTTTTCGAAACATGAATTTGCATCTATTTTGAATTAATGTGTCTGCTTGAATTAATGTGCTCTTTCCCTCTGAAAGCAATTTATTTTTGGGAATTATAATGTGAAGAAATGTTTTTTTCTTCTTGTCAGCATTGAATTAGGATAGTTAGCAGTATTTAAAATGAAACTTTGGCGTATGACATTACAGTACCTATATTACTAGATATACATTTTACAGATATGTATGTTTTTCATGTAAAATAAATGACTATCAGGTCTGATTTTTTGGGATGTTTGAGTTTTTTTCCAGAAATAACTTTGTGTATTTATTTTGGCAGACTTTGATAAATGTCAGCTTTGATATTGCCAGTGCCAAGAGCCTCTTCCACCCGACCCAAACAGACATCCAATTACACCTTTGAAAAGAATCAAGTGTTACGTAAGCACCCTCCATCTTGTGTCAGATCACATACCCTGTTTGCTTGAGTGACAAGGTCTTTGTGTGTGTGCTTACGGATGCGTGGGCGCTCGGGGTGTGTTGCACGCCCCGCGCACTCGGCGCGTGTTGTGTGTCACCACATTAACCCTTTAATGCGAGTCCCTTCCCGTGGCGTTGGGTCCCTGAGACTGACAGCTCTCTGACAGAGTGAGTGACGCTGAGGTCAGGGGGCTCCTCCACAGCTCTGACACCTCTGTCAGTGCTGTGACAGAGAGGCGTCTCCAGGAGCCAAAACTCCCTGTGGGCCCGGGGCTCAGAGGGACAGGGGTGGAGGGTCTGCGGGGGCGTCAGGCAAACCGTCAGACACACAGATTCTCCTTCATTGCTGCCTCCCCCTCAACACTGTCCAGGGGAAAGGGAAGAGGGGGATGAGATGGGAAGAGTCACATCTTTTGTCATTTATCCATTCTCAAGGGATCGCAGTTGACGTCACACCTGCACACACACTGGTTTACACACATACACGCTCGTCTTGCAGCAGATTGGAAAAGGTTCTCAGTTTACTGCAGGGTGAGGGGAGTTGACGGGGACTGCACAGCACCTGCCGGGGGCTTGAATATAGAACAGTGACACACAAAGGGAAGGAAAAACCTCAGTGTCATAATCAAGGGAGCGCCTCCATTCAGACAGCCAATTAATGCGTCTCAGGAATGATACAGAAACAGTTTTATTGGCTTACTACAGCAGCCAATAAAATGTCCTTATTACGTTTGACTGTGCAAGTGTAAGGATGACTTGGAAGTAAAGTGCCATCTTTTCTTTAAATTATTAATTGAAATATTATTAAAACATTTTATTACTTTACTGCAGGTACATGCATACATGCATTCCAACCAACAGTTTTTTGTGATTTTCTAGAGAATGTGCAAGATCACATCATGCGTGTATTGTGTTATAAAATGACATATACTGCGAAAGAGGACTAAGCACTACCATGCAGAACATCAGACATGTGGATGGAACATCAGACATCCTGCATTACTGTTCATTAGCCACCTAATCCAAATGCTTATGAGGGATAAAGTGCCCCAAAAAAATAGGACTACTCTGTGTCCAGGGGTGGCCATGTCGAAGCCAGCAATCGAGTCACTATAAAAAGACCAGCAGCAGTAAATAAGAGGCTAGTCAATAGCATCCAATGACTGAGTTCATGCAAAGGTTAGCAGTCCGCTGCACCTGTAACTGACTCGGCCTGTCACTGCCATTTCTAGGCCGACTTGCTTTAGTTGGCAACACACAATATTAAACTACTGTATGTAAAGAACCTTTATATATGTGGTACACTGCCCCGAGTGTGTCGATATTACAGTGAAAACTTTGTTGTGTCCTCTGTTCACTGGGTGAACTGCAGTTGCTTTGACAGTTTAGTTGTGATACCAGGGTTCAAAATAAATTATTTATGGCAAATAATCACTAAAATCTCTGAAGCTTTACTTGCTTCGATGTGGAAGGATTCATGTGCCACTGATTATGGTCGACACAAAGGCCATGAAGTTACAGTCACATAAACACCCTTCACCTGAGGTCTACTTGCCAGCAGTAAACAATCATTACTAAAAGTATATTATTAATAACAATAGAAGGATAAGTCATGGCCAATGCTATAAATAAATGATTTAATGTTGAAAAGGAGTTGTACATCTTTAAGCGCTGAGAACAGTGTATGTAATGCACAACTTTGGCTTCAGGATTTCCTCTATTTCCAGCCTGATCCAACCCTACTGCTATACTGCAGCGCCAACTGTAATGCTCCTAACAATGCTAAGACCTATGCTTCATTCACTTATTTGCTCCCATTATTGCCACTACTAATGTGAAGCTCTTTACATTAGTAGTGATTTGTGTAACATAAGGTCAAGATCAAACTTTTGCAACAAACTCTTAGCAACCAACTTCTGCTTATCACACACGCTCCTTTCACGTGACTCATCAGCTGTGTCCTCCCATGACATTGTGGGCTCCACAGACTAAACCATCCATTGTGTGTTTTATCTGCACCAGCTATGGTGGAGCTTGCTATTTCCTGTGGGCTTATCAACTGCTTCCTCAAATCTACTCCCATGTGCTAATCTCTTCCCACCCATACCTGTCCTAAAATATGCCAGCTCAGAAATCCTTTAGTCCTTTTCTTTTTTAACACTCTGGACAAATGCGACAATATGTTCACATCAGATGACAAATGAATGTCTAACAATTTTCTCTCGATTTATGCTGCAAGACTATTAATGTTACCTGGTTTATTGTGCATGGACAAACTATAAAGCTGAACAGAAAGGAAAGGAACATTTTGGTGGGGTGATTTGGATGTAACCTGAATGTGCTAATATCATAGCAAACACATCACAAATTTAATCCGGTTCCTCACCACAAATCTCCCTCTAGCCCAGTTTCTTTCTCGCTTCACATTTACAATTTGTCCACTGACTGTTTTGTTTGGGGAACACACCTTGCTGCTTCCCCCTGCCGATGTATTTCCTCCATGACCAGCCTGCTTTTCCCTGAGGCTGTTTGCTCCATAAAGGTTGCCCTTTGTGTGACCTGGTTTTTTCCCCCTTTCTTGTTGCACCTGCCCTACAGAATCCCTATACTAACTCTACTTTCTGAACGACTTTGATTCGGATAAAGAAGGCCATCCACTCCTGCTATGTCTTAAGATACTTTGAGCCTTATCTGTAACCTTACCTGCATGGATTTAAATACCTCTTCTAGGATAGAAATGTAGATAGTGTCCAGAATCCTTTGCAACTTCCCTTTGATACTCAATCTAGGACATTGTAAAGAGCCACACTGGCCTTTTAAATCAAAGTATGAGCATCAGCATATGATACCTAATAATCCTGACCTTTCTGCGTCCTCGTGCCTCAAAACATCTTATACTGAGACTGTTCTCACCAATCAAATACATGCAAGTGTGTAGTCCTGGTAGACAACTTTGTAACATAAACACTGTGTTTCTACAATTTACTTCACGATTATCATGAGGAAAGATAAAATATCTGCTGCCAGAGTTGTAAAATCCTGTTTCTGAGTATCATAGACCATTGTGCAATGTTCATTGTCCCCTACATTGTTTAAATGCAAGACTGTTTTCTGTCCGACACCCTCCTGAAATGGTTGAAGTTAGTCCTCACCAGCATCACAGATGTTTTTGTTTGCCACCTTCCATTGCTGATTTACTCATTATTTGAACTCACAGATTAGTAGCGAGAATCTAAGCTTCTTTTGGTAAAGATTTGTGTCTTTGTTTGCCACAGCCCCAGTAGGCATTGGTTCTCAACGTTTGCAAGGTATTTATGTTAAAGCTCGGCTAAACTTGGTTAAAAGTATATTTTTTAAATTTTAGGCATCTTGGTTTAAAATACAGTCATTGAATGGCTATTAAATGTAACTGTAACTATATGTAAATAAAAAACGGAGATCTTATGACATGCAAATCACCAAAACACAGCTTACTGGAAGAATGTTGCGCATGTATGCCCTGGATAATGGATGGATAATAAGTATATCACTTTCCATTGCTTTTCTCCACCTACCGCTCACCTGGATGTTTGAATGATCATCTCCAGTGTCATGATAAAAGACAGAGAAAATTGTAGTCCCATGATCTAGTAAACTCTCTTTGTGAGTCATCTCTGAATACCTTGAAAACACTGAATGCCCAGAACCCTGCGAATCAAAACCCTTCCACAATAGTTGATGTGGTATACAGCCAAAGGCATTAGTAAGGTCTAAAAATACCATATGGAGATCTTAGTTCTCCAGCTTTGCTGACTGAATTTGGTGCCAAGTCATGTTTCTATGTTCCAAGCATCTGAAAAATGCCTGATATTTCCAGGTCTTTGCTCTAGTGTGTCAATTTACCCACTAGGAGTAACTGGACTATCTCCGCCACAGTAAGAAACATCTTCACTTATATTACAAGCAAACAAGAAAGTATTATCTGAGTAGCATGTACTCTGCAGCTCTACGTCCTCATGTAAATGGTAAATGGACTGTGTTTGTATAGCGCCTTCCTACCTTACCGGACAAAACGCTTTACAATATTGCCTCTTATTCACTCATGCAAGGCGCTGGCCTGCACATGAGGAGCAACTCGGGGTTCAGTGACTTGCTCAAGGACACTTCGACACAAAGGACAGGAGCTGGCGGGGATTGAGCCGCTCTACCATTAGAGTCACACAAGCAAGTCGACCTTTCAGGATGAGTGTATTTGCCTACATAAGAATCTCAATAAGGTCTAAAAAGGTGGGTTTTAGTAGTCAGTATAAGCACATTAGAGTTTTGGCATATGTATATGTACACGTGTACACTCTACCTGCATGCTTCTAGCAGCATGTTGTGCAGAATTGTCCTGCCAGGAGGATCCATTGACTCTTTTATTATAAAACACTTTCTCGAAGAGGTCGAATCCCCCACTTGCCTCGATGTGTGGGGGTGAGGTGCAGCAGCCCGCCTGCTCCTGTGGGAATGTGTTTTATTCAGTAGATATTCAGTAGAACTCCTCATGACATTACTCCTTTATGCTTTTCTTCATGCTGTTATGTATTTGATAGAGTGTCACTTCACCTTCACATATGTTTAGTGTGATTAAATTTCTTCCAGTCCCCGGGGACTCGGTGTGGTGGCAGGGGGTGTATAGGATTTGAAAACTTGGAAGCTTCGCCGTGCTGCATCAGGTTGCTGGCATGTGTGTATTTCTCTCAAATTCATGCACCTACACTCTTGACAGACGCACACTTACCCACACACACACACACACACACACACACACACAGAATCACAAAATCCTTCTCGGTCCTTCCAGCCAAATTAGTATCTTCTTTCATTCCAGGATGCAGATGTCTCTGAGTGAAATACCTGTGGAAAATCGCCATGATTGGGTTCATTATGTTGCCAGCAGTTAGCAAGGATGGAAATGAGTTCGGTATTTTAGGCAAAAAATAAATAAATAAAAAATCTCCCTTTTCAAAATATCAGCTTGTTAGACTCAAGGAAGTGCTGCTGCCTGCCTGTTTTAGTACGTCTCTGCACTGCTTGATGAGGGGCTATGAATACATTTTCTCATGACCCTGAGATAAAGATGAGCTCTATTTTAATTGTCTCTGTCCATTATAAATTACAATATGAATATCTACTTGTCTCCCTCATTGTGATATGGATCAATCTTCAGTAATATCCGTTCGTTCTTTGATTGCCTGCAACACTTATTTCCCCTTTTATCTGCTTTTATTCCTGCTCTCTCGGTGTGTCTTCAGGGGCCAGTGCTGCTGTGGAAGTCAATGGGCTCCATGATCATCCCTGTTATCCCACTCTTCACACTTTACTCTGCACCAAGGGATATAGGAAAAGTGTGTCTACCGAAGAGCATTGTACAGATTGGCAATACAGTGAGACTATTACTGAGACTTTGACATTGGCGAGACATAAGCTGTGAATTCTTAATGAGCGGACAAACTATTTGTGAATATTTAAGGCTGACGAGACCATGAATGAAACCGTGTTTTTTCCCTCCTTGATTGCAAAAAAACTCATTATGCATGCACATAGCCTGAGGGGCTGTTCAGTGTACCTTTACCTCGCAATTTCTCTCTTGTTATTTCCAAATTAGTTTCTCTTTACATAGCCTCCGTTCTAATATCCTCATCTGGTGGCGTGACGGATCGGCTCAGCCTTTTCTCTATCGTTCTGACTAATGGTGTGACCGCCGGGCCGCTGGTGGCTTGTTGGGTGGTGTCAGTCTGGTTTTAAACCCAAATACTAGCAGAAAGGGAAAAAATAGCTAAAAATAGCAGGAAAAGTCTTGGAGGTATTAATTAGATCGTAAGAAGAATGCGTTTCCCGCGCTCATCCATCTTGACCTGTTTAAGCGACCCACTTCTCTGGCTACCTACCTGTCTGCAGCGGTGTTGTAGATCTTGCATCAGAGGTGCTCAGGGAGAAGAGATTTGCATGAGGGTTTTTCTGTTTTGTTTTCCTGCTGGAGGCCTTTGGTTGTCTTCCGCAGCCTCTCTATTTACTCGGCTCTTTAAAGCACCCTGCCTCACCCTGCAGTTTATTTCCATCAGAGACCTGTTTTGGGGAAAAACTGCTCCCCCTGAGTCTCCTTTGTTTGCATATTATTTCCACAGAGGAAGAAGAGGTCAATAAGTCACGAAACCACTAGACCAATAAGGCCCATGCAGACATTGCAAAGATTGATGTTGGCACCCTGTGGACTGTTTGTACTTCTATAAGCCTAAACTTTAGCCTTTTATTTTGTACTAAGCTGTATATGAACTGAACAACTCCAGGTTAAAACTAAAAGACCAATCGATGGATGGAAGCCCAGTGATGGTTCTGTAATTGGCTGCTTCATTTAGGATTTCTAGTGCAGCATCAGCAACGTGTCTGGGGGATGATGGTGCAACGTGCACGTCTCTCCCCCCTCCACTTGATACTTCTGTCTAAATTGCTGGTTTCTTTTCCTTTCGGCGTTCAGTGTCTTGCTGTCTTTGCGTTGCATGTGTGCTCAAGAATCATGGATTTTACCTGATGAAGGTCTGAGGACTGAAAGATTGTCAATAAAGGGAGTAGAAGTGATCGATAGTGTGCCAGAGTTTTTGATTCAACACTCCTATCAGTAAGACTTTCTGGTGTGCAAGAACCTTGTCGTAATTGTCACCTGTGCTGAAGGCTAAAATCACTTAAGGTGGCTATAATCAAACTTTTATAATAACAATGGTTCAAATGACTATTTGTAACACGAAAGTGGTCACTCTTAGTGACGGACATTGGGTTTTCCAGCCCAGTAGTTTCCTTTTTTTGATTCACAACGAGCAGTATTTGGTATTTGGCATTAAATATGTAAGTAGGTAAGTTTGCCATATCGACTTTATAAGGTGGTATAATAGTATGTCAGTGTTGTGTTCTCCACTTGTTTTCGTGGCCCCAAAGTGGCCAAACAATCGGTTGTTGCACGTTTAAAGGATAAGCCATATTCTATATTTTTCTTATTGTCATCTAATCCTATGAAAAGACCTTCCTACCAACAACTATTATCTGTGTAGCCAAAGCCTCCTAGTTTATTCCTCTGTGCCATAGACCAAAAGCTATTAAAAACACCTCACACTGGGTGACACGTTCCTTTATTAACAAGAAAATGGGCGCCGTAGGCTACTGTAGTTTGTGCTAACTTTCCTAGAACAAAAAATCCCCAATGACTGCACTATTTACTCCTTTTTGAGTAACGTTTGGTAAAAACTGCAAAGCCCAGCTGTTAAGTTAATTATTAGCCTTAAAAGAAAAAGTGTATATTTTGTGATTTAATGAAATGTTATGTCTTCAGAAGGAATGAATTAGCTCGGGGGCTCAGGGGAGAGCCACAGACAGGGTAAGGAAGTCGAGATGTATTGAGAAACGGACTATCTGGTGTTGGTTTTTCATGGGATTTGTTGATAATAAGAAAAATACAAAAATTGCCAGCCTTATCCTTTCATATTGAGTGCTATTTCTGTGTAAAGTCAAAGTGGAAATAAAAAAAGGAATTGTTACTGATTCCAAGTATGCCAGCTGGGTTTATTTGTACTCTGGGGAATTTGGATGTAAGATAAAGTTATGTAACAGGCAGAGATTGGGGCAGAATGTAGCACAGAAGGCTGTCTTGCTGTGGAGTGATGTCAGTCGCATTGTTCATTCATGTGCCTCTCTTTCTCTCCAAGCTGCTATCCTTCTAACATCCTGGTGGCAGACATCCCAATATCCTTGGTTGAGCGTAAGGGATTCACACACACACTTGGCAGAGGCTTCTACTCTCTCCGTGTCCTTCTTTCTCTGTTTCTTAACAGCGAAAGAAACAAATTTCAAAAACACTGTCAGGTCTGGAAGTGCTCCTGCCTAGTCCCTATTTTTAGGCTGGCAGTGAAACGGCACATTTCAGCTCTGCTTTATGCATTTTCCCTCCTGTCTAAAATCTGTACTCGTGCAAATATATATTTTTTTCTTCCTCACTCTTGTCACTTTCTGTCTTTTTGTGATTTTCTCCTTCAATGCTGCTCTGTTTCTCTTTCTCTCTGCCTCATTCTAAGCAGCCACTCAAACTAAAATGTATGCAAAATCTAAAAAGGAAACTTAGAAGTGTCATATGATTTATTTTGCCACAACAACACATACAGCGTTGACTTCATATTGTGAAGTGTCGTGAATCTGTCTGGAGCAGTATAATTAGAATATCTTCGTAGACATGACTCGGCTCAGCAGTGGCTGTCAGTCTGTCCCATATATTTTTCTCTTTGTCTGCACCATGAATCACATCATTTTACTCCTCCTTGTTGTAGGTTGTGGTTTGGTGACCTATTTGTTGGCATTCGGGTTAGAAACACTTTCTGGCTTGTCACCTCTTTGACGTCATTGATTTGAATGGATGTCTGTTTGCTGCCACCACTGACTCAATACAAAGGGCAGCTTATTATTCATTCTTTGTGGTTTCTATATAAAACTGTATACAGAATTGACTAGTCTACACTGTTGGTGGGAGTGTATAAGCACTGATATTTGATCTGTTATAGAGAATCTAAACCTGTCAAACTTACCATTCTTGCACCGCACATTACTCTAAGACATGAAACATGGATGTCTTTTGCATTATATAACTATTTAATAGTGAAACTACTGTATCATTGCATTTTTGACAATTAAAATAATAGTTTAATTACATTAATATAATAGTAAAATGTTTTGGAATCACAAAATTGTGCTAAATTGAATCTATGTAATCAAGCTATTTAAAAATACACCGCAGGCGTTGAACCAAATGTTTTCCGTATACTTTCCTGGCACATGTCCGAGGACACGCTGGAGTAACTCAGTAGCTCCAGTTTCTTCTGGATAACTAATAACTGTCATTGTCTTACTTCAGTCACTGCGGGTGTATGTGTGTTAATGTCCCAGTCAAACTGTATTTTATAGTAACAAACCAGCCACAAGGTGGAAATAGCTACATTTGCAGCACCATAAGGGAATTAGCAGATCAGAAAACAGGGAGGCTTCATACTGAAATATGACCAAATATAAACTACTTATCAAACAGATGGAATTAGAAATAAAGGCCTGTCTCTGAAATCAAATCGAACAATATATATATACTGTATATATTTTCAGTAGAATTATGATCTGTCTGTGAGTCTTGTGTTTCTGCTGTTGCTCTTTGTGGACGTTCTAGGGACTGAGTTTTCATGTTCTGTTTAATTTGTAGTCTTGTTATTCATTACTAGTATCCTGTTTTATTTTGAAGTAGTGTCCTCGTTTCTGTTGATTCACTTCCTGCCTTCAATTGTTCTTTATTAGCCTCAGTTGTTTTATATTCAGGCTTGTTTGCCCTGCCCTTGTGTTTCCCTCCTTTTTCCAGTGCCTTCCTACCCCAGCTGTGTCTTGTTCCTGTGATTGGCTGTCTGTGTATTTATACCTGTTCTTATATATCGTTGGTTTCTGTCCCTGGATATTTCCCAGCAACTACTTGCCCTGATTTTTGTAAGTACTTTTCTAATTATTTTGGACTATCCCACTGCTCCTGCCTCTGCTGCCATCTGTGCTTGGGTCCTTCCCTCATGTCCTTCGTGCTCTAACCATGACAGCTAAGCAATGATTGGACAATTGCTTTCAGCGGGAGGGGTTTAGGGAATGATCAATTGATGCAATTTTCCTGTTATAATGCCTGGGGATACAGTAATTATTGACATGGCTATAGCAATATTTCACTGCAAGTTCCAGTAACATGCCACAAAGCCTAAGTGCTACTGTATAATAATTATGATGAGAGTGTTAATAATAGCGATATGATGGAAATCTAGAGAGTAATATGTTCAGAAATTCATTAACCCCCTGGCTCATATTTACATTATTTCAAAGAAGCTAAAGAGAGAGTAAAGTGTCATTTCCGTTCCTAAGCGCTGGAACAGCACAGTTTTTTTTATTAATAAGGAGTTAGTTCATTATATATAGAGGGCTCCTCTGGCTATTAATATTGGATAGACATAAAAGACCAAAGAAATTAGATAAGCTACCAATATTTGAAAGGCGAAATGGAGCATGAAGTAAAAGATTGACTGAATTTCCATCTCTCAGTGAGGCGTAATTTTAAATCTGCTGATGTTTAGGGGCTTTTCGTTAGGGAATTAACTGATGCTTACAAGGGTAATTTAGGATAGAACTAGTAGGAGCACAATTACCAAATACTTTTAATATTGCTGACTCGTAGATTTTTATTTGTTAAGAATGCTGAGTTTGTAAGAAAGTAAGTTCCTTCATGTATAAAAAGACCCTAAAACATTTTACCACCGGTGGGGCAGTCAGTACAACTTATGCTGAGCAGCCAAACATTTAAATCTCAACGTTTGAACTCACAGAACATTGTTTTACAGTCTAGCAGAAATCCAAAGGATGGGTGGATGCCAAACATGTGAGAATATTTCCATAAAGAGTCCTGGGTTTGATTTTGAACCTAGGCGCCAAGACATCTTTGACCTGCCATTTATCAAGACTGCATTTACTGGGAAAGGTCTAATGAAGTGGACACATCACAGTACCAGATAAATTTGGGGAAAAAAAGCTGCTTTATCTCGTTTTTGGCTTAGCGTGAGGCTTGTTAGCCCTCGTAGTTGAATTGTGCTCTGACACCTGCTGCTGCTGCTGCCTCGTACTGCTGTCCTCCATCGCTGAGTGGTTGGAAGTGCGAGCAGGTGGAGGAGACAGGGAGTGTGTTGAAATGCCAGTAGATGGGGGGGAGTATTTGTTCCAAAACAGACTAGAAGCCAGAAAATGCAGCACCTGGTGAAGTAAGTGTTTGTCATTTGTATCTATCAACAGCCCTATCAAAGCCTCAGAAATATGGTTAATTAGCACTCCGGGACAGTCCCCACTTGCTCCAGTTTGAGTGTGCATTTGTTGCAAAACACTGGTCTGCATATCTGGCGCACTGTCAAAGTGGAACTCATTCACAGTTACAGGATCGTGGAGGCACTGCAGACGACACTTTGCAAAAATACCACACCGATGCATGATGATACCCTGCGTCACCACTTCTCTATTCAATTTCATGCCCAGCGAGCACTGAAGCAGGTGCTCACAAGTCCACCCGTGCTTTTGATGCCATAGGCAACTCTCCAAGATTCTGTTTACCTCTTGGTCTGTCTGTGACAGTCAAGCAACCCTGTTGGAGACCTCAGTCACCCCCAGCAGACACACACACCCCAGGGCGAAGAGCTGTCTGCTGCCATACAGTCAGCTCCATTGCTTTTTAAGGTGGTTTTCTTTTTCTGTTATCTATACGTGCATGGATTTCTGGTGTCAAAATGTGTGTGTTTCTATTTGTTTCCAGCAGATGTGCTACAGGTTATTTTGCTGACAGCTGACAGAAAAATTCATCTTAAATTTATGCCACCGGAGGCCTCTTCTACACACTTCTTCTACTGATCACAGATTGGTTACATAATATAAAAAATAAAAACAAGAATTGTAAATGTTTGCTTTTGTTAATGTGACAGCCTTTCATTAAATCCGGCAGTATATTTGGGTGAACAATAACTACAACGCTTTTAATGGTTATAAGAAGAAGAGATAATAAAAAAAATAATAATGATTCGTTAGATTCACAATTGTGGCTGACACAGTTTTAATTTGATATTTGTTTTAGCTTTGGCATGATTTATGAATGTACAGACAAATTTGACTAATTTCTCACTATTATTTTAGGAGCACCCGTCATAGAGGATGGCTGATTGCAGTAACTTACGTTGGGTAATACACAACATCACATTATCAATGCAAAATGATGTTAAAATGATGTATGCGTTGTTTTCATATTTTGTCATCATTAGAAATGTTAATGTAGCACTTTACAACAACCGATATAATTTACAAAAACATGAGATCTTGTAGGCATTTTCACACATTAACACTCACACAAAAACAAGCCATTTTCCATAGAAGCACAACACAAAGCCTGTCAAGGAGAAGGAGAAAAAGGCCATCACTCCACCATTTAATAGAAAAATGTCTGCAAACATGAAGTATGACCAAAAACTGCATTTATAAAAAGTGCAAATTAAGTATAATTGTTGCTATCTTAATTGCATCATTAATACACATTACAAATTTTGTATAAGGCATCCTATGTTTCTGTCCCCTGGAAATCACTTCTCGTAATCATGCTTACTGTTTGCCACAGATGCCAAAAAAACAATTATTTCACCAGGCCTTTCATTAAAACCAAAAGGGGTAAAAATGAATGAATAAGTAAAATGGGTGAAACTGCAGTTTGCCTCCCTCTGGCCTGTGTGGGGCTGCCAAAAGGGATGGTATTAACTCACATCTTGTTTTTTTTTAACACAAGTGAGATTAATTGGGATGCAGTTTAATCTGGGGGCTATCAATACCAAGGCCTGGTTGGCTCATGAGCCAATGCGCTGGTTTGTTCTTCGGGGGTAATTTCATTGGGATTGTCTACAATTGGCTCTCCTGCCTGTTTCCATTACCCTCGGAACTAGTGGAAAAATAAACAAGGTGAGATAAATGAGAGTGCGTGGTGAAAAAGCCGAAGGGGTGTTAAAAAGAGTTCCTGCAGTCCAGCTTATATGGTTGGGTGAACAGTGCTTTAACAGAAAATGTGTGAAGTTAACTTTTTTTAAAGGGAGTAAAGTCAGATCTGTTGTCAGAAATGTCTTTGTTGATGTAGCAAGTGCTTGTGGGTCTCAGAGAATAATTACATGATTATGCAGATGTCCTCTACATAACCTTGTGAAAAGACTGAGAAAGACATGTAAATATTAAATAGTATATAACATTTCATGTCAGTGATGTATGTTCTTTTCACTGTGACAATAAAGACAACATTCTGTAGTCATAAAAGCCCCTGTCCACTTTGTTGCCAGAGCCTTCCCCCTCTGTCATCGATCAAATACAGTCAGTGCCATCTGGGAGACTTACATAAGTTCTGTAAAACCCGCCTGTTTCTGCAGCCTCTCGCTAACGAAGATCCCTCACTACAGAGACTTTTTTTCTGGAAAACACTCCAGGCCCAAAGAGTCCTTGTGTGTCCTTCACGTCCATCTCAAAACGAGCAACTGTTCCATGTGAAATGCCGCATGTGTAGTTAAAAAATAAACAAGCGATACCGTATGTGTTTTTTTTCACGCAGAAGGATAAAACAAAGCAAAACAGGGATTAAATCAATTGGGAATTAAGATGTGTTCGTGTCTATTTCACACTCCAGCTGTGGGCCTGTGTTGAGGAGGCAAGGCTAATTAATTCAACACAATCATAATGAAGTTTTATTATTGTAGTTTTCATGCAACGCTATCACTCACTTGGCAACTGCTGCTGTAAAATGCAGAATATCATTCTTATTAATATTTATTTTCCTCATACTGTAGATCAAGATCTGACTTTCATAGGTTCGTATTTAAAGCATCGCTCTGACAATATTTGGCTAAATGTGGAAATGTTTTCATAACCTAATTAGAAAATATGGGTAATTCAGAATAGCTAATTAGTCTCCAAGAAACCTTGCAATTTTGAGACACACTCGAAACTGGAAGAACATTTAAAAACCTCTCACCAGTTGTTTCTGTTACCATCTGTTGGAATAATATTTTCCTCATGGCTTTCTTGAAGCTTTTAACAAGTAGGGTGCGTACTGCCAAATGTGTACTCATATCAGATCATTATAAAAACAAACATGTCGAGAACACTTTTGCACCTGACGTTGTGTGCAGAAGGCACAACGATGCCATTAGAAGACTTTGAAGTGTAGATGTCAGAGAGACAGATGTGGCCTTGAGACGTCTTTAGCTTTTCGCTCACTGCTAAGAGGAGGGAGAATGAGTGCATGAGAGCTAAATCTCGTTTTTGCCGTGATGTATTTGTCCAGTTAAAACAACTCACATCTGCTGCCATTTGGCGAAAGGACTCACTCCCATATCGAAAATGTCATTTGCTCTCTGTGGGGCACACGTGGACAAATAATTGTGTGAGTAATTGGTTTTATGTTGAATGTCACCCAGTATACAACGGGTGTCCTTGAAAGGATGGTTATCTGTCTAAAAGCTTTAGCTCCTGATTACCTGCTCAATGCACCGGTGACAGATGGATTAGTACTGGGGACGCGTGCTGAAGCACTGCATTGTTTTACATGAAGCAATGTGAGACTGCCCTCCCCCAAAAAAGGACATTTGTTCAAACACCTAAAGCAACATTGATGAATTATTGGGCCATTTGGGGGCAGACGGAGCATTGCAGCACTAGCACTTATTTGGAGTCATGTTTCTGGCCACCTGACAAATGTAGGTGCAATATTTACTGACCTCCCAGCTGTGTTTTGGTGTCAGACTCCTGAGGGAAACACCTGACTCTGACACACTGAAATGTTTCTAACTTTGTCTGTCAGCCACCTGGTAAAGGTGGTGGACAGTGACTTTGTCACAGCTTTCTCGTTGAAAACAGCAACCTGTTGCCATTGGAAACAAAGCTGATGAGAGTGGTAACAGTGGACCTGTTTATGTTTTCCTACCAACAGTCAGTACTGGTTGATTTAAAGCATGACCACAAAGTTCCCCCAACCATAAACAAGCACTTTTATTGGCCTAACCAACCAAACCTTATAAATCATTTTTGTAACTGTTTCGGAAGACACTGACAATGGATGCTGCCCCACTGATACCCCTATCAGATGGGAAAAACGCTTGAGGGTAATTTTGGAAGGCAACAGCAATCAGCCATTTTGTTGTGGCCACATAGGCCAGGATTTCTTTTACTGTTACTTTTCCCTCCCCAATGCATTTTCATTATGGCAGCCCATTAACTGTTTCCTGTTTATTTATCCAAACTACTAGACCTTATTTATATATCTGTGAAAATCCTCTAACACTGGACTCCCGGGCCCAGCAGCGACGCCTCAGCATAGTGACAAAATTAGCCTAAACGATTACCCACTAGTAGCAATTATAGACACCCTAGAGTGCTCTATCTGTCATAAATATTTCCCTTCATAAAACGGCAGGCAACAAGGGGATAGGCCTCGATTGAAAAATGCATATCAAAGAAATGTGTCCCTGAGAATGATGAGGCACCATTACCCTGGGAGGTAATATATCCTCTGATCGTGAATTTGTTTCTCACACAAGTCTGTGTGAGGTTTGTGTGAGAGGTTGTCGACAAAAAGGCAAAGCTGAGATGTGACTTTTTCGTGAGGACCCAGCACCTTGAAGGGAGGGAATGACACTTGTATGATCAAGTGATACATTTCAAGTGACAGAATCCAGATTGCATTAAGTTTGCAGCAAAAAAGCTTAAACATTCAACTCACTAATAAACGAAAATGATTGACATTGTTTATATGTTTGCCTAATACTGTATGTTTTTGGATTTCAACGGTCTCATAAGCAGTATCAGATATCAATAAATGTGTGTTGAATGTTGTATCAGCACAGTGCTGTGATGAGTTTTTCTCTGTGAAATGCAGATTTGTTCATTAGGAGTGTCTTGCAGCAGGATAAGGAGAGTGTGTGACTGATGGCGATATAGAAAAAACAAACACAACTAAGAAGCAAAAGGAGTTGTTTTTGAAGAATATATACCCATTATTGTCTATTTCTTCTGTGAATGCCCAGTGACTGTACTCGTAAAGTAACAAAGACATTTCCATGGTGTGACACACTGAAAACCAAATGTAGTACTTTGACCCCTAATCCATATAAAATGTTTTCAAAGGAAGTATTTTACCAATTCTGCTTTGCACTAGTCTGGAATTCAGTAGTCTCTTCACACATCAGTGGTATGAGGTGTAGTTTGGGTTTACGTGGTTGTTGTGACTAAACTGCTGAAGTGCAGAAGTTATACTTCTGGCATTTTTGGCAGTGACCAAACAGCCTCAGGTACATTACCACCACCCTCTGGACTGAAGGAGCAGCGATCCCAATTTGCATGTGGCCCAGATAAAACCAAGACTGGATTGCAATCAGATTTGTGATTTTGCCAACGGATTTTAACTGGATACGAGAATCTTGAAACATCAAGTGTAAACGGGGCCTGTTTCTTGGTTTTTGCTCATCTGCCTGCCCTGCTTTTGGACTTGTTTGTTCAAACACACAGTCGGCAAAAGGTAGGCAGTCAGCAGGACAAAGACCAAGTTCACTGCCTTTTTACCTTAGTTGCCCTGCTTCTTCGACCTGTTTTGATTCTTCACACTAGTCTTCTTGTAAAGGTATTGATATGAATTTAAGGTGGTGTTGTACAGTACACTGAAGTCTCTGACACGCTCTTTGTCCATCATGAGTCACTGCCAAGCTTTTGAAATGTATTTGCACAGACACCTCCTTGAATATAAAACAGAATGGGACGAAGATGCCCTGCATCCTCATCTTTTCTTTTCCATTGTATTCTAGTATATTCCACTGTAGTATCGTCTCCTCTTTTTTTCCTCTCCAATGCGTCATGCCAGAGGTTATTTTTTGGGTAATACACTCCTCTCCAGGTGAAGACTTTTTCTAAGTGGACTGTGCCGCAGTACCATTGCAGCTCAACTGACAGTCTGGAAATGTTGCAGAGAGAGAAAGAAAGAAAGAAACAAGAAAGAAAGAAAGAAAGAGAGAGATAAAGATGGCATGGCTGTAGCATGATAGCCTTAAGGTGAGGTGTAGAACAAAGATGAAAAGATGACTGGTGTGACTGTGTGTGTGTGTGTGTGTGTGCGTTTGCATGCGACTGAATGTGTGTCTCATATGTGGGAGAGGTGAGAGACGCAAGGTAGAGAGTAGAAAGAGAAAGAGAGAAAGAGAGAGAGAATGTAAAGCAAGAGAATACCCCCTCCACCCTCGAGTGAAACCTCAACCAGCGTGTTGTGCAGAATTTTAATGGACTCTACTGTCAGATATGGGGATTTTCCATCCAAATCCCCAGACATAAAGGACATGCACGCAGGCACACACACATACACACACACAAACATTGATGAGCAAGTCAGGGAGGGAAAGCACC
This sequence comes from Lateolabrax maculatus, assembly GCA_031216445.1. Classification (NCBI taxonomy): domain Eukaryota; kingdom Metazoa; phylum Chordata; class Actinopteri; order Acropomatiformes; family Lateolabracidae; genus Lateolabrax; species Lateolabrax maculatus. The sequence goes on from CM062217.1 coordinate 5,440,076, forward strand.
CTGAAGCAGATGAAGGAGATACTGTGTTCTACAAACTGCGTATTTATGTGAAAATACGAGAGAAAATGTGATGATAGCTATTTTATCAATCAATATGTTATTATCTACTACTGGTAGTCCATTACCTTTGCTGTATGGCCAGCAGAGATAGGGCTTTATCGCACTCATCAGTCGGCAGTTTAAAATAAATTGTACTCCGTGTTGTTTACATACACAAACTCGCACACCCATGCACATCTGTGAGTGAGTCGGTGGGGGAATTGTAAGTATCCACAGATTCAACTCAAACAGTTGCTTTCTGAGGCACTTTTCCAATATTTGCAGGAGCCAAAGAGTGGTACAGTGGGGAAATATACTCAGACACAGACATACTGTCTCCATTTTAAACGTACATCACACCTTGTTTTGGTGTCTTAAATTTGCTAAAATCACTTCTATGTTTGGTTTGCAGTTATGTTGTTTTCTTTTGTTTTGTGACTTTATTCAGGAGAAGCACTTCAGACAGAAGACTCGATTGTACTTTTCATTTTCATTTCCACCAGTGCAAGTGTTGTCATTTGGAGTGACTGCTGTGTTAATTTGAAGCAGGTACTTCATATAAAACAACCTTTCATCTTTGATAAATGATGTAATTACGTAGTGAGGACAGGCTCCTGGACCATTAGAGGTGGCGTTTACCAAAAGTCAAAGAGGGGAGTTGACCGAGGCATTTAACCCCTAAACTGTTCAGTCGACAATAGATAAAACTGCAGTAGTTCTGGGCAACTTCCACATGTGAGTCTAACTGTGTGAGTGTGGAGCAGGGTGTTGTTGAGATACACACATATTCCGATGGAGAAAGTTCTGGGCAAAGTCATGGAAGATGTGGTTATATTATTTATATGATAATTTATTTAGAATATAAATAACTTGGCTACATAAATAAATTGAACATAGCCATAGACTTTGCACAGACAGTTGGTACGCCTGCATTGACCTTTTACACATTTTCAATTGCAAACTTAAAATGGAGTCCTGCATCACAAATTACGCCATGCAGACAACGAAAGACAGCTCTGAATAACAAGTAACAACAAACTCTGGCAGTAAAGTGGTCTACCCTATAAGGTGGAGGCATCGAATGAACTGTGGGAGGCTACATACATAATTCAGGGAGCTGTCCTGACATATGCCTGTCTCCTAAATGCTAAATTTAACACAAAAGGACACTTCTATTGTCAGATAAACAATATTTTATTCTGGGCCTTAGAGGTTACTCTTAAAACTCAATTGATTTGCCTTATCCTTTTAAATTCACTAAAATTTGAAATTGATCTCTCTCCATTTACAGTATTTGCAATGTTAATGAATAGATTCCTGATTCAGGACTAGTTGCAATGTTTGTCATCAATACTGGAAGTTACCGAAGGTTAATGGAGGTTATGTGTATTTATTTAAAAAAGAAAAACACTCATTTAAAAATATGCCCAAAACCCACAGTACAAACACTTATTAGTTTTAAGTAGACACCATTTTGTCAGCATAGCCAGCAGATTCTCTCACATAAATATAAAACTTAACAAACAGCCGTTTGGTGTGGAGCACTGAACAATCAATAAATACATTCAGAAACAAGTTTCTAAAAGATTCTTTATGTCAATAGTTGCAAAACTGCCCTACCATGCCCTCATTAAAACTACAGCCAGAGAGGAGTTTCCTGTAAATAAGACAGAACTGTGACAGTAGTAAGGAGAGCACCACTTCCCTCCCTCTGAAGTTGAACGCTACTTCTGCATGTTGATGTATTTGCTGGCATTTCCTTCCTGACTGCTGGAATTCAGGAACCTCTGACACTGTTGCAAGGCAAAGACATTCGTACATGGACATTTGCATAATGACATATTATGTTATTTACATCAAAAAGGGAAGTGACAATTAGCGAAAGGCTGCATAGTCGGGGAAGTGATGGTCGCCTGTTGAGATGATTTCACATGATTTATGGACAAAAAGACAGGCTTCTCAGGTATGGCTCTGCGTACAAGTTAGAATAGAAGATATCTATCTCAAACTGTTACGTACTGTATCTATTCAGTATTCAGTACTTCAGCCTCACTTAGAAAACAAAAATAAATATACCAAAATCCTTACGATTTACCACTGTTTTCCATTGCTTTAGTGAAGGAGGGCAATTTTTCTCACAATGAGCCTCCAGCTAACAAGGCCCATATAATCACATTTCTTTTAATAGCAAAGTAAGTTAATACTGCATTTACTAAGTTTCTTTAAATTACAGTTTTCTTTTGCTTTCTGAATATAAAAGAGAAATAACTGTAAAAAAAAGTAAACCATAGTATCAATCATTTTGTCATCCTAATCATGCTGCGGCATGTGCATGTAGGTGTGTGATTCCATTTGAATTGCGTGCAGCAGTATCATTTGAACAGCAAGTCTTCTATTTTCCATTATGAATTTTCCATTGCTTTTAGTGGTGCCTCTCATAATACATTGTTTTGATGAGTTATCACAACTACCCAGCAAGCAATGATTAGGTAGTAATTGAAAATGAACACAAAAATAAATGAAAAACGCTTCTGAGCTTACAATCTACCTCAGTAGTAGCTACAACCATTGTCTGTGTGTATTGTTTTTTTGGATGCTTTTTTTTGTTTCTCTGTTCTCAAATATAATTAAATCAATTTGAAAGGTAAAAAGTAATTCTGTTGATGGCTGATGACTGCAAACAGTAGAATCTAAAAACCTTGCTGGCAGCCCACAGATCATCTGTGGTTCTCTGATTATGAAGCTCCATTGAAATTGAACAGGTTTCAAGTGATTGAGTTATTCAATTGTTCAGTATTCTGCTGCATATGCTCTGTGTATGTGGACACAAATATACATACTGTAGAACAACAAATGACAAACAAATGAGTTAATGAGCTCAAGTTTGCACAAACACTGCATCACCATGCCAAACCAGGAGTAAGGGTGTCTGCCCTAACATCCAATCCTCTTGCTCCGTGTTTTCTGGGCTGTAAATCAACACAAACTGGAGCTTGACATCTGCGCACACACAGTGTGTCCACCGAGGAACAGTCACGCCACCTGGGCATTGCCCATAAGTCTACGTTGTGGTTGGCTTGGACAACTGAGATGATGAACATCTGCCGGAAAGGAACTTCCTCTGCCTCGCTCTCTCGTTTTCATCCCTCTCCTAGCCCGCCAGACTGCACACACACCCACAAACAGACAAATATACCCCTAATGAGATTTACTTGTCAAGGATTGGTAGTTGATTCATGACATGCCATAGCAACACAATGGAATAAACATGAGGCTGCTATCTCTCAGTATAATATAACATGTGCCATTTGGTGGATAGGTGGTCATGTGCATTAACTCCAGCACAGGTGGCTCAATAACTGCGCTCCAGTTTCCGGGACCACAAATTGTCGTCAGTTCAAATTTTCTGCAAGGACTGTTTTTTCTCACTGTGACTGCCATGAAACAGTAACTGCCAACTCCCCACATCCAGTTATAGCAGTCAGACACCACAGCAGCATGCCAAATTGAGATGTGTTAAGAATGTGGAGTGGCAGGGCCAGCGTGTCTTCGACGCCGTTATGAGACCCAGCAGTGGCTGTCAGCGGCTGTCCAGGAAGGGTTTGTTGATTTTGGAAAGTCCCCAACGGAACAGCTGTCCAATCATAATGAGTTTGGAAGTGGTGTCTTCCTCGTTTGCCTGACTCAGAGTGGACGGTCTCCAGCTGGCGAATACTCCCGTGAAAGGAAAGAGTTGTGTTAATGTAATGGAGGGTTACATCCAAGATTGCTGCTGTATGTGGTTGGTGAAAAAATTGCAACCTGATCAGACAATGTTGAGAAAAGAGCGTGGGTCTGACATTACACTTTATACTAGTGTTGCTGGAGTTTTGCCCTTTTCTTCCTCACTTAGAAAAAAATCAGTCTCATAGCTCCAGCTGGTTAAGAAGTAGTTAGAATCTCAACAATAAAACAAACAACATGCATCCCCAAATTTAGAATTTCCGCTCAAGTTGCCAACTGGAGTTAAATTTAGTCTTAAGATTTTATAGATCACATTGAAAGCAACATTGCAACATTTTAGCTTTTGCTAATAGTTTTGCTGAGTAAAACCTCTGAATGTCACCATAATAAAACTTATACAAAACTAATAGTTATAACGAATAGCAAAAAATGTTTTGTGGTTATATTAAGACCTTTCATTCTGTCAGTCACCAATAAATTGGTCTGTTTTCCACAAGCATATGTTTATAAAAAAAAAAATGTAATGGTATCCTCTCCTGTATTTATACCTGATAATATTTAAATGGCATTTTTTCCAAAATACTTAGTTGGTAGGTAATTACAGCACTGAAAAAAAGATCTACAGTGCATAATAAAGCTATATTAGTGACCTTTAGCTCCCAGTGCAGCACAGTGTAGCAGGAAATGTCACTAAATGCCCCTCAGCCTAAAGATGAAAGGAGAATAAAGGTGATACAGAGTAAATTACAGGCTTGTTCACATGCTGAAAAAAAACTAAAGGGCTTGAGTTATATGAGAGGACATACAAAACACATTGTTTTTATGTGTTTTCAGCAGATCATTTTCTGAATATAGGCTCATTTTACTACAGTGCTTGTGAAATTCATTATTAAAAACAGCATCATAAATTGTTATTGTTCAGTGTTAGATCTTTAAATTCACTGTAACGGTGGACTGTCAGTCAATTATGGAGGAAAAACAGGTTCCAATCCTGTGTTTTATATTTTGATGGACTGCATTTACAGGAACTATGCCTTTAAAACAACCAATTATAGACTTGCATACATTCTTTTAGTTCATTTCCTCAGTGTATTTATCTGCCTACTGTTTTGTTTTTCTGGTTATTACAAATCTTATTCTGTCTTCTCCTTAGGGATGTCACAGAACCTTTAATTTGTTTGTGTCTGCTTGTAAAGGACTCTGTAAACTCTGAGGCGTTCATGAATTAGCTCCTGAGCTGATTATGCATCTTGTTGTTCTGACACCTGCACAATTTGTGTGGAAAGACACATTTACTTGATTTTTTGTGAAATATTTGGAAGCAGTTACATGTTACAGATTCATAGATTATATTCATAGAATATACAGAACAGTAAGTGGTTTGCACACATTATTTGATCTCTGTCCAAAGGTTCCCTCTATCCTTCAGACCAGACTATGGATATTAATACTCATAGCCATTCATAACTAAGAGCAGCTCAAACATTTAGCTTGTAATAACTCTGAAACTTTTCTGCATCACCAGAAGTTTCCTCTGACAGCAAAAAGTTTATTTGCTTCTTCCAACACGTCAACATCATCACTGTCAACTCTAGACTAAAGATTTTCCCCTCTGTCTCGTTCACTTCCTTAAGAGGGCTTCATTTACCCCAGGGCAGCAGTCACTGATGTTACATTGATTTGCGACATCAAACTTAGTGAAGGCCTTGTCTCAGGCTGTGATTGACAGCGCTGCCTCATGCAGCCACTGATGCCGGAACTGAAACATTGACTGTAGGCTAGAACTAAAATCAATCAGGATCACTTAGGCATGACAAGCTCAGCCTGTCTTCCCATAACCATGGCTGTCAGGTGACTTGTTAGATGGAGAATTGACCTGACTGCACGATGAAGGCCCTATGTTATTATTTTTAGGGTCCAATGAGTACTTCCATCCTGTGACTATTGACATGACTTCATCAAATTGACTTCAGTTGCTACTGTTGGCTTTAATAGCAACCACCACGTGTGAGCACAGCAGCTGGAGACAGCATTGTCAAAAAGTTTTGTTCAGTCAAAATATGTGTTTTGTAGACTGATGTATAGCTGTAGGTCAGCTTGCTTATAAAATTGATTCTTACTTGTGATTTGAGATAAGAAGATTATAAACTATGTGAACTCCATTCATTAGGAAGCAACTCTGGCAATGTTTTGTAATCCCAAGAAAAGTTTGCATGATGTCTTTGTACAAACAACAAAATACACCGAGCACAAAACCAAGATAAACATTATTTAGGGAATAGAAATGTTTCCTATTTGTGCATTTAGAAGTCACCGAACAACATAAGCATTCATTTGAAGTTGTTTTTCTCCCTTTGCTCTGGTTTGGTCACCACAAGCTTCTGATAAAAAACATCTGTGCCTTTAGCAGCTAAATTTTAAACTTTCGTCACCACTTAGTTGCTAATAACTTTATCTATTTAATGCTGGGAAAGTAGCTTACAGCGTGATTGTCTCAGCTTTTTTGCTCAAAAAAGTAACTGCTGCTGGAAAAGAGGTTTATAAAAGTGGTAGGACTGAACCATACAGTAAATATGCGGACCATAAAACCAACACAATGAGCAAAAACAAGGTAGGGGCCAAAGTATGCGCCAGACGAAGTTGTTTGCACATCTTATCTGTCATCTGAACTCAAAAGTGTTTATAGCTGTTTCTAATGGCCACACGCAGGGCAAAATATACCATAAAACCAGCCAATAAATCATTACATGGAGGGGCTAAATGCAGTGAATTGTGCATTTGTGAATTTTTTTACAGGTTAAATTTTAATTTTATACTGTTATTTATAACTACTACTTAATAGTAGGTGCTTTTTTATTTTATTTTCTACGTTTGTTTATTTCATTTCATTGTCTCGGGTGTAAACGCTGCTACTGCGAAGAAATTTCACAGTTTGGGATGAATAAAGTATTACTACTATTATTATTCTATTCTATTCTATAAATGGGTATAACGGAAAACTCATTGCTTCCATTTGTACACATGAAAAGAGGTGGGAGTAGTTGTGTCAGAATGAAAAAAAGAGCTCAAGAAGTTCAAACCCTGCCCACTTCCTCACCTCTGCACAACTGGCCAATGTTTTGTCATGTCATGATTGTTGAATTATCATTTTTTAGGTTGGAAAAGTGTGTGGGGAGGGGGTTCCAGACACGGTTCGGCCTCCCAATGAGCACTTTGGTTGAAGCATGGTGATGACTGTAACCCTGCACAGTTGGGTGATAACTCTCTGTAGGTTAATCACAACAACTGAACCGTTTTGGGATAACCTGATATTTTACTGATAGTTCAATGGATTTTGTTTATCGAAAATTCACTGTCGGTTCTTTGATGCTGTTTTTTTTTAATATCATTGTAATCCTGTGCCACCACCACCACCACCACCAGTGTCCAAACTCATGTCCTCTCTCCTATGGGCCTATGCTTAATGGAGATGCTTTAAATTGACGGGGTCTATTAACCAGTCTTTCTCTGTTTCTAATCACAATAAATATTGTTACTCTTCCAATTGATCTCTCCTTATTGAAATGATATTAAGGTGAAAGTATGAACAGATATATGGGCCAGTTCCCCAAGTGTATATAAGTAAATCCTTCCTCCCTCATCTTTAATGGGAAGTTTTTCTGGTACAAGATTGTATATAAAACTTGTAACTTATCAGTTACCTGAATCCCCCAGCAATGGGATCCCTAATCTCTACTCAGGGATGAAGAGGACAGCCTATTTCAGATGGTGATGGGGAGGGAAAGGGGGGGAGGACTTTTTTTTACGCTCTAATGAAGGCTCCTCACACTCCCGCAAGGCACTCAGTTTGATATTCCCCGACAGGCAGAAATACATTAGCCTCAGACTGTCCATTTCCCATTTGACAGCATTACCCAGTTAGGCGGAGGCAGGGGTGAATGCAGGGGGTTCAGGTAAGCCTCAGAAACTCCCACTTTTTTCCTGTAAAGCTCTGATTGACACCTAAAGTCACCGCTGTCAGAAATGCAAATAACAAACCACATGCCGACAACATCAAACGTTAGGAACATGAAAATAGCAAAATAACAGAATACAAGTGACCGTTTCTTGGAGTGAAACAGCCAATGATTTATGTGATCAGCCGTGGATAAGGGATGATTTATGATTCATATTATGCCGACCGTTCAACAGCTAGCACAACATATTGTCATGCAGACCGAGTAATGTTTTTGGTCCACTGGTTACAATCAACTCTCTGGGTTATTATAGTGGTGCAGGTCTAGCAACAGTGCGCAGGAGGGTGTATGTATCTGGTGTATACAGTATTTGTGTTACTGTGTGTATTCAGGCTGGAGCTTGGTACTAATGCATCTACAAGAGCATTATAGATCTGACCTGTTCTCTTTCACAGTTCATCACTCCCTGCTGTTAAGAGAGAACAACTGTACTAATTGCTATTATTGTCCACTATGTATGTAAGGTACAGTTATATAAAATGTCAAATACTGTAAAACAGTAAATAAACTGTCAAAGATTACTGAAAGTTCAGGAAAAAGCTACTAAATGCACGTTGAGTTAGGGATTGTATGGTTACATTTTTAGTATACAATGTAACCTAATATCTGAACAAATAAAATGTATTTTTTATAATAATAAGTAGAATAATAATAATGGGTAGACTCATTATTATTCTGTTGCAGACAGAAGCAAGATTATTTTATCTGTACAGACACTTCAAAGACAAAAAGTCATCTCTCCCAAAGGTAGATTTGTTTTTCTCTGATCTCCAGCTCGTCTGTGGGAGATGTCACTGTCAGTCTTTAGCTGACCTTGCTCATGCAGGCACTGTTCCTCCTCTGTTATCTCTCCTGCTCATCAAAGCTGCTGTAAAGCTGCTCTAGATAAGGTTCTGCGGTCACGAGGACCCTTCATCCACCTTATAGTATCTGTAGATAGGTTTAGACTTGTCATGGGCATCACTGATAATGATGGGAAAAAAGTTGGTACTACTGTTTAAAAGGTATCAGGCACACAAAGATGTTTTACTTCATTCATAACAATCTGAGCACTCTGGCGCTAAAATAACAGTACTAACAATGAAGTTCTGCAGGTTGCATTTTTTTACAGAAATTCACAAACTGAGACAGAGTTATTCATAGTGTAAAGAAAACAGATACGATGCAAAATTGACTTAGATGTTCATAAAAGTGCATGTTTTTATTAAGAATTATTTTGTGCTCTTAACACAAACTCTTAATATCCTGTACTATACTATACATTAATCTATTATGTTAATGTTACATTGATTTTGCATTATATTGTATTCTACTGTATATTATACTATATTACATCTCTTCTATTACAACTAGGTACCATTACTTAATCATATCACATTATCTTTTTCTATTTCTATCTATTTCTGTTCTTGTGCTGCTGCAACAACCGCATCTTATTATATCTCAGGGTCAATGTAGAGGAAAATGAAAGCTAGCAGAACAATTAACAAATGACATCCATCACCACTACAGTAGGCAAGAACAAAAAGAAGTAAAAATACAAAATGAAAACAAAGCAAAAGAAGTTGACCTGGAATTTTTAAAACATCAAAAAAACATGTGCTCTGACAGGCACCAGTCTTTGTGTGAATGTAGCTTTTGATCCCCCATGTGTTTCTCGGGAGAAATTAACTGCTATTCTATTTTTTCTGTAGAGACAACTTTGGATTCTTTATATTTTGGATATGTTTAATGCACCAAGTCATGACCCTAAAACCATTTTAGTAAGAAGCATGATTTTGTTCCATATATGTTTGCTGCGCTTTGACTCTTAATGTGATGAACAAATTCACATTTTTTTCTCTTTGAAGTCATGACACTGATGTAATGAATGATTGCAGAGCTTTCTACAGTGCCAAATGTGTCACAGTTATACAACATGTTACTATCCAGCACAGATTGAGTGGACTGCAAGCAGTGGAGGAGGAAGTAACACCGGGTCCATCTGTGTCAATACTTGGCTGCGAACAGATACTCATAGTGTCACAGGGAAATGGAGTCCTTCACAATAGGGGAGTATCGACCACAGGCCTGGGAGAAATGCTGTGCCGAAGGGAGGAAAGAGGGACAGATTGATAGACAGGACCCATTGAGCGGCACCATTGAACCACTGCTTTGTTAGAAGTCTATCTGTCAACAGTGTATTCGCACATGGTGCGTCTGAAGGACTCCCTGAAAATCAAACAGGACTAAAGGGTGCTGCACCCATTCTTCTCTCACACATTTCATTTCAATTTGTACCTAAAAAAGTCAAAAATTGGTTTTACGCTTGGCTGATTTGGAAAAGGTGTGTGTCGTAAAAGCAAAGTGTGACAAAGCGCAGTGGAAACAGACTTAACAAATGAGTCATACATGAAGCAGGTGACTTCAAGGTCATGCATGCCACTGAAGCTTCAGCTTCAATGAAGAGAAGAAAAATGGCGGCAGATAAAAATATCTGTGGGGAGTGAAGACGAGACTGTATCCTTCTTCAAATTCATAAATGGAACAAACATAAGCCACATATACATCATGTTTTCTGCATTTTTTCCCAACATTTGAGGTTTGACTGGCGTGCTTTTAATTACGTCATCTTGTTGTGCCGTCTTCTTCTGCAGTGGTATAATGGCACCTGACTGCTTATCCTAAAGTACCAATTCCTGATATTTGCATAACAGAAGTGGATGGAAACGAAACGGAAAATTAAGTTAAGTCAACACAGGTTAAGCAACACATCCACTCAAAGCAAGGACACTGGGGTGCCCTTCATGGGAATGTGAAAAGCAGATTGGCACCAGTTGTTTTCCTCTGCACCTCTGACAGGCCTGTGCCTGCTGGAAACCTTTGTGCAGAGTGATTTCACCTTTGCACCTTTCAGTCATTGCATGTTTGATTCAACAAAGCTAATTCAGGAGGCTGGAAACAGAATCCTGCAGTAAACGTGTGCTCATGAATTACAGGCATGGAATATTACTCGCCTTTTTGAATTTCAGACATTAAATGAGGTTTGTTTCTCATTTACATTTTGAAGCATCATTTTTGTAATGTTTGCATGCAAATGCTGGACTCAGGGGTATCTAACCGGAGACTTCTGTATATATTGCAGAATTAAAAGGTAATTACAACAATTAATTCATACAAGCAGGATCAAATTTACATTTAAATTTCTATGTTTAAAATTGAATAAATGTATCACTTCCATTAAGAATATCATTAAGCAAGAAATGAGTGGAAAATCATATTTAATCACAAAAACACATGCGATGCAGTTGGGTCATGGTTATGTGCTTTCTGCTAATGAACTGCCATGTGTATTGCATATGTGTGAAGAATAATGTGGATCAGAAACAGCGACAACACTTTCTGCACTAAGTTACCATTTCACATTGGTCACAGTCTGGTGATTCTACCTCATAGAGCGAACACATGTGGGGGGGTATGCTAAGAAAGGCCATAAAAGAAGATTGCACGTGGCAGGTCAGTATTCAGATCCACATATCTTCAGATTTCTTACTGGGTCATGCAGCAGTGGAGTAATGTACCGTTAAGATACTGACACAGGAAGCTGAAGATGGAGCATCGCTTGTTTGGTATTCAGGAGGAAACCCAGTGCGGTGAAGAGGATCTGTGACAGCACACAAACACTTGTAAAAGTGAATGGCAGTCAGACCTTATTGACTGCTGTGATCAACATCAGGCTTGCAGCGTAAATAAACACATAATGTGATTCAGAATATGAGTGAAGCAAAGAGGCCAGCTGATTGAGAGAATAGTATAGAAAACTGACAAGGACTTTGTTATTGAATCAATTCCTCCCAGCTAGCAACAATAGCCAAAACATTTTTAAAATGAAGCAACATGCAACTTTTTTCACATTACAATAAGTAAAAGGGATGTCCTACATAACATCTCTGAGTCTTGACACAAAGATGAGACCTTATTCTAAAAGGTAGATATTTGTCAGCATGCTGCCTAAAAGCTCACATTGCTGCAATCTCTTTTGAAGTCTGAAGAGTTCGAAGACAACTCGCAGCCTGTTTTATTCTCAAAATTGTTGTGTTTTTCTCTCTTCTCATTTATTTGAATTAGTTGGGAGGAGTTGCTCAAGGTGTTCCTGCTATATTTTAAAAGATTCTGTTAGATGTTGATCAGAGTGAAACTTGGGCACATTGCAGGGAACTTCACAACAACAATACAATGCAGAAAGAACAGAGTTTTCAGTGACACTAAACATGCAAGATGAAGCTTGTTCCAAAAAAGTGGATTTGCTTCATTCATCATCTTCTTCTTCTTGGTGTCTTTGAATAAGCAGTTACCTCAGCCTTTAGTTAGATGCTGTTTCAGGATAGACAGCTCATCAAAGTGGATGACAAGTGTGGGGGTGGAAAATGGACTAACTAACTTACAGAGAGAAGGGCATGACCAGCAAACACACAGGTGACTCATGCTGGAAAGTAACACTGTAGCTTTGATTGAAAGTGTTTACATTGTAAAATTCATTTTTAAGGATATTTATTCATGTTAAGCTGTTTTATTTACCATATCAATTAATTTGTTGCAGCTAATTAACCTGAAATTTACCTCATGGAAATGCCTAACAAATAAGGCACGGAAACATCTTCAAGGACATAAGTTTACCCAGTATCTGTAAAGATATATTCTTTTCTTTTCGATTTATTCTTTTGTTTCTAATTAAGCAATTGTAAACATTAACTTTATGACTAATGGAAAAATGTATTAACGTTAGAGAATTTTTTGGACTAAGCTTCCATAGAGTTGAGTTCCAAAGTATACTAGAGAAAAAAAATTGGAAAATGGAAATGAAACAAAGAAATGGGTAAGGAGGTATGGAACAGATGAACAGGCATGCACACACGCACACACACACACACACACACACACACACACACACACAACTGTTCCAGTTGCAAAAGACTGCAGAGGAACAGTCCACACTTTTTTATAAAACATTCACAACTTCGTAGCAGTGGTATAGCCAGTAAGACTCTACTCCAGAGAGACACTGTAACCTTTTCCTATCTGCTCTTGCAGTTCTGTCTGAGAGGCCCATTTTCTCAGCGGGGTTCAGTCATGGAGGACACAGCGGTGGCAGGGAGCGTTTGCCCGGACACAGTCCTCACACTGAATGTTACTCACATTATACTAAAGGGTTTAGCTTGAACTTTCCACCTACTCACACACACACACACACACACACACACACACACACACACACGCACACACACTTTGAATCATCTTAGGAAACTGCTAGGGCCTGCACATCCCTAGAGATGACTGTGAATAATTGATTTTAACCAGGGAGACGTTTGTACCCCTCCCCCCCCACCATTTCCATATAGAGGAGAGTCTTAGGAGGTGATTCAATAGTTGACTGATACTTGCAACACTTTGAAAAAGTTAGAAAAGTAGAATTTGTAGGTTTAGGATGTGTCCCTAAGGATGTTAGGAAATAATGCCAAGTTTTATTGAGAAATCTGAGCAAAACGGTATGATTTCTTTTTATCCACAGGTTGACAGGTTGGATGTAATTATTCAAAGCAGCATGGAGCTACACTCATGCTATATGCTAAAGAGATGAGATACACCTGAACCATTTAAGAAACTTGAGTAATTTCATGTTTAAGGACTTCCACAGGGACATTTTCTGCCCTCAGGAACACTGGTGCAAAATCCACAACAGAGAACATTTTTGCCAGTGTCACGGTTATCTAATCAGATTTCATCTCACTCTTACTGAACTTGGAGTTTGCTTAACTTTTTTCAAAAGACTAAATTCCCTCATGGTTTGTCTTTCCACTGCCTTCAGTGTTGTCTTTCATTTCTGGGTCATGAGAGGGAAAAAAGACTCGGGCGTTTTTGATGTGTCGAAGCGGTTCCTGTAGAAAAGGTGTGTAAACACTCGGCAGCTCACTCAGGAGGTAAACATGACGCGGCTTTCCTACCCTAGTTTTCACAACTTTGATGTTTGGGAGATGGCATTAACATTTTGGAGGGAAAGCAAGCTCGGCGCCTGTGCTTCTCTGGTATCCCTCAAACTAGGAGCTTAAGGCAGGAAAGTCTACCAAGATTTTTTTTTTGCCCTGTGGTCTTGAGCGGTTCTCGGATTATTCCGTTGCTGCTCAGACGCCTCTGGCTCTTGGTCAGTCTGACATCACAGCAGTTTGTCGGAGAAGCTGGAGACACATGTGTGATAGCTTTTTAAAAAAATGAAATCTTCTGCATCTGTTCAATATCATTACACCGGGAGTGGTCGCAGTACTTTGACTCTCTAACGACTAATGGGCATCCTAATCATTTAAAATCTGATTGATGCACTCTTAATGGAACATTAAGTTTCATAAAATGGCTGGGGGATAACTGGCCAGCAGCACAGCGTTTCTGGTTTTAATGAGCAGTGGTCTGGATGATATATGCACAGTGTTATCTTTGCATTTACAAATTCTCACACAGCGCTGTTGCAGTTAGCTTCGGATCATTTACCCTCAATACAGCCGCAGGTGCCTATTTGTCCAGTAACCAATAATCAATAAAAAGTTGATCAAATACTGGAAATATTAGCTGGTTTTATTTTACAGTCAAGGAGACTTCAGTTAAACTGCAGAAATGTCCTCAGGACAGTGAAATGGTGTGGCCCCTTTGGAGGCATCAGCACCAGTGATTATTGGATGCCTTGGGTCTTATTTATTAACTCTACTGCCAAGAACAAGAATGTCAATATTGATTGACTTGTCATGATCTGCTCCTTCCGCCCCTCCTGTTTAGCTTTTTTTCTAGAGAATGAGATGTAAAGATTGTGTAGCCTTATCTTATGTTCATCTGTTGGCGTTATCATTTATCTTGATGACCATCCAGTTACCTCTACTGTCTGCATTTGGGTCCTTTTCCTTGCTACCCTCGCAACCCATAATGACATGACTCTGCTAAACTGGAACAATTTTCTTACATCCAAAGTCGTTCAGGATGAGAGAGAGGAGGAACGCACACCATTGTTGAAGAGGTGCTGACCGCAATGAAAATACAGGTGTGGAGGAAGGAAGTGGCACACTCGTAGTCCATCAATACCCTGAAGAGGTCGACATGTTGATAAATAATTAAAATTATTTTTTTTGCTTTGTGACTAAAAGTGTGTGCTGACAAAAGTTAGACTTGCTACACCCCAACCTTCACAAATGTACTTCCTGCCTCTCTATATAAAAGGACTCAGTACTACTTGAATTGGCACTTTTTACCTTTTCATTCATTATTTGCAGGACTTCTTTAATTATTTAATCTGCCAGATTTTTCCCCAATCTTTCTGCCTGTCAAGTCTGTCAGTACGTGTGCTATGTTCACTTCCTCTGGCGACTTTTATTGTCGTCAATCACAAGTCAACCCTGTCAAACTAATAGGGTTCATAATTGTGCCCAGGAACAGTACCTGAACAAGTCATACATTTTATAAATGGAACAAATCCTGCAGAAATTTTACTTTGTAAAAACAATGAGGGGTTTTTCATCTTTTCAACAAAAATAAGTGTCAATCAATCAATGGATTCAGGTATTACAGGCTATATGCCCAACAAAAGAATATAAAACTAGAAATACACTTCGCTAGACATAAATATCAAGGCATAATAGCACCGATAAAATATTTTGATTGATGACATTCTGCCTGTTCTAACTCAAAAAGACTGCAATATCTATTTTTTCTCTCCCTCACAACAGTACCTCAAATACCCTCAAAGTCTCCAGCTCCTGCAAAGGCTTGCATGACTTTTAGTTGGAAGATCAAGAGCCTGTTACTACAGGGAGGAACTAGCGTGCCTCTGTTTGCCACCAGGGGTTGCTGTTTCATTTCTTCCTCAAATAAATGGGTTTCTTTGCTTCCAAATCCAAATTTCTTTCCTCCTACACCTCCTCCCGGCGGAAGCTCCCCAAATAGCAAAGCAGCACTTCAAACAGGCCCTGACATCCTCTGAAAACCATTGACGGGGTCCAGCTTGGGGCTGCCCAGCAAGGAAAGGAGGAAGGAAAAAGAGGAGGGCGTATCATGGTTATAAACACAAGCCAAAACACCCAGGGAATACATGTTTGTGCCTGCAGTGCAGCTTATGTTGATCCTGCAGCTTCATTCAGACGCGGGTTCAGCGCAGGCGCCCACTGGCATATCCATAATTCCCTCATAGACTCGAACTCTTCTTTCCACAGCCAGCAACTTTTAAGAATGGCAGCACCAGGCCAGCTAGTTTTGTAGAGGAAGAGGCATAATCTGAAAAGAGGGATGAGGCCAGTTCTCCCAAAAGAGGATGCCTGGATGTGTAATAGGACTGCGGGATGGTGGAGTGATCCAAGGTAGAGCTTAGTCAGTAATAGCAGACTTATGTCAGCATTTCAGACTTCCAAAACATCCTTCTTGCTACGCAGACATTTTGTAAATGCATCACCTAACGACATCAACTAGTCGTAATGCAGAGCTTTAATGACATAAGTCTGTTCATGACCACATCCGTCTTTCCTGTTTCTCCCAAACAGAGAGGAAAAGCTTTATCCTCCATCTATCCCCTTCAGTTTCCAGCTCTCTCTGGCTCCATGCGTATAATCCTGGAGCAGCTCAATGGGCTTGCAGTATGGACCATTATTCACTCCAATACTTTTTCTCTGCGCTGGTCAATAGCCAAGGATGTAGTCGGAATTGAAAAGGTTTATATGTTCCAGGGGGCAGACGGATCTGACCGCAGCATTACAACAAGCCCTCATCCTATGGACTGTATAGCTTTCTTTCCAGAGAAATAACAAAGAAAATCTCTTTGTTTAAAACAAATGCTTTGTTTGGTTATGTTTTTGTCACCCAGGCCATTTGGATGTTGTTATTTATTTTGAAATATGGTAAATCCTCAGAAGTAATGACTTCTGGCAGGTAGCCTGACATGAAATTGCAGTCTTTTTCTCCCTTTCCCTTTAATCTGCAACAATTCAATCAGGCAGCTTGTGTGGGTACCTGGGCTTTTCTCTATGCTTTGTCCTTGTTACAAACTCGTCAAGCTTTTCTCTTTGCTTCTCTGAGGAGGAGATGTGGGGGGAAATGTAGCAAGAGGGTGAGGATTTCAGGTTTTTTCCGATTGCTGTCAGATGACGGTTTTAAAATCTGTCACGCCAAATCGGCATCAGGAGTCAGACGGGCGTGAAGGTAAAACCCTGTCATATATTCCAACTTTTATTTAGACAAACATTACAGCATTTGTGTTAAGTAATAAAGTCAATTTTTTAATTTTAACCCATTTCTTCTTAAAATCAAGTGTTGGTAGGCACAATAATAAATTATGTTGACATTATCTACCCACTCTCTAATCAACACAATTCAATTTGTTAAAGTTTAAAGCATTGTGAAATTAATTAGTTCAGACTGTTCCCTGTCAAGCTATCGTTAAAGCGGCTGTAGTGGATAAAATGTGTGGATCGCAAAGCTGAAAATTTCTATTAACCATTCTAAAAAGACATTATAAATTGAATAATTTCTACTTAAATACTAGATTCACACTCTGATATTTTGGTAGTTAGGTTCATTTTACAATAATTAATTAATTTTTTTTTCCTTGTGTGTGTAATAAATGACAAATCCATGAAAAAATGATCACCAAACCCTGCAGTTCCCCTCATAGATTAAAAAGAAATATTGCATGACAGGTCTTCTAGTCAGGCAAAACAGTCTTGGTCTTATTGCCTTGCTCATGCAAAAAATGCACACTTTTATTAATCTTTGACAAAATGATGATGCGAATAATTAATTCTGCAGCAAAAGTAGTTCTGCAGTTCCCAGTCAATAATAAATGACACTGAAGTAGCATTTTAGTCATTATTCAGAGACAATAAGCACTTGAATACACAATGAGTTTTAGACTCGTATTTAAAACTTTCAGTCTCGGAAAGAGGAATTTATGAGCAGACGAAGGCAGCAAGACTCTTCCGCCACACTGCTGTGGGGTGATGCATGATGATTGAGGAAAATCTAACACTTAATGAAGAAAGTATTGCACTCTTCAATCCACAGGGTAATCATTTGGCTTCAGAACACTTGGGTTATGCTGCTGAATTGTTTTGAGGTTTGCACTTTTGGAACTTGAGAACATGTTTAAGTCCGCTTCAGCTGATTCAGACTCGCACCTGCTGAGCTAATGTGGACATTAAAGCTTTTTTTAGATTTAATTGAGTGAGTAGAAAAAAAAGGGACAAAAAACTCTTTCGCCAACTATTCTTGCTTTTTCTCTACTGGCGTCATTATTAACTCAAATATGATTTTAATTCATAATAATAACAATGTCTTTTATTCAAGACCCCTGGTTACACGTCCTTTAAACGTTCTGGGAAGTTTCTTATACAGCCTTATCCTTGATTTTAACTCATGAAGTGACACCAGCTGAGCATCCTGGTGGGTCATGTGACAGGTCATGTGATTCTGTGTTCCCATAACAACATTTCCAAGATGTGTGTGCCAGGTTGTGACAGATCTGACAGAAGTAGCTACATTTAAAAAGCTTGTTTTTTGTTGCTAAAGGTAAAATTCACCCATTGAAGAATTCTAATGCCTACATAACATGTCCTTTATTATATTTGATCCTGTTGTGAACACATTTCTTGACAAAACTGATATAAAACAAATCAGATAAAAATCATTGTGACACATACGTCACATCGGGCATTTAACCTTGAAATTGTCACAAAAACGTAATGTGACATATACGTCACAATAAGAAAAATAATTATCATCTGCTCGGTTAATTTGTCTGATTCAGTGATATTGAGTTAATATATCTCATATTGCTCAACTCAAAGCATATTAAAACAAATGTGAAGGTGAATATCACTGAGTTTTCTTGCGCTTCCTTTCCTCTGCAGTCGCAGCAGCATTTAGTGACTAAACCACTGAGTGACAAGGCCCTGTGACGGGATCAGCTGCCATCTAGCGCCAGCCTTAGCACCAGCTCACCCCTCACGTACACAGAAGGTGTACCTCCAGAACCTGAGAGACCTCAACCTAGCAGGGCGCAATCATTAAACATTTTCAGTGACAAAAGATCTCTGTGACGCATTGGAGTCGGAACATTGCAGCTATTTGATTCTGAAAGTGGTCTGACCTTCAAAGTTTCCTCCTGTTGAGAGGGCTTTAGGTGGACTGTTTTTGGATATAAAAAAAGGGGCCACATCACCCGAGGATACAAAGTTGGTGGTGCCCTTTTGTGTCGAGCCAGCGGTTGTTGGACACTATTGACACTGTCAGAGCGACCAATGGTCTGTTGAGCATTAGAGAATGCCAGCCAGCACAGTGGATTTTTTTTATGTGGGGAGAAACCGAGTGACCGAGTAAAGGTGGAATTTTGGAGTTTTATTCAGGGGTTATGTACCTAAATTGAGTCACTGCAGATTATACCTGATCAGGGCCCATCTGTGGCAAAGTAAACTAATCAAATCCCTGCAGTAGGCCACCAACCTTTCCTGGCTGTTTCTATATACTAAACTTTTTATCCTCAAATGTTTTTCACTGACTGCTTGGTTGTGTTTCTAGGATGTCATCCATGTTTAAGTGTGAGGAGAATGGAGATCCTTTTAACCCTAATGTGTTGTTTGGGATCCTGGACCCTGTCGGGGCAGTATTAAACAAACTGGACTGTATATTTTCTCTGAATGCCAGGCTTGACCTGTTTCTGACCACATGGCTCATGTCAAAGGCCAATATTTACTCTCTTTATAGCTTTGAATTTAGTCTCTACCAATTACTGAGGGACATAACTTGCTCTTATAAATGTTGCCCTCTGCACCTGACAGCAACTCCTTTCACATTGTCTTAACATTGTCATTTGATGCATTATCATAAAAATATCAGTTACAGCCACTTTAATTTTTTATTACTATGATTGTTCATGACTTTCCCTAATTTTATGAGAACTGCTTATAGGAATGGCTTCACACTGATCACGTTTAAGAAGTCTGTTACAGAAAATGACACATTACTTCTGTTTGGGGTCTCAGAGACCACAGATGTAAGACATGGTTGAATACAGTGTTTGTCCATATGCTCTTTATATGTGATTGGTGATGACAGAACCTTGTAGGCAGCACTACCCCCCCTCCAAATATGCAATAACAGAAACATGCATTGCCCATATAACTCATAAAACAAGAAATATTTCCTCATTTGGCTTAATAACAATGATTTATTGTCATTTTTGCAGTTTGACACCTTAATAAAAAAATGCAAGCCCAGTTTGTGGCAACGGGAAGGTTTACCAATTCAATATTTTTATACATATTGGGTTTTAAGAAGAAAAGCAAAATAATAATAATAAAAAAAAAACTTAAACTTATGTCGGTGGGACCCCCAACAATAATGAAGTAAAGTCAATCTAAAAAAACACAGGATTACTGTGGAGCCAGTAAATTGATTTTATGAATGTTTCATTAACCCCTTTGCATAATAATAGAATACTTTTATTGCTTTGTTCCCCTGAAACAGTTCCATAGACACGTCATATATCATGCTTTGCCAATAAATAGCCAGGACATCACTGTAGTTTATGGTCAACAATTGTTTTATCCATAAAGCAAGAAATATAAAGATACTGGATGGAGCCCCCCCCCCCCCCCCCCCCCCCCCCCCCCGACAACACAATCTCACCTTAAGGCCCCAAGAAGGAAACCTACCTGACACTTCGACCAAAAGAAAGATCCAGTTCAAGAAGACACTCGCTCATCAGAAATTAAGGCGGCTTCATTCAGCATCGCCCTGCTACATCTTACCCCAAACTGCTTAGCCAACCAGGTCATTAGTAAAACCATTCATTTCAATGGGTGTCTCTGCACAGATAGTGGAGCAGCAAAGCATACAACTGGAGCTGATGACACAGAGAGCCAGTGAGAGCTTTAACTCTGCTGCTCCCCTTCTTCTTTCCTTCTCATAATCTACAGTGTGAAATACCTCCCACTGTATGCCACCTCGGTCTAGCCAACTAAATCAGCAGAAGATGCAGTTTTGTGTCATAGCAAAACTTCAAATGCACAATAAGTGCCTGGTCATCCGCCCTTATGGAGTATACATTAAGTGGCTCAAGCATTATTTTTTCTTATACTGTAGCTCGGGCACAGTTGGAGGAAATCAAGCGTTCACCTACCATACATGGTCATCAATCACACTTTATGGGTTTAGTCTAACATGGTGAGCAATTGAACAGAAAGAAAGAGATGCAGAGAGGGAGGGAGGGAGGGGTGGGTGTATTTGTGTGTGTTATTCGGCAGGGATTGCCTACAGTGTGTGTGTGTGTGTGTGTGTGTGTGTGTGTCTGTGCGCAGATGCCTAAGAGAGAGAGAGAGAGAGAGAGAGAGAGAGAGAGAGAGAGAGAGAGAGAGAGAACTGACTACATATCAGATCCACACAGAGAGCCTCCGTTCACAAAAACACTCCTTCACTCCTCCGCTGAAGATGGAACAGCTGGATCGCGGTGCGCCCCCGTACCCATGACCGATGAGATCAATTAGGACCGAGCGAGCAATGCGGATCCGGACACGCGCTGACCTGTCATCCTTTCACTCTTTAAAGATAAGATACGTTTAGACTTTTTTTTAAAAAAATTATTATTATTTTAAAGAATTTAGGCTATTTCCTCATCAGTCTTTGAATTGTAACGTGTCGTTTGTGTGGATTATCTGAAGGTGTCTGGATCTTGAGAGCGGAGTGCGTCAAGTGAGCGCACCTATCCAACAAGTGGATGCATGAATTTGCTCGCGGCGGACAGAAAACACAAACAATCAGTGGATTGATAACCTACAAATCTGTGTATCGGTTGATCTGTTTTCAACTGAGACCAATAACCCGCACCAGTTAGCTCAGATGTGGAGCTTGACGGTGATGTATTTTTGTGCGCATTGTCTCGGTCTGAGGTAGTTTTTTTTATTTATTTATTTTTTTATTTTATCTAGTGACTTTGTACATTCATCAGGAAATTGTTTTTCAAGCAAATAACAAAACTGCAATGAGGTAAGACACCCCCTACATTTTTTTCCCCCTGCTCTTCCGTCATTGACCATAAGCAAGATTTCGGCGAACACGCTGCGGAATCCGCCGCCTCCCGCCTCACCCCTCTCCCCCCCATCCATGGACTCGCTTCTCCGTTCCCTCGGCGACCGTGGGGGGAAAGTTGGGATCCTCTCTGTAGACATTTCTGTATGAGGAGGGCGCAGGTGGCAGCCAAAGGTCGCAGTCATGCCGATGCATCCGGTCACCTCCACGCTGATGTACCGGGGGATCTGCACCATCCCCGACATCCTCTCCTACAGCGCCCCGGTCAACCTGCCCGAAGACGAAGTTGAAGGTGAGATGGCACCTGTTGGTGTATACCCGCGGGTGTTGAGGGCGGGGGTGGGGTGGGGGGGTTCATTCACAGCGGGCTCATGTGGTGCGGGTCTGTGTGGCTGTGGTCAGCTCCTGCGGTGGAGCTCCTTCAAACAGACGCGCGGTCAGCACCTTGGACAGCGCTCAGGGATTTCAAATAATTGATTTTCAGCTTAAAAAAACAGGCCTGTTTTAAGGGTTTGGGGTTTATTTAAAAAAAAAAAAAAAAAAAAAAACTCTTTTTGATCTTGATATATGAAACAGAATGTGCAAAAATAATTACCCACTTTGTTATCAGTGTTTGTCAAAGATCAGCTATCTTGTTCCACTTTTCTTTAATTGATTGAAAATATAGATTTGCAGATCACTCCGAGGGTTGGCCTTATGCATATACTTCAGTGTGGAGCTGATTTGGTAGAAAAAAATAAAAATTAAAAAATAAAGAATAAAAGGCAACCTCTCTGCCAAAAACTGTTGCTTCTTGAGGACAGCAATGATGCATTGGCCCTAACTAGAAGCAGAAGCTCCTGGGGGGAAATGTGATCCATGGACGCTCGATTTCACTGGCCCATTAAGTCTGGCCACAGACTTTCCAATGGTCAATGGTCCAGAAGTGTTTGATATTCCATCTTTTTTCCTCACCCATCTTCCCCGGGGACCGTGGAGTCTTTGTACCACAGTTACTAAATGATTCCAGGGTAAATTGTCTTTTGATTGACCAAAAAAGTTATTTCTACATTAATATGTACATTCAGCCTCTACAGCACTGCAGTGGCAACTTACAGCTAAAGAAGTCCCCTTACAATCAGGATAACACATTATTGAGCAGTTTTTTCTTCCCTCAGTATCCTGACAGTATTCATGCCTAGAGCACTAGTGATGTGAACCTGCGACACCTGCACACTGTCATGCGGCAGCCCCTGGGACACTGTTCAGGTCCCAAAGAGTGTGTGATGACAGTAAAGTCTTGCGTCATTGTCATGTTTTCTGTGCAGTGACGTATCCCTGCTGAACGACTTGTTTCGGTGAACCTCTCATCCTTGCCTCCTTAACAACGCACACGTTGTGTTAGGGAAACAAAGCAGAGACACATTTGTGACAGATTTTTGACGGCTTTGCTGGACAGATTCAGAAAGATCATTGTGAATTACAGACAAGCTGGGTCTTGAGAGAAATCATGTCAGTGGGCGCTGGTGCAGAATTTCCCGCAGAGAAATCAGAAATGAACCGTTAATTAAACCTGGAGTTGCACACATTTGAAATCACACAGCCACACACTGTCACACACACACACAGCTTTGCATCTGCAAAACTTGCAAAGACATACTGATACACACATAATAAGGTTGGCAGGGAAATGCTATTCAGTGCTGAGGTTGATATTAATTAGAAAAGCTGAGTGAAAGACGCCAAACATGAATTAATTGACTCCTAAAAAGTGTCCAATGAAAGGCCTCAGTACCTTTTACAACTGTTTCAGAACACACGCATCCCCAGAAACATCCAGCAAAGACAAGAATGGGTGCAAGACCGGTCAGACTGTTGACTCTATTGCTTTTCCTTTTTGCTTTGACACCCAACAAACTGAGCCTGTGATAAAACAGAAATGTCAACATGTCAGTGCAAAAAGTGATCTTTGCACGATGTCAGGCCCATGATTATAGCATTGCATCACTCAGCGCGTCATTGTCAAACATGATTTCCAGTGTACAGAGAACTTGCATGACAGAAATATATTTTGCGCACAGCAGCAGAAGCCCAAAATAAGAAGAAGATGGGTATCGCTCATATTTCAGTCCTTTTTATGGACTCCAGAAGAAACTTTTGGTTGTTGATGTTGAGGAATCTGTTTCAAATTACCCTCCCACTTTAATTTCAAGCTTTGGGTGCGATAAACAGACAACACTTCATTTCGAGTTTAATTAGTCAAATCCACTTGTACCTTTTGTTGCGGGCACTCTGCAAGACAAAGTGAGCCGTTTGGGCTTTACAGCTCAACATATAGAGGCAGTTTGACTGGAGAGGCAATGGGATGCTTTGTGGAGAGAACAGGAGAGCCTGAGGTAATGCACAGTTAACGGCCTTTTTCAGCTGTGGTAGAGCATTAGTGATCCCGTGTGAGGGATGTCTTACAGGTCGTGAACGAGGCAGACTTTAAAAGGCAGTGTCACTGAGGCGATTGAGTGCTGTTGTTGTTGTTGTTATAAAGAGTGTAACTGAGATTCACAGCTTTCCCTGCCAGATAGCACAATATGTGAATAATATAAATGTTTAGCTTTTCGAAACAAATTCTGCCTTTACCCTCATCATATTTTCAGCTGCTGAAAGATGGAGGACAGTGAGCCAGCTGAGATCATACGCATGTTCCTCCAAAGCAATATTATGTTGCATCGTGATACATTTATCTCCTTATTGTGATTTGTGTTAGCAGTACCTTTTATGCGGCACTGATATCCCAAATAAATCTATTAGGATTTCTGTTATTGCAGTTGAGAGGTCTAACAGGGGGTCTTAACAAAACATCAATAACATCACTATGTAGGACGACGTACTGTACACTTGTTTGCGTGTGAATGAGTCTTTGGCAAAAAAGGAACATAAATGTGTTCATGCATAGTCCACATTACATAAATCATGAAATATTCCCTTAAATATTTGATATATTTATGAAGTATTTAATGTAATAACAATGCTTTTGCGTCATTTCCATATTTTGTTCCCTTCGTCAAATGTGCAAGGCCAGTATGCAGCAAAAGGAAGTCAATATATTTGTCAATATAGTTTTTAAAGAGGTTTTATATTTGTGTTAATTTCAACACAAAGGTTAAGGTTATTGTGGTTCCTGGATTGCGGATA
The DNA here is from genome assembly GCA_031216445.1 of Lateolabrax maculatus. NCBI lineage: Eukaryota > Metazoa > Chordata > Actinopteri > Acropomatiformes > Lateolabracidae > Lateolabrax > Lateolabrax maculatus. The sequence continues at coordinate 5,465,107 of CM062217.1, forward strand.
CTGTAAAGGTCAATACATTAAAATTTTAATATGCTTTGAACAATCTTGATTATATGTCGATGAGAAACGCGCTCAGTCTCCGTGTCTCGTCACCGCTCTCGTCTCTTGAGAGATGGACGAGAATTGGTTGGAAGTCTGAAGTGTCACATACATCAGCTCGGCCATCAGGGAGACATGGCTTTGTCACAGAAAGAAATTGCACATTAGTGAATATGTGTGTGCGAGCGCATGTATAGGGACAGGGGACTCAAGCCCTATTGGCACGCATAGTCCAGGACTTGATTTTCAATTACTGGCTTGGACACCCCAGGGATGGGACCAATGGCACCATACTTTGTGGCAGAGAAGGCTGTCAAGCTATAATTGGAACAAAATGCTATTTTTCTGATGCTCGATAAGCCTGTGTGTGTGTGTGCGCTTGTGTGTGTGTGTGTGTGGTAAAAGGTTGGGGGGGGGGTGTTAGCAAGTACCTTAATGTACAATGATATGAGCATAAATTGAATTGGACTCCATATTCTCCATTTCCCCTCCCACACAAGAGGGACGGAAAAACAGTTGGTCATATTACAGGAGCTCGATATAGTTTAGACCTCCTCCACCACTAAAAGTCACCACACACACACACACACACACACACACACACACAGCTCAGTGTCAATATCACTGCAGGTGGAATTAAGTGGGTAGCCCATTTCCACACTGCCTAACAACAGCCCTATTGGAAGCAGCTTCAAAATAGTCCCAGGTCTGAGCTTAGAGCATTTGTAACAGGTCCCAGAGTGAGGCTCATGTAAACAGACGCCAGTAGTTTCCTGTAGACACGAGCAAAATATAAGACAGGAGCAGAATGTTTAAATCTTTCCAACAAGGTTGTGATCAGTGCACTTTATTTACGTTTCAGTTCAAATCTGCTCAGGCTTTGCTTTCATTGTTTCTCACTTTTGTTATTTTCAGAGAAGATAGGACGATAAATATTCCCATGTCTGCAATGTGTTCTTTCACTCTGTCCTATCTCCATAGAAATCAACTTTGAAGATTGCTTGAGGGGAGTTGTGTTCTACTATTTATTTAATGAATTAGGCCCAAATTCTGTTTGTTACTGACAGATTCTCAAGGGAGTTGTCCCAAAAACCTCAAAACACTTTTATTCATTTGGGACCAAATGTGAAAACAGAATTTATTCATAAATAGTCAATAAATTCTCACATTAAAGTAAATTAATCCATTCGACATACACAAGCGAACCTCTAGACAAAGCTGAATAAAAAGGATCATTCCCCTGTCGTCTAATAACTAAATTGTATGCTTAAAAACAGGAACATAGCTGCTGGAGATGCAGATGGGACCAGAATATAGAATGCATTCATATGCATTCAAATATTTAATAATATATATATATATATATATATATATATATATATATATATATATATATATATATATATATATATTTATCTCTCAGTTCCAGTGTGTTTGATTGGGCATGAAAGCATCTTCTCTTTATCAGTCAAAGAAATGTGAAATTGTATCCCGAGCCAAAACCTGTCACAGAGCCCCAGCAGGGACAAATCTCTCCAGGAGCATTTTAAACTCACGAGTAGCTGTCTGTGGTAATCAAAATCAACGCAGCCTACAAAGTTATCTCTCCCTTTGTTCACGCTCGTGGCAGCGTGAGGGGGGCTTTCCTTGTCTCCAGATCAAACACAGATTGGGCTGTCACTCCCCCCAGAGACAGGAAGCTGAGATGTTGCAAACCGGAAGCGATCGGACTAATGGGACCAAAGTCACTGAAGCTTCAAGCTGGATTTATTGCAACTGTGTTAACATTCTTTCATTTACTTTGTGAAAGAAGCAATGGTAGGTCTGCCTTTTTTTATAATTAATGAATGGGAGACTATCAGCATTCAATCACTGTTTACCTTATTTCATTCACTTTGATAGAGAGCGACAATTGCAGTGCGCAGAAGGTCTGCAGTGGAGATGGCTTTGCTAGATGTGTGTTTCTGAAAAGGAGAAGATTACTGAGACTTTATTAAAATTGCTTAATATTTTAAGCACTGGCTTTAGGAATGGCACTGTGAGTTGGTGAGTTGAAGACATCCGAGGCCACCTCCGGATGAATTGTAACAACTTTGGTGATCCCTTCTCATATAACGAAAGCTTGTAGTAGAAAATAGAAGCAGGCCTAGCTGAAAAAAAAAAAAAAAAAAAAAAAAAAAAACAGTTCTTGTGGTTGACACTTTAATTGGTTTAACTATTCATTTTTTGAGGAGGTGCATGTCAGCTACAGCGTTGCTACGGTGTCTACTCGTGTAGACTATGTAACCCCTTAACACACAACTATTGTTTGCTCTTACAACAACAGGAATATTTTGCATAAATTAATGAAATCAGTCCACCAAAGGGGGAACTGAGGGTATTAGGTTAGATCATTTATCACAACAACATGCAGACCTCCTAAGCAAAAGAATTTTACTAAATTGAGGTAATTATGCCTTGATCACAGCTCAGGGTTAGTTAGACGTGAGTCAGAGAAAAAGAAAACTGTGGGGGCAGGAATGTAAGGGTTGAATGTGAAACCTTCCAAAAACAACCAATGGCCGTCAAGTAGGTAAAGTCTGTATATCTGGACGATGGACGTCAGTGCTTGTGGACAGGACTAATTGGGTTTTTTTTCTCCTCATATGTCCCCGTGAGTTCTCACTATGCATTTAAGAATATGTTCTTCTCTAAGATATTCAGATTTTCACACTCGATATTGTTATTCAAAAACTAGTTTGCTTTCAGTAGTAAACATTTAACACATGCTATTGGGGCTTCTTTTTCCACATTTTTAGTCATTCCCTTGGCAGAGTTTTTGGGACTTTGCAAATCGTTGTGACTGACAGCTGCTCAAAAAAATACTGACACCACTGTGTTCCTAATGGCATAAACTGCCTGTGAGGCGATCTTGATGTTTCTGCTCGACTCCTACTGTAGCTGCGGCAGAAAACATTGACTCATTCCTTTGCCCTGAGGTGGAGGGTTGACTTCCATTCCTTTGGAAATACTTACATGAATACAAATGAAGATATTTAAAGACACTGGCATCTGCTTGGCAAGACAGAAATTATGCACATAACGTATTGCTGCTGCAGAATCAGTGGGCGTTGTGGGGGTGTACTTCCAAGGGGTCAACTGAGACCATTTTAAAGCATATGCTGCTAAGAAGATTTGGACAACAACACATAACAAGATGACCAATCATACTGGGATATGCTGGCTCATTTTCAGGAGTGTGGAGTGTGCAAACGATACAGATGTGTTTACTAAAACTTAACACTTATTTTCTCTCCTGTTCACTGCAGCTATTGACTGATATTAGCAAGGTTATCTCCCAGGATGCCACAATTAGTTCAATTATTGTTCTCTAACAGAAGAAAACACGTTCTTGTTTTACTCTTGAATTGGATCCCCTGAACAAACTCTGTAGGAAGGTATGAAAAGCTTTTGTCTATACAAAGGGGAAACAAACAGTTTCTCATCCAAGCATTCTCTCTCTGAAACAATATTGAAACAAAAAAAGTGAATCAAGCTAATAAATTAAGTGTTTCTCCACTGCCAGCACCATTACATCTCCACTTTCTCTCTTTCAAATCCTTTTGTCAGTGTTACAAGTCTGGCAAACATCAGTTTATAACCAAAGCTTTTGTCAATTATTTACAAAGAAGAAAGACATGTGGCATGAAAACAAACTGCTGTAATTGTTAAATTACTACAAAGTTAAATGCCCGCAACATATTCAAAGTTCTTTGTCTGAAAATGCAGGATGGTGAGATATTGTTGCACGTATGTGGAGGGAAGTTGGGGGACCTGCATAGAAATATCAGTTGGGCCTGAGAATCTGAGGCTTTTCTGATTAAAATGATAAACCACCAAAGAAAAAAAAAAAGTATACACCTGGGTGATGAAAAGCAAGCAAGACAGGAAGATTGACTTCATCCATTTTGGGAAGGGACATGGTTGGTGACATTACAGATGTGCGGCTCTGGGGACACCCATGAAAGCATCCTACTTGTATATAATCAGGCCGAGAACAATTTATCTCACTTTGCACGTTTTTTCGTCCCACCGCACAGTCCTCAACCGTTCCTGCTCTACCTGCATGATGGAGGGTTACACAATCTGCCAGACAGATGGACGGACAGGCAGGCATTTTAAAATGGCTCTCTCGGTTGTATCATCTGCTTGGATGAGACAGGCAGCATATGAAAAAGCTCTACTTGACATTGATGGTGATAAAGATGTGAGCCGAAATGAGCCGTTTCTAAGAGGGTACGGCGACCCAGCACCACATGCAGTGAGCTACAGGTTGTATTTGCCTGGTAAAACTGCTTTTTTTCCCTTAAATGTGTGGTTTCGTGGAAATGTTGTTGGCAAAAAATGTATATAAATGTAATGGTTTTCTGGAATCACTGAAAGGTTGCTGTTTTTCCAAAGGAACTGTAAATCAAAAGTTCGACATTTTAGGAAAAATTATTTTTCGCTTTCTAGAGGAGAGTTAAATGAAAAGAGCCTGGCTCTGTCTAAAAGGTACAGAAATTGTTCTACCAGCACCTCTGAAGCTCACTAATTAACATGTTATGTATTGTTTGTTTAATCTGTCCCAAACCAAAGTCTAAAACTGACAATCCCCTGTTTTGCAGTGGGTTATGTACTGGACTATTTGTTCGCTCTGAGCAGTTGCCAGGCAACCAGCGGAGACTCCAGCGAGTCGCTGTGCCTGGCCAAGTGGGCCTAGCCCATTTTTACTCTTTGGCTTTTGTACAGATTAAACAAACGAGATATAGCGTGTTAATTAGTGAGCTTCGGAGGTGGTGGTAGGTGTTTTTTATTATCGTTACATAGACCCAGGTCAACTGTTTCCCCCTGTCTATAGTCTTTGTGCCAACTTAAGTAAACTGGCTGCTCGCGGTAGCGTCATATTTAATATGATAAGAGAAGGTATTCAATCTTCTCAAAATGTCAAACTGTTCCTTTATTATAACAACTGCATAAAAATGGTTTATTTATTTGCATTTATTTGAAACAGGTGCACACAATGAAACAGAGAATCAGCTGAGATGTTGAAAATGGCATTTGATGTTTCCCTGTGACTTTTCAACAGTGGACCAACCAGAGTCTCGTATAAATTCTCAGTTGATCAGTCTCTGTAATTTGGCATGACATTTTGATGGAAAACATGTGGTGCAGATAAGCAGAGAATATCATGAAATGCTGTGATTACAGCTGTCGAGTAGGTTAAAGTTAAGTCATTTGTTTCCATTTTGATCGATTGCCATGAAGGAGTGAATCCAGAGGACTTTATTACCTGTGAAATTAACTGTGATGAGTTCTGGAAGGTGAAGTGCTTTTTCCCTCGAGTAATATTTCCTCCCTTTGATGAGCAATAGCGCAAAGTCTACACCAGATAATAACAAAATCCAGACGTAGAAAAACGGGATCCATAAGCGAGCGCGCACCGTTAACGTGGTGGAACTGATGAGGGAGTGTTGGATAAGCTGTAATGCACTGCAGAAGCTTTTGATTGTTCACATCTGACCTTTGTTTGAGGTGCTTCTCACGGATTTTTGGCTCGTGGATATTGGCCCTGGCTCAGCTTGATATCGGCTGTGATGATGAAAACTTACAGCTTTGAAAACATAAGAGCGAGAGAGTGAAAAAAAAAAATAGAGACAGATCAATGAATCCCCTTCCCTGCCCAGAAAAGAAAAATGAAACCACCAGTGATGGGTTAAACTTTCATGGCCTTTGACTGACTTCAATCATTCAAGGTCAAGTGGGGTTTAAGAACTTCTTAAGAAAGAAGGGGTTTGGCTTGGGGATTTTTTTCTTATTGAGGATAAAGCACCTCGACCTTTCCAACTTTTTTTTATTTTTTTTATCTTATTCCAGTTTCTCCTTGTGGTCGTGTCAGTGTTGCATTGGCGATGTTAAAGCGCTTCAAATTTCGTAATGGAGGGAGGAGTTTCCATCCAAACCCAGAGATGGGATTTTTTTCCTTAAGAGACAGACGACTTAGACTCTGCCATATACCCGTTTAGAATACTCTTGAGCCTTATTAGAAGCCTGTTATGGTAATATTGAAATCTTCCGGGTGCCCAAGTCAGCCCATATCCAGCTAAAGATGGATTAAGGTTGCTATGGGTGTTTAAAAATAGTCGCCTGAGGTTCACACACACACACACACACACGCACACACACAAAAAGCAAAGCTGTGTTTTTCTCACACTGATAAGGTCTTACATAAAGAGTGGGTGTGCTGCAATTACCGATCCAAAGCAGCCCTAAGCAGATGCAGGTCCAACTGAGGCGAGGAGAATATCTGGCTCCGTAAAAAAATAAAGGCCCTGGATTACATTCACGGACACTTCACCGCTACAGAAGCCCCGGTATTACCCTGTTCTGCTCAAAGTGCACCGCATGTAATTAGCAAAAGTTCTCACTGATGTTAAATTTAGCCTGGAAAGGCGTAAAGCTTTGCACCAGGCATGCCTTGAAAACCCATGTAAATATTTCCCATGTGATGTGTTTGTTCTGTGAGGACGAGGAGAGGTCATTTCACCCCTTTTTTTTTTTTTTCGGATTTCTTTTTTCTTTATTATGTGTGTACAGGCAAAGATGATAACATTCTTGAAATCGAGTTCACTTTATCGCTATAAATCTCCAGAGTCTGATAGAAAACACCACATAGAAAGCGAATGTCACGCCTCCCGTCATTGATGTTTCACCCTCGTCATGAATCCAAGCATTTTCTTTGTTTGCATGAATCAGCTCCATTTCCAAGTGATTCCTGGCTCTGTCTAGTGCTGCATACAGTTCACAGACTGCTCAGCGTCTCTGTGCTGCAGCGAGGGGTCCAGTGCACCTCATTGATATACAACAGTGTACAGGGAGAGCAGTTCGATGGGAGTACACCGCACCTTTCTCTTGTGGGAGTTCAGCATCAGATGCTTGGCTCTCGCGGCTCACGATCTTAACTTGGGCTTTTCATCCTCTGTCAGATCACACCACAGGAGACCGCATGGCATCGCATCTTTGAAGGCCAACAAGCACCTCTCTACATCAAAGCAAATACCACATGCTTTCAACAAAAATATTTACGCCTCCCCGGTGGAGCCGTGGTCCCAGAGCCCGAGTGGAAAATGCAAGAGCAGCAGCTTCTAAATCTAAAAAAACCCACAAACAACATATGTATATTAATAAGCTAAATAAGTAAAATGTATTTGAAGCTGAAAGTGAGAGCTGGAGTTTAAAGAGGCCTGAAGCAATGATACATTTGCAGCAATGAAGGAAAAATCTAAAATGGTGAGATTCTAATTTAAATGAAATGGCAGGTTCATTTTATGTTCAGCTTTTATGGCAGTTCAAAAAAAGATGAAAAAAATCTGACTTCAACAAATATGGAAAACAACTCCGTGCCTGGCAAACCTGGTTGCTGATTATTGAAAATGAACCAATTCTAGAAATTCCAGCCAGTAAGATGAAAGTGTTTTGGGGGTTTCAACATGCAAAAATGTAATGTGATTTGTTGACATTCATGTCACCTTTTTATAACATGAAGGTTATTCTTGGCTGAAATTATGATGCACACTTGCTGGTTTGCCATTTGGCAACCACTAAAGATACAAAGCTTTGAGAAATGAAAGCTGCTCTAATCAATATTGTATATTAACTGTGGATTAAATGACAGTGTGTAATGTCAAAGTGGTTGCTTCTGGTGACAAACCAGCAGAGAATTATAACCTGATGTTATAACCCTGAGGTGTTACTGCTTTGGTTCATTCTCACCATCAACCCAGTTTCCAGCCACAGCAGCCTGCTGTTTTCAGCCAAAAAGCAACTTGCTGGTGAACACAGTGGAGCATTAATCTACTAAGAGAGAGACCAGAACAGTGCTAAAACTAAATTGAATATTAGACCAACATTTGTCAGGTGGCCAGAAACCCGACTCCAAATGGATGTTAATGATGTTCCATGTCTGTTGGATGTTTAAGTAGGCGACTGTTTGCCAACACGTTTCTCATAAAATACTTTATGAGGTGGTAATATGTCCATGTTATGTTTACGCAACAGGCTTATTGCAGCTTTAAAGCAAGTGGGATTTAAATAATAAAACAACAAGCAAGCAAACCAAAACACAAGATCACATTAATGCTGAAACAACTAGTCATTAAATTGATTTGGCCAATGAACAGAATATTAATTAAGAAATCTGATCATCAATTAATCATTTTAAATCATTAATCAAGAATGCCAAACATTCTTTGATTTCAGCCTCTCAAATTTGAAGATTTGTGGATTTCCTCTGTATAATAAACTGATTATTTTCGGGTTTTCCAGTGTTGTTCAGACAAAACAAGCAATTCGACAATGTCAACTTGGGCTCATTTTATACAATACACAAGATTGATGATTAACAAAAGCAATCATTGGTTGCAGCACTAGAGCATATCATTTTAATATCATTTCAGAGGAATTGTAAAAACAGTTATAAAGTGAAAGAGTTGTATGCTATGACACTCTGAGGAATTAGCCGGCAGTGTGAAAAAGTCAACTCTCCTGTTATTGTGGCTAGAAAAAGATCTGTCCTCTGCTTTATTATTATAATTATTAATTTTTTTTACCTCTGATTTTGTTTGGGAAAATGAATGTAGATTGTAATTACTGACCCACTGTAGCTTTAATTATGTGTCCCTTCTACTTAGATTATTTTATTTCAAGGCTACATGACTAAGCAGTGGTTCGTTTTTGCCAACTGCATCCCTTTGATTGGACAGGATAATTCAGGTCATCTCTGCAGGCATACAGTAATTTTTATAAATAGTTTATTTTTTCTTTTTGCCAGGGCACAGTCAGGGACAGAGAACATTGTGGATTCTGACAGAGGCAGTTTCTCAATTACAATAGAGTGACTGTGGGGGCACACATGTGAATTTAGCCCATTTTGGGCTCACATAGTGAAGTAAAAAGGAGCGAATATAGTTGTCTCACCTGAGGACAATAAAGATAGATAAACTCTCAAAGAGATAGCACTATATCTGGATGGCATGTGGTCAGAAAGAGAAATTAATTATTTTAGAATGATTAGTTGGCCTCTTTTGATAAATTAGAGTGGGGATTATTATGTAAGTCTGCTTTACTTGGTAGATGTGTTAGTGCATTCTTGTAGCACTCTGTTGGTCCTGATAGTATATTTGTAATGGCTATACATATTCCAGCTTTGCAGTTGCATCTCTCACTGGACTTGATAAGCCATTCATTATATCTCTGGCCCATGCAGCACCAAGGCATTTCTATTCTGTAAATGGTTTGCGACAGAGTATAAAATCCTCCAACAACAAATTGTGTCTGATTTCATTACACAATACAAACGGTTTTACATCAAATATAGTATACGGCACTCACCAGTCGGGATGTTTTTCTAACCTTGGCCTTTGATCAATAAATAAAGCTCTCAGGGGAGACAGAGGACTTGCTAAAACTGTTTTGGCACCTTATTTAAGAGTGTGTTTGCCTCCTGCGTGGCGGCAACATGTTTTTTGTGCCTGCTGGAAAAGCCCCTCTTTCTAAAGTAAACAGATGGAGCAGGGACCACAGGTGGGTACTGAGGTATTGTTATTCTATAAACAATAAGATCACACCCAGGGAAAGGGAAAAAAAGTAAAAAATACACAGCTGGAGGCTCTCAATGATTCAAACTATATCTCTAGTAAGACATTTCGTAGGGAAAAGTAATGTGAAAAATAGCTCCTGAAAATGTCACTCTGCTCGGTTTTATAAATTGCATGCCCAGATGTAATCCATTGTAATACATGATTGTCAAGTACCCTTGTCCCTGTGGCATAGTTTCTATTCCGTGGACGTGTACTTGATTACAACAAACTATTTCCTAGAACCCCGCTACCACATTATTCACAGAATGGGTTTCCTGCCATCATTGATATTTTATGTTTTGTTTTCCAACTGAAATATTTGTCACTGACTGTCACGCTGTGGATTTTGGCCCGAGGCCGCGGCCATTCATCTCCGCTCTGAAACAAACCACAGGAGCAGCACATACCAGGGACTTTGGGCTTTGCAGTGACTTGATAAAGTTTGTTTACCATTACACTTCAGTAATTTAACAACAGTTAATTAGCTGTAAACTGAGAAGAGAAAGTCATTTAAATTCACATTTGAATTTTTATTTTGCCTATTAGGCTGTTATTGTCAGTCAATTGTGTTAACAGAGACAACTTATGCATTATTTAATAACATCCAGTTTTGTTTTAATTACTCATTCAAAACCCACTCCACAATTAATTTACACGTTTATCTTGACTCTGACCTAATCTATAATTCTCAGTCAGAAAATATCTAATTTCCACAGATGACTGAATATGACTCTTGCATGACTATTCAATCATGCATTTTAAGGTTTTAGATTCCAATAAACGCCACATTAGAGAGTTTACAGATATTTCATGGGATTTTCTGAAGATTTACATCATCTCTATCTCAAAATGCATCTCCTGCTTTGCTCATTTGTGTGCAAATCAGATGTGTGACATGAAGATGTGACAAGTCTGAAATTGTAGGTGACTCGGTTGTGGATGTTGTTGCATATAAATGAAGGGATTCGGTCCCCTCGTGAGGAGTAAACAATCAGAATGAAGGAAATATGTAGTGTGGCTGAACGGTGGAATTAACAGCTTAAAGATTTCCTGTAGTGATTGTGGCTCTGTGTTAGCGGAGGGGGGGCATCTTTTACTCCTTGTCACAGAGCTCTTCAGAGATCAAACTGTGGTGTCCAGTACTATGACGCATTTCATTAGATTTTACTTTGCTGAGGTTTTCAGTAGGTGATGCTGTTTTCTTTGTCTATTCGGGTATGGTGGCCCTCTTCGTTATTTAGCAGTAGTTAGATAAAAATAGAACTTAAAGAACTAAAGCACTTGACTCCTGTTTGTCAACATCGAGTTATCGTCGTTCGTGGCAAGGTTGAGTATCTTGAAAGGACTATGGCGGTGTGGTGATCGCATGAACTGTACAGTGGATGCGAGATGGATCAAAATGGATCTCATAGACGTAAACTAAAAGCACTGATCAGCCAACACCTACAGTTCATCTGCTGCTATAAACCCAGAACAGAATAATATCACAGTGGAGGATTTAACAGGCTTGGAAGCTTTCATTTTACCACTATTATTACCAGCAACACCACCTGAACAGGCAAACCATCAATAAAAAAAAAAAGTAGGGCCTTTTAGTATCACTTAACAAAAGATATAAAAGCCCAGACTCAAAATTCTCTCCTGTCCTCTGTTAAATCACTTACTGAATGGACTAAAACCGTCACTTAGAAAATGATAATGATAATAGAAACCACAACGAGAATGAGATAACCTTCCATCGGCACACAATCAAGCAAAGGGCCCAGTCCCATGATCACCAAATTTGAAAATTTCCAACAAAAAATAACTAAAAGTGTATAGAATACAGTTTTTTTGATGCAGGCTTTCTGTTAAAAATGTGCAGTCTCCAGTACAAACTGAGATAACCCTGAGGGTATCATTAAGATTATTTAGTCAAACTTTAGAAAATTCCCTTCCTGAACCACAGGAGACATTTACAACTGTTTTCACAGGTGGAGTAGTACTTGTCATGACTAGAAAGTGGATCTCAATGTGAAAAAAAAAAAAAATTCTAAATAAATAGAAGAGGAAAAGTTCTTATATATATTAAATATTCTCCACCATCCACATAAATAACATTTGGTGCAGTGGAGCTAGCTTCAAATCAGCTTGTCAGCGGATGATGTATGAGTATGTTTGGGAAATCCTTTCACATCACAAAGTTATTTGATTTGATTTGAATGTCAACTCTTACACATAGGGGTTCACCAGTCATTTTGAGTTGGCAGTAATTGTTTCTAATAGTGGGTATCTTATCCTAACCTTTTTGACATTCATTTGTTTTTCTAAGAAATTATTAGACAGATGGGAATCTAGGAAATGCAACTGCCAGAGCGCTCCACTTTCCCCACTTGGTATGACAGAAGAACATATTCTTCTTAGGTTATTTTTGGCATTAAAGCTTTGTAGATTCTGGCTGCCAAGAGAGTAAGACTTCATAGGTTTGATTCATCCCCATAACATTTAAAATACAAGGAAGGCAGTAAGTACTGTCCTTCAAAATGTTGACAATTTCCCCTGATCTCAGCTCTTTGTTCAAGGGTATTTATTTTGTTTTGGCTCCTTTATTTTGCCATTTTACTGGTGGAATTTCTTTTCCTGAGCTGCCAACCCCCATATAACTATGACTCAAGCATTGATGCGGCATAACAAATGTGTCTTTGGTGCGTGGAACATTTCCCACTTTCATATCCTGCTCTTCCGTAAGACTTCAGCTCGAGTGTGTGTGTGTGTGTGTGTGTGTGTGTGTGTGTGTGTGTGTGTGTGTGTGTGTGTGTGTGTGTGTGTGTGTGTGTGTGTGTGTCTTCTCTGCAGAGATCCGTGAGGCCTTCAAAGTGTTTGATCGTGATGGGAATGGGTTCATCTCAAAGCAGGAGCTGGGAATGGCCATGCGCTCCCTGGGCTACATGCCCAACGAGGTAGAGCTGGAAGTCATCATCCAGAGACTGGACATGGACGGTGAGGCAAACACACAGCTTGGATTTTTATTAACTTAAATAAAAAAAAGCACAGAAGCTGTTTGCTCTCTATTTGCCCAGAAGAACTAGACTGTAGTAGGCAGTCAAACTAGCGACAATAAACAACAACTCTTCCTCTTTTTCGCAGGCGATGGCCAGGTGGACTTTGAGGAGTTTGTCACTCTTCTGGGCCCAAAGCTGACAGCAGCTGGGATGCCAGATAAGTTCCACGGCACCGACTTTGACTCCGTTTTTTGGAAGGTGCTTATTATTATTCAGTCACTCATTTCTTGCCTATTAGAGAGAAGATATACAGCAGAGTTGAAGCTGTAGTAAACCTCCAAGCGCAGAAACATTTAGACTCTGCCACTGTACGACTTTAAAGCAAAACCAGTTTTAATTGCCACATCCACTGGGTCGTTAATTGGAGGATTGTAATCTTGGAGGTTTGGATTCCCTTAAGAACTGTGTCCTTCATCAAGACTGAGTTGATATCTCTGCCTCCTTGTGTGTGGCAACAGTTTTATTACGTAGAACATTAAAGTCAATTTTTATGTAAAATAGATCCTAATGTATTTGCATATACCTCATTAGATTATCAACTGTTCACTTTGACAGTGGGATAAAATTAATGGGATGGAGCTCGTGTCAAAGCTGCCTTTGTTGTAGTAACGTGATAACATTGCCAGAGTGGCTGTCAGAAATCTCGGGTGAAAGTGAGGGGATTTACAGGAATTCTTGGTGCAGTCAGTGTATGAAAGAATGAATCACAACCAAAAAAGGCACCTGCTGGGAGAGTCAAGAAACCCCAGGGACTGTTGCGAAGCCTGCATATGTGAAAAGTCGTATCAAGCATGTGCGGCTGGATTGATCACACAGAGCCTCCGGTCACACTGTTGAGCTTGGCTCAGGTGGAGCTGAAAATGAGTAACATAGATGAGCTTTCCAAAACAGGCACAGATCCTGGATCGGCATTTTTGCAGGGATTTTGTTTTTAGTTTTGGTCTTAGTCATTCAAAGATTCTTTATTTTATTAAACTCCAATTTTACATAATGCCAGTGGTGGAATATAACCAAGTGCATTCACTCAAAAACTGAACATTCAGGTAAATATTCAAATTTTCGGATACTTTACACAATATAGATTATGAGGAAAGGACCTTGTATTTTGATTGGATGTCAAATTAGTCAGAAGTTTAATACGTTAATTCATACTTCCCATTCTTTTACTTATATTTCCGTAATCTGAATACATTTACACTGCATAAATTTACACAGCATAAAAAGAAAACTTTACCATACACTGTTATTTCTGCTTTTATAGTTCACTTCCTTTTTATGTGTTGTCTGTGCCTACATACTGTATGCATGTGGCTGAATGCCTGTCTTTGCAGTTTCTGTAGGTGGATGTGTTTGAGATATCGTGTCTGCCAGCTCGTGTGTCCATGTTAATGTTCAGTAATGTGTGTGTCTCCAGTGTGATATGCAGAAGTTAACGGTTGAAGAGCTGAAGAGGCTTCTGTACGACACCTTCTGCGATCACCTTTCCATGAAAGACATTGAGAACATCATCATGACTGAGGAGAACCACATAGAAAACCCTGAGGACTGCCAGGTGGATATAGACAGTAAGGAAGAACCTCCTATACTTTAACAGACGTCTGCTGTTTATGATGTACATTTCTGGGTGTTTTCACATGTCTGTCACGCATCGATAACTGGCCAAAACTAGATGTTATTTTGTAGTCAGTCAGTGTAAATGTCCTTCAGAGGTGGAAGTGTAGTCCCAGTGAGCCACCTTCACAACACATAACAGATTTCACTCTTACAAATTCCTTACAGTCAAAACTTCTTTATAGTCTCATCATTTTGCAACAAAATCCAGCATTTAACGCAGAGATACCAATTTCTTTTATCAGCCGCCTCAGTAGATCATAATGTACTCCAGTCAGTCATCAGCAATGTATGAAACTCTGGGCCTGCTTATGCAGCTGTTTTGTAATTTGAGCAACTGTGCACAGCAAATGGCATTGTTCTATCTCCCCTCTCACTGTCTCCTCACCCGAAAAAATTACTACACTATTGGTAAAACTCCATCCGCCTACACAGACTCTGCATGGAGAACCCCGTTCTCTGGAGCTCATTTAAAAGTAATTGTAAGAAATCCAGGAAATCCCTAGCTGTAGTAGAAGTAGAGGCAGGTTTAGGGAAAGTGTGCACAGTGAATAGGTAAATGATTCACCTCTTCATTACAAAATAAAATTGAAATGAATGAAAATTGCTGCCTCAAAGATTGGAATTTTCTTTTAATGGTTCATTTACAGAGGGCTGTTATTGAAGATGCCTTGCCTTTTATCTCGTCATTTATCTAATGTGTACATTTAATGATTGTTGGAGCCATTACAAACCAATTCTATGATTTAAAAAATCCTTTCATCTCTGTTGGAAAAGCATTGTAAGAAGTAAGATGTTTTTCTCCAAGAACAGCAATGACCCTCTAGAGGAAATAAAGATAAATCAAAAGCAAGATCAGTTTCAAGCAGTTTCAAATGTCTTCTATTTGGACAGAAATAAGTAAAATAGTAGAAAAAAATTAATAGATAAAAGTTTCTTTTTGAACATTTTATTCTACTTCATCTGCCTTGGTTCTAACTTTAGAGGATTCTGCAGGTATTCTACACCTTTTCTTAGAGTGCTGGTGTTTTGATGAGCATCCTTTAATATGCCAGTCAGGCGCCAATCCATTTGTTTGTTGTTCCAAAACTCCAATCAACATTTCAATCTAGATGCAGTTACGCAGCGTACAGGTGTGAAAACAAATCTTCTTGGCAGTGTTCATCCCTTATAATTGTGTTCATGTAATTGTAAGGTTTTGTGATGAGCTCTTTCATTTGGAAATTACTATCTGATATCTTTTTCAAGCATTAAATAACCCCTTATTCAATGGACCTTTAGGTAATCTTTTTCTATTTCCCTCCCACCTCTTCTCATCCCCCCCCCCCCCAGGTTCCAGCCCAACACAGCAAGTCAAGCAAACTTGTGTGCGCAAGAGCCTGATATGCGCCTTTGCCATTGCTTTCATCATCAGCGTCATGCTCATCGCAGCCAATCAGGTGCTGCGGAGCGGCATGAAATAGGAGCTGCAGCACTTTCAGCCTTGACCACCACCTAAAGGCTGCCTTACAGATAAATGACTGAGGAGATCAAGCTAAAAAAATAACAAATACAACAGACATACAATCTCACACAGCTGTAAAACCGGCCAATGTGACTGCAGCATATGACTGCAGAATAATTCATTAAGGACACTACAGGTGCAGGAATTTGTCTTGGTGTCAGAGACATGCTGACAACTTGAGGAGTTTCAAGGACAACAGGACCTCACATACAAAGAGACAGTGGTGTGTTTGAAGTGGACAGCTGACTATACATATCACTCTTCGTAATACAACATTTAGTATTCATTAGCTATGTGCATTTGAGCAGTGTTGCATTCAGTATGGTGGCAGCTATAGAGAGAAGTGTAGTGACTGTCCAGTTTCGTATTTGTCCAGTGTACCATGCGGTTTATTATAAATGAGTAGAAAGAAATCTGTGAAATATTGTGGGGATATTGGAGGAAATGGAAAGTATTGTTACGTGCAACGTCTGGAGCGCACAGCATTGTGGAGATATTGTATGTGGTGCAACATTGTTCAAAAACCCCTTGGGAATAACAATAGCTTGGTAAGAAACAGATAAAAGGGTTTGCACAGAGGTTCATGTGATTGGGTGGCTAGTTTCACTCATTCACAGGCTGCAGGGCTTCAGTCTGAGAAGGATGGAGCTGAGGGAAGCAGGTTAACAGCTCTCAGGAGGGAGGTGTTGAGGTCTGAAAGGACAGGTAACTGGCTGGAAAGTGGCTGGACATGCAGTAAACACTCGACTCTCTGTCTCCACAGCGGGGCTTTGCAGGCCATCATCTATGCATGAAATGCATGGATTTAAACGTCTTGACACATTTGTAAAAGTTCTTATCAATGTATTAATCATTATGACTGTAACAGCTGTTTTCAATTACTTAATGACAACTGTGAGCAATTGTGTGTGGTGCGGGGTATCAGCAATCACAACAAAAGTGAAGCATACAACTGCATGAAAAAGAAGGGCTGCTTTAGTACATGCTCGTAAAAATTATTTTCGGGATTGCTAAACTGTGGACCTTTTGCCTTGCCGGTTGCCTGATGATCATCTGTCACTGCCGCCGAAGAGCAAACCACTTCAAGATGTGTGCCACTCAACCATTTAAAGAATATGCATCGAAACTGATCTGATTGGTAGTGCTGATACAAATGTGCAGGAATGTGTTATTTTCCGTCTGGATGCGTTGCTATGAAGCAATAAATGTATGTAAAAGAGACATCTCACAATGCTTTGAACAGGCATGAATCTTCAAAAACGTTAGCACCAATGGACCTACTAACTGTTCGGATCAGAAAATGTTCTATAGCACTTTTCAAATTAAAAGGTTTTGGCAATACAACAGGGACACTGGCTCTGATGTTTAAACGGGACAACCCTCTTATTCAGCGATCAGACAAATGAGTGGAAACCTGGGTGTCAGATGCTGTCCAGTGCATTGTTTGCAAGTTTGACAGGGTTGTAAACTGTTGCAATAAAACAAATATCTGTGAAGCACCACACAAATTTGATTGGGTGTAGTTTAGATCGTTGTGCATGCAACTGGGTAAGTTTGTCACTATTAACGTGTATTGTACATATAAACCAACTTCAACCAAAGCTTTGGAGGGATCTCTGACAACACAACTAGGCCACAAAATGAGAGCAAGCTCAGTAAACAACTGAAACAATTAATTTTTGAATTACTGAGGGAGAAAAAAAAAACAGAACCGGATGTCAAAGATTCCATCATACCTGAAACCAAAAGTTAGAATTTTTACAGGGCAAAGATGTGTTTAGAAAGAAGGAAAGAAAGAAAAAAAGCCCTTCAAAATGCCCTCAAAAACAAGACACAGCAATATAGAGATCTAAATAATACATCTTATGAATATCCCCTTTTAGGATCGCTACTGGCAGCTCCACGAACTTGGATCTCACACAAGAGGCAACAAAATTAGACTACCCTATCGCCCAGAGCCAGGCGGGATAACGATTATCTGATGCTCCCGGGCAATTTGTCAAAAGTGTCAATTCTGTGGGGAAACTGAAATAAAGCCCATATATAAACAAATACCTTTGTTTCCATTTTGCACTTTAAGATGTGCTGCAGCGCACAACAACAACTCACCGCCATGATTGTTCATCCATTTCCAGATATTGTTTAGCCATAAAGAATTACTTTACCATAGATGTATCTATTTTTGTGATAAGAATGTGATGGGATAAAATATTAACTGACTGATAAATGATACTTTCTCATTAGTTTTCTATTATATCATTACTAGGGGAACATTTTCATGGGGAATAAAGTTCTAATAATTTAATTTGTTGCCTTATTCTTTGAGACACTTGGCATTGTGCATACACATAAAAATACACCAATCACGGGTTTATAATTTATCACCAGAGCAAAATGTAAAAACCAATATTTATTTTCTTTTTACAGATGAAAAAAAAACAAACTGTATGAACATGTTGATAGTCTACTGAATGTTCTATTTCCATCATACTGTACTTTGATACTTGTCTTTGGATCTTGGAAAATGTTTATTGACCGTGTGATATCTGTTCATTGACGCCATCCAATGTTCTTCTATGTCTGTAGAATAGTATTTCACATGAATAAAATCATATTAACGTCACATGTCCGTGAAATCATTTTCGATTTGTCAAATCCCCCCATCAGGGAGGGATGACTCTATGAAACGGTGAGCATCAGTTTTGCTGTATTGATTGACACCTTGACATTTCAGATCAAAATCCATAAAAAGTGATGGATTTGCTGAATCCATAGATTACTTTATTCCATTTTGAGATGCCCTTTGGCTTAGCTGAGTGCTTTGGGCCACATTTGTCACTTTTATCCCAACAAAGACACCTCTTATATCTCTTACATCCACTAGCGATGGTCAGGCTGTTCTATTCTGGCAGTCTTAAGGAGACTAGGAGAGACTTTTTTCTAGTTATTCATGAGAAACATGCTGCTATATATATATGAACTGCATAGAACAGTCTAGACACTCTTGTCATCGATATAATTGCAAAAGGGGCATTAAGAAATCAAAGGCATTCCCTTGAGCTACAGCGCTCTATAATTGCCAGTAAGGTAGGTAAAATCCAAGAGAAACATCTTGTGAGGCAGTAACATCAACATACAAATCCTGAAAAAAAAAAAAAAATTAATACTGCATGTATATTTGCTTTTTCAGCTCAAAAGGAAACATTTCAGCCTTTTTAACTGGTAAATGTTGTGATAATATATTGTATGTGTTGATGCTGGTCTCTTGCCCACAGCACCATGTTCTGCCTTTGAGCTGCTGAAAACGCAAGTAGGTGGTGAGAGGAGATTAGGAGTGTCTTGAATTGCCAGGAGGCAGTTTGTGTCCCAAAACTGAGTTTAAACCAACCAATCAGTACTTAATGCAGGAAATCTAAGCTCTGTAATAATTGTAATTGTGGAATCATTAAAACAGAGTTTTGATCATTTTTTGAACAACAATGCTTGCATCTTTTAGATAGATACTAGAAAACATTTGACACAATCATTTGGGGGATTTCGATGGTTTAAAGAATTCAACCTTTTAATCTTCAATGGTCACACCAGTAAAAAGAAGTGAGCCTTGACCAAAGCGTTGACATGTCCATTTGTCCATTAAAAAAAGTAAATGTCCATTCAATTAAAGTGCACTTGAAAAAGCTGCATAGATAACGCTCCATTAAAGTGAACCCACCCAATTAATAAAACCTGTACATAGAACATAGACATGAGACAAAAATTAAACTAACCAACCAAGGGTCATATGAGAAGAACAAAAAGTCATATAATATAAACAGTAAATAAGACATACTCATGTGTTTTGGATCATCTTTTTGTGGTATTATACAAAGCATCGCTTACAAAACTTAGTGTTGGCTTTGTTGAATCATTGCCTAATACGTCCCTCAAAATCCTAATTATAACAAATAGACAATGGAACAACATTAGGGTTATCTTGAAAACATGCTTTTATTTTTTATTTATATATTTTTTAAATGGGCCTGTTTGTTGGACATGGCTTAGTCAGGTTGAGTTAGGTACAACTCATTTTCAACAAGATGTCACTCAAAATGGGCTCTACCAAATGCAAAAATCATTCAAATTTTCCTCTAAAGTGATTTTTTAAATGACTATATTACGGCTATATTGTACAGCTTCCACGTATTTGCATTCAGATGTATTTTTCCATCTTCGCCACACAAGCCATTCCAATCTCTCAGGCGTCAATTCTAAATAAAAAAAAGGGGACTCACATTATTAAGAGAGTCAGCAACTGTCACATTCCTGTTGACAAGTATGATGATTGATACTGCATGTTAATTATACCGCAAATAGAAATAACTAAAAAAAAGTAGATAAACTAAACTAAGAACTTCTGAATTATACTGAGATATATAAATCACACATATTGAAATAGAAACAATTAAATCATCTCTGTCCCTGGAGGAAAACTAAACATGAATGTACATACTAGACACTAAGACCAAAGTTGTGCTAGGTAAGAAATAAATAAGTAAATAATATATTTGCAGTTGCAAAGAATACTGAAACTCTAGGAGGGACAATTGTGTAGCAGCTACTAAAGAGTTTTTTTCAATGCATTATTCCATTCTAAAGACAGAACAGATAACTAATAACAAGTATTTTGTGTATGCTTTACCACATTTTCAAACTTTATGCTCTACAAGGTTTCAAATGGCAGCACAAGCTCTTGCCAGAATGAGTAACAGTTTTGTCATTCCCAGAGGGAGAGGAAATAGGAAAAGTATTTCATTTCTTTTGTCTCGACATTAATCAGTTGCTGAATGCCTCAAGGTGAACACTGGTAATCAAAGGAAATAACTGGCATGACATTCATCTTTTTGTGTGCTGCGTAAAAAAAAAACCTTGGACAGAAAAAAAGAAAGAATACTCAGCAAGCAGCCGTCGATGACTGGCGAACCATTATGGTCACCTGATGATCAATGGAGGTCAGAAAATTAAGTTCCGCATGACCACATACATCACACGGGAAGACCCGGCACATGTCAGTTTCTATATGGTGGAGCGCAAAAATCGAAACCTTTGTTTTTTTCCAGGAGAGAAGCCAGATTTATCCCAGATTCCTCTGTGGGATCAGTGACTCACAGTAACTTTATTACTCAACTGCAGGGTTCAGAAAGAGCTCTATTGCATCAGTCCGTAAAGTGCTTTCACTGAAGTTCTGCATATCACCAGTGCCTTTGCGTGCCCAGGGACGATCCCCCTCCTTGGCAAAGCTTAAAGGCTTTTCATTTAAAAAATATCTTGATGCTGCTTCAAAAGAACAAGCCAAGGTTTGACATGGTTCTTAATATGACTTGAAATCCAACGGGTGGTAGAGAAAGGACATGAGAACATGCTTTAAAAATACAGAAGATTATACCTTAGAGCTATGTGAACCCTCAGAGGAAGTTTTATTAATCTCATCATCACACTTGCACAAACAAAAACGGGCAATTGAGCATGTTTTCCTCTCTACCGTACCCAAATAAGCACTAGAGCTAAGCTGATGTGGTACAGTACCAGTGGTAATCAAATTTATTTGTGGAAGGGAGCGAATTATAGAGCAAATAAAAGTTTGTTCTGAGAATATCCGAATCCATAAAAAGCATATTTAGATGGATAAGCAAATGTTCACATGGGAGGACAACGTATTCCATGCAGAAAAACACTGAAAGTTAGATTGCCAATTGCTTGATTGTTTGCCAGTCAGGTGTATAATGTGTATTTCTGTGCAGGTAGTGAATGTGCAGGCAAATGTTTGCCAAGTAATGTGATGGTTCAAAATGAAGCTCAATCTCAGAATTAAAGGCTGCACACATTCTTGCTTCAGCTATTTCTTTCAATCGTCCTTGTCCTCCTGGGCATCTAAACACAACAGATCATTATCATTTTCCAATAAGGTGCTAAGCACATTTGCACTATCCAACTAAGTTAATTGTCAAGGGACGGTCTGTAGTGTTTGCCAATCACCATCAATCTGGACTGCCCGGGCTGCATACAGATGACTTGTTTGTGATGTATACATGCAGCAACCTTTCCCGAAACACCAGTACTGTAATTTGTATCCGTGCATATTGCAGCGTCAGATCACTGTTTTCAACGGGGACATTAGCAGTCACATCAGGCCACACTATGATTTCCCACGGAGAGCGAGTGATTAAAAGGACTGGTTCTCACAGCAGCTGCAGAAAAATGGAGACATATCTCATCCATTACTGATGGGCTTGTTTAGCTTCCGTAGATGAAACCAGGGATCTGAGCTTATTAATGGTTCATTCTTTCAATCTCAAATTTTAGTGAAGGCAAGTTAGAACTGTGTAAAAATTAGCTTTTTTCAAGTCATTATATCATCCACAGTAATTAATAATAAAAGATGCAGAAAACAATTTAGAGAAGGTCAGATTAATCAGTTGCATTGACCCAACTTATTATTGCCACAAATGATTTCACATCTCTGTAAAATAGATCATTTTACTTTCTCTATACTAAAAAGACAAAATGCTTTATGTGTGCTTGATCTACAGATATAAAATTTACAGTGGCCACTGCTCAACCTCCCTCAAATATATGTATCATATTGTTACACCCAACTGTTCTTATATCAGCCAAAAGTTGGAAAGACAGAAAGATGAGAAAGTTCTTCCGAACAAAATGCAGCAGTGGCTGAAGGACTTCAACAAGGCACAGTTTTTGTACTATGGGTTGAGCACACTTTGTACATCAGCTAACTAATCCTGACTGACCCTGTGAAGAGGGAAAGAAAAAAAAAATAAAACATTTTCCATTAAATCAAAATGTTTGGTTAACACTAAGAGTCAACTATAAAACTCAAGGAAGATATTCGATACCTCTGCACACTACAATGTCAAACTGTGTGTACAGACCGAAGACAAGGTTAACTAGGTATGAAATACGAGATTCCCAAGAAAAAGATGAGCCATTTTAGCAAATCAACTTAAACTGCATGCCAACAAACAAGTTCTGCTCTGCTTCAGCACAGCCAAACATGAAAGTAACTCATCTCCAGCCACTTTCCACTTAGAAATCACCAATCACTGGAGCGACATGTCTGTCCAGCTCAGGCTGCCACTCCCTCCCACCCTGTGCCCCGTCCAGCACGGTTCACAGCTCAGGAGATGAAGAGTAATCAACAGACTTCCAGGAAATCAAGCAATGTTATATTTCCTGACAAGAAGAGATGTCATTCAAGTCGACCTCTGGGTCAAGGCCGGCTTGCTTATGTGAGTGAGGATCTGGGGACCTATTTGATGCCATCAGTGTTGGACTTGATGGGAGCAGATGGAGCGCTCGCTGCTGATGTCAGGACAGCTGCTCCGGCCAGAAGTTTTATCTTCTCTTTTCATTGTTTATTTAGGTTTTTATTTATTTTGTTAGTTCTCTTCTACAGGAGGACAAGCTTTAGTGTTGTTTCAGCTTTAACGTGACAGAGCCTCATTGAAGGGTTTGCATTTGGATCACAAATGTCCTATCTGGCTATGTTACTGAGATCTGAAACATTTCTTTTCAATTAAAAACATAATTTAATGGCTCATGATACCGACACGAGTTATTTTAGCTGCTTAGACCTAGGCTCAGGTTTAAGTTTGGTAGAGCTCTGCTGGAAGTACACAAGGTCACCAAACCCCATTCTACTGTCACTAATAAGTGGTTAAAAGATTTAACAAAAGAAAACTCCTGTACATATTCTGACAGCAGGGAGTGTAGTTTTGCCCACCTTTCTGAGCAGTGTGATTACTGAAAGGTCAGGAGGAGGAACCACATTAAGTCCAACACATCTCTTATCTCTTTAAGTTGATGAGCAAGACTCTCTGTTAATGGAGTATTCTGTTGAAATTCAACAATGTGTTGGTTGCTTATTCTCTGTTCTGAATCAAATACACATTTCCTCTAATTGTTAGCTTTATGACTGCCAAGACGTCCAGTCCAATGTTGATGGGCTTGTTACTCTTAAGTACAGTATTAAAAACAGCCTTTAATTAAATTATCAAAGGTTATTGAATTGTTTTTACTTGTATTTTTATTAACCTGAGTCAGCGCAAAGGTGAAATTCTGTTGTCTGTTAGAAGTATTTCACCTAGTTAAGTGAGTAGGCTAAAATAATGCATAGTGATGATGCTTATGGGCAGTGTGTGTGTATTCCTCTATAGAGGTGCAACAGTAATATGTATGCCATATCTTAGACCACAATTGTACGTGCTTTGGCTGCAGAGGTCTGATCAGCCAAAATAAGTGTGTAGGGGCTTTAACAAACTGGAGATATGCATGAAAACTACACAAAGAGTTTATGTACCTGGAATAAGTCAAAAACAGGTGAATGGTAGGGAATGGAATGATTTGTATATCCATTAACATGATAAATGAGTGGTCTAAAAGGGTAGATCTGTTTTCAGATTAGGGTTGCTGCCACAAAAGCGACTGGTCTGTTAAAGTGCTTGTGCATGAGGTGCTGTATCTTTCCATTCACACAAAAGGCTGAAAGGTGCTCTTGTACCTAACAATATCTAGTTGAAAAATGGCAAATCATTTCACCTTTACAAAGCTCTTAATTGAAAGCTTAAGGTCACAGCATGCAAAGGGCCATGGCAAGTTAATTTCATGAGCAGTTTGTAATGCCTCAAATGTAGGGAGCCTGGATCTCAACATTTAGAAACATGACCCTTGGCCTGCCTGTGGCAATCAACCCAGTCAGGTGTCCCATCTGCAGGAATGGAGAATATCCCACAACTGCATAGTCAGAGACTCAGCGGTTCTGTGCTGCAGAGGTGTCAGGCAGGGCTGCTGCAGGAGGCAGTAAGAGGTACTGAAGGAACAGACTGACTACAGATACTAAGAAAGGCTTGTACACAATGTACAGTATACTTCCAGCCAACAGCTGAAAAAAGAGCAGGATTGTTTCCTGTCTGGGCTGCAGCACAAAATGCAGCAATAGTTTATCAGGATGCTGTGAAAAAACGAAGCACACTGCAATATGGCCGGAACTGCTTTGTTGATAAGACAATTTGTGACCTCCATGTGAGGAGGCAAAGCAAACAAATTCCAGTAAATTCCAGTTGTTAGTCATCTCCAAATAAAATTTTCCAGGGTCAACTATAACTCAGAGCAGATATTTAAGAACATTTTGTTTTACACACCTCTGCACACCAGTTTCTCTTCTTCAAACACCCACACAAACCTAATCCTAACCCTCAGTTCCTAGAAGTATCATGGCCATAACATTAACCTAAAATGTCCTAAACAAATACTCAACTGCAGTGGTCAAGTCGCACTGTGGGTAATGTATGTGCCAGGTTTTGATAAGAAAGAATGCGTGGAATAAAAGAGATGATATCTGGTTCTGCTCCATCGATTACATAGAGACTATTGATCTGCATCACGTTTCCTGCCATTGTCTTTTTCCTTTTTCTGTTTATATATTTCTATATCATTATTCACGCAATAAAATACTGAAATGTCACTGTAATCTGTGCCATTTTGTTTTTGCCATCAGTTAATGTTGCGTTTCTTTTCTCCATCAGCCTGACGGAGTAGTGCAGCACACAGTGCGGCATTGAGGGAAGCTTTTTTTTTCCCCCTCACTCCTAAACCGTTCCTTCTAGCATCGTTACTGAAACATCATTGCAGTCTCTAGACATCTGGCAATCACGTGGTAATGACTTATAGACATATGCGTGGTCTCACTGTTTTTTAATTAATCTCAGTGCTATAAATTTCCATCATTGTCCCGCCTGCCAGATTCCAGTGTGTCATGTTTCTGTCTGTCTCTGCAATTGTCTTCAGTGGCATTATCATTCACGTCATGGTCATGGACCGGAGCCAAGAGCTTGATTGGATCAGGAGTCACCGAACTTCCAGTTTTAATTGAATTGAAGCTGCTCTCTCCCCAGGAGTCTACCAGTGGCCCGTGGGTAGAAAATACTAAGCAGAGCATTAAGAATATGCATGAGATGGTTAGGGTGCATTAACTGGAGGCTTTAAAGAGGTTAGTAGCCAGTGAATATCAATATATCTTTTTTTCCAATATAAAAAATACATTTGATTTCAGACTGGGTACACAAATATAAACACACCATTACTTTGGAAACTATACAGCCTGAATAAATTTCATGAAAAATGTGAAGATAAATGTGTCTCTACAAGATGGAAGTTGTGTCCTCTTCTCCCCCTCCCTCTTCTCCTCATCTCTATATCTTAATTGTGAAATACTTTGTCTTTGATGTGCGGGGCATCACATGAAGATTTGTCAGGCTGCAAAGTATAGTTATTAGTTTTTTTTTTTTTCCTCGTTCTTCAAAAGCCTGGCATCACTCTGCGCCATGTTTTCCCTCAACTGTTTGTCAGCTTGGAGGCAGCTCGATCATACGGCTAAGTATCACAGTTAAAACATGTTTTCCCATAAGTGCCTGTGGAGAATTCTCAGAAGCTCAGTGGCTTCCGCTTTTCCTATCGTTTCCCCCGACAAAAAAAAAAACAAAAAACAAAAAAAAACACAAGCACACCAGAACATGCAGAAAAGAGAGTTGATATGAAAGTACTTGGGGAGTTGTGGGTAATGAGTCATTTTTCCTGAATAAATTATTTTTCCAAAATTAATTAGAATTTGTATGTATTTGCACACACACTCCACATGCTCACATCCAACCACTCAATTAGCGTAACTGCTCTTATCCTCCTGGAATCTCACAGACTAAAAAGCTTTAATACTTCTGTCAGATCACACCTCAAACGGATATCCGGCGCCCCGCCTGAATCAAACGGCTGGCGAGCCTGCGACTTCATCCCAGCTTGGAAGTGGACCTCTGCTGCTCTGCTTTTTAATAGAAGAGCCCAAATGAGCCTTCATTTAATATTCATGGGCAAATTGCCAACATTTCTTTGAATAAATAAAGCATTAAGCAAAAGCCAAAAATAGCAGGAAATTTAATTGAAGACTTCAAACTTCATACAGAATATGCTATCTAAATGTAAGGTTTGAGAACTTAAATTTACAATGGGATGAAAAAAGAAATAAAAAATGATTTTTGACCTCTTAACAAAATTGTCCATATCAGAAATAAACAGCAGATGCAATAATTTTGACATATGTAAAATTAGATTGTGATGCCGTACCACTAGTGTACCTGCACATCATAACTGTATTATGACTTTGTTATGTATCAGATCTAAGTTGTTTTTTGTTAACCTAGCGTGCTTCTTTATTTTTCACCTCCATTTACAATAGGTTAATTATGACGAAGTAGTACCATGTCACCATTCAACTTTAAATAAAAAAAAAGTAGGGAGTCCTCTGCAGTAATACAAATTGAGAAGAGTTTATTCAAAATAACTCCGTCAGTTACTTAGAAATATCCATGTTAAGTTTTCTAATGCTAGCTCACCATAGTTCTCACTTTAAACCATTGCTCTTCCTTAGGTCTTTATCATTATTCCGTAGCATTTAGCTCGAGCTGCAGTTCAATACATGGGAAAACTACATGAAACACACATCACAGTAGTCTAGCCTCTCAAAAGCATGCCTCAGCTTCTTTACGAGCACCTGACTGGCGCAGGAATGATGATATTTCTAAGATGATGAAGAAAGAAGGTTCACGTGCTCAGTCCCTGCAACAACCAAGGTTACTCTCTATCCATCAAGTGTGAAGCTGAGGTGTCCTTGAGAGGGGTGGTTCACCCCCACCTACTCACTCAATGACAAACCCTACGATCATCAGATACTGTAAAGGGCTGAACTGTAATTCACACCAGCTCAAGTACAATATTTGTCACTGGTTCGTTGATCGGTTGAACTTTACTCACCGTAGGTCAGACAGTTGTCTCACAAACCTTGAATTATTGACACGTCTACAGATTAAACCAATGGTCTGCAATACAGGCAAGTCAACGTCTCCCTGGTGACTCTGAATGATAGTTGAAGAAAACTGAAGGTACCAGCCAACCTTGCAAGTCTGGACTTGACTAAGAAAGCCAAAAGGGACAAAAGCCCAGGTTTCTTTGGATGAAAAGCTTGTTTACAGATTTTATGGCTGTATTTTGCTTTTCATTCATCAGTTGTCCATGGTCACTGGCAGCACAATAACAGAATGTTATTCAGGAAAGTAGTGGCTCCACTGAATCTCATTTAACAGATAAAATGCTTCTTCTCTTTTGAATTCCATAAAGTTGCCTGCTGCAACTTCTCACTTTGGTAAACACATTGTTGTAATTGCCCTAAAAAGGGTTACAGGCTTTATTTACATCTACCGCAGCTAAAGCATCAGACTGTCTATTGTATTGTGTCCTTGACTACTATTGTTTGATTTAGTTGTGTTTCAGATAGGCCTTGTTTCCTACACATTAAGTGTTAAAAGTAATAACTGCTACTTGTAGAATTCACCAAGGCTAAAGGATTTGACAGGCAGCTTTTATGATGCAGTTAAATTTTATGTACAATAGTGTGGGATTTACAACTTCGGATGGATGGATGGACAAACGAACTATGTTTGCTGGCAAGAGTCCTGGCAAGATTCTTCTGAAGAGAGAAGATAGCTGTAGCCAGATTGGAGTAAGATGTTTCCGTTTTGCCAAAAAAGAAATAAAAATTCTGTTTCATGGGAACTCTGGGAAGACTATGCAATCTTCCCACTGCATGTTGCATTTTATTTCTTCATTTATACACTCAATGTAATGTTATATAGGCATACTGACAATGTGACTGAAATTGCTAACTAAATTTGGTCCAGTACGCAGAGCGAAGTAAACAGCAACTTCCTGATCAATATGTACTATGGTGGTTTTGTTACATCTGTGTCTGTGCTGCCCCTGTTGTTGCTCTCCTCTCCTCCTTGTGTGTTTCTCCTCCCTCCTAGGGGCAGGTCCCAGACTCTGGCAGCTTCTGCAGGGCACACCTGAAGCTCATCATTCATTAACCTCCAGCTCAAATACACCGGCTCTTCATTCACCCATCGCCAGATCTTTACAGTTCCCCACACGGTAACTTATCCGGCTCCCCTTTTTGCTTCCTTCGGGATTCTTGTGACTCTCCATTGTTTTTTTTGGTGTTTTTCTTGCTCCCCTTGCTTCTCCGTGTTTCCTGGCCTGTTTCTGACCCTCTCCTCCTGATTCCTCAGACCTCCTGCCCTGCGTTGCCCTGCTGCTCTGGACCTGCTCCTCTCCTGGACCCGCTCCTCTCCCGGACCCTCTTCCCCATCGTCATCTGCCTTCTCGAGTCTCCGCTCCCCCAGCAGATTGGTCCCCTGCTCTTCTGTCCCACCTTCCCCTATTCTGTAATAAATCCCGTGCATGTGAATGTTCAGCGTCTGTTTACTGGTCTGCTAAACCACCAGTGTCACAGGTTTCCTTGCTTGCTTAGATGTCTATTTTATTTTACTGTACAAGGATAATCCACTCAATATCAATACTGCTTTATAAGGAGTCCTTGGTAGATATATTAAAAACAATGTAACAATAACCGCCTGGTTATTAACAGGTGAAGAGTAACAAAACAGTGTTAGATCTGAGTTAACGATTGATTAACAGTGCTGCACGTCTCGACTTTGACAGACTACATAAAGATGACACTGCTGAGAAGAGGATTGAAGTAACTGTATTGACAGTGGTCTTCTCCATATTTTCCTGTATGTTTGCAATATAAGCTACCTTTTGTATACTATTGTTATGTCTGTCTACCCTGTAGTTATACCATTTATTGCATGTTTGTCCAACAGAATCCCTCCTGTTGCCTTTTTGTTTTTTTAGCAGGTTTTTTTCCTTATCCAAACTGAGGGCCTAAGGATAGAGGATGTTGTACTGTAAATCCCTTTGAGGCAAATTTGTGATTTGGGGCTTTATAAATAAAATTGACTTGACCAAACTAATAAACAGGTTTTCATATGTAAAGGGATACAGAGTGGATTATCCTGGTGAAATAAAGAAAAAACTTAAACTGGCACCACTTTGCCGGACACATTTATTAATGTAGACATGTGATTCAAGTTGTTAATCAATACTTGAATATTCAGTTCATTCTGACCTTTGAGCTCAAATTATTTTGTTAGTTTTTTTTTTTTTAATATGTATGTTTGACTGAAGGCAGATATTAATTGGATGTATTGTATCAGTTCTATCATGTGTATTTTAGTGTGCATTGGAAATGAAGTCTATTGTACGTTTTCCTTTTCTTGCATAAAGGCTACACCGCCTTAGAAAACCCAGCCTGAGATTTTCATAAGATTACAATTCCACCTTCCAGTGAAACAAACCTGAATGTCATGTAAAAAGAAAGTTCAGGTATGCAAATTGGCCTATTCAAAACCCTCTCAAATTATAGCAAAATACAAAAACAAAAAACCCTTAAACTGAATATAACAGCTTTTATGTGCTTTGCTCTGAAGGCAGTACATTCTCCTGTGTCATCAAGCTCTACAGATTTAATACTGTCGGTCCTGATAAAATATTCATTTGTACTGTATGGTGAGTGGCCATTTAAACCACTGGGAGTAGTGAATTGCCCTGCCATTCCCCCTCACTCAGGTAATCAGACTCAAATTGAAAATATCCAGCCACCAATTTCAGTCCGAGTTTCAATATTCCCCTGCCTGCCAGTATAATGTCACTTTCTCTACTAGGCCTGCTGGCCGTAAAGGTGGAGACAATATAAGTGGCTTATGAATGAGATTTGAATTTCATGGCCCAATATCATTTAGAGTCAGTAATTGGGCAATATGTATTCTGTTCCCTTAAAAGGCCCTTCTGCTTGTTCCGGTTCGAGTGGGGAAGCAGTTGGGGTCACAGGAATGACATCAAATAATGGAGCCATACATGTGTTCCCATCAACTATCATATTGCCATTTCTTTGCAGATGCCAGATCCTATTCTATCAGCCATATCTGGGGAAATGAGTGAGAAAGATTGAACAATGTCCCAGAGGATTTAGCCGTAGGCTCGCAGCTTGACACTCTCTGCAGGCCTGCACAACCTTAGGCTCACAGTAGAGTATGTTCTTCGAAGTATTTTCCTTCAGTTGCTAATGGAAACAGGTTACGGAGGAATAGCAGGGGCCTGCAGAGGTGGGTCAGTTGTGAATGTGTCACTGGTTTAATGAGTTTTTTACTAGCTTAGCAGATTCAGAAATATAGATAAAGGACTGGTTCAAGCAAGTTACAAGAACCCATTTTCCCCACCTCTAGTTAGTTGCACAAATAAAACATAATGGTAAATGACACAAAAGTAAATAGTCTATATATGATAATTTACAGCCAATGCCAACTTTCATGCAGAAGACTGGATTTTGCCAAAAGGGACAAAATGGCTTTTCCTATAACCTCAACTATTTCCTAACCATAACCATAAGGGGACCATATGCAGATATTGTAGAAAGTGAGATGTTGAAAAACTTACATTAAACAGCAAATGGATGAATGTAACCTGGGGTTGTGAGTCATTCTGGCAATATGGTTGGTAGGGGGGAAAGAAGCCATGGGGCTTATACAAACTCCAACACAATATAAACAAACAAAACAAAAATGAACAACAGAGTGGATAAAGAAGCATTAACATAAACCAAAAAGTAACAAAGAAATAAGTACACAAGTCAATATTTTTACTTTCCTAGGTTTTGAGATATCTATGTCCGATATATCTACCTTAATGCTTTAAAAAAAAAAAAAAAAAAAAAAGTGGAGAGAATATTCATTGTGGTGCTCACAGCAATGGAAAACCTCTTTTGCTTGGTAGTAAGTAGTTCCAATAGTATACACATATTAAACCTGCCGATATATAACCAAAGTTTCCTGCATGGCTTGAGTCAAAAGAAAAGTGTGGTGATATTCTGTATTTTGTTATGGTCAACAAATCCCGCAAAAAGTAAAAATAATGTGTTAGTCTCTCAATGCTTTTAGACTTCCCTAACCTGTCTCAGTCACCCCCCGCAAAAAAAGAAAAGAAAGATTAAAAATATTGTTTCAGTTAAAATAAAAGGCTAAATCATTTCCTAAAACAGCTGGGCACTTCAGCAAACCTTACTGAAACACAAGTTAGTTATTATTTTTAGCCATGTATTTGATTTGTATGTCGGACTGACTCAATCAACTACAGCACCCACATTCATCATAACGTAAGAACGAGTCACCCAGTGCAACGGTGTGGCTCACTGATGTGGAAGATTTGGATAATAGTACTGGTCTTTCTATGGTAGAAAATACACTGCATCAGACTTTGGACACACACACACACACACACACACACACACACACACACCTTGTTAGTAGGACCAATTCATTGTTTGTTTTGGTCTTTTCATGCCATTTGTTGGTAAGAAAAATATCGCCAGCCTTATTTCTTAAAGTGATAAAAAGAAAAAAGAAATAACCATTTAAAAAAACAGTGTATTAAAACTTGCCATCACAATTTATGAACTAAGCGGAAATACGGTTTTCGAGGGTTAAAGCTCATTGTTTTACCACCTGGGATTAAGAGGATGGGAACACTTCCAGGCGTCTTGGCAGGGCCGGCGAGCTCAACACCATGAGGGATTACTGAAATAAGGGATGAGGATGTCGCTGTGATGTCTTGGATATTGCTTCCCGCCGGTGCTTAGCGCAGCCTCGTCAGTCATATTTTGTGATTACCTCTGAGCTGCGCCCAATCATAATTAAGGTGATGACAGACTCCCCGAAGCCCAGCTGACGGTGCGCTACGCTGCCATATTGTGGTAAAGACGTGAAGAAGAAAACTTGATCAGAAGTTGCTGGGAGAACATTTTCAAAGGATGCTAAAAAGCACGAGGGAAACAATGTGTTTAGTGAGATAGAGCATTACAGTATGTCCCCAGATTATCCGAGGCTATTATTCACCGCCACCACCAAAGAAAGGCAATTTGCCGAGGCGAAAGGTGCGAGGAGCTGCTTCAGATGTGACCACTGTGTCTCCAGGGGGAATTTCTATTCCTTTCTTCACCACCAGCTGGTTAATCTTCTTCCTCTCCAGCACCTAATAGAGTTCATACTTATTAAAACCGGATACAGGAGAAGCTGAATGGGTCAGTGCACCTTTGTGAACATACGGTCCTCTCTGGAGAGAGGGAAGCATGAAAGCAACGCTAGAATATACAGAACACATGTCAGACTAGTGTCTCTCTAAGATGTAAGCTCGACACCACGGCCGTTATTTCTTTTTCCATAGGATCACCATTTTTCTGTTTACCATAAAAGACTATTAGTTAGAGGACAAAAGGGAGAAAATATTGAAAGATGCTCCGAGTAGCATTTAAAACAAATCAATACATGACAATAAGATTAATTGTGACTCCTTGGTACAATTACCAGCAACAAATGAGAACAAGGTTGAGAGAATCACAGCTCTACTCGAGTCTTGCAGCTTTAGTGTACTTTCTCGGCATTGCCTCCTTTTTCCCGGTGTCTGTCTGCATGTGTTTGTTTTCTCTTTGGCTTTAGTGAAGAGGGTAAACATGTTGAAAGTGACTTTTCCATGGGCACTTCACTTGTCCCAACATCTGCCTTTATGAGACAGCTTTACCCCTGTTTGCACTAAAAGACTAGTCAGAAAGACAAAATGGTCAGTGGTACTCCTCCTTTTATGTGCTGTAAATCTAATTTTATGGAGTGTAAAGTAATGTGGTAGCATATACCCCATGATCAACTCCTACTCAGTGATAGTCTAGTTTGATTGTAGGTCTCAGAGCTTTTTCTCAATGCTGGAGAAGCCAAATTTCAGCAAGATTCTGCACTGTGCCTGCATGGTTGTTTTATGACGGTGATTGTTAGCGCCAGGATGTCGACACATGATAAGTTGTCTGGGCTGGTAACGCAGGAACTAATAACCACAGGAAACCGTAATAATCAGGCATCACAGGTAGAGACAGACAACAAACAATGTGGGAAACAGCAACTGAAACGGGGCCTCTATATATAAACTGGGAAGAGCTAATGAGTGGCAAGGTGCAGCTGGGCAGGCAGGTGAACAAAATCGGGTGATTAACTAAGTAACAAACCTATCAAAAAAATGTATATTATTAGATATTAAACTAAAGACTATCTAACTTAGCATCCATATTTGAATTTGACATACTATGTTGCTGCTGTACTTGTCACTGACATATACCGAAACATACTGCTGCAAACTGCTCTTTGTCTCCTGTTGTGAGGTTTCGTTTTTTATCATTTTATCTTTGTGCTGGAAACACCAAACCAAACTGCTTCATCATCAGTACTGCGGGTACTTTCTTCCCCTCCGCAAGGTCACACAGGTAAGATTGGTTGAGACGTGGAGTATTTTTAATTGAGGTTAAAGGGTAGTGGGATCATGTGAGATCTTTCACTGCAGCCTGTTGGATTGGTGCCAATTTGCTCATTAAGTCAAGTATACCCGTTTCAACCCTTTTCAGTTTTCAGGTTTTAACTCTAATGACAACCAATAGATAGACACATAGAAAGTAAATAGGTAGGTTTTCCTCATGTTTCTTCTTTGCAGCAATAAGTGACTTTACGTTTAGGGTCTTTTGAGCACCCACTTCTACATAAAGTGGTAAGCATACATTACACTCTCCACTCTGAAGAAAAAAAAAAGTCTTCAGTTTCAGTTCTCCATGAACAGTGCAGCAGCCACTGCAGCTTGTTGTTTCCTGAATGTAAAGTAGAACGGAATAAGCATGTTGTATCACAGAAACTGCGTCTCTCACATAATCAGCTTGCTGACTACATAGTGCACTACACTCTATTATATATTCACTGGTGAGAAATTATTTAGTCCCAAATACTGGTGTAAAATAAGTGTGACATCTGTAGTGGCTTCATCTTATATCCAAACAGAGGAAAAAAAGAGGTGTAGAAAACAAAATATGAAAATCGATTTCCATGTAGACATGACCTAGAGTTATAGATAATCAAATATAACACAATATTCAAGTGTGAACATGCCTAACCTTTATTCTGCTGCCAGAGAGTTTCCTGACCAGGACATGTGCTGCATGATAATCTGTCTCATTGGACTTTGCAGCACTGTCAAACGCTCCCCATCCCTCTTTCGGTCGCTGACTGCCACTGTGTGGTCATAAATATTTAACACAATTCTGCTGCAGTTCGGTTTAAACTTTTTCCATTTAAAGGCCTTAAGAAATTTGATTCCTGCATGTTATACAATGTAGAAACAACTTAAAGATAAACTGGAAACTTTTAATGGACGGAACAATGTGTCCCTCCAGAAACAAAAGAACCTTTGTACCTTTGGAAACCCTAATCTTTTCTCATGGGCAAAAAAATTGAATCTACCATGGCAAAAACAATGCTGTGGTACCAGCACTGCAGCCTCCATCATCCATCATCATCAAAGAGGAGAGAAAAAAAAAACCTTTCACACTGTTTGATAAAAGCAGCTACTGGCAATGTTCTGCCTTGTATTTCCGAGCCCATTTGGTTGTTTGATGGCGTATTTTTCTCTATTACCCTGTAAAGTCATGTCACTCTATGACAGTTTAGCTGACATGGCATCAGGTTTTGACATTTAGAGTGGGGCTAAAACGATATTTTTCATCTTTTTAAAACATCAACAGCAAATGTCAAGATTTGGCGTCAGTGTTTTTTTTTTTTTTTTTTTTTTTTTTTTTTATCAAATAGTCCAAGCCTTTTTCTAGAGCTGTCATTTTACACCAGTGATAAGAAGTCATACAACAAAATATGGCACACACACATTTCTGCACTAACACTGGCCTCAAAACACCAGGATGCGATGCAGTCACAATACATGTAGGATGACACAGCCCACTGTTTAGGAAATAGGTGGATAACTGTATTTAAATGCTCACGATGATTTGAAAGTAACAAACACACATCCACTCAGGCAATTGTTGAGAGGCATTCTGGGACACTTAAAACATACAATGCAGTTTTAGGAACAGTAAGTAAACAAAACTACTGTTAATAAGAAGACAAATTGAAAATATCTGAAAGTGTAAGGTTAATTAATTAAAAAAAATGATTTTCACTTTAATGGTACATATCATGGGTGGGTGACATGGGCAGCACACTGCGGTGGTAGGGCAACCCGTAGACTGGGCTCATCCCTGCGTGGCGGAGGCTCTCCACCTTGCCAAACTGGCGCAGATGGAAGAGCAGTGTGAGCTTTCGGGTCATGGTCCTGAGCGCCAGGAAGGAGGCCAGGATCTGGGCGAGCAGGAAGAGGAGGTAGAGGGAGTGGACGGCTCTCTCTAGAGGCAGGATGATAATTCCTTCATCGGTCAGGAAGAACAGCAGCACTGGCAGCTGGAACATGAAAGACAGGAGCCAGAAGGCTGCCAGCTCTGGCACCTGATGACAGGGGGGGGGAAGTAGAGAAAATTTGGGTTGGTGGATGGAGGCGATGCAAAGATAGAGCAGTCGGGCATCAAGTGTGCTTCGGTTGTATCCACATGAAAGCACAGACACACACACACAAACTCAAGAGACTGTCGTAGCCAAGAGCTGATTGTTTACACACGCAGCCAGAATACTTAAGCAGCCTCCGCTGTGTTATTCAGGAGACCGGTTCATAAACGAGCGCTGCATTGCGATTCAGAGGGGATGATGGTTTGAATTACCTTTTCTTTAAGGTTGCCAATGTAGCCCAGATAAAGTCGGACCACTTCAATGACTGTGAGTAGGATCATCCCGGTTATGAGCAGAGCCTGGTAGTACCCGGGAAGATAATAGAACTGGAAATAAAGCAGAGCTGGGATGTCAGTATGTCAGGAAGGTATGAAAACATCTTTTTACTTGCAGCTCACAGCACTTCAAACAGTGTACTATTCAGTGGCATACAGTATACCTACAAAACACAGAGAAAAGTATGATGTGAAACTATTATGATGGCACAAGTTTGGCTTTACAGAAAGATGAGCTAATCCCAGTGAAAAGTGGTGCAGTCTGCTGTACAGTATTTGTTGCATCCACTCCTGGTTAGAACTGAGGGAGTTGCCATAGATCTGCTACCACTAGATGGAGCCAAACTTTTCCCATTTGAAGTGGATTTAAGAAGTGCATTAAATTGAAGACAACTTCTGCTACTTCTGAACAAAAAGTAAAAAGTATCCTCACTGAATACTATTTTCAATATGCTTGAGTATATTTTTTCTTTTCACATGGGTAAAGCCTTTATGTGCACTGAAGTACAACATAAATTGCTTTCAGTCATCAGAATAAACGTTCTTTTGATTTTACCGTTTGTCTACATATGTTTGCCCAACACCACTGATGCAACAAGACAGGCCATCAAAGCAGTCCAATGAATGAGCTACCTATCAATCCTCATGACTCCTGTATCATAAATGTGTGACACCATAACAGAGTAGAACTGAAAGGAAAACAATAAATCTGTTTTATATTCTTGCTATAGGACCTAGTCTGTGAAAATGTAAATCACCAACTAACCTTTATTTCCAACATGAAAACAGCAGAAAACCACCAACAGGGAAAATAAAACATGTTGAAGTAGAGCAGCATCTGCAGGGGAAGGTGAGAAACAAGCTCGTTGACCACTGAAAGACAAATAACAACAGTGTATGAACACTCATTCATTATGTCCACAATTTGCTTTGATGAAAACAATGTTTTCTTTGCACAATACTCATCATAGCAGATAGTTGCATTGAATACAATATTCCACAATTTACATTTTAAGGGGTATGCTTTGTGTATTGCAGACACCATAAAAATACAGAACAGAAATAGGCAGATAGAAGGTGGACAGAATAATGTACACATCTCATTAAAAGGAGCTAAACCTCTAATGTAACTTAATCGCAATTACCAGCAAAGGTTGATAACAGGATCAATGCCAGCAAGTAGCATTTATCAGCTATAGATGAGGTCAGGAAATCAGAACTTTCTGTGACTTTAAAGCCGCATAAGACAAATAACACATCTTCTAAAGAGCCAAAACATACATTCAGAATTGCATTATTCAATAAAAATATACTTAATATGTCAAGAGAAACAGTATTAAAAATAATGGCAATGTATGACAATTAGACTGGGTTTACAACAACCTACTCTCCAGTAATTTTTGTGTAATGTTCAGATTATTTTGTCTACCCCTCACAGTTAGTTAGTTATGATATCAGAAATGGTACACATAATTACATATTTTCCATGTCGTTGTCACTATTAATGTATTCTAAAATGTTATCTCACACCGACAGCAGGAAACTACACAATACTGTAATAAAGTTATATTATGTATTATGCATATTATAGTAAACTGTCTGCGGAACCAGTAACCAACCAGAGGTGTCCTCCTGCTCCCTGGTGAAGTCGCTGTCTGCCGTCCTGTTGTTGGTGAACACAGAGCCTCCCATATAGGCCAGACCCATCTGCAGGTTCTCGGGAACAGGTGAGTAAAACACAGGCATTGTGGGTAGAGCTGGTGACCATGACCAAGCCAAGGAGTCAGGAAGTGTAACGGCCCAAAACTGTGTTTGAGTTACGGAGTCTGCTGCTAATCCGTGTTGTGTTAAATCACACAAGTACACAAGTGCATGAAGGCACAGATACAAACGGACACACAGAGGCGCATGCTGGCAGACACCACTGCTAATCAGATTATAGTGGTGGGGGCGGGTTGAGGATTAGGCTGAGACAGAAGCACGGCAGTCTGTTAGTAAGTTAGTGGCCATTATGATGCTAAGTAAATTTGTTTATATAATTAGAGAATTTAACAGTAATTTAAGCTCTGTAGATATAAAATAAAGACCAAAATCAAAACCGGAACAACGCATGTTCATTTAAGAAAATTAAACCTTCCCTAATATGCGTACATGTAATTGTTCTCCCATACAGAGACAACTGTATCAAAATTTCAGTTTTCAGTGCACATACTCTGTGCTTTGCTATGCTTTCATATATACCATTCCAGGTGACTGGTATCCTACATTAAATGCATACATCAGACACATTAAACACATTGGTTGTGTTTGACAGCCTTTTTTATTTAAATTCAGCATATAAACAGAGCAAGACAGCAATGACTGCATGCCGCACCCGGCCACCGAGTCCTCAGAATGGTGCCTGGCTTATCGTTTTGGCCTTGGGGCCCCACTCGTCATTAATGTGGCTGGGGTGCAGTGGCAGAAATCGTCCACAAGGTGTCGTCACAGCTCGTCCCTCGGGGCGCGCAGGGGGAAATGCTGGAACTCCTCTGGCACCTCTTCCCCTTTCTGGGACCTCTTGAAGAAACCGAGTGAGTCTAACAGGCTGCTGATCTCGTCTGCTTTCATTTTCTTCACAGGAACAGTCTGACGTGAAACACACACAGACACACATATATTTGGACACATGGTTAAAGGCTTAGAAGCAGTGATGCAGCGTAAATCAGATATAGACAGAGACGGTGTGTTTGTGGATTTTTATTAAAACTTGCTCAGTCACTGCTGATATAGAGGATCCTCCTACACATTTATTTTCATTTATTTGTTCAATAATTTAGTCTCCTGAAATAATTCTTCATTTAGAGTCAAATTACAGTCTCAAAGGCTGCCCACATTATGAAACAATAAATGAAAACAACAAACAATAGACCCTGAATGTGACAAAAGAAAAACTCCCACATAAGCATTTTAAGTGAAAACCTCAAGAAAGCAGTAAAGTTTGTGAGCAGTTTACTTTTAAATCACACCAGTGGCTCTTTGTGCATTTAGAAGAGGCAAACGCTAAAAAACATTCATTACTATTGGTTGCAGTGGAGTTTTATTGTCTCATTCTGACCTAAATGCAGGTTCAGGGGCTTTTCCACACTGGCAAAAATACAAGTGTGTGGGAAACACGGAACTAATTTCAGAACATAAAAATTTACAAATTTGTATCAGCATTCATACTAGTACAACTCAGCTGTCAGAAACCCCAATTTATATACTTTCTTACTCTCCCTTTTTCTTGCCATCTGTTTTTTCTTTTGTAACTCTGTCTCACTCTTTCAAACACACTCAGTTTGTGTAACTTGGTATCTGACTGAAGATCTGATATCACATGCAGCAGTCTTAAAATTTCTCTACATGAATCTGTCTCGACATTCATGCGCTCTCTAGATAAGCCCCATCACAAGGCAGATGAGTAAAAGATCCCCAAACTCACAACTCACCTTTACAACCTCGTCTTTTTCGTTATAGAATATCAGACGGGGATTCTTCTCCTCCGATGAATCATATTCCAAGTTGTGGCTACACAGGAAGGAACGGATCAAGGGAAACAACAGGTAGGCAGTGTTGTGAAGAATAAAGCCCATCCATCTGTTTTTGCTATTTTTAGACTCACTCAACATGATTTCAACTTGGACGAGCAGAGTTTCTGGAAAGCTCTCAGAGCTGGCACTGGACTTGGCAACTTGCTAGGAACATTGTTTTGTTTATGAAAGAGGTCATGAGAAAATCTGCGGTGCTTTTTTGGAAAAGTCAGGTCTTACCAAAAAGCCCGAGGAACAGAAGAGCACAAGGATACTATAAAGCCAAGCGCTCCATGAGAAAATGATGGAGCTCAGGCATTTTCTTTATGCCTCATCCGACCACACTGGGAGCCTGCAGGGACGACAACGGACAGTTGTTAAAACAGCATGACAAATAGCACTGTGCGTGCCTACTTCTTTGTGTGATCAAAGGTGCTAGAAATAAGTTTCGTATCTCAGCAGAATACATACTGACATGACAGCACATGCCTCCTCTTACTCAATTTAGCATTTTCTAGTTGAATGCTATAACTGTCTCTGACCTTTAATGTTTTCTTCATCTCTGCACCAATATCACAAACTCCTGAAACATTTTATGGACATGACAAGATATCCAGATAAAATTTTCATTAAATTTCATTTGTACTCACCAGCATTTTACCTCTGGCTATAACAAGCTTTTCTTCAACAGCTGTGTCGTTGTTAGTGTCTGATGCTCTAACAGCGATGGCAAGAGTGAGCACCAACAAGGCCCACATTTTTTATGAAAAATTAGTATCTTCGAGTGTTTTTGCCTGGGTTATTACCAACAATATGTAACCCTCAACCCACCTGAACATTTTCTCAAAGTG
Source organism: Lateolabrax maculatus (assembly GCA_031216445.1). Classification (NCBI taxonomy): domain Eukaryota; kingdom Metazoa; phylum Chordata; class Actinopteri; order Acropomatiformes; family Lateolabracidae; genus Lateolabrax; species Lateolabrax maculatus. The sequence goes on from CM062217.1 coordinate 5,506,049, forward strand.
GACAAGACCATGGCACTTTCCAATAGGGGAGCAGTGCCCTCCTGTATTTGAAACTTATTGTTTCTTGTTGTTTGTCAAAAAAAAATTATAATCTGAGAAGTAGGTCACTGCTTTGCCAAAACTGGTCTAAGTGCATATTATTCTTTTGCTGTGGTCTTAGTTATTATGCTGTTTTTTATGTTTTAAAGGCCATGTGGAGGCCCCTGTCTTTATAGCTTGTAGTTTCTTCCACATCAGATGTCATTGGGGGTCCACAGAAACCATTGAACATCTGTGCTCTTATCACTTTTTCCCATACAGTGAACTTGCAGGTGGTTGATGGCCACTGAGAGCCAGCCACACTCCCATAGCTGCTGAAAAGCAAATGTTAGCTGAACTGGATTTGTAAAAATGTCCTTAAAAGAAAAAAAGAATGAATTGAACTAGTCCATTTTCCTTAAAAATATTAAATTATTGAGAAACTTATTTTACTTTTATACTAAAAAGAAAGATATTTTTAATCTCAGGTGATGGGAGAGTATCCGTACTAACTAAGGAAACATTTATAAAGTTCAAAAATATCCCTACCAAAAGCTCTAAAGCTCACTAATCAACATGTTGTATATCTTGTTTGTTTAATTCATAAACAAATAGCAATGGAAGACATTTTTTACGGGGAGATAAATGCTGTAACTTTTTCTTGGCCAGGCACAGTGACTTCCCAGAGACTTACTGTGAACATGTGCCAGGAAACCAGCAGAAACGCTGCACAGAAATGCTGGGTGGATGGACATGAACTCCTGTTTATCCAGAAATAGTTACACTACTGATATAAAATGAGTTACATGTTAAAGCTGCAAAAACTTGTTTTTGGTTATTTGGGGCAGTAGAAACAAGCTTGGAGACAAAAAACTTTTTTTTTGGTCCCCACGAACTTAAACGGGTGACAATTCCTTTAACTCTAAATTCTGTATGCAGAACTTAATTGAGCGATATCCCCCTTCTCTGCATTGTTTAGGTTTTTGTCAAAAAAGTTTATCAAAAGAGACATGTTTGTATCATAAGACACGTTTTCACAGATGTATTCTGTATATCCTGAAGTAGTCTGCAGACTAGAACATCAGCACCCAGTACATTTCTTTCTCACTTTCTTTCTTCCTTTTCTTTATTTTCAGTCTCACTGTGTTATAGTAGCATGAGAAGTAATGTTTAACTCCATTGTGTACTTGTGTATGAAATCAGACCTCATGACAGCACAGCACATTTGCACTGTTAACACCCTGGAAGAGGAAAACATCTCTCCCCCTCCAAGTTTACTCAACTCCTCTGTGCTGTGAATAAGCAAATACATTAGGTCACCACAAGAGGGCGGTAGCACCCACATGTACACTTTCTGGCACTTTGGCGGGTGAAATGTACTTCCAAATCCTAGCCACAGACAATTATGTTTCCAACAAAAATAAACCATTCCTGCCTGGAATGCTGAAGCAAAACCATCTCTCTGTCTCTATCTTTTCCAGACACAGAGCTCTGCAGCTCAGCGTCCTGCGCTCTGCATGTACTGTTTGAGATTATGTGTCAAATGGCAGTAAAACAGTTCCCTTTTTTAACAGGGTTTCCTCCCCTTGGCAGCCATCGTAAATCCGCGGGCCTGTACACTTCTCTCGCTGGACTTTTACGTTTGCATCTTTGGGTTTTAAAGTTCCAGTCCTGTTTCTCGCTATCTGTGCTCTGAAAGAACTTGAAGAGTTGATTTAGAGAAAGAAAGAGGCGATGAGAGAGTAGAGAAAACACAATGAGCAGTCTATATGTGTGCATGCACACCATATGTGTTCACAATCAGCATGTTTCGGTTTACATCATCTGGTTTTTGCCAAAAAAAGGAACGTTGTTATTATTAATCTGCTGACAAAGGGGAAAATGCAGTCATTTATAACCAGTGGGTTATGGAACAGAGAAGTAGACGATGAAAACCGTTATAAAAATCTTACTGAGCAACTTTTTCCAGTAGAAATTGTGCAAATTGCAACACTTGCAGCTGGCAAAAGATCAAAAGCTAAAACACTTCACTGTAATCCTGCCTCCCTCAGAGAGCTTGTTATAAAGACACACACACACTTCCTGTTTCTCCAAAGCACCGGATGCTGCCTACCAGCCAGCGGGACATTAGTTTGTGTGTCTGCACTCTTATGATGTGCACAGTCATTTGTGAGAAATATTTGGCTCAAGTGTCTTTTTCTCTGTGCTTTAGTGCAGACATTTACCTGTATGTTTAAGGACGACCGAGGGATATGGATAAAAATATGAGTTTGGGTATAAACAGTTATCTCTCTGTGTGTGTATGTGTGTGTGCTTATCTGTCTGGAGCCTCGGGGCAACTTGGGGGGGGGGAGCCTGTTGCCTGTCTGCCTGCTGCGCTCCAGTTTGCTCGTAAAGAAGAGAGGCAGTGTTGAAAGAAGTAAAGGCCATGTGGAGGGCTTCATTCAATAAGAAAACAATGCGAAAGAGTGTGCTCCACTGTATACCCTACAATAAGTGGACATAACCTTGTGGAGGTCCAGGTTTGGGGTGAAAAACATTATTTCCTATACTTGGAAATATTTGTTTACCCAGCACAATGCATACAATAATATCCCATCTGGTTGAGAAGACTAACCAAAAAAAAGTTAAAGTGTTTTTCATTATGTTATTCTCTTATGGAGAGCTTACACATGGAAAGATAAACGTTTTTCATTCTATGAACTGAAATTCGATAGTCACAATGCTGCTTTCTTGGCCGTGACTTCCTTCTGGAGCCCTAATGGAGTGACATGTGTGTGCGTGACAGTAATCATAAGCAAATTTACAGCTCATAGAGGAAAACGAGAACGTCACTGAGTTTGATTTAGCTTGTGGTTGGCTTGAACCTACGACCTAAAATAAGTGGCTCCATTTCGCCCCACGCAGGGAGGCCGCAGAAGGCTGTGAGACGCTGCTGGCCTTGGCAGAGGATCTGTGTTGTACAGGCATGGATGACGAGGATGGTTTGCTGCCAGTGACCCTGTTTACTGTGTCTTTGTCATGTTGATGATGAAGGTGAAAGAAGGCTGCTGCTTTTTACAAAGATGTGTGTAGTTACCGTAGATTTCTGGTACAGTATATGATACAGGATTTGACATCACTTGGTGGTGAACATAACTGGGTACTTTTGTTCAAGGTACCTGTATTTTGTATACATTTATTAGTATTTACATTTTATGACACTTTATAATCCTACCATACTACCATACCTACAAATTTGATATAATGTGTTAATTATTTAGCTTTGGAGGTCTTGATAGGCTGATTTAACCTTGGAGAGACCCGGGCGAGCTGTTTCCCTGTTTCCAGTCTTTATGCTTAGATAACATCTGCTGGCTCCAGCTTGATATTTAACAGATATGAGAGTGGCATCAATCTTCTCATCTAACCCCTCGGGAAGAAAGCAAATAGGCGTATTTTTCCAAAATGTTGAAATTTATGAAGTAAAAGATCTGAACACTCCATACAGTAGTTAATTAAACAACATGGTCCAACAGTTGACACCAACTCTCTATCCCAATAATCCCTTAAAAATTGAAATAACACTATAGTGACTGAACTTGCACCTAGATCATTAATCTCTTGAACCGGGGGGACAGGTACTTGGAATCTGAGTGGTCCTTCAGAATAATTCACAAAAAAAGATATTTTGATGCAATTTGCATCCACATGGCTGAAGGGATAAAGCTTTTACGTTGTTGTTTTAAACACCATCTGGCTCATTAGAAAGGATGATGAAAAGCTGGCTGCATTAGCAATGATAATGACCACTTCTGAAAAGACTGAAGAATAAAAACCTTGCAGAAACTCAAACCCCATGGACAGAGAATGCTTGAGACCATAAAAATCACAGGCAACAGTGTCTGGTAGACAAATTATCCATCAATTTTAGGATTTCATGGATTATAACTTCCGGTTTGTTTGATGTAATCATTAAAAGTATCTTTGTAAGTGAGTTTTGGAAATTTTATGACACTGATGAATGAGGAAATTGCTTGTGATTTTTTGGGTGGCCTGCTGACCACTGGTTAAGTGTCCCTCATAACAATCTGGGTTCAGGCGCTTTGATGACATATGGTCACCCTGCTGAACTGGACCATATCATTGATTCCTCACAGTCTCTGGGACACTGTTCTGTGGCTGACTGTGACCTCTGACCTGTGGGGGGGGGTTAAATAAGTATCACATTGCTGAAGCAACACAAACACAAATCGCACACTACACTGTGGTCTCATGCAAGAGCCACAACAGTGTTTATGATTTAGCAACGAAAGCACATTTTCAGGAATACAGAAGTGACATCTTGGTGCTTTTGGCACAATATGTAGGTCAAGTAGGAATAGTTTCACTGACAAAGATTCCACTGTTTACATATTTAAATGTGGAACAGGATAAGGTGATAAATAGGCCTGGTAGTGACATCAAGGCAGATGTGAAGGTTTGGCGAAGAGGTGGGAAGGGGGCGAGGGCAGCGGAGGGATTTGCACTGATGGATGGCCAGTTGCTGGCCACATCAGTGGAGCCGGGGGGCAAGCAGACAGCAACCGCTGCTCCCCTCCCTCTAATCTGTGCCTGGGTAATCAGAAACACATGGCTCCCCATAATGGCTCCAGTGTTGTCCTGGGAAGTAGAACAGGGCTGTGAGGGTCGCGTACACACCAACACACAGCCACGGGGCGATAAATATACAGCTAACACTTCCTTTTACATGCCAGTGCACTGCAACCACATACAGTAAATATATCCTGGCATCCATATACATGTAAAGGCAACTTCTCTGCCTTTTTGAGGCTGTTATCACAGCGTGTCTAAACAAATAAGCTGTGGATAAGAAGGGTGTGAATAATCCTGACCTATCTTCTGAGTCACAAATACGTGATAAAGCAAATCTGATGCGGTTTTAAAAGCGGGGAAATGTTCCTGCAGGCTAAAGGCGAGTAATTCTGCATCGCCATGTGCTTCTGTGACTGGTTTTGGCAAAACATTTGGAGTGAAAGTTTACGTCTCCGACAACAAAGCTGTTGTAAGCTACAGTTCGTCGGTTGCAACTTTTGGGACAGTAAGGGGTTCAGTGCATAAAAACATAAGCCATCTGCTTATTTTCCTTGGGTTTGGGCAGACACATTCGGTCTTGTGATCATTTTCCGTCCCAATATCTGGAATAAGGCAGCAGCTTTCTCTCTCTCTCTCTTGCTCTCTCCGCTGCTCCAGGTTGGAGTGAGTGAGAAGGAAAGGAAAGAAAAAAAAAAAAACTTTGGGTCAGCCTGTGGAATTATGTGAAAGCTGAAACCTCAAGCCACATTATGAAGTCTGAAGTCCCACTTTACTGCACAGATAGCGGATGGATGGGTGTGTGAGGGAATAAAGGACAGGGGGAGGGGGAGGAGAGGGAGAAAGGAGTGAATGAGGAAAAAGGAAAATAGGCTAGAGAGAAAAACACGAAGGAGTGAGGGTTTATAAGAAAGCGGAAGAAAAAATGAAAAAGGAAGAGAGCATCTGACTGATCTGCTTTCTATTAGCCATCCAAATCTTCTCCCCTGATACACTCGTTCCATTGAATTATGCTGACAAAGGGGGAAAAATCCAGGGCAATTTAAAGTCCCAGACAACTGTTTGCACACCCTTCCATGTGAAAGAAAAGAAAAAAAGAGAAAGAAAAATCTGGATAGACAGAGCAACCGTGGCTTAATTACATTTTTGGCTATTCATATTCATTTGTATTTCCACATATACAGAACTTGTCAAGATGAAAACTGTGTGTATGTGTCTTCCAGAAGCTCTATGTCCTAACACTGCTACATTGACTTTAAGCATCATACTGATACGTTTTGCCATCCAAAACTGAAGCTCCTTAAGTTTCCTTCGACCTAGTTTCAGCACTTCACAAGCTTGACTGTGCGTCAATTTGGGAGGTCGCTTGTTGTGTGGTTTGCTCTTAATTTGTGCATTAAGAGTGGCCTTTTTTTTTTTGCTGAGTGCCGCGGCAAGGGAGTTTCGGGTCTATTATAATGACAGTCTTAAATCGCAGAGTGAGTAGATGTCACTGGAAATCTATAAACACACATTTGATTCTGAAGCTGTTTCTCCTCCCCATTCTGGTTGCTCGCTGACCTCAGTTTCTCAGTGGTTTTGGCCATTTCCAGTAAATGTCATTTCATAGTTACTGCATTTCCACAGGGCTGAGAAACAACATTTAACATGTAAGGAGGACTGCAATTAGACAGTGTTTCTCGCAGACAGTGCGTCGACAGGGATAAGAGACGAAAACAGCATTTTTAAATCTCCTCCGGCCGTGTCTGATGCAACGAATCAGCCAGGGAAATGACTGCATTTTAGGAAATCTTGCTGCAACAGACACACATTTATGTCAGACACTGAAGCGGTCTGCCGTTTGAACACTAAAACTAAAAGCTACTTTTCAATCGTAAACGTCAAAACCTCAGACTCATTGTTACATTAAGTTTTTTCAATAAATAACTTTCTATAACCACATGAAATCTTGCGTTTGTTTCTTGAGCCTATCCATGCATGCAAACAGAAGTTGCTTTCCACTGAATGCCTCTTACATGATTTCAACTCAAATGGAGTAAAGCTTAATCCATTATCCTGAATTTACATGGGCCCTGAAAAAATCCTCTTGACTGAGTCGACGGTGGAATTAATATTTTCAACCCCTTTTAAGTGTAACTCGACTCCACTTTCTTTCTGCTTTGCATTGCAGAAAATATTTGTCTTTTTCCCCCTCACTCATAAATTTCTTTCTTCCTCTACTTGCAGGGACTGAAATGGCTACCAGATGTGGTTCCAATCTGTTCCCGTTGCCATAGAAACACAGGGACTGGAATAGGTTTTCCGAGTCCAGGGCTTTTGGCTGACTCATAAGGCCGGAGTTTTAAAGCCTCGCTGTTTCTATAGACTTGGCACACTGAGGACGGCCCAGGTCCAAGTCATGTTTAGACTGGCAGCCGACATGTCATTGAACCCCCTTCCCACACTCCTAACCCTGACTTTTTGACCAAGCTTCACGTTATCCAGTATAGACGCTCCTTTGTGTTCTTTTGTGTTGCAGTGCCAAAGCGAATTTATGTTTCACACGTCAACCTTCAATACCGAGTCAATAAAATGGGCAAAATGTTACTATTAGCTAACTGCAGAGGGGATACGAAAAGGCCAAGCTCCATAATCATACACAGGGCTCTCCCATTTAAATCCATTCAAAAGCAGAAGGTACAGAAATCCTCCTCAAGTTGTACACATGCTCAATCAACACAGTTTATCCTGAAAGGCTGTGCAGCGGTGACACGCAATGCACATTTCCAAGCTGTGACTTTCCCACAACATGTCAAGGATGAAACGCCAGAGAACATGTGTTGGTATGCTCAGCTGAGAATCTTCTCCATCTGTGAGTTGAGGACGGGCAGATGGAGGCAGTTGTGTCAACATTCCTCTCTATCCTGGCAATGAATCAGACTTGAAGGCACTGTCACATGAAAAACACAATGATTCGGGGGGAGAAATTCTATAGATTCCAGTTTGAGGTTTGGCTGACAGTCTGTAAAGGAAGTTATAAGGAAAATTGATTTGGAGGTTATAGTAGTTGAGCCAGGCTTTAGACCAGGTCCAAATCAGGGTCAAACAATTAAAAATCTAAACAACATGATGGTACTAGATGAAAAGTTAAGGGGTCAGCAAAGTGATTTTAATTCAGCCTGTGGGGACCATAAATGTCTAAACCAAATTTCATGACAATCCATTCAGTAGTTGTCCAGACATTTCACTTAAAACTACAAAAATCAACCCAAGAGGAAAAGTCAGGAGATCACCAAAGTCTCAAGGATACACCATCTGGGGACCATGAATGTCTGCACAAAATGTGCCAATTCATCCAATAGTTGTTCAGACATTTCAATAAAAAAAAGCAGGCTCATGGTGGTGTAACAGGAAAAGTCATGGAACCGCCAACGTCATCAGTGTTCATCCACTAGGGACCAGGAATGTCAGTGCAACATTTCACGGCTATCCATTCAATAGTTGATGAGATATTTCAGTCTAGACAAAAGCGGTGGACTGGGCGACATTGTCATCGCAATGGCATTGCAAAGAGCAGATAATGTGGCTTTTTCAACATGTGTAAATTGTTACATTGTTTGATGTCTCTAGATAAAACAAGGAAAGGCAGTCCATGTTGAGCAAACCTTTCAGTAGCTTTTCTGTTTAGAATGGTGTATAAAAGGTCAGATCAACATTCATTTATTGTCAACACGAAGACATGGCTTAATCAAAATAGGTAAGCGCGCTGAGTCTAAAAGTTGATTGTAAATCAGACTTAAGTTCTACAGCCCTGAAAAATCTTCTACACACACATATACAAAGTAAATCGAACGCATGTCAAAAGTGTAGAATCCAAAACAAAGCAATTTGCCTTCTGGTTCCAATTACCCATCACATGACCTATCCATCCCATCCTTATATTCATCCTCCTTCATTGCCTTGCGGCCCAGTCCTGTTATATCCCTCTCCTCCCCGCCAAAAGAGGACACATATGCAGCGCGTGATTAACTCCTTAGCACAGAGTTTCCACTGTTTTTCCCCTATGAAAGGAGCTCTTGTCCCTCTATCCTGAAGGAGCCAAATGAACAGCTCCCTGGTTCCCTCAGGCTCTTTGAAGAGCTGCTGTGACCAAATGACTCTGGGGACTCCTGCCTCGGTAGCCCAGAGTCACAGGAAAGGGTCAAATATCAATGGGCATTCGAATGAATCTGTTTGAAGAATACAAAAGAGATTTATCTGGTCTATTACCCAATACATCCCTTTTCACCTTATTGTTGTTCTAGTTGATGTACGCTGGAATAAGACACTGGGAGAAGATACCAAGGAGTCGCATGCCACCATGAGAGCGAAGGGGGTCATAGTGAATTAGTATATGATGACTGTCATTGTAAGTCGATTAAATGAGGACTGATCTTTAAGTTCTGGTTTGACTAGAGCTACATGTATTGCTTTTTTTATTCCAAAGAAGTAAATGAGGAAACACCAATTTAATGACCATACACAAATGGAAATCAAAGTTGCTAAAAACAAACCACAAAAGACAAAATATACCTTACAGTTGGTAACGTTTTTGCAGCTTTTCAGGCCCCTCTTTACAAAAATGCACTGTAAGCCTATAAAAACAGGCACGGGCCAGTCAGATAAAAATTGCCACTTCATAATTACACAATGTTATGGTTTTAAGTATATGCAATTGTTTCAACAGTGGTATCATAGTAGTATTGTACAATCCTTTCTGTATGCGTTATTTTTTTATGGGAGGCAATAATAACAACTGGAGGGGACAAGGTTACAGATTTCCTGTGCAGCTATTAATGCCATATAATTACACTCTGCGTCATGCAGTTAAGTGTTACACAAACAATAACATCAACAGAGAACAATTACAAAGCCAATGTAAACTTTACAGGAGGAAAGTACTCATACTGTAGGTTTGCTTCTGAGCCAAAAATAAGCAACATACCAAAAAAAAAGCAAATACAACATGAAAGCCAGTTCATTGACACCAAGTAAAACTGAAGAACTAAAAAGGTCATATAAGCACAGCTTACAAAGATAATAAAAAGTACACAATGTATACAAGTAGAAAATGTTGAAAAAAGAAATGTGTTGTACCTTGATAAAAACACATGAAACCAAGACAATTTTTCAAATTAGCTGTGCATGTAAAATATTCATCGCAAAACATGCCAATGGCACATTAACTTGCCACATACATACCTATCATACCATGTTCATAGCTCATGTTTTGAGTGCTACTTTCAAAATAGCTATCCAATAACTGAAACAAAAAGCTTTTTCCTCTTGACAAACTGAAATAGTCCAGTTTAAGTTTCCCACCCACCACTTTTTTTGGTTTACTTATTTTAGAATCAACACTTGAAATAAAAGTTGGCAACAACATTTAGGCAAACATAGCTTCTTTTGCTTGAACTGATCCACAGTTGAGGCACATTTTAACACTTGAGGCACGGTACCATTTAGCCTTACAGTCTAACCCTAAAACAATGATATGATGACCTAATTACTTCAGCATTAATCTACTAGCTTAATGATTTTACAGATTTTTTTTCAAATAATTCCTGATGGCATAAACAAATTCATGTGAAATGAGAAGCGAGATATTGACCTAGTTTCTTGACTAAACTGAAGGAGCAAATAAAGGCACATGGCAGTCTCCTTCTGTAGTCTGATCTGCAGAGAACTTTAACAAAACAGGGAGGATTGTCCTGCAATATGTTTTCTTTAATACAGCATAAGGAAACTGCAGATGTTGCTGTATTACAGAGAAAGTAAGTGAGTTTAAAGTGATTTATAAGCATGACATAAACTGAGGGCATAGGATAGCTTGGGATTTCATTTTTTGGTTTAGTGGTTTAGCTGAATGAATAAAATGTACAGTAAGAGCACATTCTGGTGATTTGGTGTTAGCAGAAGTATGACAGAGGTTTAAAACAGCCCTATTTGCAGAAAGATCAGAGAGCTTGTTTGGGTTTCAACAAACCATGTCTGACAGAGTTGGACCAAAGAAAGTGAAGACTTTAAATCCAAAAATGTAACATTTCTGTAGCTAAGAGCCTTGAAACCAACACTAAAGCTCAGTGGGGAATTAAAGGTGACTCACAAGCACAGAAGACAATTAAGTCCTAAATGTAGCAAAACGTATCCACTTTGGGGTGTCAAATTGAGTTGATTAAAGCAAAGCATTCCTAATAACGTGGCATATCAGCCTGGAACTTGATCTAATAGTATATAGCCTTCATTGCAAAAGTTCTCCAATAAATCACATTGTATTGTCTCTTAACTGACAATAATCAGTTCTGCAAAGAATAGCTCTGATATTAAGAATGTGGACTATATCTTATTTAGTATGGTTTAAGTATGGAACTGTATTTGTGCATGTGGGCATCCATTAAAAATGAAAAAAACAAAACAAAACAAACCCCAAAAAATAAAATAGCTTGCAATCCTCAGAGGATCTAATTTTCTTGTTATTTTTAGTACCATAAGTACCTGTGGAGGGCGTACATACAAATAGCTATTTTTCCAATACCTGCATAGCAAATTACAGTTATGTAACCTCAAAAGCAATCCATGTATAAATATAGTGGTGGACGTACTGCAGAGGAAGAGAGATGAATGAACTATGGATTATGTCTGTGTCACCACCGTTCTCACAGTTGTGTCCGGCTTAGCCACTTGTTTGTGGTGTGAGATTGATACATAATTGTTACACAAAAAAAGGATTCTTGAAATACAATGGTGTATAGAGGTCATTATAATACAACTCACCGATACGACTCAACTGCGCCCTCGATTTAAAGCATTTCTCACTTTTGACTGGTCCTGGAGTCACAGCACACTCACACAGAAAAAAAATTTAATTCCTTGATTGAAAAACTATGTGGTTCACCTTCCAACAAATCCATTTTAGTCTCTTTGAAATCCATCACAAACTTTGGCCATTTGTCTTTAGAAACACTTATTTCACTACCTGTGGTGGCATAATGGCTGTCTTTTGCTGGGGTGTTTTATTTTCCGATGTATCCAAAGTACCCTCCTTGCCTTTCTTCCTGGGTGGCTTTTTTATGGGAGTCTTCTTTGGTGTAGGATCCAACGTTGGGTCCCCTGCCCTTGAGCCGTTCAAGTCCTGCTTCTCCGGGCTCTTGGCGTCAGGGGTCCCGAGGTCCGTGGTGACGGGTGCCACCATCTTCTGGAGGCTGCTTGAGGTGGGCAGCAGGGGTTTGGTGGAGGCCTGCTGGCTCAATCCAGTGGAGGGGGTCCTCTTGGCTTTCTGTGGAGGTGTGGGCTTATCCCGGTTCCCCTTGGGTGTGGAGAGACCATTTGTCTTCGTCAGACCTGTCCCTTCGTTCCTGTTGATACTTTGGGTTTTCTCCTTGAGCTGAGCGGCCAGGAGTGTGGCAGCCTCAGAGTTCATATGGGGGTGGATGACCTTGGGGCTCTTGGGTGGCTCCTTGGGGTTCTCCTTCTGACTGTCAGCACTCTTCTTCTCAGATGAGGAACTGTGGAAGTTACTTATCTTCTTGAGGGCATTCTGAACCACACCATTGATGTGCTCCATGTGACTGGGACTGCTGTGCTCGTCCCCAGACTTCTTACCTCGCAGAGGTTTGTGTTTGCTGGGGGACCCGTTGACCTCCGCCTCCTTTCCCTCCTGTTTCTTCTGTTGCTCATGGCTCTTCTCCTTCATTTTCTGCCGCTCCTCGCTCTTGGCTGAGCCGTCGCTGGAGTTCCTCTTTTTCTCCTTTGGCACTGTGAGTGCCTTCATCCCCCCGTGTCCCTGCTGCTCCGGCTGGGGAGACCCTGTAGTATTTCCGTGTATCCACGATACCTTGGGCTTAGTGGATGGGTCTGGTGGGCGTGGTTTGGGCTTTCCAGGTGAAGGTGGTGGCTTTCCATTGCGCTTAGCCTCTGTTGCCGGAGTTCCATCCCCATCCCTGCCGCTGCCATCGTCCTCCTTGGACTGCTTGGAGAGGCGTGCGATGCGGGCGTAGAGAGCCGCAGTAGTGGACTCAGAGCCACTGGTGGAGCCCTCGCTGTCAGAAGACTTGAGCAGCGGCTGCTCGCTGCCATCTTGTTTTGTGACACTGGTGTCTTTCAGGGAGGTGTACTCTCCTGCATCCTCCTCATTCAGGGTAGCTTCTGGCTTCTCTGCTGCTGGGCTGGGGCTGCGCTTCTCTCTGCTTTCGTTCACAGATTCTGTGGATCATTGCAAGATGGTATTAGCCAACGACTATCCAATATTCAAAATGAAAGTACATTTTACATCTTTAAACAAATATAAATAAAACATTAAACAGATTATTAGCAGATAATATAAAAAAATGGAAATCAATTAAAAATGTAGGAAAACAATCTACAAAGCTTTTACATTTGAAACTCAATACTTTAACACAATGTGTTACATCTGTTCATTGTTTTCGTCTGTAAGGAGACATTTTTTTATTCCCACCAGAAAAGCACTAACACACATTTAAGTTAAAGACTGATATTTGTACTACTTAATTTGCCAATCTGTTTACACATACTTGAGACTGGAGTGGCTCCATTGCAGCAGATTTTATCGGTGCAAACCCTTTCACGATGTTTACAGTAATTATTTTGTGCCTGAGGCTTTTTACTCAAAATCAATTGTTTCAAAGCCCTTAAACCATTCATGTAAAGAATGAGAACTAGACAAAACTACTATGAGGGCACAAAAAAATCACAACACACTCAAAAAATCCCCCAAAACAAAACCTGACTTGCTCTGTCAGACTTTTAGAATAGAAACTGATGGAACGGGTGTTTTCCGCCAAACTTCAAGGAGTTAGTCACTGTTTGGATTTGTGCCATATGCTGACTTGACCATTCCATTTCCTGTTTATACTGGAAGCACAACCTGGACCTTGATGGCACATGATAAAGAAACTGTCTCCATAATGAGATTTACAGAAGTGCGTGAGTCATTGCACGATCACACTGGGGATCTTGACTCGTGTCTATCAGCATGCATGTGTATGTGAAAAGGCTCCCACACGCCAGAGACAAATTATGGATTTATGTGCGTCATTCCAGATAACTAAACTGTTTATTTATTCTTACGATGACTCACCTTCATGGGGCACACAGTAAACTGGCCCCTCGTCTCCACTCTCAAAGGAAGAGAAAGACTCTCTGGACGACCAGGAGGAGGGGGAGGGCTGCTCGGCCACTGAGGGGGGCTCGATGAAGCTGCAATTGAAGGTGTTCTCTGGGTCGTGGTGGGCTACTGAGAACAGAAAACAAACGCAGAAGCCAAAAGGTCAGCCAGAGGGTATTGTACCATGTTACAAGAACAACAGTCTGTTCTCACTCACTCTCACAACTGCTGCAGAGTTATAGAAAGTGTTGGTTTAAGTGAGTCTGCGGAAAAACTGGGTTTTATTGGTTTTGCATGTGAGTTAACGAAGGCTCCAACATTATGAAAGCGGATGAAGATATTTTTTATGTATATGCTGTTTAGTATTTTTATATTTTGATGCCAAAAGCTAAAGTTATTCAGGTTTTTTCCCAGAGTTTTATCCTTGGCAGGTTAAAAGACAGACATGAAACAGGTTTCCTACCAGGCATTTGAAATTCTCAATCAACCCAAGACTACCAGCACTGTTTTTGGGGCGTCAACAGCTCCTTGTTGACCCAAACTACCAGTGTTGTTGTAAGGTGAACCGAGAGATACTTATTGAGTATTGCTTAACCTCAGTTTGCGCAATTCCTAAAATGTGAACTATTCCTTTAAAATTCACGGAGCTGTAAAAATTGAGAACCTGTTATTACAACAGCAATGTGCAGAATAATATCTGATGTACTAAACCAAAGTTAAACAGTATTTAGGTGCTGAGCTTTGATCATTCATGGCTTCCAATGAATACTCTCCCTAACTGATATGTAGGTCATGTTTCTCCCTCTCTCTCTCTTAATCTTCCTCTTCCTTCCTCCCCTTCAGACACTGCAGCATTCTGCTGACCCTTCAGTCTCAGGACAGCTGTGGTTTCTGAGGGATACTTGTGGTTGATCTTCCCATCTGGCGTGAACAGCGCAGTTTTGGCCTAAACTGTACTGGGCGTCAACTTGACATGACCGACCACATCAGATGCTCCTGTTTACATGCCCGATGACACATGGGTCCATCCGTTAGTTTAGACCTCAGATAAACCCTGCGTGGAAGAAATCCCCTAATTGTACCAGGACCATGGCTAGGAACAAATCTTAGCTCCTTATCTGTTGTTGTTTGACTGTTACTTATATATACTGTTATAAGATGAGCTACTTTAAGAGATCTACGGTTGTTTTTTTGCAGACGTGGTGACATGTAGAAGCACTATGAGATGAAAAACTGCCTTTACTTTGTATTCCATCTGTCATATCAGTGTATGAGAAGCCTACGTCACTCAGATTTCACGCAGCTTTGTTTAACTGCATCTCCGCATGTTAGTGCCTGCACATTAAAAATGCTACAAAACAAGAATATCAATTAATAACATTCAAACACATACATATTTAGCAGATGATCTGTTAAGAGGTTCATCGCACTATAAAGTGTAAACTAAACACGTCTGGTTTATTTTACATCATAAACCGATCTCATGTTTATTCTCTTGCGTCCCGTGTCCACCCGTCTGCCTCACACCATGTGACTTTCTATTGTGCTTTTCTTGCTTTCAACTGCTATTAACATTTTCTCAAACAACAACCTAGTTTAGTCATGTTCAAACCAGAAGTACATCTTAGAGATTTTTACACACATTTTTTTAGGTGTACTGACATGTTTGTACAATGCAATTTTCAAGGACCCTGATTTGTTTTTTTCCTTGAGGCTGTTAAGTTTTATCTAGTTTTTCCAGATTTCAACTAGAAGTTACTACCTCAAATAGAAGCTCTGTTTCAAAGTCTTGCTGACATGCTAAGAAATAAGACTCATTCGGTTAATCTTTATTGCTACACTGACCCTAAACCATTGCTTCTTACATTTATCCAAAACAAGTCATCTAAACCTCTGAACTACATGTTTGAGTTTGGGAGTCTAATGTCTTTGTGTTACTCGTAGGGTGGATAATGTCAACACAGGTGCAACATGTCTACAATAAGCAAGTACAGATGTGTGTAAAAGGGGAAAAAAAGACCAAGAATAAGAAGTGTTTGAATTTGTAGAGGGGACTTCCATCCAAGGGAACCCATTTATGTGATTATTTAAGGATATCCTGTTTACCAGAATAATGCCACCCTTCTCTCTCTACATGTGTAGTTAATGTTGGACTGTTGTGGCTACATTAATGGCTCCAAAGTCTCACATGACACAGCTGTTCTCATTGGATGAATAACAATATGTACCGTAAACAGAACCCAGCAAAATATTTATCCAGAGGTGTGAATGACAAGAAAAATTCAATGAGAGGAACAAATAAATGAATAAGACAGGGTCTGTGTTCACTTCTTTCCTTACTGTGCTACAGACGGGCAGAGTGACTGAGGAATGTAAAGCAGCTAACCTATGCAAAGACTTCAGTTAAGTTAGTCAACAAGCTAACACATGGGCATTTTGCAACTACGTGTATGCAGTGATGAACAACTGCTGCCCTTAAAAACTGCTCCCTCCAGACTGTGGGTCTAGTGGGGCAGATTGTTCTGCAGACTGGACGCCACTGTGATCCCTCCCTACATGGAGGCCAATGCACAACAGGGCATTATTGACACATCCCAGCTGCAGAGCTCCACCACCACAGTTGCTCAGTGGGGGGACGCGTTAACAGACCTGAGGCAGAGGTAGTCTTAAGGCTAGAGAGCTGGGCTGGGACAGGGAGGTTGCTAGTTCAAATGCCTGGTCCAACTTTGGAAATCTGGGCCTTGAATGGGATTATTACTTGCCATTAATAAGAAGAAACAATATGTTTCAGCCTGAAAAAGCTTTTCTCAGGGTTATAGGATTGCATTCAGAGTCTAAAACAAATACAGTACACTGAGTGGAGCGCAACACGGCCAACTCAGAGCCTATTAACCAATCATGGATCACAACTGCCGCAGAAGCACGTTGGTTCTCACTTAAAACTAAAGCATCCCTTTCCCCCTTTTGTTTCATATTAATTAATGCACTGAGGAATGACTTTAGGCTGTGAGAAAGTTTTCTTTAGGCAGCTCACAACTGCATGAATGTGAAGTTGAGTGTTACAGTGAGTGAAACACATTTGGAATTCGAGTCAACTTTCCCTGGATAAATAAAGATGAAAAAAAGCAGGTGGTGCCGCTCTCAGCCCTCACCGATGGGGAAGCATTTGGACACAGAGGATGCAAGGAATGCCGGACAGACGTGTATCCGTAGGGCGTGGAGTAAATATGCTTAGAATGGAATGCCAAACTACAAGTAAACAGCCGAAGAGGCGAATAGGTGACAGTGTCCATGTAGCTATTTCTCTGAGGTGAACTATGCCAACAGAGGAGTAAATGTTGTCTTCCTTCCTTATTTCCCCCCTGTTCCTTTCTCCTTATGTCTTGCCACATCTGTTGCCTCTGACCCTGGTGTGGATAAATCACCGTTCTGACACGGGCTGGGGTAAATTTGACCACTTCCTGTTTCCAGCCCCGTCGGGCCCCCTCTGGAATGTGTGTGTGCAGGACTGTGCAGCCCCAGTCAGAGTTTGAGTTTCTAAATGTTGGCAGACCACACTTCTGCGGGTAGCCCAACAGAAAGCAGAGTAGGAACAATTTGGATAGGACAAACCAGGAAGGACAAGACAGACACATACTAGTTATGTAATCTTGACTGTAAAAGCCTAAAAATAGTTTTATATATCTTTGCTTTCAGTGTAAACACATCCCAGTATGTTCATGTAAAAATGTGAAATTGATAATTTGTTTCAAAAGGCATTTGACTGAGATGATGTTGCCTTTTATATCTCTGGCACGTTGCTTCACATGTTTAAGCTCTTCACAAACAAGCATATTAATGTCCCACGCTGTGATGACAAAGGCATGTCTGTCCCAGTGTTGTATTTTGACCTGAGGCAGAATACAGATTCTAGCTTAAATAATCAGCTGGATAACTGAGGAAGCACATGCTGCTCAGACGTGGAAAAGAAACCAGGTCTTCATGTTTTAACCCCTTCCACAGCACACTGACTCAGTAGAGCCCCTTTAAAGGATCAAATTACAGCATTTCGTGATGATGCTTAAGCTGAAGCAAAGGTCGGATTTTGCTGTGCAACACTTTTAATATATGTATATTTTTTTTCCATCAATCAATCATTTAATCTATATTGTCATTAAATAGCATACATTTCCAGAACCCAAACCCAGCTCTGGACAGTAAGAAGAGTATTTCCATGTCTGGAAAAAGTTTGTGAAGTATAGAAAAATATTGCTGTTCTGATATGCAGTACATGACCATACATTTACTGTGCAACTGCATGTATTGTCACAATGAAGAATAATCATTTGTATAGAGATATAACTATAGCTAATAGGAGCAAGATGACTATCTGAAATCCATTAGTAAACTGTGATTTTAAAATCTTTAAAACTGTTTATGAACCCTGAATAACAGCCATGTTAAACCGTGTATGATGGGGTTTAAAAGATCAGCATATCTCCTCTGTCTAATATTTAAAAAAGACTGGGGTCACAGACAGATCTGTCACAGACCACGAGACCTCCGCATGGAGCGGCGGAGCTGCAGCGTCCACCCAAACAGTGCAGCCTTTGATAGCGCGTCACTCACCACCACCCGGGCCCCCCGACAACCACTGGCCTTCTTTTAATAACACGGCCTCCTCCTCAGCCCAAGAAAAATTTCTTGGGGAAGAAGACGATGGAAACGAGTAAAGAAAATGGGAAGAAAAAAGCCCCAGTTTAGGGTTGTAATAATATGAACACATGGCATTTGAAGGTGCCAAGAATAATAAGGGGCTCTAAAACCAGTGCATTCCTTTCAAATGAAACCCCATACTCGCCTGGCAGCCACCATACACTTTTCAACCCTATTCATCATCTAAGAGCAGACTAAGGTAGCACTGAAGGAAAATGCTCACTCTGGCTGCCAATCACGTCCGTCGCTGTCTCTGCTGAAGACACATAAAAGCACTGGTAGCCAGTGAAACCACAGTTTTCATGTCCTCTGACACCTCCATCGTATGTCAAAATCTGAATACCATTACATCCATTTAACTGTGCTGATTATGCATTGGCTATTAATGAAGCCGAGTGTGATGCGACTTTAGCAGACTGTGTTGTACAAGAACCACAGAGGATGATTACATAAAACACAGCAGCTTCTGGCAGCACTGCGGTGGGATATGAGAAAGAGTTTTGGGGCTTACCGACTACTTTGGGCAGTTTCTGTCGCCTCAGTGGAATACGGGGAAGTTTAGTGCTGATTCGGCTGAATCGTCCACACAGGATCCGCTTGGCTTTTTTGCTGTTGGTAGAGTTGTCTTGGTTAGGACTGAAAAGGGATGACGCCATGGAAATCCAAATGAATCATTCAAAAGAGGCATATTAAACCTG
Source organism: Lateolabrax maculatus (assembly GCA_031216445.1). Classification (NCBI taxonomy): domain Eukaryota; kingdom Metazoa; phylum Chordata; class Actinopteri; order Acropomatiformes; family Lateolabracidae; genus Lateolabrax; species Lateolabrax maculatus. The sequence continues at coordinate 5,525,174 of CM062217.1, forward strand.
GCCCCATGCCTCTTTTGAGGGCTCAGGGGCTGCTCACATTGCTACTCACACTCTAATGTCAATATATAAAAGTACTTAAAATACAATTTATATGCATTTATTCATTTAACAACCTGGTACCTGTGAGAGAGAGTAAAAAGAAAACATTTTTCCTCTATTTTCATAACCAGGGCAAGCCTCCTACCAGGAGCTCATCCAGCATGGAGCATAGAGGTGAAGACACCTATCTGTCACTCACTTGTGGTCGTCCTTGTGTCGACACAGGCAGCAGCAGCACAGCAGCGAAAGGAGGACGATCAGTAAAAAGGAGACCAGGGTTCCAGCCGCAATCACACCCATCCGCTGGTTGGGCTCTGAAAGACGAGATGCAGGGAATTCTGGGTGTGCCACACTGGCGCAGCAAAACTCTGAATGCCAGTTTCAACAAATCTCTCTCTCTGTCATCACTAACACTAGAGACCTTGGCATACAGCAAATTATTATGATTTACTGTACAGGTACATACACATGACTTGATAAGAGGTTTTGCTAACTGCGTATAATCTTTATTAATGTTATAGGTAGGGATGGTGTTGCGTTAACAATTGATTTTCAATCGCCGCTTGACATGAAGCATCTCTGAGGAAATGAGTTTGCAATTCACTATTAATCTTATCTCCCTCAAGACATGGGACCACTTACCCTTTCACTGCTGATTATCTGCAAGCAACTTCCTCCCCTCACCCCCTCTTTACTACACGCCCCTCACCATAACTCATCGAGGATTTATTAGCACCCCTCCCTTTTCGAGTGGGATACAGCCCAAAGATAATAAGCGCTGTATTGCATAAGTGTGGACAGCATTTGGCGCTCGCAAGGACAGATGACACCAGAAGAGGAGCAAACCATCAGTTAAGGGGTAAGTAGAGGTGGCCCTTCGGTCTTTACACTGTCACATGAGGCCGAGATTGATTGTTGGGCAGTCTGGGAGTGACGTGTCGTCATTGCTCTGTGCTCACAGCTGGATAAAGAACGGAAAACAGTTTGGGAGGGGTGTAAGGTAAAAGTGACAAGGTCTGATGATATCACTGGCAAACCTGCCGCTGCCCGACATGTCCACTGCCTGACAATCCCTGCTACCTCTGTGTCCTATGCAGCAAAAATCCTCCCTGCCTGCCTCCGGTGATCTCCTCTTCCAAAACAGTCCACTTCTTCCTCTACTCTCCCTCCCTCCCTCTGTCTCACTTCCAAGTTCTCTTTTTTCTCTTATATTTTCTCCATTCCCCTCTTTATTTCTTCCTTCCTTGCTCTCTTTCCCTCTTCCTCTCTCTCTCTCTCTGGCTGGACAGGAACAGAGCCAACAAACACAGCCATAAAAAGGACACCGGTCTGGGTCTGGAAACACTATCAAGGCCTCGCTACGCTAACTCTCCCACTACACACACTGACCTGAATAGATGTGTTTGTCGGTACTCAGTGTGTACAGCCAACTATTAGACATTTAATACACAAGCAGCATTAGTGGCATCTGGCTCTTTGGACAAACAGTTTAGAGGGTTATAATTATTTCTGTATGTGTCGTATGAGTAAGAAATAACTGTTTTTATTTTCTCTGAAAAGATACATTATTTAGAAAAACACTAGTTTCTGACTACTGCTGTTCACAGAAAACCCTTTAAAACATCATAACCACAAAGCATGTGGTTGCTCTTAAAAAACAAAAGGAGATTTTCTTACGGAGATAGCAAGCGCCAGACACAGGATCACAGTTCTTGTCATGGCAAGAGCAGGTTTGGTTGCAGTTCACTCCATACTGGCCAGGTTGACAGGTCATATTGCAGCTTGAGTACAGAGAAGAGACAAAAACAACATCTGTTTAATGTTCATTCCAAGTGACAGATGCATAAAATAGGACACAGAAAGAGAGAAGGTGGATAAATGGGATCAGTTCTTTGTTCCAGGCAAAGTTTTTCCTGTGATGGAAGTTTATTGGAATTTTACTTTTCTATTCCAAGAGTGTCCTTTATCAGTGTCTGTAAAAAAAAATATGCCCCCAAAAACAAGCTCCCTCATTTAATCCCCAAGATATACAAGTTGCTGAGGAGTTTTGTGGGTATGAGGTGTGTTTTGACTTACTAGGTGCCATAAAACCCCGGGTCACACAGGCACTCTCCAGTGACAACATGGCAGATGCCGTTGAAACAGTGACTGCAGTTGTTCTCACAGTTCTCGCCATACGTGCCATTGGGGCAGCGCACCTCGCACCTATCGCACACAAAAGGAATGCCATGATTACAGTCATTTCCGAGCTTGGCAGTATGAGTCACAGATATTATCACAGTACGGAAAATTGCATGACAGTAGCTGCCATTATGTTATTAACTTTGAAAATGATAAAGCTCTACAGGAAAAGAAGGTCTGATTGAACGACAAAATATGAACACTTTTTCTTTTACACATTCCTAATTGTTTTCTTACCGGTCCCCAATCCAGCCGGGGTTGCAGTGAGAGCACTTGCCATGAATGGGGTCGCAGTGGTGACCGTCTTTGCAGGTGGGACACACTTCCTGGCAGTTTTCGCCAAAGAAGCCTTTGGAGCAGAGCTGGTCACACCGTGTCCCATTCCAGCCTCTGTCACAGGTGATGCAGCGTCCCTCCGTCACCTTACAGGGCTGCTGGCCCTTGCAGTGCCCACACCTGTGGTGGGCCAAGGAAAACAGGAAAAGAATTCTCATTTATCTTGTTTACACAAAAATGCCTCCATCTAATCTGATCTCGTCGGATCTGAAACATGATGAAAAGAATCTGTACTTGTGCTCTTTAAATTGTTGCTCTAATGATCATTTAAAGAGGGAGATAAACAACACTGAACTCTAACTGTGTTCTTTTTCAGTTTATGGCAACTGTATCGTGTGAGAACGGCACAGTCCATGGAAGGTAAAGCACTTAACCTGAATTGCTTTTACATGTTGGCTGATGATTATGGGATAATGTGAATACCAACTCCCAAATCTCACTTTATTATTGCTCCATTAAGTAACATGGTCAGATACTTTAAGGGATCAGCTGCAGCATATATCAAATCTTATTTTCTATCAAAACCACAAAACCGCACCATAATATGGATCAAACAAGGGAACTGAACATTAGACATCTGTAAAACTGCATGTTTCCTGTGTTTTTGAAATGGTGTATTTGCTCTCTGCCAAGTTTTTCCCCCCACCTGTTCCTGCAGTTTTGTCCATAGAACCCGGCAGGACATGGTTCCCTGCAGAACTTCCCACGGTATCCCGGTGTGCAGGTGCAAGAGCCGTCCCCCTGGTTGCACTTGCCGTGGACACACTGGCAGTATCGTTCACACCGTGGGCCCCACAGCCTCTCTCGGCACTGGCAGCGTCCCGTGAACTGGTCGCACGGTGAATTGTTACAGTTGCACTGGATTGCGCAGTTCCTCCCCGTCCAACCAGGACTGCACAGACATCGCCCTGTCATTGCATCGCAGACCGAGTTGATGCTACAGTAGCAGTTGTTGTTGCACTGGGGGCCCCAGACGCCCGGGTGACATGTGCATTTGCCCGTCTCTTGGTCACACTTGCCCTTTTGGCATAAGCAAGCAGTCTCGCAGTTAGGTCCCCAACGATTGTGGTTGCAGGTACACACGCCGGTCACGTCATCGCACTGGCCATTGGGGTAACAATTACAATTCTCCTTGCAGTCAGGACCCCAGAACTGGGCAGGACACTCTGTTAGAAAAAACAGCACAGTAATCAGGAAATGGGAATAATTCTTCTGAGAATTAGAGTCTACAGCCATGATAGTGCCTGTGGCTGTACTTAGGCACAATTGCACAACAGCTAAGGCTTATGCAGGTATTGCACAAATAGAACAAATAAAAGAAATGAGCTGATGATATTGCCAGATGAAAAGGGATCACCAAACTTATTGCAAATTTTTACGAGGGGAATATGAATGTGTGTACCAAAATTTACGGCAGTTTCATTTTATCTCAAAACCACAACTGTCATCTTGCATGTGGCCCTAGAGGAAAGGTAACAGGATCAACCAAAGTTATTAGGCTTCATTCTTTGGGCTCAATGGATATCAGTACAAAATTTCATGGCAATCTATCAAATAGTCACCGAGAGGTTTCAGTCTGGCACAAAGTGGTGAACCAACCAACAAACCATCATCCCCATCTCTACTGACTTGAGGTTTTTTTTACTGATGTTAGAGGCATTTATCATAACTAAAAAACTCAAGTGCAGTAAATTCTAATTATGCTGTAGTTTTTAACTTTTTATGAGAGCTAAAAAATTTTATTTTACAGGGGAAATATTTTTATATGCATTTGACATTTAAATAGCATAGTCAAAAGACAAAAAGGAAAATGAAAAATGTTAAAAATCCCTTACTGGTGTCACAGCTAGCTCCAAAGTACCCATGACGACAGCGACATTCATTCGGCCTGACACACACCTCTTTTTCCTTGCAGGTGAAGTTGCCTTCACAAAGAGCTTGGGTGAACAAGAACAGGACACATTATTCAACTGGCTTGCACAGTGAGCTGTATGACATGTACTGATAAATGTCAGCACTCTGGATGGTACATACGTGTCAGGCATTCATCCCCTAACTGCCCCCATCCACCGCAGCACACGATTCCTGTTGATCTGGAAATGAAGTTATGAGATTCAGAATGAGAGGGGAAAAATGAAGAACCTGACTAAAATACAGTGAAACAAACACATATCAAAGCGGCAGCATCCACACCCAACTCATGCCTCTTTGATCTCACAGTTCTTCTTGATGTGGCTGGTGCCAAACGAATGCAGGGCATTGTACATGACGCATATGCTTAGCACATGGTTGTATGATTATCTGAATTGAGGCGATTCCCATCGGTATACAGTACACACACTCAAAAGCCCTTAACCCCTGAATCTGTGTAGTTTCTTGGGTTCTTTAGTGTGAATATTCAGAGACAATAATTTGCAGCCAAGTTTTAGGCCTGTCAGAAAAGGACGGATGCGTCTCCTTTTCCTCCCATGCCTGTGACCTCTGTGGGGCCCCTGCAACGCGTCAGCTTCCCCTTAAGTGTTTGAAGATGGCAGTTTGCTTCCAGTCAATGAGCAGGGAGCAACGCTGTTTTTTATCCTGCCAAAATAGGCGCGTGGTAGAGATCACTGGTCTGACCTCTGTATGCTTTCACTTGTTATGGAAGAAGGATCATTTTAAGATAAGCCTTTCAAAATTGTATGTACAAAATATGGCACTGGGTTGAACTTTTTCAACTGTGCTGCTCCAGATTTTGACAAAGTCAACTTCAACAAGGTCAACATGTATGAAGATGACCCTTGCTGACTTTTAATACATAGCCAATCCATGTCAGCACTCAAGAAGAAAGACTCCATTCACTGTTGTGTAGAATAAATTTGGTGTTTAGAAACATAGCTGCACTCCTGTTTGCCTTTCATTATAACAAAGAATGTACCAACTACCTTTGCCAAGCACTTCTATAGCTGCTCTTTCACTGATTCAAAAACACATTTATCCGCGTCAGAGCTGACAGCATTGCATTCAAGTCAGAAGAAATAAAAACATAAGGGGCATACTGGGAAAAACAAGTGAGTTCACTGCAATAAATGTTGAATATTGGAAGTAAGTCAAAATGTCAAACACGTAGTGCAGGGGAGGCCATTACTATATATATATCACTATAACTACACAAAGCACTAAAATATTTCTCTGGTAAATGACAATGTTGCCAAGTGGAGAAAAGAAAAGTCTATAAGACGACACCACAGCGTCAGCTTTTCAGCTTTTGATTACTTTACATTTAATGCTGGCTGCACGGAAAAAAATGCAGTGTGGCTTTTCAGACAAGTTATTTTCAAGAACTTTTCATGCTGATCTGTCTGCAAATGAGGTCAAGTTATGTTACGAGAAACAAAGAGATACTTCAACAAACTGTAATCATGTGATTTCGTATCACACATCAATTACAGTGGAGAATGATCCCTGGACTTGCTGTTTTTGCCTATAACACAATTTCAGGATTCACAGACATCAGTCCTACAAGCTTGGATGCTGCAGTCGGCAATTGTGGACTTGGAGGTTTATCTTTCACACCAGTAACCAGACATCCACAGGCTCAGCTGTATAATCCTAGAGATCATCAAGAAATGCTTTTTTTTTTTTTTTTTTTGACCTTTGAGAGTGGGCTGTCTGGATTTTTGATTCCTATAATTCTATTAGTTTTCACAAAGTTGATATTTATTCTGAAATATCTACTGCTAATAAAAATATGTTATTTTATTGTATAAACTTCCTAAAACTCTCCAGAACTTAATTTTTCTTTGTGCATAATCACAACCACAATGTGTTCATCAAACGGTGCCACGAATGCTGTGAAGGTCTATGAGAGCGCCCCCTAGTGAGCAACGAAAGAACTCCTGCTCCAGATGTACACATCTGTATAGCTGCTTTCCTCAATGGACTCCTCCTCCTGCCATACAGCGGGCTGGGAACACGTTATATGTAGAAAAGAAGGGGGTCAACGCGAAATAATATATCGAATGTAAGAGTGTGTAAATAAGACTCGTTGATATAAAAGTAAAAGAAAAGTTTAGAGAAGGAAGTCAGCGGTGGATTTCGTCCAGTTAACAGCGACTTCTTCGCTTTAGTGAGAACCGCTATTCGTGCATAAGGCCAACACTGCAAACCATGTCAAAAGGTTATTTAATGTGTTGTGCTATGTTTCAAAACCCACTTATTATCAAAATAAAATGAGATGGCACCACTTGTTTTCAGTGCAATTCCAACTCTGACTGGACTATTTTAAAGAAAGTCGCATCCTGAAGCAGGGGAGAAGGAGGCAAAAGAAAAAGAAAATGTCACAAGGAGAAGTTACAAACAAGCTGACTTGCATTAACAACAAAGTTGAATTAATCCTATTTTCCTCTGCACTGATGCTTACCCGGGTGCTTTGCATACATTCTTGCCTTTAGGCTTGAGTTCTTGGCTGAAACTGGAGCAAAAGAAGAGACAAACCACCGCAACGACTGCAAAAGAGTTCTTCACTTCCATTGTACAAGCAGCAGCATCCTTCTAGACGCCGTTGTTACTCCGCATTTCCCCCTCTCCAAAAGTGATGATGGTGGCTTTTCACTGGGTTTTAAACGCTCCGACTTGTTTTACGCACAAAATCCAGGTGCATCTGCATTAGAAAACATCAACTCCTTGTCAAAAAGTGTGGTTTAAAAACGTATGCCACCACCTACGCCATCGAGGAACTCAGCAGCGAAAAAGTGACCAGCGACAACAATCCCAACGGAACAGCTGCAAAAAAAAAAAAAAAAAAAAAAAAAAAGTCATAAAACGAAAACTTGCAAATCACAGTATTCTCGATGAACGCTGTTCTCCTACAGAGCGCCGTTTATTCCATTAAAGTTTCTAAAAGACGCCATCGTGCAAAGCTGATGGGTCCAGACTCATAATGAAATAAAAACAACATAATGTCCTCGACGCGCCTGGAAACGTGTCGACTGGTGGTAATCTGGAGCAAAGATTAAGGGAAACTAGCTGCCTTTCGCTTTTCCCTCTCTGAGGAGAAACGCTTAATCCGTAACTTTTGTCCTCTTGCGCTCTCAGGAGCGGCAGGAGGGAAATTCCTGATTTGTTACTCTATCTTTGGCTGTGTGCGCCATGCGTGCGCCACCAAATTTACATAGGCTGTGTGCAACAGGGTCTGTTTTAATGGACATGGTTTAAAAAAAATAAATAAAAAAAAGTTGTTTGGCGAATAGTTGTCACTTTAACAAACTAATAGTTAATGTGGGCGATTAAGACGAAAAAGATTTTTTCTTTATCAATAATGAATATTACCACTATTGTCATTATTATCATTAATAGTTGGGTATTTCAAACATCTGCAAATCATCTTACATTATTTAAAAAGACATTTGTAGGTATGATTTGTAGAACAGTAACTTAAAAACTTAAAAAAAACTTTAAGGTAGTTTTTAACTGATGGATGAGGAGAGTGTGCATGCCTTTGTGTGTGGGGGGTGGAGGGGGGGGCAGCAGAGTAATAACTACATGTTAGACAATGGCTCCCCCATCTGTTAACACCAACGCAGTCCTTTTGGCATATGGCACCACCTGCATTAAATAAGTGTAAGTGCAAGCCCTCTTAACCACTGAAAACTGTAGGATGGAGCCAAGAGAAATAACATGTTTTGTATTTATTCCATCAGATGTGTTATAACAGTCCAATGCTTTTCTCTCACAAGAGCACATCTCCTTGCAGCCTTAGACTTTGTGGAGTTTCCGGGGTCTCTGAAGGGGTTCAGTTCTCAAATAAAGTTATTCATTACCCCTCTACATAATGTTATGACATGTTTGTAATTGAATTCTGCTGGCATAAACCCGTGATCCAGATGTCAGCAAAACCCACTGCCAAAATCAGAACAGAAAACTGCTATGCATCCAAATTGTTAGACAGGTCTTTCATAAATGGCTTAACATCACACAACTAAGTTATAATGAATAATGCTTTCTGATGTTGTGACTGTAAAATCACATGGTCAAAAAAATAAAAAAGATTAGTTCTTTAAATTGTGTAATTGATGTGCATTATGACACAAATGTTCCAGGGGTAAATTGAGTAATATCAAAGTACCTGTATGACTCAAAATCCTGAGATTGTTCGTCCTGAAAATGATTCTGAAAGGTAAAAGTACTCAGAGTAATGTGTTGTGTGACCACCATGTGAGGGCAATTACATGAAAATCATATCAGCCAATCCCAAAGTGGTGAGGTATTTTTCCCTGTAAGAAAGGTTTCTGAAATCATTGTGTGGATAATCAGTGGTGTAAGAAGTAGGCCACACGTCCTTTAAGTAAAATAGCAGTGCCACAATGGATAGAAAAGAACAAAGTTTTGCACAAATAAATGTGGATTACATACATTTAATCAGCAAAATGTACTTTACAAGAGTATTTATCATACAACATGCCACCTTTCAGAGTAATATATATATATATATATATATATATATATATATATATATATATATATATATATTAGTTAGTTATTAGTGTTTAAAACATACTTCTGTAGTTACTAAAGTACAGTTGGTTTCATGGGCACATTGCACAGTATTCAGTCCAGTCTCTATTTTCATAGTTATTTAATTATGCCTTATCTCAATTCATTAATTCACTGCTGTAACACCCATCCATCCATCTATCTATCTTTCTATCTATCTATCTATCTATCTTTTGAAGCTGGTTGAGTAATCTGAATGTGCAACGTATTCTGGTAACTATCTGTTTAACAGCCTGCAGAGTAGAAGTATCTCACTTTCCTCTTTAACTTTACCGATTGAAGTAAAAATCCCACATATCTGCGCTTACATCACATGTGCACGGTAGTCCAGCCCTCTGAGGCAGACCTGGGTGCAGCTGCACCTGCGCGGGGCGCGTCCCGGGCTGTGACAGGGTTTGGGACAGGACGGTAAACACCACCGGAGCCTCTCCGGTTACACTGCAGCGCTCCGCCGAGCTCCGACACGCCGCCGACCCCCTCCTCCTCCGCCGCCGCCGATGTTTCGTGCCAAGACCGCGCCGGCCCTGACGCGGCCCGGGGCGCGCGTCCCCTTCGCCCGGCTGCTCTCCAGCCGGAGACCCCGGTGCACCGTCACCTCCGCCCCGGCGGAGCCCCGGGCGGGGCGGCGGCACGATGCGCAGAGCCCCGGACAGCCCCGGACAGCGGGGAGACACGGCACCGACACCGCTAATGAGATCTCCGTAGACTTTGAGAAGACTCGGGAGGCTTATAAGAGCAAAGACTCATTAGAGCTGCTCAGAAGTTTGGTGGTTTTCAAACTCTGCTCCTATGACTTCCTGGTTGATAAGAATAAAGAGGTAATGAGGGTGCTGTCTGACCGTGCGAGCCTGGACACTAACACAGGTCTGTTTCCAGCTGCTGGGGGCTCTTTGTGGTGACAGTCAGCACAGACCTGTTGTTTACTCCTTTGTGACACTGCTTTGCACAGCATGGGAGGGGAGAGGGAGTGTCACCGGTAAAGTGTAAATAGTACAAAAGGCAGGAGAGCTTTACAAATGCCTTTCCTTGAAAGGTCTTGAGTTGTGTTCAGGCTAAACAAGATGCCTGTCAGCCACAGTGTATGTCAGGTTTGAACCTGTAGGTCCAACTGTCTGCACCTCAGGCTTATTTATGTGTTTTTCCAAGCACGCAGGTGAAGGTCTCTGTAGTCTGTGTCACCTGACCCCAGCTCCACCTCACATCATTTAATAATGTTAATGATCATCTGCCAGGGTTAGGACACTGTATATATTTAGATCGGCCACAAGACACACAAACTTTCAATTTCTTAGAGGCAGTTTCTTCCAGCTTTTGTTGTGATGCACGGCGGTGCGGGGCTTTAATAGATTTGCAGCACTGCAGGTCTGTTCTTTCCACACTTATCACGTCTTCACGTAGTCAGAGTAATCAATGGAAACCTTGGCTGTGACTGTGAAGTGGTAATCTAATCTGGCATTACTCTGATTATCAGTGTACAGTAGCTGCAATGTTTCATCATGTTTTAGTCTTACACGGTTTATAGCTTGGGGGTAAGAACATGCTATGAATTCCTTTGTTTATGAAAGGTCAACTTGCTACTTTTTGTCTGTTCACTTGTTGCCTTCACTAAACACAGCCTGGCTTTTCTGGGACATTATGATTCACATAAACTGGGCTAAATTCCCTGTAGAGTAAATTAGGATCATTAAGGATAAATAAAAGGCACATTATATATCAGTCAAAAAAAACCAAAAAAAAAAATGGTTATAATGTCCTCTCCCTTCCTCCTCAGATAATGGGTCTAGGTAAGAAGATCCTGGGCCAGCGGACCTTCAACCAGTTCATGAAGATGACGTTTTACGGCCAGTTTGTAGCTGGTGAGGACCACATGGCCATCAGGCCGCTGATCCAGAAGAATCAGGCCTTCGGCGTCGGCTCTGTCCTGGACTACAGTGTGGAGGAAGACATCAGTCAGGAGGAGGCCGAGCAGAAAGAGATGGAGTACGAAAGTTGCGGTATTACCTTACATTTCAGTAGATGTTACGTACAAATATATTTTTTTGAGGCTTCATTTTCAGCGTTTCAAGCCTGCTTTTCAAGATTTGGTCTGCAGATATTGAGATGGTTTGAGAGATTGAGAACAGTTTTTATAAAAGTCAACAGGAATCACTGTCTAACCCTAACCCTATAAACATAAAATCATAATTTAAGTTCTCTTAAGATCAAAATGGAAATGCATAAATATTTTCCTATTTTAATGCTCTACTGGAGACTGACCTCTAGACTGGGTACATTACAAAGTATTTTCCTCTTATTTGATGCCAAAAACATGTTTATTTTTACAGGCCTCACAACCAGGAAGTAAACACTCTTTACTACATGACTTGTTTTCATGGCTGTCGTTCTGGACGGAGAGGCTGGAGAGAATTTCTCACTCGTTAGGAATCCTGTCACATGAGTAGGACAAGGCAGCGGCCATCTGATCTGTCAGCTGGTGGCAACTGGATGACAGTACAAAGCTTATGCAAGCAGTCTCTCTAGGCAGCTCCAGCAGCAATGTTACTTAAGTTGTAGATCTGGGTATTTATGCATTATGAGCAATAAAGACATCTCCTAGTCCAAAATAAAATGTGGACTTTTTGGCCTATTTAGGAATAAATAGGGAATAAAATCACCAAAGTGAATTTCATTAGATGCCTATTTCATTGTTGTGAAAAACACAAATGCACTTGTCAGATTTACTTAGCATAAGTAAAATACTCAGCCTAAAAACAATGAGCTTTTTTTTTTATTTTTATCTCAGACAACGTCTCTAGGCTTCTGAAAGGTCACACGTAGTGAATAAACAAGGTTGTTAGGCAGTATATTGAAGTATCCGGTGTTTAAGTCTGTTGACGTAGAGTGAGAGCTGCCTTCAAGGTCTGCTTTTGCGAGACAGAATGTCCTGTATTATTGTTTTATTGTGTTATCACATTCTATAAGGGGATAAAGCTCCCAGGCAAGCCCTTTGCTATGACTTTTTCAACCCTTCTTGTACTTCAGTGTATGTTTTTTTTATTTTATATCACTAGTAACAAGATATCACTGCACACCTTTGATATACTGCATCAAAAGGGGTATCACACCTTAGTCTAGAAAGCTTTTGTTTGGCGAACATACACCTTCAAACCGTAAAGCAGGAGGACAAGGCACATTAAGCCAGCTTGATCTCAGACAGCAGGGTTTGACAGGCACTCCAGTGATCTGTCAAGATAGCAAAAACAACATTAGTCAGTTTCTTGCCACAGAAAGAAGATATAAGGAACGGAGGGCTTAATGTTGAGAGCATGATGCCTACAATGCCAGGCTTCAGTTGCGTAGGCCATTTAAACTTAAGATATAAATGCCTGATTTTAGAGTTGAGATTTGATTAATGCAGGCTTTTGAGGGCCGATATTGATATTTTTGTAACAAAGCTGCCAATAAGTAATACATTGTGCCAGTAGTCAAATTCTATTAAAATGTCCCTGTCCATTCTAAAAGATTACCAATAATTAGTGCTTCTAAATTGTGAAACTTTTAAGTGGAACCAATATTGACAGTAGGGTTACTTACCCCAGCTTGTTTTTTCTCTTTTATGGCTGCATTGTAAGATTATTTTAATTTTTGATTAATCAGTCTATTACTTTTAAAATTAATTCAAGGTTTATTTATTTGTCATTCTACAATACAGGGTCGCACAATGAAATGCAAGTTATAGTCCCTTCATGTTACACAAAAACTGTAATTTACGGTGGAGTGGGGAGGATGAATTAAGGAGTCTCACAGCCTGAGCAAACAAGCTGCTTTGCAGTCTGGTGGTATAACAGCGGATACTTCTGTATCACTTGCCAGACGGCAGCAGGACAAACTGGCTGTTGCTGGGGTGATTACTCGTTTAGTCTAAAATATGTCAGAAACCAGTGAAAAATGGCCATCAAACGTTCCCTCAGCCCAAGTTGACGTCTTCTAGTAAAATGTTTTATCCAACCAATGGTCGAAAACCTCAAAACATTTAATTTACAATGATATAAAACAGAGAAATGCAGGAAATCCTTTTTTTGAGAAACATTTGTCCTTGAGAAATGATTATTTGATTGTCACAATTGTTGAAAATTCATTTTCAGTTGTTTGACTAATCAATGAATCGACTAATTGTTTCCCACTATTCTTAAGTTGCATTATTAACATGAAGGAAACAGTACTGAACAAGTGGCCTAAAATGTTTGTAAGACAACATAATTTTAGTCTGTGCCAGATCGATTTGATTGCAGTTAAATCCAGATTTCTACAATAAAAGTTGTTTAAAGAAAAGTCCCTTTAGTTTCGGGGCTTTTAATCCTATTGACGTCCCTGATGTCTAGCATGCTTAGTGTTTAGTCATCTGTTTGGTTACATGAGCTCCCCAGCTCCCTGTGATGAGGGGAGAATAGGTCAAGCATGGTGTGACGCTACAACAGCCCTCTCTGGAGGGTCAGCAGGCTGACAGCAAGACAGTTCAGCATGAATGGGGTCACTAGACACAATGTCATTGCCAAAAGGCCAAAATGTTCACAGAACGTGCAAGTCCTCAAATTGAACTATAAAATGCCAGAAATGTACTGTAATTCTGATGAAACTTGCATTTGCATTTAATGTCGTCCAAATACAGGGCAAATTAACTTATTTTATCTTTTTGTATTTCTTCTAATTTAGCTCATGCGTATCCACTGCAGAGAAAGAGAGCATAGGTAAGCTGCCTCGTTTTGTTCTCGTTTGTGGATACAGTATATGATGTAATTCGAAGTAATAGGCATGCAAATTTGTTTTCACCCCCAGGCAAGGACCACAGAGAGGAAAAATATAAAGTGCACAAACATTTCGGGGATAGTCGTGGGGGAGTGACTGGAGCCCGCACCTACTTCTACGCTGATGAGGCCAAATGTGACCAGCATATGGAGACTTTTATCAAATGCATCAAAGCATCTGGTAGGTAAATAGAAATTAAAACACATCAGGAATACAACTTTACAATATGTGGGTTTTGGCACATTGTGTTAAAGTTATAGCTCTATTCTGGCTCATATACTTTGATATTATATTTTATGTGGTCCGGTTCTGTTATGCGTGCAGTCTTTAAGCATGCATTTAACCCTCATATTAGTAGTGTTGTCTTAACATAACTTGATGTATTTCAAAACAAACTACATCTGACCAATAGGTGGGAGTTCAATGGACGGTTTTTCTGCCATCAAAATGACTGCTCTAGGACGACCTCAGTTTCTGGTAGGCACTAGGGGCTGATTAAAAGGTCAATGCCCTAATTTAGCTGATACTGTTGCAGTAGGGGTGTGGTGGACTGAGGTCTTTCTTTTTTTTAAGCTCCAGTTCTCAGAAGTCCTGGTGAAATGGCGGCGATTTTTCACCTTCCTGGCATCACAGCAGGGGAAAGAAGGCATGGAGGCTTTAGAGCAGAGGCTGGAGCTGAAACAACTGCAGGTGGAGTTTTTCCTCTTCTGTTCTCCTGGTGAACTTTAATCATAGTGGTAATCATAGTGGTGAGCTCTAACCAAACTTTACATTCAGTGTTATAGATTATCTTTGCACGCCTATTTCATATAGAATATGGGGATATTGCTACACTATGTGCCTCGCAGTACCTTAGATCTTTATGTCCTTTATGTCATCTAGGAATTCCTGACCAAACTGGGTGCTGAAGGTGACTTCTATGGCTGGTTTAGTGGAAGGAAAGAGGAATCTTCAGGGTAAGCATCAACACAGACTACTGAAATAGAGGAAATATTAGAAATATCTGTAAAACAATGTCATTTTTTAACCCAGGCAAAATATTTCATTATATTCAAGGCAAATTAGAGTAAAATTATTTGAGGAAAATCTGAAAATATTTGTTTGACAAATTATTTGTTCAAAAGTAATACGTGATCTTATCAGCAAACATTTACTGCAGAAATGTATTTGTAGGATTCAAATTTTGCTGCAAAATATACAATGACAGCACAGATGGAATAAGATGGATTTCAGTTTTTAAGTAATCTTGAAAAAAGTGAGATATGTTTTTATATTTTATATTAGTAACTCTTTTATGAAAACTATTTTAACCTTTTTTACCTTTCTATCTTCTGCCTGGACAGAACCATTGACATGCTTGACTGGAACAGCCTAATAGATGACAGAACAAAGATATCGGACCTGCTGGTTGCCCCAAATGTAGAGGTCAGTGGCATGAAACACAGAAAGAGAGAGAAGTATAGTGTGAATAAATGCAGTTAAAAAGAATGTCACAGATCCAGACTCACTGGAGACAATAACTGAGTTGCTATTTGTTGTGTATACGATCTACAGCAGGCAGGAGAGTTTAAGTGTCAGCAGCACCTGATTTGATGCACAATATGGATTTCTTTCAGCTGATAATTATTTGCTTGTCATGGCTGATACCGATAAGATAACAGATATTTCATGAGTTCATGAGCTTTGGGCTGTCTCTAGAGAACTTTTTGCAGTTGTCAAATGCCTGTTGAATAGCAACTAACGCACTCGCTCTTTTTCTTTTTGGTGCTTTGTATGCCTTTAATGCATCTTTGTTGCGATGACGACCTTTAAGGTGGCTTGACTTGTAGCTTTCTCCCCTCCTCTCAGAAAACTTGCGGAACATGTATTGCAAATTGCAATTGTGTTGCCACCCTTTGAAACTGTGAAAAAACTTCCACACCAGCAACAACATGTTTGGCTCTCTAGTCTAAACTGTGGCTTTACTCAGCTGCAGCAGTTTGACATAATGAGCGAGACAACAGCTGCTGCGCTTGTTAAGTCAATGAAATCAGTGTTGGCTTCATATTATCGGCTGTATTTATAGGATGTAATTTCATTATTGGAATAATACATAATAATATAAATTTCCCATTATTGACCAATAATTTATCAGCCCGATACATATAGTGCATCCATAATTTTAACAGATTTTGAAAGTAAGTGATTCAATGAAATGCAGTGCAGCTGTCCACATCTGTCATGTATTAGTGTTGTACCTGAATTTTTTAAGGTATTAATGTGTTTGTTCCCTCTTATGGGAACAAGCTTGTGACACATTCATGACAAACACATTAAAAAAACAAGCAGTAACTAAAATAATAAATAAATGAACATAATTGGATGTAATTTAAAACATTAAAACATCACAATTGATTATTCGCTGTCAAGCTGCCCTTGTAAAAAATGAAGCGTCTGGGAAAGTTACCCGCAGCGTATCTGTTGACCTCGGACTAAAGATGGCTGAAGGGCGGATAAAGTAAGAAGCACTAATAGGTGTCATGTTGTGTGATATTCAGTTCATTAGCATCTCATGGTGCACACTCTCCTGGGTTGTTTGCCCAGTTAGGTGAGCTGGAGCCTCTGCTGCAGACGTTCACTGAAGAGGAGGAGAAGCAAATGAAGAGGATGTTACAGCGCATGGACGTCTTAGTCAAGGTAAACTCACATGAACTACACAGACTGTTCACTGTACACAAATATACACTCACTTAGTAACAATTTCATATGTTGTTGAACAGCAAAGAGCAAACACTTCACAGCAGTGCAGTGATTTAGAGCAAGCTGTTTCTTCCTGGTTGCCAGATTTTATTTATCTAGCATGTTACAATCTATCTTGTTTTTCAGTACACATATGAATAGATGCTTTTCAATCAGTACGAATGTGTTGCCAGCCATTGTGTAAAAACATTCAACAGTGCCATTTTTAATATGACCAAGGCCACTGCAGTTCAGCTTACATAAACACAACAAATCTAGGGTATCATTTGTATTCACAGTTGCAGTGAATGTGTAGACAGAAACAGTGTCACATTTATTTAGTTAAAGAGAGTTAAGTTCATTTTTAATAAAAGTAGAAACGGACAACTTTTCAATTTTCCCCCCCCAGCGTTTCCAAGTGGTATTATTGTTTGTGCTGCTGTCGGCAAGACAACCAGATCGCTTTTTATTCAACCATCTGTCTGCTCATCAACTCAACATGGTCTTTGTTAAGATTATCAGACAGACAGGATCATAGATGTTTGTTTCTAGCTGCCAGCGTTAAGCCGGGTTTATACCTCTGCAGTGCACCTCCCCAGAAATTTTTTTTTTTTTTATTCCAGCATGCTGTGGAGAATGGTGTTCGCTTGATGGTGGACGCAGAGCAAACCTACTTCCAACCGGCTATCAGCAGACTGACATTAGAGATGCAGAGGCTCTACAACAGAGAAAAGCCTGTCATCTTTAACACCTACCAATGCTACCTCAAGGTCAGAATCCACAAAAGTCAAGACATGACCAGAGATGTGTGATCTAAAGTGCAAATGAAGTATACACACAAAGCATGCAGACACAACAGTTATAATTCTTATGATAAAGAACATGCTGTGACAAATCATGTAACTCCAAATTTCAACAAGTAAAGAGATTACTATGAGTCAGTAGTAGAGTCCAGAAGAGGATAATATTGGAGGGTGCTAACGCCATTTCAAATGAGAAGCTATTTAAATCCTGCTAGAGTTTCAATCGTGTGATTAACAGCCTTTTTTCAACGTCATTATTATTCTATCAAATAATAAGGAATTGATGTCAGCATAATCCTATTTTACCGACTGTGGAAGTGATACAGAGATGTTCCAATGTTTGTCCCTTTGGCTTTGTCTCCCATAGTTTCTCAATTTTTGCTTGCAAGGAATCATGGGGTCTGGTTGGTTATGCTAGGAGGCCTAGTCTTGGTCAGGTAGAATAAGTAAACTGACACACGATGTAAGAATAATGTACCTTATCTTCACATATATTTTATGATCTACAAGTGTCGTTATTTGTATTTACGGTGATTTTGTTGGTTTGTTCTGGACACACAACATCTGTTGTATGTCTGTCCGTCCTGGGAAAGGGATCCTTCGTCTGAGGTTTCTTCCATTTTTTCCCTGTCAAAAGGTTTGTTGGGGGTGTCGTTCACTGTAGGGATATAAAGCCCCCTGAGGCAAATTGTGATTTTGGGCTGTATAAATACAATTAGACTTGGCTAACTTTATTGTGTTGTAACATCGTTTGGCCCTGTAATCGTTGTCTAGTTAGTAAGAAAAAGAGATTATGTGATACTCTGCTCAGCTCAATACTTAAAATTATTCAAGATTTGTATCTGAGGACTTTTAGTTTCCATGAATCTTTGTTAAAGAGTGAATCATCCTCTTTTCTCTGCTCCGCAGGAGGCCTATGACAACGTAACTATGGACGTAGAGTTGTCTCGACGTGAGGGTTGGCATTTCGCTGCCAAGCTTGTGCGTGGGGCCTACATGTATCAGGAGCGAGACAGGGCCAAAGAGATTGGTTATGAGGATCCTATTAACCCTGATTATGAGTCTACCAATATAATGTACCACAGGTAAGATCCTAGGCTTTGTTTATTAACTGTTGATGACGATTGATGTTCAATTCTGCACCTGCATGGTTTGATATTTTGTAGCCAAGCCAAGCTCTCATTTCTTCATAATCGCGCTGAGAAGCTATCTACTATTACTTTAGACCAGGAACACCTCAGGAAAACACTTTTTTGCCACTCAAATTCTCCCATGTGGTTCACAGAATTAAACTGACCACCTTCTGGGCACAAATCCATTGCAATGGGGAGCACAGGGAATTCATTTTTAGGGGAAGTGGTTCTTCAATTGGAGTTTCAGGGTTCAACATGTTGTGTCAGCAAGCTTCCAACCCATTGACTTGTGCAAGTTACAGAACCTCCAGGGGTGCTGTGTTGTAACAATTTTCTGACATTCCTGGATTAAGGCAAGCTCAAAGAAATCAGCCTTTTTTAGATCAATATGTTTTGCACAAAAAGAGGAAAGGCCGCCCTCAAGCATTTGATTAGATTCTGAGGTAAACATCAACATGGACATACACAAAATTTGGCTGATGGGCTACAGCACAGCATGATGTTAGATTCAAAATATGCAGATGGCGGTGAGATACATGCATATTAACACAGCTACACTAGCAGGGAAACAGAATGCAGAGCTCCTCTCTGAATGGATTGGTTCAGATTTCTGGTAAATTTTTTATGGGTTTAGGGACATTTCTACTGTTTAGTTGTGTTAAGATAGTCCTGCACCACATAATAAATCTTACATGCTAATGAGAAAGTTTTGTTTGGATGAGTTATAAACCACTGTAAGCCGCAATATCCACACTATATACTACATATTATATACTTTAATATTTTATAGTGAATAGTTTAGCAGAAAATAATTGTGGTAATTCCCACTTCACATACGAAAGTTCCCAGTTGTGTCAAAGACAATAGCACAGTTAAATTGCCTTCCTTGTGTGCGTTTGTATGCGTCTTTATTTGTGTCAGGTGTCTGGACTATGTGCTGGATGAGATTGCCCTCAACAGAAATGCCAACGTCATGGTGGCTTCCCATAATGAGGACACAGTGAAACACACCTTGAGGAGGTACTGGTTTAAATGAAATTCAAACGCAAGACTGATTTTTTTGTACTGCTTTGCATCTGTGTAAACCAAGTTATTTATGGAAGTCTCTCTCTCTCTCACTCCCCCCCACTCTCTCCCTTTCTCTCTCATTCAGAATGAATGAGCTGGGTCTCTTACCCACAGAGAACAAGGTGTACTTCGGTCAGCTACTGGGCATGTGTGATCAGATCAGCTTCCCGTTGGGTGAGAAAAAACGCACACAAACACACTCTCTCACACAGCCAACAATGACTAGGCACCGATCTACGGAAGGATGATTTGACAGTCTAAGTTCTGCAGGATCCGTATTCGCCGCCCTCCCCTATAACTCTCAGCTTTGTCCCCTAAGACCTTTAAGCCGCACACGTATACCCCGCAGACCACTTTGGCCGCATGAAGTGCACATATAGAAGTCACTCTGCAGCCTATAACATGACATATGAACTGAGACACCTCGGTATTGACAAGCTGTCTTAACAAAGTGCTGCTGCTGGCTCTCACCACTTTGTTTGTCAGTCAAAGACAGACACAGTGGCGGCAGGCAGTTGTCTGTCAATGCGAGGCTCAAGTTGAAACCTTGACTGGTAGTGATGTAAACAGACACGTGTTTCTTTGCTGTTTTCTCGAGGGATAGAGCAGTCAGTGCTGTGTATTTGAAACAATAGAGAAGTTGTTATATGAATTAAAGCAGATTGGCGTTGAGATCTTTACTAGTTGTCAGTTACTCCAACCATTTTTAAAAAACAAAGGTGCTATATTCAGTTTTCTTGATCTTGTTGTCTGATATGCTGTGGCTCAGGATGTTCTTTTCATGACATTGTTTTATCGTTTCATGTTTTGATGTTTTGGTAGTATTTGTGGCTTAGTTAAAATGAAACTTATTCAAACAAATTTGAAGAATAAGCCCTGAAACAGTCATACTGTAGTATGTGAGCCTCACTGGCTGACAACAGCAGCTCTTTTAATTAAAATGCAGCAAATTGCCTGATTAGAAGGAATGTAGCAACCAATCAGAAAAGGAAACCAGTCGAGATGACGTCCAGTTGTGATGTGTTCACTGGAATTTGTCCAAAATAAAATGATGTTCTCCTGAATTTGTAACAACTGAAATTATAACTAGTCAATCAAACATTTTAACAATCTCTTCATGAAAAGCCTTTGTTGATATTTGTACAGAAATAGAGAAATATTCTCATTCATCTACATTCATCTTCTTCATCCATATCATGCTACAAAGCCCATTTTCTTTTGTTTTCTCCCCTCTCATCCTCTTCAACCCCAGGCCAGGCAGGCTTCCCTGTCTATAAGTATGTCCCCTATGGGCCGGTGGATGAGGTGATGCCCTACCTGTCTCGGAGAGCCCAGGAGAACCGAGGCTTCATGAAAGGTGCCCAAAAGGAGAGGGAGCTGCTGTGGCAGGAGCTGAAACGCAGACTCGCCTCTGGGGAGTTTCTCTACCGACCGGTGTACTGAAAACACAGAAGAGGAGACAGAGAGGGGAGGGTGTCAACGTGTTGAATTTTTTTTTTTTTTATTTTCCCTGGTTGACGGCTGCTGCTGTCCGTTCTCTCCCCCCAGTACAGCCCTGGATGTTTGTCTCCTGTTCTACCCTGTCCTGGAGTTTTCTTGCTGATGGACTGTTTTGGTGTGTCACTCTCTCTTTCTGTCTCCTCACTGTTGTTTTCCTCCATTCTGTTCCTCGCTGATGTTACCGACCTTCACCCCCATCCTCTCTTCTGTGTATTGCCCATGTTCTCTCTATTCTTTTCCTGATCCGCCTCTGCATCCATAAGCATCCCTCATTTTGTCTTCCCGTTGTCTATAGAGCTCTGGTATCCATCAAGTGGGCATCTTTACTGCTCCAAAAGGACTCCCTAAAATGTCAACGAGACTGGGGCGGGCGTCTCTTTTTATCACTCTATTTATCTTGGAGAAGGACAACAATAATAAAAATAACAGGCTTGATTTAAATGGTAGTAAAGGAAACATCAATATTCCCCTCCTATATTATGTTTTTTGACTCCTAGACAGCCACACAGTCCCCCGAGGAGGCTTCTCTGTACTGTAAAGTTGTGTGCTGTGTTTGAGGTTGCATTGCTGGTTTGAAAATGATGCCTGTTTATGAATCAATAAGCAAGTATAAACTGTTTCCTCACAGCACATCCCTCTTCTTCTAAGAGTGCAGTGCTTTTGTTATTGTATTTACTGGCTGAATCTATATTCTTGGTCACTGAGGTGTTACAAGAGAGTATACAGCGTTCAGTATTCAGTGAGTGAATCTCCTTTTAATATAGACGCCTGCGCGTCTGCCAGGTTGTTTTTCTCATGACACAAGGTAATATGCAAGGGAATAATAAGTTAGAGGGTTGCCTTTTTGTCCTATTTTGTTTTGATAGATTAACACTGTGCAATTTTTATCTTTGACAATGTAAATATGTTTGAATCAGGTAATTCCATTTGTTGGTTGTACATGTCTCACTTTATGCCTTTATGCCTGTAAAACTGTTCAATGAATACATATTCACTGTATAAATGGCAAAAGTCTACTTCCTTTTGTCAAAAGGAGGACTGGATGTTATTGACTTCAATCTTGTAGCTGTGAGCTATTTGTACAGCTTGGGTTGTTCTGAGTTTTAATTCTGTGACGTCTTCCACTCAGTTATTGATACACAATTAGTATTTGAGTCAGAGGGTAACCAAGCTTCATGATAATTATGGCCTTGTCACTTTATGAGAGCAGTCAGTGCTCTGTAGACCATCATTTAATTACCCATGATGCTACGCTCAATACAGATCACAGAAATTGGATGCATTAATCATTACTCAGAAGAAACTTTAGTGGCTGTTAAGTTTTACTGAGGCAGAGCGCCACAGAGCTGTCACTGCTGCTGTATTCTATTGGTTTAATTAAGAACCAAGTCTACTTTTGATGTAAGATGCGCCTTTGGGTATACATTTGCCAACAAATCCCTTTTCGAGTTTTCCTGGTTAGTTCAGTAGCAAAGATGATTTAGAGGACACATTAGAGTGTGAAAAACTCTATACAAGTTCCAAGTCAGTCAAAACCAGCATGGGCTCAGCATATTCTTTGGGACTTATCCATACTTCTTCCTACATTAAAGCACACAGTCATATAATAGAGTCAGCCAGGGCTAATTTACTTTACATAATGAATGTTGACTTTGTATTATGCGAGATGTGAAGGATGGCATGTGTAACCGATTTCTTTGGGCTCCTCTGCCATTGGTTCCACCCGGTCTGACGCAGTGGATTGTTTGTTTGGCTGTGCCCTTGGCTTTATGGTTTCAATGGGACCACACGGTGTTCCGGTGCATTTCAAAGCACAGCTATATATGGTGTGACCGACCCTGATTTGAAAACATACTAAGCATTGTTTTTTTTCAGGTTTTGAACTTGAAAAGATTTTGTTTTTGTGTAGCACAATGGATGGATTCCATCACGCACTTAATCTCTAATCAGTGTTTGTGTGCCAATAGATGAACCGACAGTAAGGAGTACGATGGCTTTGAGCCGCCCGGGAGTATTGTGCATTTTTATCTTTTGACTCCAAACTTTGGCGCATAAAACAGAAAAGGGGGCCCATTCAATTCAACAGCTGTAATCATACGCTCAGTATGATTGTGAAAATTTTATTTCACTCCAGGAGGGCTGAGAAAGGTTTGAGAAATCCTTTTGCAATGTTCAGTGGAAGTACTGACTCATCTTCTTGCAAAGATTGAAAAGGAGTTTTCATCCGTCAGCACTATGTTTTCGATGTAACCCCACCTTAACATTTACATCAGAAATGTGGTCTTATCACTTGACCAACATTTTAGTTATAAGCACAGATGTGTTTACTCCCACATATGACTGTAGCAATGGTAGTAGCACTCACCCACTAACTGCCCGCTAACTGGCCTTTGGCTGATTTTTCACTTCAACCACCAAAATCCAGTTTTGCCGCTTTCTCAGTTATCATTCTTCTGTTTGGCTAAGATGTTTAAATCATTTGGTTCCTCTGTACAAATATAACGTCCATACAGTGGAGATTGGGGGGAAAATTCAATAAGGAGACCTTCAACAGACAGTAGACTGTATTTCCTGACATTGCAACATAATCGCAACATCATTTCTACATGGCCAGTCAGAATGACAAGCACAGTATAACTCAGTGTATTGGCATCAGTGAAAATGCTGCAAGACATGTTGTCAATATTTTATAACAACATCTGAGGCTAACTTGGCTCAAATGCCTAACAAGGAGAAAGGGTTGTTAACTCTCTGCAAGACACTGACATTTCCCCAATAAAATAATTTGGACACACTTTACAATAAGGTACACAGAAAATCCCTGAGGTACCAACTAGAGACTAACTGCTAATTAATGAATATCAGACAAATGGTTCCTGAATAATTGGAAATATATAAGTGGATATTCTATAGTCTACATAGAGTTAGGGAACGCTACCCCATACATGACCTGTGGTTAAAATAAAAAAAAAAAAAAAAAGAAAGAAAACAATAAAAAAGAATTATGATTACTACTACTACATCCACACTGCAGGCCAAGCAGGAACATTCAGCCACTCCAAACGGCTGTTTATGCATTTATGCAAGTGTACAACATTATTTGTTTATGTAGACCAGTTTGCTTTCACTCATTTTTGTGTAGAAAGGGCGTTGTCCATTTTAGCTGCTGTAGCCTGAAGCTGAAGAAGCTCTGACTGTTTTGCACATGAAGAATGTGACCTCTGACCGAGGATTAGCTCTTCACTAATGATATTTCAGGCTTGCAAAAGCAATTGATGTGTGAAGATACTGTAATCTCATATAACAAAATAAATTAACATTATAAGCTTCCTGTGATCCAGAATTAGTACAAGCGGATATGAAAAAAAAAAAAAAAAAAATGGATGCAGGGATGGACGAAACAAGAGCCTCTGGAAAACAGTTTAACCAACAGCTAATTTCCAGTCTGGCATACATTAAAAACATCCTGGTGGACAGCTCTGGGTTTCTGCAGAGTTTTATTTGACTGTGAATGTCTCCAGCTGCTCATCTACATAATGGGAAACTATTGCAGACTTGCTTCACATCACCACCTGTCCTTTCAAGCCATGTTCATGTTTGCAGCTATCGCAGACAGCAGCCACAAGCAAACTGACTTGTCAAACTGTGTCTACTCTGGTAAATCAGCACTTGTTAGTCCTGCTTAACAATGTAGCAGATCAACAGGTTGTGACATAGTTGTTTGACCTGACCAAACAGTACATTTAACTTGCATTTTGTCTACAGTTCTCCTTTTGGCTGTCACGTGGCATTTTTCCATTACTTTGCCTTTCATTATGATCAGAAATGAAGGGAATCTGTGTTATTCATCACAGCTACTTAGTGAGGATGCGATGAATCATTGCGCTAATTTGACCTCAGAGCCAGGACCCAGTTCTGCACTGAAGGAATCCCCCTGGCTGCCGTAAGCTCTGATGTGAACCAGCGAGTAAACAAATGAGTCGTAAACACAACAGATGGGACAGGCGATGACTAATCTCATCGGCCAAAATAGAGTGGCAGAACGCCGCACAAATGATCAAAAGCCGGGGGAGAGCAGGAGGCAGTGGAGGGATGGAAAGTTTGTGTTGACAGCGTGCAGGACGGAGAACACTTTTATTTCACGCACCAAAGCGTCACATCGTGCCGCCTCCATCGGTGTCATCACTGTGCTACGAAACACAAATCACTGAAATCATCTGCCAAATCTCCTGAGTGGATGTTTGTGCATATTGTATAACATATCCACAGGCCTCACGTGTCCCTGAATTATTATTTTCTTCTCTTCCAGTCGGTCTGTCATCACTGACTGGTTTGTGTTTTTGGTAATCTCATTTGGAGGCGAGGGAAGCTGTCCAGGAAGAATTAAAAGCATAATGGCCATAACAGCGGCCTCCCAGTCCTCTCCCTCGAAGTCACCAGTAGAGGTGGATGACACAAAATGAGTCTCGATTTCTTACAGTCTGCGGTTTCTCCCCCAACACCTAAACCTTTTGTTCTGTGCCAATGAATGGCTTCCATGTATTATAGATCATTAAACCGCTTTCATCTCCTCTCTTTGAGATGCACACTGTTTTCCCTTTGAAAGCGATAAGCATTATGCAGCACGAATGAGCCACGACCGGATGAAAAAAAAAGAAGACGGGAGATTTCTCTCTGCGAGTGGGGGGGGGGCGGGGGTTAAAGAGGAAACTGCTTAGAGAATGCCACCAGTGTGGAAAAGGAGCACAGCAAATGATCCGTCACAGCCAAACAACCGGTTCCGATACTTACCCTGAAGGCCTAGGCTTCCCACCTTTGGCCCCACACAAACACACACATTCAAGCACATAGAGGCACCCATGCATAGCCACATGTGCACATGTGAACATACGGAAAAGATGTAGGCGAGGAAGCACACATGCGTGCACTGATAGTACGTATAGGCTCGCACAAACACACCAGCACCCACCCACCCACCCACACACACACTTCCTCCCATCAGTTCTCATATCTATCAGTCTTGGGTGAGAGATGATTTGGAGCGGCTCAATGTTTTGATCATTAGTTTGGACTCATGGAGTGCAGCAGCAGTGAAAAATGAGACCGCTATCTCATGGCCACCTGTTCTTTTAATAAGAAAAAGAACAATTCCCCATCACAGGATGGATTGGCTACCTGATGCCTGGGGAAGAAAACCATGTTGGTGTGAGCGCTTGGTTGAGTGTTTATTTGTGCCTGCATGCGCATACATCTGAATTCAATTCTGCCCATATAGGTCAGAGGATATATCGTCGAGCTGTATAAAGGTAACACATAAATCTTCTTGGAGTGCAAAGATCATACAGTAGATATGTGTGAATATATCAGGTTGTATAGAGTGCAAGGCTCTAATTCTTTGCCACATTTCTTTCAGGAGTTACAGCTGAGAAGACATTTTTGCACCATGGCAAGAAATGTTTGATAATTAAACTGGGTTTATGACACAGTATCCCACGTTAATTAGAATTAATTGCTTTTTTTAATCTGCAAGCAAGTCAGACATTTACCAGTTTAGCCTTCTTGCTTAGAAAAAGATTCTAACTAGACTAAAGTAGCCTGGCAAGGAGAGTTAGCTCAGGATCAAAAGTAACAGTGTGGCTGGTTGTCAGTTGGTTTGTGGGAATATTGAATATAAGTCAAGCAGTAATTCATTAAATTTTTGTAATAAAATTACAACCAATACAAGGTGAATGGTGTGTCACAGTTTTAAATAACTCCTGATCATGAGCAGAAATCAGTTAAAAACAGGTAAAATAATCTACCAAAAAGAAAGTGTAAAAATAACAATGTAGAAAGTAGTGTGTCTCTATATGTGGATATGTGGCAAAGTGAAAGGTAAGAATATGGGAGTCAGAGAGATGGATGGACGTGCTGCAACTCTGACTGTCATGCAGGAGACTGGAATTAGCGTCTTTTGATCTTTTATTAACCATAACCACAATATTTCCATAACCATAAGCATCATCAAGTGTTTTTGTTGAATCAACCTAACCATACCCTAGAACAATAGTTGATTTGCTGTCACCTCACTGCCACATACAGGATATTATATAAAGCACAAATAATACAAATTTAAAATAAAACCCCACATGGGAAAGAAAGCACTAATATCACAATCTTTTGCATGCAAGTTTGTTATTTGGCAAACTTGGCAGTTGCAAGAGCTGCCAGCTTGGCTCTTGGTCAAATTACTGTACTCAACATGATTAACACCAACCGTAAAATCAAGAAGGTAGAAAACAGTTATGTTGAGATTGTCTTCACCAGACAAACAATACCATTGGTTTGTTCAAATGCTTAAAATGACCTATGTTTATGTGAATCACAACCTCTCTCAGAAACAAGGTCAGAAGTGGTATGATGTTTTTTATTGAATGCCTAAACACAAATCAATCCGAAAACGCTCATATGAACAGTGATTTTGTCATTAAGTTATTTATTTCTAAAATTTACATTGGAATGAAAAATGTAATTTACTTACACTGTTTACATACCCTGAAACACCCCCAGATTGCTATGCTTACGTGTCTGAGCATTTGTCCGTTTGGTTATGGCTACATGTGCGCCTATGGCTTTCTGTCCGCCTCTTTGAATGTGTGTTATTGGATATGTGTGTGTATGCCTATAGAAAAACAGCATGCTACCAGGCAAATGCAGCATGGTGCTCCTTGGTTTGGGGATCCAATTGTCATGCTAGAACAGTAGGAGGAAAATTTACCCGACCAGTGATGCTGAGATGAAAGCAGAGAGAGCAGAGCAGCCAGGCTGGTATTCTTGCTGCTCTGCGGTGAGCAGACAAACAGCGATCGACCAGATTGGTGTTTGGATTTGTGGGAGATATTACTGAGGTGCATTTGTGAAGGCAGCAGAGTTAAACCAAAGTAAACCATGTAAAACTGAACCATGTGTGTCTGACCCATTTCCAAAATGTACCTGTTTTTCTCTCTTTTACTTTCTCTATCTCTTGATATTTATTTTAGCTTTATATTTGTTTTAGTCTTCAAAGGGTTGGTTTACCCGTATCACAAAGAAAAATGTATATTTTCTCAGCAACCTCAGTAGATAGCTCAGCCATGCACATAGATTTGGTTTTATTTGTCCAGGTTTCAGGATATCTTTCGTGATTTCTTCCTTCACCCTGATGAAGGAGGTGAATAGAATTTTATTTGTGCTTCTCAGAACATGAAGAACAACACAATGAGCTTTTACATACAAGAAGTGTTCCATTGTTAATATAGAAACTATTGATTACAGGCACTTTAATTTAAATGTCCTTGGGATCATTCATTTGTACAACACATTATTTTATAATGATAACACAATACAACAATGTAATGCGCTGCATGTTACAGTTGCACTTCAATTCTGAAATCATTGCTGAGCTGTTTGAATGCTTAACCAGCCTCAAAAAGGAGCTTTTCTTTTCAGAACACGATGAATAAATGGATTAATTAAATGGGTGTCTTGAATGAATGGAACAAATTAGATTTTTGGGAAGAAGAGACATGCTATGGACGATGTACAGTAGATACATTATATAGAGTTGAGAAGAAGAACAATTGGAGGTGAGCCGAGAGCCTTGTCAGCAGTATTAACTTATTTGATCCTTCTCCAAACAGGATATGAATAATTGCTTGTTTTATTTCGGGATGGTGAGTCAGAGAGCACCTCCCTATTCTTACACAACCTGAGGGCTGAACGTGAGGCGGCAGCCTATAAGAGCAGTGATTTTCTGGATAAGAGAGCCAAGTCTGGCACATCTTCATTGATTTCTGCCTCTCCCTTGTACTTGTGTAGGCTCTGCCTCTGAGAGCTACAGAAAGAGGGCGTGTGAAGGGGAAAAAAATGGACGTCTCATCCGCTCTCGTTCAGCGTTTTGGACACCCACGTCTTCATTGAAGCCACGATCACAATGCCTATATGAGGAAACTGAACCCACACGTTTTTGCCTCGCCAAATGCTCAGTAGAGGAGAGCCTCTGGATGCAAGCCAGAGTGGGAAAAAAAAAACCTGTTATCCCGGTGACAAACACCAGGGGGCAGTAGTAATCTTCCCGGCCCTTCATTGAACCTCGACCCAGCTGTGTGTTTGTGTGTGAGAAAGAGATCCT
The DNA here is from genome assembly GCA_031216445.1 of Lateolabrax maculatus. Taxonomy (NCBI): domain Eukaryota; kingdom Metazoa; phylum Chordata; class Actinopteri; order Acropomatiformes; family Lateolabracidae; genus Lateolabrax; species Lateolabrax maculatus. The sequence continues at coordinate 5,554,417 of CM062217.1, forward strand.
CAGCAGCATCTTCTCCTCCACAATCCTCAGTCCTAAAAAGCCCAGTTAAAAGACTGTATGAAAATTCATCGTGCTTTCAAACTGACCTATTTTAGGAGATTGGTTGCTTGGCTTCTCTGAATTTTTCTCTTTTTCTCCTTATATTCTCTCTTATCGTGATGAGGATTTTGAGAAGACAGAAGAAATATTGGCAAGTTGCTGGGGCAGATTTAAACACATGGATGGACCAGCAATAGTTTGAGCTAAAAATAGAGCCATAACTCCCAATGTCTCTTATTTTCCATAAATTACCTAAAGAACATATGGCAGCTACGCACCCACACACAGCCAGCGTGCATGCACAGAGGAACATAACACTTTCTTCCTCTTTCTTCTTTTTCCCTCTTTTTCTGCCATTTCATAAAGCCTCTTGGAAGTCCAAACATGCCACCATCACTGGGTGAGAGCACTCCATTTCCACAGACATGCACCGTAGTAAACACAGTAATCCCATCCTCCGTGTTTTAAGGATTAATATCATCTTTATTCATAAGCATAGCAGGAAGACTGCCGTCGCACTTGCAAAGGGACACTCAGGCTATACACAAGCAGACACACACACTGGCATGTGCAAATAACCATTAAGTGTCATGCGGGCCAGCTCAAACACTCGTGTCCTGGTCTTCTTTCCGTGATGACATGATCTGTGGGTGGCAGATTGATTTGGTCCAGCGAGAGAGGGAGAAACAATCAGATCAAAGAGGACGAGGAAGTGAGAGAGAGAATAAGCAAGAGGCGGGGAGAGAGGGCTCTTCCACTTTGACTTGATGGATTTAACTCTCATTCAAAGGGACAGACTTATGACACATGGGAGAGAGATTCGCTTTTCCTTCCTTTTATCTACGGAAGTACTACAGTGTCTCTTTTACACACTCAACACACACACACACACACACACACACCCTCACACTGTACTGTCTTCTCTCTCTGCCTCTGCAGACACAAACACACACCAATCCAGCACTCATCTTTCCTCTCTCCCCTACTCTTCCTCTATCTCCCCTTCTTTTCTTTCAGAAATGGCTCCAGCTAACAAGCCCGGGGCTCGGGGGTTGCATTAGTGAGGTCCTTGGTCCACGGTCCCCATCACTGAGCTGGAGGAAGGGTTTCAGAGCACCTCTATCTGTCTGATTGCCCGTGTGATAAAAGAATAAAGCTGCTAGCAGAGGAAGAGAAGGAGGAGGAGGAGGATAAGTAAGGGGGGGAGGCGTGGGGGGCGAATATCGTCATAACAGCTTTTAGAGGGGGCCCAAGTTCGGGTCCCAGGGGCAAGATTGTGCGCCTCTGATTTCCCTGCATGCTCTGTACCCAGACTGATAAGACACAGGCAAAGTGCGGGGCGGTTCTAGATGTGCGCTTGTGAGGTATCTTGGTGGCATTTTGTTCGTGACTGTGTGCGAGCGCGGTGTGTGTTTATTAGTTTGTGCGTGGTCCCAGGCGAGGATTACCTTAGCACTCATTATCACTCATGGTGAAGATCATCATTATAGCCTTGCCTGCCCCACAAGGCTCCTCTGCCTTCCTTCAGTAACTCATTGCTAATACCCATACTGCTCTGAGGCACACTGTAGGCTGCAGTGAGCAGCAAAGGGCACATGCTGTACACATAAAATGAGGCTGACTAGCAGCGATGCTTTGCTTCCAAAAGGAAAAAATGCAAGATAATAGAAAATATTAGCTGTAACTGAAAAACGTTCATCCGTAGAAAGCACACGTCTTGAAAGCAGGCAGATGTATGCCGCTGTTGGTATTGTTTCGTCAGAGTGAAAGCTGCTTACAAGCTGCTCCAGTGGTTTACAAATCTGTCTCTGGAAAACAATTTCACTTTCAGACCTCCCTCATGCCCATTGTTCTCAGTCTTCTGTGTCCCATGCGGGCATTACAGCCAGCTCACCCCTTGATCTCACTTTCTGCATCGAATGCATTGTTCCCCGATGGAAGCTGCATAGTAGATATATCGCTTTGTGATGTAAATGCCGAATGTGATAGATGTACTGCACGTATATATTAATAATAGCAACGTGAATTCAGTGATATTATTGTTGTTTTATCCCCTTCCTGGCAAGGTGGCGATGAAAACACTGCAACAGTGACTCAAAGGTTGAAAGGCAAACCGTTAGAAGATATTTTGTGTGCAGAACATTTTGCAGCAGCACAAATGCATTAAAGCATGAATCCAATGTTCATGAGGCTACAGTGCACATATCATCATCCAATTTTGACAATGACTAATGCGACTGCTGGGATCTGGTTCCTGTTTTTATTTGGACCACGCTAGGATTTCTTAGGCTCAGTATTGTACAAAAAAAAATATCCCTGCTTTTCAGTTTTAGACTGGCAAGTTACCCATCAGAAGCATGGAAGAGGAAAATTACTATGAAATCATGAATATTTGCCACACGGTAGCAAAGCAAGGCTTTCGTCACGCCAACAAAGTGAACCTTTTCCCCCTTTTTGTCACTATTTGTCAAAAAGTAATCTTAAAAAGCTGAAAGATGTCATCTACTTCTTATTGCAAGTTGAAACATAGTCTTTAAAAGTACAACCATATTATTACTCATGAGTGACATCAAATCACATTTCACCTACATTTGAATGTTGACTGAGGAAAAGTGGTGGGCTGTGAATAATGTAATCTCAAACAGTTGAAGTTCTGATTATCTTGCTGCAAGCCCAGAGAATAAAAAGACCCACCAGCCCACACAAGCAAGACAGAGGAATATACTGCTAATGCTTTTCATGTGCTTTCAACATAGTTTAATGAGAACATGAGCTGTTAAACATACTGTTTTTACAGCCTGGTCCGTAGCCAATGAAACTTTTAGACCTCCTTATGCTGTAATGCACAGAATCTGATGGATGAACTTCAATCACTCATTCAATAACATCAGCATAGAAATACACGCTCCAGGGGATACGTTCTTGGAGCTGATCCTGCTCTCCTTTTCAGTACAGAAAAACAAAAAGAAAAAAAGCCTAGTTGGGTCTTTAACTGCTGATTTGCTGTGTTATGTAGCACATAAGGATAGAAAAAGAACCCAAAGGGCACAAAGAAAGCAGCAACAATGGTTATTATCTCAGTTCATTTGACAATGACATATAGAGACAATTGTAGAAGGAATGTGTTTAAGCACTGTTCTGGTTGTTTTCCCCTCTTTTGTAGTTCTCCATGACAAAGAACCTGTGCCGGATATTTCTCCTGACGGTAGTGCAGCTCCTGTGGGAAGGAGCGATGAGGTGTGGCTGAGGTGTGCCAGACTATTTCTAAATGTAAACAGAGGCATTCACGACCATTGAGTCGCATCTGTCTCTGTCTGCGGATCTGCCTCGGTGTCTTTTTCCACACGCGGCCCCAAAATATTCACCGACACGCACGCTCACACATAAATTCATCTCGTTCTCTATCCCATCATCCCAATTCACGCTCCCTTTCAGTTGTTTAATCACTGCAGAGGATTGTGGGACACAGAGCTGGCAGAAAAAAATAACAGATATTGAGAGAGCAGATATTGGCTGGGCAGTAGTCGACGCAGATTCCAGTCTCAGCAGTCCCGACCTCAGCCGACCTTGAGGTGGTGTTAGAGGGAGATATAGAAAGCTGTCTGCCTGTCTGCCTCCGCAAGGGTCCCTCTGTCTTTCTCTCTCTTTCACACACACACACACACACACATACATACACACCTCCTCTCAACTACTTGTTTTTCAATTCCCCTCTCTTAACTCGGTCTTACATAAAAGTATACAGTCTTTTCTCTAATCCGTCCACCTCTTATGCCGTCTCTCCCTCCTCCTGTCACACACACACACACACACACACACACACACACACACACACACCAGACTAATCTCATCAATTGTAACACCTAGCGGAAATTAGTCCCTTGCTGCCATTACCAGCTTCCACATGTACCAGAATATGTGTTTCTTGATTATAAATTAGCATTTCTTTTTGATTCTTCTTTTATTGTCAGTTGATGTACTTGAGAGTGATTCAACCTATTGCCAGTTTAGGCAGGTAGTTTCAGCTCTGCACATCTGGGGCCTGTGTCAGGAAGCAGGTCTGCTGAGTTATCTGGTTAACTTTGTTTCAGATTTAACAAACAGATGTATAACAAAGTTTTTCGGTTTTAGCCAGGACATTTGTCTTTTGCTTCTCGATACAGGCCCTGGCGTCTGACAGGTCTGGATGTGTCATTAGAACTGGGTACTGGACTCCAAGATGGATCTCATTCATTCCACTGAAACTGCATATGCCCAAAAAGTGTTTCTCTTTTGTGTTTTCGTACAAAAACAGTATGTTGCTTCCATAATCACAGGAGTCACCATATTTAAAGGTTCTAACAGGGACTTTTGCATTTGCTTGTTGGTGCCTGAGAGCATAGAGATTTTTTTAAACATAAATTGCAGTTTGAGCTTTGTTTCCTTCCTAATTACATAGGTGTGATTTAATGTTTACGAGTAGCACCTCTAGGACATCCTACACACAGTATGCTTTAAATTCACACGTTTGTTCTCTTTATATTTTATATCCTTCTTAGTGTTATACAGTACATTACATAAAAAGATATTGATTTTTATATTATGCTCACTCCAGCTTCATACTACGCATTTATTTGGTACATTTCCATAATCTTATTTTATTTTCCTCATCCTCAATAATCCATACTTTATCTAATTCTTTTAAATGGTGCACACTCAATAACACCTTTGTTAAACATAAATATTAATGTTTAAACTGTTTGTTTGGCTTTGAGTGTCTGGATATAAAATTTGTTCCTTTTCAGCTGTCTGCCCAGTTTTCAGGCACTAGAGCTAGAACATTAAACGGTCAGCATGATAAATATATGGAAATGCATGTCAAAAAAATGAATATAAGCAGTGACCACTATGGACAGAAACATTTCCTTATTACAGATGATGCCCTGAATCTGTTGAGATTTTAACAACCCAAAACAGAAACTTAAACTATGGAATGATGTAGCTCACTAATTAAAAGCCAAAGTCCTTGCAATACAAAAAAATGCCTAAAGCGTTCATTAAATCCTGCATTGGTGAAATGTTAACAACGGGTCTAAAATGGATAACTAAGCTGTGGCAAGAAGGAGTAAACTGACAAAAAGTTACACAGATTAAAAGGTCATCTATTGCCCTGACTTCAGCGAAGCAGAAGCAGTTGAGCTGAAGAACAGTGTAAGGCAGAGAGACAGAGAGGGGTTAACCCTCTCCTCCAGGACAGCAGGATACTGTACATGTCGTGCGAGTACGAGTATGTGCGCATGTTTGTGTGTGTGTATGTGTGTTGAGGGATGGCATATCTGTATCCCGCTCCCTTCCTCTGTGCATGTGGGATGCAGCCGGTAGGGGGAAGGTGGTCTGGCATTTAAGCGTTTGACACTATCAGAGTGTCAGGCGTGTGTGGGTGTGCATGCGTGGGCGGAGGGAGAGGGTGTGTGTGTGTGTGTGTGTGTGTGTGTGTGTGTGTGTGTGTGCGGGCTGGTGGGGGGATTTCCATTGAACCACAAAGCAGATGGTCCAGATGTGAGTGGGTGTTCTCAGTCTCAGCAAGGCCAGATTTATCCAGCAGCCGTGTTGAAGTCCAGGGATTCATCTCCGTCTCACTCTCCATTGAGGATTCCGCTGCTTACTAGCCCATTACCAGCCTCAGGCTACACTGTGAACATTTGTATGTATACAGCACAACTGGCACACTGCCAGGCCACATATTGTGGCAAAGTTTAGCTTGGTGAAAGTACAGGCTTTTAATTCTGTGAGGTGTCAAAGTGATGCATCATCATCTCGCATTGCTCATCTTCACACAGTGGAGGAGAGGGGTTAGGTGTAGGATGAAAAAAAGAGAAAAGGTTTGTCAGATTGTAGCTATTTCTACCAGAGGTGTTGCATGTCGAGGTGTGATGCTGCTGACAGCATATTAAAACTTGTTTTCATCTCCCAAACCACAATCACACGTACAGTAGAGCAATTTCAACATTATTCCTCCATGTCTGAGTGAATGTCACAAACATTTATCCGGTTTTGGTATACATCCTTGACTCTATGGTGGTGGGGAAGAAAACCCACATCATTATTAAATGCATGAACCAATTACTTCAGAAATCAATTATTCAATTTTCCCATGAATTAACCATCCACGCAATCAGCATATACAGGTATGAGCACATATGAGTGAATCAATCACTGCTTATCCAACAGAGGCCTCCAACTCCTTTTCTCCAGACACCATTATGCCCCTCTCCCATCTCAAAAGATGAACGAGATGGGAGAAATATTGTAGATGCAGTGTCTGATGTTCCTGCCTACAGGGTAGCCTGGGGCCAATTTTCATCATTACTTCCATGTTCTTTAAGTATTCTACTGTGGCCTGTTCTTGACACATTGGTGGCATTTTCAGTATATCAGTAAAGTGCCTGTAATCAGCTCTAACCGTCAGAAGTAGGGATACAGTCCTGGCTCGCCTGGCTTGAGCCACGATCGAAGTCTAGCAGGCTAACTGTGAATTATTGGCTTCCTCCATGCGATTATTTCAAGTGGCATTTAGTACTATGTCACATTAACACTTTTATGGAACATATTTTTTTGAGTGGGCATCCATTTTGAAAGCACGAGGACGCTCGTGTACTGTATGTGCAGCTGGCTGACTGTTCCACTGATCAACAGTTGGTGGCAACAACAAATGTCAAGGAAGAAGAAAGAAGAAAAGGAGGAGACTCTGAAGCATTCAATTTACTTTAGAATACACACTGTGTGTTTGGGTAAAGAAAACACTGACTGTAAACATAACCATGCCATATGGTACCTTTAATATTTTTTTGGATGATTCAAAAAACTTATTCAACAGTTCCATTTAAAAAATAAAGTAATTCATAACCTCAAGACAAAATAATGAAACTGAATAATGCTGCTTTTAATTTAGCAACACTGAATCAGTCTTTAATTGTAGGTGCGTCATTTTCCATCGTGCAAATGGTCATGCACAATGGAAAGTAAAGTAAGTTGTATTTTAAACATCCGAGAAATAAAGTCATGTTTTAACTGGAGATGAGTCAGCTGCCTAATTAGGCTGAAGATCCAACAGCAACATGTCATAAAGAGGAGCCGAGTTAGCCAGGTGGGGCTTCTCTTCCAAAATACAATAGAGGCTGCGAAGTGAGTTTTAAAAGCCATCAATGTTAAATATAATTGTAATTTCATAAAGTGATTGAGTCATCGCTACTGATCGGTAATCTGCTGCAGCCCTGCAGATAAATTGTTCATTTCTTTTGCTATGGGCCAGGCAAAAACTTACGGTCTCTTTAATTGACCCAGTAAAATGTGATCAAATCTATCTATATTACAGCCACATTACAAGATAATAACCAAACTGATTAACCCAGTAAATTGCACTTTACCACCATCTGATATACATCAGAGTGTGTCAGATTACGTGTGGCCACTGCTGCAATATTCTACTGCTCTGTCAAAACTCCACCCTGTGGTCATTCCTCGCTTTTCTTCCTTTCATCATCTTGGTCTCATTATAATTATCATCCTCCTTCCTCAATTTATTTTTCAGTATTTTTAAACTCTCTTTTCTCTATATCTTCCCTTCCTCCCTCTGTAACCCTCAGCATATAACTCACTCTCCTCCGTCCTCCACTCCCTCTGCTCCTTTCTCATACAAACTCCCACAATCCCTCTCTTTCTGTCTAATAAGAATCAGTACAAGCAGGCACAAGGGCTCCTGTGGTCCAGGGGACAGTGACAGAAGCCTGAGAGCAGCAATTTGTTCTTTTCAGATTGATTAACACGCAGTGCCCCGCCTCCCAGTCACCACCAGTGGCCAGCCAATGAAGTCTCTGATTGACAAATGAAATGATGATTGAAAAAAAAAGAAAAAAGAACTGCATACACACAGAGGCTTAATGGATGTCGATCCAACTGCTGAAAGGCCAGAGGCACTGATGTTTTGCAGACGTGTGTGACATTTCAAACTGTTTTGTCACAGATGTTCTTTGACCCTTTTACCTATTTGTACACATTTTACACATTTATCCATGTTTATTATTCCCTCATAATTCCCAAAATATACTTCCAAAACAACTCTATACCCTATGATATTGTTACCTGGATTACATTCACTGGCCATGTTTTTTTACAATCCAGGAAGTATGTCATCCTCATACTGCATAGAGGGACACTGGGAGGATGTAGGTCAGAGAATTTTGATGTTTGTCAGCAGCCAGCAACTGTACTGTTTTGGTTCAGTCTCACCGCTCTCATCGATCTTTTTTTCCAGCCTGAGCAGGCAGCTGTTTTCAGAAAAAAAGATCTGATCAACCAACTTTACGCCACCAGCCCCGCACCACCACACAGACATTAGTGACTAGCTGGTGAACACAGTGGAGCATTTGGCAGCTAAAGAACCAGACATTTCCCTCTGGAGCTGGTGAAAACCAAAACAGACCTAGAAGGAGAGAGAGAATGTTGGACCTGGATTAATCAGACGGCCAGAAACATGAGCATGAGCATCCAAATGAATGCTAATGTTTCTCTGTCTGTGCTCAGTGTGTAAATAAGCAATATTTAATAATTTCAATATTAACTCCATAATAACATGATGACATGTCAATGTTGTCCCCAAAGTGGCCAAAAAATCTGTTAATGCCGGATTAATTGCCAGTAGCAGAAAACACATAGAATTAGTTGACAGTAAATGTTTTAGCAGGCAATGTAAAGGTTTTCTTGTTATGTTGACAGAACATGTATACATAATTAGTCTTTTTTATTTTGCATTATTGTAATTAGTTTGGAATCATTTGACCCATCAACCCAATGATATTATGTGAGTGATGTGATGCTATCTACCTATTTGAACAGTTTTATTATATTGTAAAATACATGTCTTGTGCTCCTGTCCTTCTTTCTTTATACCCTACTCTTCTTCTTCGCCTACGCTTTCTAATCCACTTCCTGTGCCTTTGTCTGTATCATTTGTTAACAAAAGGAGCCACTCAGAGCATTTACAGGAAATACAACAAGTGCCTCTTCATGCATGGGGCTTTGAAGATATGATTAAGACGATAAGTCTGAGTCTTTCAAAAGACAAAACAGAGGAGAACCTTCCTTTGTTTCGTGTAGACTAAAAAGTCCAGGTCACTCTCAGGTCGGCAGCTGGTACAGAACACAGGATTGGACAGTATGTTTAATGTTACCAAGCAAAAAGGTTGATTTAGCTCATTAAAAGCATGCTCAACGTTTTACAGCGTGAGATATTCTATGGCAACTTTAAAAGACACAAAACAAGCAATCAGGCTGATGTAACACACATATTATAGGCCCAAAGCTCTTGGGCAACAACAGCTGTGAACAGCTGGTTGTGTTACTAAAAATATGTTTTGGCTCTTATTCAACTGAAACGAGTACACGCTTCATTAATGTGCTCCCTTTGACTGGGAGCTGTTCATTTCACTATTGATGCATTAAATCAATTTCTGCTTTTTCAGCTTGTTAGCTAGCTTGTATCAACATCCTGTTGTGACCGCATCTGATCAGTTTTCAGCTGGTGGTGGAGGCTGTTCCCTCGTTGGCATCGACAACCGGGTGATTACTAGATACAAGCTAGATGCATTTAAGCAACAAGCGGATCGCTTCTTTAAGGGTGGATCAAAAGCAAGTTTAGGCAGCATGCTGTAAGACAAAGACAGGTGAATCTGCGTGTGAGCATGGAGCATCAAAGACAAAAACTTTCTGTGCTAATTTCTTCTGTTCAGCTTTCACATTCATCAAGTGCACCCTCGGGCAACCTCACTCATTTACCTATTCATTACATCGCCATTCAATCACCCTTTTACTGCATGTTGTAAACTCTTCACTGACAGTGTCTCTTATGGCATCCCCTTTAAAGTCGCAATAAAATGTAATTTTGAGAGCTTGATGCTATTTTTTTTTTCCAGGAGGGGTTATTGCAAAGTGTAAACCAATGGGAACTAAAAGGGAGGGAAGGAAAGAGAGGGGTGCAGAAATATGTCATGGTTTTATTTGTTGCGCATTGTATTTACACCTCCTGGTAGAAAATGGGGGAGCTACTACATATTTTCTGCCTTCAAGGAGGTAAAAGCAACAAGATTGTTGTTTCACGTTTCATTGTATTGGGACTTTGAATTACATGCTTGCATGAGCATATACAGTACTGTGATACAAACATATGAAAATAGTTACACATAATGTCTGTATCAGAAAAGCAAGTGGGGCATCCCATCATGGTTGGTTACATCTAGCACACCAAATTGCTTCTCCATTTAATTTACTGCTCTCATGACTAAACCTATCAACTGCTGCAGGAGTTAATTTAGCAATTTACTGTTTACATATTTAAAGGTGGAGAAAATCAATGACACACTTATTTCACAGACTCTGTTTTTTTTTCATTGTTTTTGATGCATTTTTGTTTTCATTTAGAAAAGCAAATCCTCTCACACACCCAACACACAAATCTCTTTGGTGCAATCTTCTGATGAGTAATTAGCCACTAATTGTAATTGATAAACACATCTGCCCAAATTGATTTCATTTGTAGCCCAGTTTATTAAACGAACGCAATATCAAATTAACCAAATCCATGCTTATGTGCAATAAAATGTCATGGCACATTTGGATGCAGTTAACACTTTAGATTGTGCTCACAGGCTCATCCCATCTCTGTCAATACTAGCAGGTGGTGGTGTCTCGGTTCGTAATGAGCTTTTACTCTATATGGACGGCTGGAAGCTACATATCAGTCCCGTGCAGTTGAGCTAGCCTCTTATAAGTGCCGCCGCAGGGGAACTATCACACGCTCACATTCATAATCTGCCTATACTGCACTGTACATATAAGACCATCACATGTGTGATTACGCAGGCTGTTCAGGTGCAGTGGGGGACAGGGCATGCGTGGACACCGAACACGCCAAGAGAGTAGACAGCTTGCCAGAGATGAGCAATGAAGATGCAAAGAGTCCATCTGTTGAGAGCATAAGTTGGAATTTTTAATTTGTCAGGCAGAAAGTAAATTCAAATTTTCTTCTCAGTTTTTGGCACCAGGATCCTCATTAATTACATGTGCAGAAGCTGGCCAGAAATACCAGTGTGTGACACTAAGAAAGAGAGTCAAATAGGAAATCATTGTGTTTTTTTCTTCATTCTACATTAATATTCATATTGTATATCTCAACCATAACACATGTCCCCATTGGATGCCAGGATGGCTGATAACCAGTCTGAGCAGAGCAGTTGAGCCAGTCAACGTGGAAATGCGTTTTCCTTATCGCGGTTTGGCCTGATTCATGGATATTTAAGCGTGTTGTTATGTAGATGGACAGACAGATAGTGTTGGCATGACTGCGTGCCAGTGTACATGTGTCTCCACACGTATGTGATGACCATAGTGATGATTGATGGTGTTTATATTATTCCAGGCTGCAAAATTGTTCCCACCAGATCCTAAGGAGACAGAGGTTAGTGTAATTTAACCTCTGCTCATTCTTTCCCCCTCTGGACCAAATCCAGCCTCAGCGAGACTGATTACGTTAAGAAACATGCATAAATCATACTTTGTCAATTGTTGGGCCAATTCATTATGTTTCGCACCCCACTTGGCTTAGCAATTACACTGATTCAAAAAGGCAAGTGCAATTCACAATGGGTCTGTTTACCCTCAATATTGTCCGTGCAGGTGCCAATTAGTGTACATGGTAGTCTTAACACTTCCGTTAGTGCAGTGTGTATGTGTGTCTGCATAATCCCATTACACATGTGGATCATACGGGATCATCTTTGTGTGGATGTCTTTACACTTGTATTTGTGTGTTTCCAGCCTAACGTCACACTAATGTCACAGCACACCTCCGCACTTTCCTAGTCCACATACCCCTCCTCCTCTGGAGAGGACCAACGAGAGCCGAGATTCCACATCGAGCCAATTAAGCTGATGGGTAGGTGCTGTGCTGGCACGAGCATATGTTTACGATCTCATTATAAACACACTTCCATGTCCTGATAGGGGCCGTCTCATCATTATTCCGCGCCGAGAGTAATTCCCAGGTCCTTAATTTGGCAACGCACTGAAAACAGCTAGCCCGCCAGGAGTGGAAAGGTAAATTGAGACTGTCAGTATCTATGACTCAGAGGTGGTGATAGCAGGTCGTGATGGTGGTGGGGGGGTTGAAGTACTGCAGCATAGTGAGAAATACTCATTGACCGGGTGTCGCTAATTAAAGATGCTTGAAGGTGTGAAATGCGGAGGTTATCCAGCAGTAAGGTAGCTGCACATAGGAATGGGGAAACTACTCAAACCCCCACATCATAAATCACTTCCCTGCCAATCTGCATACTTAGTGTGTTCCAGTCATAATTTTGCTAAAATATGGTTATAGACATAACTATTGCCCTCTTTGATGTGCTGAGGTTCTGCCAGAGGGATTGTGCCAAAATATGGCAAAATTACAGTTGTTTGGAATATACATGGATGGACATGAGATGTGGATTATGCAGCAGAAGTAGTTGGAGAAGTTTCTCTGGATGTTTGGATACTTTTCCCTGATGTAAGAACCTGTCACAACTGGATTCCACTATACAGTAAACAACATAAATCAAAATGACCACAGCCACTGTTCTTTGCAGCCTTGAAAGGATGGTGTTAAAAGTTTGTATATGCACCTTCACAGAGTGTATGTGAAGAGTTACCTTTACTCAAAATAGATTGGGGGTGGAGTATCATTTTATACAGCACTATTTTGGTTCCACAAACTCCTACTGTCTATGAAGTTCCAAATTCACACAACAGGTATGATAGGGGGATAAGAAAAGTAATCAGTATACTGTACAATAATGTGCAGTGGTGGGCCGTCAGGGCCTGCAAGGCCTTCTCTGCTAAGAAATATCTGAATTACAGACTACTTTAATTATAATTATTTTTAAATTTATTATTATTATTTCCATTAATACTTTAATTAATACATTAATAAATGATTCCAAATGTTCTATTCGCCTCCTTTCATAGGTTTTCCCCTGGTTGCGCTGCTTCCAAACATGTATATTCATATAACAGCATTTATCCAATCACAGTGCAGCCATAACTTGTTGCTAGGGTCAAAGAAGTTTGCCTGGAGGCCTTCACAGTCAGCCCTGCGGTCCCTGTAGCATAAAATAAGTGTCGATCAGACTGTTGCTTTAACCAATCAGATTTTGAGTTGACGTCAGCGTATTCCCGCCCTTTGATTGGATAGTCAGAGAGCGTGCTAGCTGGAGCTAGCAAACTGCATCTGTTGCGAGCTGAACGAGCAGAAATATACTTGTGTTGATTTACAGCCCATTTATTCTGGCTACACGAGTTATCTGTCTGTGATGCCACGGCCCTTTATGCTGCATTTCTGCATAATGGTTTCTTTAAAGCGGCAATATGTAACTCTGGAGGAATGATTGACTCCACGCGGCTGCTGCCGCTCTGGGCTGGTGGTCCGGGCCGGGCTGCATTATTGTGTGTGGATCATTAATATAACGGTTAATCGCGGCTCTCAATCTGACGTAGCTGCTGATTGAGTAACGCTGGCTCTGGCTGTTCCTCACGGCTCCATAAAATTCATGGAGGATCTTGTTTTGTCCTTCTTTACTAACTTCCGATGCAGGAAGCGTGTATTGTTGCCATTGAAACCACACAGACTCAGGCACTGTAGTCGGAGTTACTTTTAGTGGTGCGCTGATGTCGTGCTCATTTGATAATGCTCTAAACGTCTTATTGACCGATCAGATTGCACGGTCGGATCTATTTATTGTATAAACAGCAATAAAGTAGTTATTGAGAGGTGGAGTAATTCAGACGAGCACTACTGAAGGCCTAGGTGTGAAATGCACAGTCCGCCACTGATAATGTGTAATAATAAATCTAAATAAATGCACCTTTCATGCAGAGATGCAGCCCAACAAAAACAGGATTTAAAAAATGTGAAGCAAAGTACTAGAGCAAAACAATGATGAAGAAACTGAATGAACGTTCAAGAAAAAACATCAAGAACAACAACAAAAAACTCTAATTCTAAGGATGTACAATTGTTCCAAATCAAAAAGCCAAGGCCAAAAAATATGCCTTTAATTTGTTTTTTAAAATACCAAGCAAGTTTGCTGTCTTAAGATTAAGCTGAATGGTATTTCACAGTTTAGGGACATAAAAACAAAAAGCCATTATGGTAAAAAAAACTATTTTCTGTTTCTTTCGTATTTAATATGCAGACTTCCCTTTTCCTAATTTCAATTTTGACAACAGAACTGCACATCATGCTGACCTTTCTCAATATGATAAAATCCTTTCAGAAAATGATAAATGATAATATTCGTTTGCTGCCCAGCAAGAGCAGTAGGGTTTTAAATAGTTCAATGACATTCAGAGTCATAAACTTTGGCCAGCACAGCCTGTAAAAAAAGAAACCAAAATGGAGGCCCTGTGTCTCTCTTTCTGTCTATCTCACACATGAAATATGCTGACTCTGAGTTGAATGTTATGTTGAGTGGAAGGATTCAAAGTGCATGCAACATGCAGGGTGCAGTACTGTAGTTTGCGTGCAGAGAGCTTACAGTATTTTCAGCTTACAGTCATCTGCATCTGTCACAGCAGGTCTCTCACCTGTATGGACAACTCACAGCGGGGATGTTCCTGTGAATGAAGCATGACTAGAGCTGGTACATGCTTTCATGCTCTGGTGCACAGTGAACAAACAGGCCTGCACACACACAACATGCTGATGGCAACAAAGCACTCACAGTGTGTACACAACAGGTGAACGGAAAGTGTCAGGCAGTCAGGGAGGCATCCGGTGTTCAGATAGTGTGATGGGAGCACATGCGAATACATGCAATTACAGAAATATACAGAGGAAAAGTGAACATTTCTGGGAGTGATCGCGTGGAAACCATACAGTTGTGTGTGAGCAAGATAGGGGGAGGAGGGTGAATTTTAGTGCACTGTATATGCAGCTATCAGGGTTAATAAAGATCAAACATAGAACAGCTCATGAATATGCATGAGCATGCAGCATGCTGGAATCATGTGAAGCATGAACATAACACAGGCAGGAGAATAGATCACTGTACATACATCCACATGATTTATGCACAGGCTTTCTTTGGTGGAGATTGGCCTTTCCTCACAGCAATAGGAGGAAAGACAAACTTATACAACTTCAAAAAATAAATAAAAAACTGGGATGTTTGAAGTAAAAGTTTTGCTATACAATAGGAGTGCCTTAGAATTAACCTAAAAATGAGGCATGTCCTGTCCCGTGGCAGTCAGCCACTTCATCCTGGAGTGGTTTAATGCTGACATGACGGAGAGTTTAATCTTGCCACTTTACTCAAAACCCATTGCTTTGAAGTTGGGGGGGGGGGGGGGGGGGTATAAGTGCAGTGGAACTGGACCAAATTTCAGCCGAGACTCGACAAAGGTTTCGATGGCACCCAACAGCAGGCATTCATACCGTCACCTTGATTGGCTCAATAGGCCGTGAAAACCAGCCAATGGCGGTTCACGGCCAGTCCTACCTTTCCTAGCAGCAGCAGGCAGCCAGCCATCCGGTTGCTAAGTGAAAGTGAATCTCCATCAATAATGATTAGTCAGTGCCGAACACTCTGTCTCACCCTTTCTCTCCAGCTGTATGGATATAGATGGCTGTTTCTTTTCCACCAATATACAACATAATTACTTCTAGTGAACTGTCAAGTGGAGAAAAGAAAGTTTAGCATTAGCCTACTTCACTGGAGCCTTGGGTACCAGTTTATGCAAGAAACATGATCATGTACTGAGAGTGTGTAGTTTTTGTAATGAACAAGATAGCGGCTAATTAGTTGTAGCGTAGCTGTGTTTTCTATTACCCTCTGCCCTGCATGTAAAATGCAGCTTTATTTCCCAGCATGTTTTAGTCACGCCGGCTGCCCAAATTTTACAGACCTCCTGAGAATACAACTGTGGTTTCTGCTAGTCTTTTGTCAGAATTAGATCTCCCCTTCGCTGGCCTCCAAGTGATGCAATTCTCTAAAGAGTTGCTGGCAGGCGAGCAGGTATCAGCCTCTGTGCTCTCAGCTCATTGCCCACCAGCAGCTGAGCAGGAGAGCATGCATGGCTCACAGCGTGGGAGCAGCAAATAACATGCCTGTGTGCTGAGCCCACTGTCTCTGATTGTCAAGGTGAATGGACAGGAGAAAATTAGGCTCTCCCCACCCACCGAGCTATACCTCCCACTACGTATGCAGAAAGCTTTAGTCCATACATTGAAAATATAAAACAAACATTGTTCTGCTTCAAAAGAGCCATCTAAGTTAAGCTGGGAAAAGGCAGTGAGGCAATTTCAGAGCCAATAGCCTCGTCAAAACACATTAGGCATCTGATTGCCACTTTCGTTTTTGTCATTTAGCTACAGATATGGTACACAACTACTTTTTCACCCACTTAAGTTTGCACAAATCATATTTATGTCACGCCATGTTATACATATGCATGTACAGTCTATGATTCAGCTGGAAGGGAAACCAATTTCCCCACTGCACCGTAACTAAAAGCATTTGGAGAAAATAGAAAATGGATTGTATTAACGTGCAGTGCACACTGCGTGGCAGAATGGATATTGAATCATTCCTGTGGTCCCCCACAAGCACAGAGAGGAAAAAATGAAAGCAGTCAAGTAGTAAGTATAATGGCACCCGTGAGAACTACCTCAAAAGCCCTTGTGTAACCCCAACCCCTGTCCTGCGACACGATGCAGTGGTCAGTAGTGGGGAATCCGATGTGCTGATCATTCCAAAGATCAGTGATGGATTATCAGTTTTTCCTCTCTGTGAGTCCAGCTTTGTCTATCTACTTCTAAGTGCGTGTGTGTTGACTGAGTGCAATTTCAAATATGGGCCCCTTCTGGCGACTCGGAGGCCAGAGGTCCCTGGAGAGAGTGCATCCTTTAATTCCTCTAAACAAATAGATAGCGGGTTAGCCAGAGCGCCTCTGTGGTGGCACAAGACCAACAACACACAGCTGCCTGGCTGGCTGCAGCCAATCCGCCTCCAAGACATGCTCGGGAGGATAGAGATCAGAGAGAGAATCAGAAAGAGACAGACAGAGAGGATGTGTGTGAGAGAACACTGAGTGAAGTGAAGGGAGAGGGAGGGAGACAGACAGGGAGGAGGATGTATATGAGAAAAGAAGAGGTAGCAAAACAGCATAGAGAAAAGCAAGCGGACCTGAAGGACACAGGGAAAATGATGCATGCTGGGAACGTGTTTATGTGTGAGAGACAGATCCAGCCGATATATATGCCTACTTCTAAAATTGAAATTCATCCAGTGCAGAATACAAGATCCATCTTATTTCTATTCCCGACGTTTGCAAACATAGACAGATTTAGATAAATAAACCTACTTTTCATCATATAAAAATCCAAGCACATTTCATTCCTAATACCATCCATAATCATGACCTCCCAGTTTATATTTTAAATTCTTCTCACGTATGAATCCATTTTCTTTCTCAGATGTTCTCTCAGCAGTGCTGGATAGTAACTAATTTATCAAGTACTAGTGCTATTTATCAAGTATATTTAATCAAGTCTGTACTTAAATATTTCCATTTTAGGCTACATTATAATTATTTACATTTCAGAGGGAAATATTGAAAATATTGAATCCTGCTTTACTGCTTTTGCCAGCTATAGTTACCAGCTACTCTGCAGTTAAGGATTTGATCATATAAAACATGAGAAGCATATAGAATATAATGCATTGTTGTTGATTAAACTAACCAACAGATAGAAAATGATTTAAAAGATATGGTAACCTCAACCAACTACAACAATAATTACTTACTATCCACCCCCATGCAGGGTTGAAGCAACTAAATAATAAAACAAATGGACTACCTTTGATCATTAAACCCTTGGGATCAATTTGGACATTAAGTAAAGTTTTCAAGGATTTACTAAACTGTTGTACTGCGAGTTGACTTAAAAGGTGGGGAGTTTTGTATTTTAAGGTCTTACTTGTATGCATACTATATATGTACAGTATATATTAATCACAAATCATGAATATCCCTCAGTCTTTACAGACTGAAGAATGAAGATACCCCTCCAAAATAATAATAATAATTTCATGCTGTTTACACAATACAGGGGCAATGCTAAGATGCATGATGTCAAACTGTTCCCCAAACAACACAATCCGGCTCGTATTTACTGTACGTCTGTGCATTGAGCCGAGTCACCGACTGTGAACTGCAGCTTTATCGTTGCTTAAACAGATGGAGCCGACATCTCTTTGCATCTCGCTGGGTAGGTCACCAGGCTCACCAAAACAGTTTTAATTAACCCAGATCTCTGTAGGGTGAGTTTCTCCTAATCCTTATGTGCTCACGGCTGGGCACCACCACCCGCCTGGGCTGGTGTTACACAACTCCTCCTGCCTGCCAGCCAAGAAATGCCACACACACACACACACACACACACACACACACACAACCCTACCTCATCTGCCCTCCCCTCAGGTTGTTTAAAAAGGATCTGCTGTGAAACATGTTAGCACTGGTAAAATACAGTACAGCTGTTGGCAATGTAGTTTACATTTTGAGGTGTGTTATCTTGTGGTGTGTTTTTCTTATTACTGGGGAAAACCAATCATAAAGTAATGCCATGTCAAAAATTTGAGTGTATTTATGACAGAGTTTAATGGGAAAAAAAATTCTGTTGTCTGTAACATCAATAGTAAATGTCAGGCTTTGGTGTCGTTGCCTCAGTATCAAAGATAAAAGTCTTTTGCCTAGTGTCATAATTTTACAGTGATGTTTGACTGTCACACAGGAAGAAACCCACTACAGATGCAGCATAAATCATAATGTCTTCATTCCCAAAAAGCCCCATTCTTAAGAATGCAGTGAAATCCTGTTAATCATATTTTTAAAAACCTTGATGACTCTAGTAAGTAATTTTGCTGCTTTACTATGTTTCCGCAAATTGCCTTGAAAGACAATAAGAACTTAATGTGTGTGACTGATCATTTCTTTTTACCCGATTTACTTTGTGGACAGCAAAGGTGTGGTTTTAGGAAGAACATAAAATGCAATGGAATTGCTAATGAAGAAAATACCAAGTTAATGACTTAACTGTTGACAATTGCAATTGTTGACACTCAGACTGAAACTGAAATCTTCATTCAACTTTGATGGCTGTCTGGACATCAGCTCTCTATAAGCACTTCTTACATTAGCTGGTTCCACAATTGGACTTATATTGATTTATCTGAGCTGTACACAATCATAGCCACAACTTCTTTGCAAAATGCCTCACCTTAGGTAACATTTAAAATTCCATCTCGCTACTCACAGCACAGTGTGGATTTGTTCTTCTCATCAAAGACATGGTTGCTGTTTCTAGCTGTAATAGGTTGCAGTTCAACCTGTAGACAAGAGTGCAAGCTTCTCGCAGTCTGAAATGGTTTTCTGACTGCACAGTGAATGCACTGATTTTGATCCTTAACACTAGTTTGAGGACTTTGAGATTTAATTTCCTCTCAGTCCAGCTCAAAAGACCTTTTTTTTCACCGCAGACATTTTGATGTATCATAGCAGGAAAACCACAGGTGTAACTAATAACATTAACAATTGCTTGGTCCCATATAGGTGATCCAATAGCAGTGACAGTGGCACTGTTAAATGCAATGCAGCCATTATTAATATTACTATGTTAACCTGTGTTAGACCAGTCAAAATGTCTGATGTAAGTGAGGTTTACCATTTATTCATTCTGTTTGGGCCAAACTCAGGGAAATTAAGTTTTGTCCACCCAAATCATGATGCCTGTATGATGCACTAAAACATTTTTTTTCAGATAATAACTGCTTCAATTACAAGAGCATTGACATATTGATGATATGAATGGAACACACCTTCCTGAAAGACAAGATATTCCATGGTGGATGAGTGTGTGGCGGTCTGAAACATGTGCCATCTGACAGGTTGCAGCCAAGGCGTGATGTGTGTCCCATGTTGTACCTCCAGTGACCTGTTATATGCTACATTTATTCCAGGGCATGGTCTAAGTGATGGTTCAGGAGTCATAGAAAACAGGGTTGAAGAGAACATGACAGCTGGTAAAAAAAGAAGGCAGCAGCAGCTCTGTCTGATGGTATCAACGAGGAGACAGGGCAGGTGGTGCAACTTCAAAGCAGCTTAGATAGATGGGAGATATTGTCTTGTGAAAGACGGCATGCTCTGATACCAATCAGGACAGTGATACTGACATCAAAGTGACGTATGTAATGCGAACCGTGGATGATCGTATTATCGATGCATAGAAACCGATCTCTATAAATTGTAACACATCCATTTCTTTAATTACACGTGGACAGCGAGCACAGCTTGTAAGGCCTTTTGTTTTTCACCATCTTTCAGCTTTCATCTTTCCCTAATGTGGGCAAACTGCCAATTGACATTCAGGATGCATTTTCCCCTCTTAATTTCAGCGATGCATTACATTAACATGGTTTTGGTTTTGCTGTTATATTTTGCAAGCGCATTTAAATGGTGATTTTCACCACTTGGCTCAGATTCAGTGCTCATCCACAGACACAGAGGACTGTGTTGCAGCTTTGAGGTACCGTCTAAATGACACAGCAGTTTAATTCACTCAAGTTTGTGAGCCATATTTAATATGTCTCACCGCATTTAAGCACAACAGGAAGTGATTTGAAAAACCCCTTTGAGTGTTCAACACTGACAACCACTGTGAACATTTCGTTAAGCCAATAAACAAACTACAGCCCTCCTCATGTCACTCTCTCAAGGAAGCCATTTTAGTTAATCCTTGTTCCATAGACCTTGGTGAGTGGGGGAGGGGAGGGGGGTCCAAAAATTAATTTAACCACTTAAAGCACCCCATTGCTACAATCCCTGGTTCCTTTTCACTCTATAAATCTTCCTTGAAACCATTTGTTTTTGTATTGTGCACATCTGATCAGTCAGGGGACTTGAAACCTATTACACTCTCCCACTAAAAAGAGAAGCTGTCACATTCATTAGACCTCGGCTACAGCTAGGATAGCAGTCTTTTAATCTGGTGGTTTGGTACTTTAATCTGCCTCACATATGGTCTTCTGGATAAATCAGACAAGCTCCACTCTGCTCTGAAATACCGCCCCACTGGAGTTATCAACATATCTTTCCCTCAGCAGTAATAACTGCTGCTGCAATAAGCCAGAGTCAACTCTCATCCACTGTTTTTACACTGTTGTCATTTAGCATGCAGGGACACTGTGTATAAAGTAGTTCCCACTTTATTTGAATCAGGTTGTGTGTGTTTGTGTATTTGCGTCCGTTTGTGTGTGTGTGGGATGTGAAAGAACTTGTAAATAGACGCGACATCCGCTCCTCTACGCTGTCAGAATAATTTACAGCTTTGAGCTTGCTTCTTTTGGACTTGGAGTTAATCTTTTGTGAAAATGACACACCTCCGACTTCCCCTGCTCAGCATCAACTTGAGAAATCTGTCAAGTGTTTTACTAGTACACAGGATAAAGAGTGTGAACCCAGGTCCTGTGCTTTGTGCAGCCAGCTGTCCACCCCAGATTTCTGTTTGATTCTTCTACGGTACAGGACTGTCACAATCCAGTGACATTAAATTTCATCCAAAATGTATTTACTTCTGCAAATGAATCGTATATGAGCAGACTGTTTAGATTTGTTTGTGGTAGTTCAGGCACAGCACTGGCGTTGTACGTCAGCTGTTTGGTGTCAGCTGTCTCATTCATGCTCACATCATTGGCTTATTGATGCATTATTGTCATCTTCAGCTACAGCCTGACTAGTAACAGCCACATCACATTCATACTAGTGTACTAGACAGCCTTTACAAAGAGCTAAAGTGAAAGTCAAACTCCAGGGGTCTGTTTCAGAAGTAAGATTTCATGTACCTTCAAAATCCAGTTGATATTTGAAACAATACAAAATGACTAAAAATCCAGCATCAGAACATAGCCTTACTCAACAGTATGTCATGGTTTACGCTTATGTCTAGATAAGGACCATCCCAATCTCCTTCTTATGTGATTGAAGCTTGTTATTGTTATCATGCTTAGATATAATGTTCATGTATGTTTACAGCAATCTGATTCTGCGCACAAAGCGGGTGTTCTGCACCATTATGTGTTAGGGAGGGATTAGTTCTCCAAGTAGATTTCTCGCTGCTGCTTGAATTGTCGAAGAGCTACCTAAAAGAGCAGGGCTGTATAACTGTTTAACCATTTGCAATAAATGTATGACCATTTGCAATAAATTGTCAATTGTGTGACTTGTTTCTGACCTAAACTCAGTCAAGGAACCAATTACATTTATGCAATCAGTTGTAAAGTAATGTTAAAAAGTGAAACAACCTTGTCCCAGGATCACATGTGAAAACAGTGCAGCATTTGCATCTGAGAAATGTAATTCAAGGAGGTGTTGCTTTGGCTCACATAATTCTTGGCATGGTCGACTCCATATGCAGCGAGTCAGTACCATTAATTCAAATATTTCCCCACAAAGAAGTCTCATTTCCCAAGACACTGTAGGGAAAACACATCATCAATCATGCAATCCTGTTGAGCTCTTCTAGTTTGACTTGCCTTATTGTTCATGGGCACACTAATTTAAAAGCTCCCCTGTGAGATGATTATAGCTGGAACTCCAGTGGCATCCTCAGCAATTTGTAAAGTTGGAGACTGCATTCATTCAGATGTCTAAATGCCATCATAATTACCTCAAAACACTTTTAATACAAATCAGGGGATCATTAAATTATGAATATAATATGAAAAGAGAATAGTTGTTATGCTAACTTACCACATAATAGCAGATTTAAGCTTGTTAAAAGGCAATAAGTAAGAGAGAATCAGCCAATCAAAGGCAAACAGTTGCAGTTCATTCACAATCTGGGTCACGATGACAAATTTGGAATATTTCACAAATATCTGACAACCCCTCATTGCAATCAGCAGAAAGTGATATGTTGTTGTTTTGACACAGAGGCTGAAGTCTTTAACTGGATGTCGTTAGGATTAAACCCCAGAATGAGGGTTTTGTGGTCAAAAGGTGGGATGGATATCCTCTTTGTTGGCACATATTTTCAGACATGATAGATGTAGTAGGTACACTGGTAGGTACTTTTTTTTTGTTGCTTTTTTTTTTCAAAAGCAGGGATTAACCTCCATTGCTTGTAATTAGATGGAGCCGTCACATTCACTCCACTACAATGGATTTATGTACCAGTGGGTCCAACATGCTGGTGCTCCATTTTCTCAGTGATTCGTATGTAATTTGTCTGTGTTGAGCTTTTGCCTTTGACAAAGCGCTCAAGGAGGTAAATGGGCTCTGTGCCAGGGAGGTAAGGATTTGGCACTGATCTGCCATTAGACCTCTACTTCCAACAACACATTTAACATGTGTGCTTTCAATCCTTCTTGCCATATATCATGAGACAAATGACACAATTCTGCATCACTGAACAGTACCCTGTCACTTCACTTATTGTAGTTTTTGTAAATTTAATTTTAATTACTTTCAATCAATAAAAATATTCATTGTAGATTAAATCCACTCATCAAAATAAAAGTGGTGATCTACATGCTCTCATTGTTCCCTTTGATTTGATTGTCTAGTCAGTAATTTGTTCTGGTGCTTACGGTGGTGTAATAACCACCAGCTCACAAAGCCTCTGTTTCTCCAATTCAAGCTGTTTGACAGAGCTTAAGAGAGAAAACAACTGTTCACAACACCAGACCTATTTATTCAACAGAACTTGAAATGTGGATGGTGATTCAGACATCTGGAACCTGGATAGACCCGACGAGACGAGCCTGCAACAAGTTGACCAGTGAGCGCAACACTACTGTGCTATTATCTGCTTTCCCGTCTCTCCTCAAATCCTGCGTTACATGCTCCCTTGGAACCATCCCATGCACACATTCATACACCTTCAAACAGGTAAACATCCTAATCTGCTTGACATGTGATTTATATGGCTATTGACATCAACAAATCTGACTTAGAAAGAAAACCATAACCAATGGCTGATGTCAGTTGGATCTGAATCTAATGATGAGATGTGTTACCAAAACACAACACCAATACAAGATATAATATTAATAAAAGTTGTCAGAGATGTGGCTGCCATGTAGCAAATCAAGTAAAACTATCCCATAGATCTTATCAGTATGGGACCTTTATTATACATTTATCTTTGCCTTTTCTCTTTTTTCCATGCTTTTGGATGAATGAGTTATCAATTTCATGTCCATACGGCCTTTACATTTCATTGTTTGTGTGTGTGTGCATGCACATGTTTTGAGCTACATTATATTACCGGTCTTCAGAACTCTTCAACTTATTATCTATAGCCAGACAATAATTAATTTAATTAATTTAATGGTGTGCATTATATGGCATTTAGCACAAGATTTGCATTATTGTATTTAGTAAACATTTTTTGTTTCAAAGATTATGTCCCCTTACCCCTTATTGTAGGGTAAGGGGTAGGGGACTTACAAAGATTAACCTCCATTGGCTGTAATTATATGGAGCAGCCACTTACACTTCTGTAAAATTGATTTACTTACAAGCGGTTTTAACATGCTGCTGTTCCATTTTCTCTATGATTCATTTGTCATTTTTCTGCATTGAGGGCTCAGTTGGAGCAAACAGCTTAGGGAGTTAAAGTGGTTCTGTACCAGAGAGTTTAGGATTTGGCAGTGATATGTCATTAGACCCCTGCTCCCTAATATGCACATTCACACGGGTGCTTTCATCCTGTCTTGGATAGCTAGCTAAATCATTATGCAGATGACGCAATCCTTCATGACAGAGACAGTACAGTACACCATCACGCCGGATTTTCTTATAAATCATTACACAGATGACTCAATCCTGCACCATGAACAGTACACCATCATGTCTAATCACTTACAACTTACTTAATAAATATGTTAATCATTGCAGATAAAATCTACCTAATGCCATTAGGTGTTCAAAAGGTTCAAAAGCTCTACATGAGCTCTGCAAATTTGCAGCACTCATCCAACAAAGCGCTCTTTTATGACAACCACAGGGGTCAGAATAGATCATTTCTCTGCTGCAAGAAAAAGCAGATAAGGCCAAAAGGCAGAACAACACATTCACCATACCAGTCTTATTTACCAGCCAGAAAATTAAAGCAGCCACTCAATGAATCAGCACATCTCCACACCGTCAGTGGTTTCAGTAGAAGACAATAGTAAACAGCATTAAAATCCATAGTTCCATTGGAGACAAAAACCCAACGTGGAGGATTATCCGTTCAGCAAATTAGGCCAAAGAAAAACAGCTAATGTGTTAAAATGGGAGAGAAAAGGGAGGAAGAAAAATCTTTATGGGTGTAACAAGATACAAACAGGCCAATAATCCGCTTTTAACAAGATGAGTGATCATGGCCTTTTGTCAGTGTGTTGAAGCTGCACAATCAATGGAGGTGATTTAGCCCCCTGTGAGCTCCAGGGCCCCCTCTGTAGCAGAAGTCTGGATCTTCATTTATCAGACACACGTCTTGCACAAGACAGCGCCCTCGCCTGCGGAGCGGCTGTTCAGGAGTAGTGGCAGAGGGGTGGAGATGAGTTTAGGGGAGGCAGGAGAGGATGGAGGTGGGGGCAATTGGTGCAGACAGAAAAGGAAAGACAAAGGAGGACAAGAAGGAGGAGGGAAACACGAGGGATGGAGATTCGAAGGGGGGCGACAGCTCTGTACTTGTGCACTGTCCTGCTGTCAGGTAAATGCCATCTGGGTGTTTTACAGATGAGACTGTAGCTGTTGGCATTTTGAATGCACCTCCTACACTTTATCCTTCTCTCCTCCTCGGTTACTTATTCTCGACACTGTGTCTCCTCTTACACAGGCTCCGCTGAGAACACCCCAACATTTGACATTATCTAAAATCTGTATACTTTGAGAAATACCAAATAATATTCATGTTGGAAATCAGAGCCGGTGAAGTAAGATAGAGAGGAAAAATCACACTCTGAGGCATGTTATTTTTTTCTTTGTATCAGGGTTGTGCCCATATACAAATCTTGACTTTGGAGCATCTCAGTAAAACATGTACTGTCAGGCTGAGTCAATTTGTCCAAAATACTCCATCTATAGTATTTCCATGTAAAACAACCATAATGGAATTCCCAAGACAACCTATCAGGTCTATGTTGTTCCCATATTGGAGCACAGATAACCATGTGGGGGAAACCCCATTGTGACTTTATGAGCGTAATTTGATTTTGTTTGTGGTGACTATTGATCATTGTCGGACTATTATTAAAAACATTGCCTTGGTCCTGTTGGTACTTCTTATTTTTGTAGCAGAACATAATAAAACTGCAGGGGATTTTGTAATTTATTTTGGAATTTGTAAACCCAAGTTCTACAAATGGTCATGTTCCTTTTGATATTTTTATTTGAAACTGCATTCTCTTTTCTTTTTTGACTTTACAAGCTATCCACTCACCTTTGTTTCTTCATGTGAAATTTACTGTAGGTTATTCCCTGAGGCTTCCAAAAAAATTCCAACAACATGTGTGTCCTACTAAAATGAACAGTACCTCTATAGCAATTTCCTCTGAAGGCCATGAAGCTCATGAAAAATAGATTTTAAAGGCCTTGAAATATTTTTACTCTGCCTCAAAACCTCTCTGCTCATAGAATAGCAAAAATAACAATAGATGTATTATTAAGACAGGAAATGCCTGACAAAAATCATCCTCTGCCTCCAGTAATATGAGTGATTGTCCCGGGAGATTTGGAAGAACTGTGAGCATACCCACAGCCGGGGCATCCTGATAAAATTGCCCGGCTTGCTCTTAATTCCACAATATTCTCTCTGCTGTTATTGTCCATCTCTGAGAATGTAGGTCAGAGGCAGGCTTGTTGACGTTCTGCTGAAAGGTAGATTTACACCGCCGCCCGGCCTGTCACAGCTCCTGACTCACTGACTGGACGTCGAGTTCATACCTATCCTCAGAGGTAAAGCCTGAAATGTAATTCTTCTTTCTCCTGCCTTCTGTTTGCCCTGTAAGAACAAACACAGGTTAGCTCTTAGCTTCAGCTGCAGCCATTATTATTACTACATTAAAAACAATGGAATATGGTCCTCATTGCTCATCTTATTTTTATACCCACCATTCCTCCTATGGAATATGCAGAATACTACAAAAACAGAAGCAACTCAAGGACAATACACACCTTCCCAGCCCTGCTCACAAACCTATGTAACTGACACTATATAATTTATATATTTCAGCCACGTTTTTCTCTCATTTATTTAAGGTCCACCTGATGGAACAAACCCACTTCTATTTTAACCACTGCCCCATCTACATGGGTGTTAACTGCTTCCATTTTCCCCTTACTTACATGTAGAAGTAAATGATTATGTATTGGGCCCATAACTTTCAAAATACCTGCAAGGCAGTACTGTGGCTTAAAAGATCCAGTTAAGACACTGCTGAGGACTCCAGCTGCTGCTTTTGTGATGCTTTCACTGTACAGCTGGTGAAGACAAGGCTTCTTAGTAACTTAGCAAGTAAGGTTTATTCAGGTCAAGTAAACTAATCTAACGATAAAAGTAGTCAATCCTTTTGATGCCTTCAGTTGTCACAGTTTCTTTAAAAAGGGTGCTGTAAGCCTAGTTTGTGTTGAATTTAGTGTTAAATAGCTTTACATTATGACGATCACTGATATAGTGTTTGATCAATAATATGGGCATCCGAGTCCCTCCTTTGTGCATCAACAGAAAACACATTTTCTGTTTTCCAGTTCCCACTTTATCCAATCACTTTGGGTTATAAGAAATTTTTACACAATTTTTTCACTACTTTATGATATCTTTTAGGCCATTTGATTAATCAAGACAGTGAGATAGATAAATGGATAATAAAAATAACCATTAGTTTAAATGTCAAATACAAAAAAAAAGTTAGCAAGGATGAAGTACATCATGGATATTGATAAATACTGCATTTTAATACTCTAATACTCTTTTTAAATATGAGTTGTGGTGTTGTAAGCCAGACAAGAATAGAAAATACTTAAGATATAGAGTATATCATCAACTGTAATGCCTATAATACTTAACTGTACAGTAATCTATCTCAAGAGAAGTGGTGAACATTGAATTATATGCAATATTCAAAATACTTAGTGTCCTCCACCATGCATGAATCACAAAGATGATTTGAAAAAAGAAAAGAATAGAAAAAATATATATAAAAGGATTAAGACCGTGGTTGTCAAATTTGCACAGCATGAAGTAATTTACTATTTTAAATCTCCAACTAAGTATGAACTGACTGAATTGCTTGAATGATTGCGTGAGATGAAATCCTTTCAAGACGGTGCCGCCGAAAAGATACAGATTTAAAAATGATTGATGAAAAAGCATTGATCCATCACACTGGCCACATCTTAACTATTCTATAAGCCTGGTTCCTCAGCTCTGATTTGCTGCCCACATCTCAAATTTTCTATTGCGATTCAATGAAATGGCCATTCAGTCTGACTATCAGGGTACTATCCCATTGCTACAGCAGCCAAAATGTCAATGGGTAATTACTAATGGTTGCCTTACTGTGGTTCCCAAGGTCTCAGCTAATTGGCTATTTAGACCGAGGGAAATGGCACTGCCTCAAGGCCAGTCACCCCTGGATACCTGGGAATAAGCAACCCGACTTTCATGATCAGGAGACAGAGGAGGATTAATCAGTCAAGTGCGAGTAGAGAATGAGGTAATGGGTTTGAAGACTCTGTACAACATATCTTTCAAGGTTAGAGCGCCGACCTAATGACCCATGTAAAACAGTATAAAGGGTTAATGGAGCCTGGTCTTGAGAAATTTAGTGAAATTAGCATGGTGTGTATAAAGGAAATAACACGGTCCATGCATGTAATTTGAGTGAAGTGCCTTTCCAAACCACAAAAGGACTGGTGGAGAATGGATTTCAAACAGCCAATAACTTGAATATGAAATAGAGCAGAGGGAAGGAAAGTATTGTAAGGGGTTGGATGGATAGAGACATTTCCATCAACCCATCTTCATCTCATAAATTAAGGCAAAAGTGTTTTTTCTACTTTAACCTAACTGTAATCCCTACTAACCATAGAGTAACTAATGAACCTGATGTTAAAACTAAATTTAACCTTACAGCACTTCCTAAGCCTAACAGTAACAAAATAAATAGTTCCTAATCGCACACTGATAAAAAGTGTAAAAATGTAAAAGAATTGTAACAATGCAAAACCGTTTTAAAAAATATTTAAAAAGACAATATTATTTATGGAGACTCACACATAATGTAACATTGACACCAAGCTGCGTATGATGTAATCATTTCCTGCTCTGTGGAGAGGATTATGGGTCACCATCCGACAAGTACTGAAGCACCGTCAGATTGATTCAGCAATCAGCCGTGCTGAAATGAGCAGACCAAAGTTCCAACAATAGATTTTTAAGACTCAGGCTGGATTTTTTTTTTTTTGTATTTCCTGTTTATTGTCGCTATTTTTAAAAGGCAACACTGTTTAGTAAGTTCCTGTTATGATTATCCTCTTTATTTCTCTTTGAGAATACAAAGGGCCACTTCGGAACATTTGTATGACGACACTGAATCATTTTTATCTTATGATTGAGTTCAGAGATATTAAGGCTGAATTTAGCTGTAAATTTGTAGATTTAAAGACGAGTCAGAAGGATTGTACTGAAAGTTTTCTGCATGCATTAAGGCAATGTCAGGTCTCATTTGACCCTGTTTTGCACTGAACCTTTCCGGGTAAAGATTTTGTATAATGTACAGATCCTGAATTGAAACATGCACCGACAAATAAACCAGCTCATATCCTGACTGTAACTTTGATGTGGTCTTACTTACATAACAATATATTCAATTTGTGCTATTTCAGAATCCTTTTGAATTATAGAAGTATATATGTGTTTATACTTCCACAAATTGTTATTGTGCCAATTCTCCCATTTTGTGTAAAAGAAGATTGTTAGGGTTGTCTAAACTGTTATTTTTCAAGAATCCAAACTAACAGTCAAAGGAATTTGCAGGGAATAAAAAAAAAACCCAACACATTTTCCTGGTGATCCAGTGTCAATATTAGTACATCAGATAAAATAAACTGACATGAGCCAGTATTCTCAGAAGAGATAATCTTTACATAATGAAAGTATAATACAAGTTCAGGCTGAGGCTGTTAAAGAAACATTTATTCGGTGTTCTTTTCAGCTTCTTGTATCCAGGGAAGGTGTGCATGAAAGCACTTGATCACTAGGCATCTAGAATGGTACTGGCTTGTATTCTTATTTAAGAAGGGCCTTGCTCAAGGGTGGATAAGAGGATATTTTGCCAATTTTCATCTGGCTTTGATACAACCCAGTTAAAAAATTGGCAAAGTATCCCTTTAAACAGTTAAGCAGCAGTCTAAGTTAAGAACAGCAACCATATGTGATCACCAGTATGCTTTGCCAATCTTTAGTCCACAACTGTATAACATTAAGCAGCTGAATTTAAGGTAGGTCAGTTTATATAGGACACTCAGTGACTGTTAGTTTGAATTATGAATTATCTAATAGCTGCTGTGACACACATGACTAAGCATCTAAAGTATAACAAGCCCAATGGATAACAGATCCCCATCCTGTCATGCAGACATGTTAGATGAAAAAGGGATAAAAAAGGGTTAATGTTTAACTTCAAATTCAGCTCCTGATTCAAACATCTGTTGGATGCCTTAGTCCATTTTTCTGTTGCATAACCAAATACACCAGACCAAATAATAGATTAATTATTCATTCCCCTAACCCCAAATATCAGGGGTGTTTTTTTTCCCCACTGGCATGAAAGAAAAAAAGAAAAATGGCAGCAGTCAGCACTACGGGCTTTTGCACAGAGGGCACCGAGCACACAGACAGTTCTATTTCCAGCCACATCCACTCTGCACTCTCCTGAGATGTAGACTAAGTTTTATCCTGGTGCAACAGCATGTCAGCGAAAAAAAAAAAAAAAAAAAAAAAAGGTGCATCCCTCTTTGCGAGAACACAAAGCAAATGAGGTGGCTAAAACAGCATTCAGACATATTGTGTTTGTTTACAGTTGGAACAATGACCCTCACCTGCCCACCGCAGCTACACAAAAGATTACATACTGCAGGACGGTTAATGGGACTGTTGAATAAATTCATGCTTCAGAGTGTGTGTGTGTGTGTGTCATGTACTATTGGGTTCAGTACAATGGGGTTCAACACAAACCCCCAAACTATTTGCAGTCTGTACGGAGATGACAAATCTTTGAGGCGAATTGAACCAAGGAGAGGTCAGACTGCCGACAAAAGCAATTTCCCCTTCAGAAACCACACACACACACACACACACACACACACACACACACACACACACCCTCTGTGACGTTACCAGAGTTGTCGGGTATTTATTGAAATGGCTTTGAAATACACCACTAGAAAACTGCAACTGTATTTAACTTTCAGAAACTATCCAATCATCCAAAAAAAAAAATAAAAACAAAAAAAAAACAATCCATACCAGAATTATTAAGCGATTAGCGGTTAGGCTATTAGTGCAGTAATGTAATGGTCGTCCAGTAGACAGGTCAGATTTCTTTTTTATTCTGAGATGGTTGCAATTAACATGGAGTAGGATACATTCATCAAAAATGTAATTTCACATTATTTTCCTTTTCGTTAGCTCCTCTTGCATAGAAAATCACATGATAAAGTACAAAATAGATAAATAGATCCATCATGTCCCAACTCTTGTCAGTACTGCAGTGGCCTTGCAGTTGAATCTCAATTCTTACTGCAACTGCATTGGGCTGTAATGACACACTCCAAAATCTCTGGAGCCATTTGCATTTACTTTAAAACTGAAAAGTTTGCTTGACTTCCATGTAGCCATATTAACAATATGACGGCTGCTGGCCTGATGTTATTCATTTGTGCTGCGGGGACTCTATCTATCTATCTATCTATCTATCTATCTATCTATCTATCATGGCATCTGTACATGTATGTCTAAGTCTGAAGAAAAAGCAGTAGCTTTAAACATCACCTGTGAATATACAAATAAATTGAACTTAAGGGCGCTACAGTGTGCTTCCTCCACGTTTCCTTAACAAGACTATTCGGCATCTCTTTTAAACCCCTCTCTACTGATGAGCTGATCAGCTGCACCCGATTGAACTTTAGTGTTAAGTGAAACCTCCCTGTAGGTTCATTGATCGACAGCAATTCCTATAGGAGATAAGACAGGACGAGGGAGCCATTGGAGGGACAAAGGCCAGATTTATAGGGATTTCTTAATAGTAGGGGGTCGTGAAAAGCTGTGAACAGTAGAGCTTCGCTGCCTGGGTGTTCTTTTAATTGCGCCGTACAGCTAGGTCAAGTTGTTTACCTTGATAAGGTGTTAGAGCTGTGCCAAATAGTGTAGAATAAGTCCATGTCTGGTTGATTAGACCTGCTTATATAGAAGAAGCTTCACTAACTTGGTGACAGACACGTAGCGTTTCCTATAACTTCTTCACAATAAAAGGATCCTTTCAGTTCACCAGTGAAAAGCTTTTGATGTGAAGCAGCAACAGCAGAAAAGTTTGTAATAGTAACTTAACACAGGTCCAATACAGCTTTCAAATTAGGCTGATATCTGAAAGTACAAACAGGAATACATGAGTGAAAATAAACTCCAAACCACATAGATTCAGGAAGAAGCTACAAAAGTTCTGAAAGCTGAACAGCGACTTTCAAAAACAGAGCTTTCTCTCTGGTGTTCAGCACAGACACGCATGAGTTTAGCCGCTGTAGACACAGCCAAGGGGAAGAAATCGTCAAGGCTTGGCCACGGTCAGCCCTGCTACCAAGCGGGAGTGTGTGAGGCTGAAGTCGAAACGCACGTCATCACGGTTCAGCTTGGCGCGGCGTGGCTAAAGCGGACTGACTCGGGCCCATGGGAAAACCCCATTAGGGATGCATACATTGGTTATGCATGCAGAAATGCATCCTTCTTTTGCTAGAATTGGGATGATACAATCAATGTGTCCTTAGCTGCCTCAATATCACATAATCAATTGCACATCAGTTAATTGTTTAATGGAGCCTTCAATCATCTTCAACTTCTACTCAGGAAATATCATCAAACAACCAGTTACTGGTGACATTATGTGTATCTAAGGATATTTATGCCACATTAGAGCAATTAATCATCACATCTTGATAAATCTCAAAATCTGCAGGGTGTAAATAATGTGAACTCCACAGTTTGCACATGTAAGTTACTTTGTCAGCCACTTGAGGGCAACATCCTGGTGATAAACTTGGAGAGTTTGACTTTACCGGTAGACACGGCCAACCATTAGCTCAGCTGGCCTTCAGGTCTTCTGAAGGACCCAGCTTTGGGGGCCGAGCTCTTCAGAGGATCCCTGAACTGGGACATAGCAATAAAACTGAATCGTGAAACCACACTGCCATTACCTTTA
This sequence comes from Lateolabrax maculatus, assembly GCA_031216445.1. Lineage (NCBI taxonomy): Eukaryota > Metazoa > Chordata > Actinopteri > Acropomatiformes > Lateolabracidae > Lateolabrax > Lateolabrax maculatus. The sequence continues at coordinate 5,588,046 of CM062217.1, forward strand.
GACTACTGTAAATGAACAAAAGGGAAATAAACATCACAGCAACACCATTGTCCATTTTAAATACAGAACTGAGACAGAACATAACTTTATTAGCTCTTACTCTTACTCTGTTACTTGAAAAATACAGGGACACAGGAATGTGGGTCAAGCTCATAATTTAAACCAGAATGCGTTTGTAAACATTTGAAGATCCAAGCAAATTATATAAGAGGATGTTTTTACTGAGTCACAAACACTTTTAGACATAAGCACAAAAACCTTTAAACATCTGCACTAGGAAAAGCACGACCCATTGCATTTTTAAAGGATGTGGAGCAAAGATATTGTAATTTTATTTTGCATTCCAATTAGAGTGAAGATACCTGCACTGGTAAAGTTGTACTGCACATGCTGCCCACATTTATCTGTTTTTTCAGCTAAGGAATAGCCTGTAAATGCAGAAATAACAACCAGTCACTACCTACAATAAGTTACTACAGAAGTAAACACTAGATTATGCATGCAATCCTTGCCCTTTTTTATTTTAAGTAGAAGCTGAGTCTATGGTCAAGTGTTATGCGTCACTTGAGAATTAGCTAATGATTCATTTATCTGAATTATGTTGTGAATTATGTACACTTGACTCAGTTCAGTTTAAACTTACACAGTCCCAACTGTTGGAGTTGAGGGACTGACTTTTTTAGACTCAACAGCGCGCTCTTCTCTATCTCATCTATTGGAGCTGGAGCATTGACTTTAAACAGACAAAAGTTGATTGGTATCAATTGTCAGTGTCTGTAGACATCAGTTTTAACTTAATTAGAGACAGAAGAGGAGCGTCATGAATGATTCTTACTGAAATTTGTAGATACTACAGGACGTCCATTATGGCTGCCAGAGAGTTTGTTTCCACAAATTGCTGTTTCTCCCCCGATAGATGACTGGAGAATATACTGTAGATTCTTTGGTGTGAAATGATGTGATACACTATGGAAATCTATACTGCATTAACACTCAATTAAGGTCTCATCCTAACCAGACCTCAGTGCTATTGGCCGTCCCTCATCTCAGACATGGATCTGCCATCTCATGCTACACACTGACACGCAGTATGGCGCCAGGACGAATACCACAGCCGAGTCGAGAAGGCAGGGAGACGAGAGAAGTCAGCATTTCAACCGGCTGAGCAGAAACCGAGCCCTGGAATCTAGTGGAGCCTTGTGCTGGGAAGAGTGACAACGGATCGATACCTGTGATTAATTAACTTCTAATGAGTTCATCTGAGCGTTGAGAGACCCAGAAAGTTGGACACGTCCCATCTTCTCTTTCTCTCTGACCTATTCCGTCCCCCACCCTCCCTCTCATCCTCTCCTGCATCTATCGATCTGATTTGAAGTAAAATGAAGATTATTTGTGTTTTATTTTTTTTTCTGATTTGCGATGTCACTCTTTCCTCTTTTGGGATCTTCTTTTATTGACCAGTTAAATAATAACATTTGAAATTATAACCAGTGCAATAACCTGAAATGGATTATTGGTTCCCAATTGTGGGTCGATAGCTGTTTCGAGTCGCAGCACAATGCGGGTACCTTATTGTTAACCATTCCTATTATTGTTCATCAATAACAAAGCGCAATGAAGATCGAATACTATTGAGCTGACCTGATTTTCTGCTCTAAAGTTAGAGCTGCATAAGTCATGGTAAAGTCAGTACAGCAATGGTAGACACAGGTTCCCACATGTGATTACCCCAGCAGTCATTATGATCCTTCAGAGAGTGAGAGTGAAAGCTGGGAGTGCAGAAGCAATGGAGATGAATGGTCATGTGAATAGGGGAGTGGATTGGGGAGCCGAGGCTCCCTGTGTAGCTTGGTCTGCCATTTTCTCCCTCCATTTCTCCGCTCTAAGGGCCGAGCGCAGAGTTATTTGTCTCACGCTGAAATTAGTAATCGCGCCGCCATCCATCATTGGCTGACCTGCTATTGATCGCCAGTGCACCTTCTCTTTTCAACTAAATTATATTACAAAAAAAGAATAGCAAATGTCTGCACACTCTGAGCGGTACACACTTTTGCCCGCCTCAGCAAAAGACTCAGAAAGAAAAAAATGCAAGGACTTTTTTTTTTTGTGTAACGTTAGTGAGACATGTCAAGCAATTCTATTCAAAGAGATTAGAGTTGTTGTTTTGAAGGTGACAAGTGTGGAACAGGTTTAAACCAACATAGACTTTGAAGCGGGGGGGAATTTCAGCCAGCACAGCTTGTTACCCACCGGTGACACCTCAGTGACAAATGCTGTATGCTGTTCCCTTGTCCTAAACAATATACAGGATGGAACATGCTGATACAAGCATCAACTTGTAAATGCTTCAGAGGTGAGGTACATGCCCTCTCCAGTAGCAAGATTTTGCACATTCTGTATCTAAATATAAACTTTCAATTTCAACTACAGCTATCAAAATGTACTGCAATGCACCAAAATGAGGTCAAGAGCAGCTTTTTTTGTCTAGACTTTTTCCATTACACAGTCAATAACAAAGACAGGCACAGCGCTCCCGATAAGCCTGCTCTATTGATCACTGATGCCCCATGACTACCAAAACACAGTACACAGAGGTCACTTGTCACCGCATATTCACTTGTGTCCCTTACAATGGCATGACTACAATAGGATTTGCTGCTGCGAGTTAGATTATGAGCTTAGTGGCTTGCAGTCAGCACATGATACAAATACTGACATGATACACACAGACCGTTAGAGGTTGGCGTGTGTGGGAAAGAGCTATACACTGCACAAAATACAGAGAAGAAGAATATCACTGTGACAGAGAAGCACATTAAAGAAGCATTAATTGCAATACAGCTCTCTAATTGCTGATAGAGAAAAGGATTGTGGGAACATATTGGTAATTGCTGGTCGCACCTTCCAAAACCTGCAAAGAGGCAGATTAGAGAAACTAAGATTACTGTTGGGGAAAAGTACTGTTTATCAGGAAAGGGGTTAAAACATAGTGGTACATGACACACAACCTCTGCATTAACTGTGTGTGTATATTTGTGTGTGCGCGCGTGTGTGTGCGTGCATGTGTGTGTGTGTGTGCATGTTTTCAAAGTGACAGGATGGGATGGTAAGGTTCATGTATTAAATCCCCTTAGGAGCAGATCAACACCAGGGCAAAGCGCTGAGGTACACGGTCCTCCCACTGTTTTCGCATCTGACCAACAGGCTTCACTCACATTTTTCCCCATTTACAAATCCCTAATCCCTAACCCCAGAAGTGGGACACTTTAGCAGGATTCTCCACCATATAATCACAGTACAGCAAACTGTAATCCCGCAGGATCCATGTTCTCTCAAGTGTACTGTACATGTTGTGTAAAAGCGATGTTTGTCACACAGCACAACTCATAAATCCTGATGAAAAGATGGTACATACTCACTTGGCCTCTTTTTTTTTTTTTTTTTCTGAGCACTCTGACACTCCTGCTCTCTTACAGACGCATGAATTTTCTCTCTTATCTCCCTCTCTATCCTTATCTCAATGCCTCCATTCCTCCTCACCTTCCCAACCCCGCATCCCCATGGATTATTTCACACACATTAGATGGCCTTGTAGTCATCCAGTGTCTTCTTCAAATGTCTTTGCTCTGTGGACTCTGTGGAACTGTGGATGCCCCAGGCACCCAGCAGAGACCTGAGAGGGCCTGCGGTTTGGCCTCCAATCTATCATATCTCGCCTGCAGCCATGAAGAGACAGGCTCCCTCAATCCAGCACACTAACACACATCACAAGTATTGACCCCATCAACAGACAGTTGAAACCCAGTGCTTCTCAGATTGAGTTTACGTGTGGAAAAAAAAGATAATTTGACACCACTTGTTCAGCCACATGGTAAATCTGAGGTGGCATTTATCAATACTGGAACTTGAACAAGACACTGCTGTAACTTCTAAGGTAACTCATTTAAATCTCTCGAGTTGTAGGTGTTGGTTTAAATATTTATGATCACTCCGAGACCTGTAACTTGCTTTCCTTCACCCTGAACAAAGAGTTAAAAGGATTTGCTTTTCTTTCCTAGTTCGTCTGAGCTTTTCACCGGCTTATTACAAACAAAGAGAAAGCTGTGAACATGAAGCCAAGTTGACAGGTAACTCGTTCAGTGGATATTTTTGGTGACCTTTATAAAGTCATGCAGGCCTGCTGTACGTGTGCTTTGAGGAACTACCCAAGATCATGAAAATTTAAATAAAAACTATGCTCTATGTACTAAACTATCTAAAATATACTTGTATCATTTAAATAACAGATTTAGAGGAATGCACACCTTATGCGGTTATAACTTGACTGATGAAGAAGCAAGTTAGGTAACAGAGAGCTTGGGGATTTGAATTCCACAACCTTAGATCCTATATAAAGTAAAAGAGTAGGAGGAGCTGCTGTTTGAGGAAGTGCTTTTCTATATTGCATTCATTGTATTTGATGTTTCTTGCAACATAGAAACACAAGGTTCTCCCAGAAAATGTAACGATCCTGCAAGTTTATGTTCTGGCCACCAGATTTTTTTCAGCATATTAACGCACTGCAATGGCATTGCCCCCTTTCAGCGCTGGAAATAAAGCGCCTTTTCGGGATTGAGTCATTCCTTTTTAAAACTTTGCTGTTGGCAGATACTCAGCTCTCCCTGAGCAATGCCTAATTGACCACTTTGCTCTGAATTGTATTCAAATCTCTTCTTTCAGGTCTGAAAAACAAGTCTTCCTGAACAGACACCACCCTGTACTTTTCCCCCTGCCAGAGGATGGCTTATAAATGGTCTAAAGACCTCCATTAGTATCTGCATGTGTGATTTATTGAGCCCGGGGAGACTTCCGCTGAGATCTAATGTAACAACTGGACAGTCAAGGCCGTATTTAGCGCAGATATAATAGATAACTCCATCATCAGACAAGAATCTGCTGAAAAGCCAGAGATTAAGCGCAAAAGAAGACAATGTTCTCCAGGAGAAAGAGGTCTTTCATGTCAAGTTGTATACTCTGTACTCAAAGATGTATGGCTTTTTTTGTTCTCAGCCAATAATTGATATTATTACATAAAAGTGTAATTGCCACGTGAACAGTGTTTTTAGGCATAAAAGTGTCACCTTGAACTTTTGGGCCCCAATTTATCACACACTAATTAACATAACGCACCAAATTTATGCCTCTGTGAAGGTTGGCTTGCCCTCGTCACAAACTCCTACAACTCTGCACCACTTTCTGATCATCCATTCTGGAGGTGGTGCTGGGCGTTTGAACATCAACTGCCCGTAAACCTTCCTGACAGGAGAATGAAGACATATTTCCCTCGTCTATCCATGTATCCCTGGTGATTGTCTGGGAGGATGAGAACATCATCAATAACGTAATGTTAGAAAGCGGGTGGGTGGCTGTCGCAACGGCTACACAAACCTCCCACTGACACCACCACGGGATGCAGTGAAATTAAATTGAATCAAAAGGAATCACTTTGCCCCTGATGTTGGTGCACACAAACATTCTCTCTCTCACACACACATACACACAAACGTAATAATATAATATTTACACACAAAAAAAAAACAAAACACCTGCTCCTTTCACTGGCCGTTTTTTTATCGTAAAAAAAGACAAAAACCAAGAAGCACCCTCCAATTTCTGAATTCATCAACACAAGGAGAGCGTCCATCTGTTTCCAGTCTCCACACGTGTCTGAGTGTACATTTACCTTTTGAAGGCATCCTCCAAGTCAATGCTGGCAAATTACAAAGAAAGAGAGAGGCAGCAATTGAAGGCTCAAACCATTAATTTCCCTGGAGAAAGTGTGCACCCTGCTTGGAGGGCCAGAGTGACCTTTCGCTGACAAGACTGGAGCGGATGAGACAGGAGCAGTGGACAAATGAGATATTAGAATACAGCAGCAAGAGAGAATGGAGGAGAATACAGACAAGTGGGGATGGATATATAGCCACTGTAAGAATGTTGTTTGACTCTTATCCGAGAAGAATTAGAATATGCAGTATTTTTTGTGTTTTTACTATATGAATGCTATTTTTTGATGTATAATATGTGGATTTTTTATTTCACCAGATGTATCCATGCTGTGTGTTGGTCTATGCAGAAAGAAGAACCTCTGAATAAATATTAGCTAGCGGGCAAATTGCCTTTGGTGCGGGTCTTTCACTCAAAGGCATTTGATTGAGAACAAACAAATCTTTGTACAGTATCTCTCAACAAAAATCAAATAACAAGCCAAAGCAATTTTTGTTGTTGTTTGCACCCTAGCGCATATCATATGTCAATCATCAAGCCACTCAGGGTGCTAAGACTGCCTTACATCTTTGAACAGTACAATTTAAAATAGCAGAAGCTTGAGCATGTGCTTGCATTTCTCTTCTTTGCACTATTATTTTGGTGCTGAGAACAAGGTTTTGTGAAAACTCACTTAAAAATGTATTCAGCACCACTGACGGCTTGTCACTCAGCATGATGCAGATGAGATAGAGTTTAAGTTGTCAGCCCAGGTCTTACTGAGCTTATCAGCATTAATAAAACTGTAATTGCAACAACTGTTAAGTGCAAATGTAGGAATAAATCTTTGTTGAGGGAGGGAATTTATTTTCCAAGTTCCAGAGTTACTCCCTTTTGCGGCGAGACACCGACTGAGATGACTGTCTAGTGCTCCCCAAGAAATCATGATTGTTTTGTCACAGTCCTGGTCAACTTTAGTTCCAACTCTGGCTCTTTACCCAGCTCTCCAGTATGTTTAGAACTGAGTTTTTATTTATGTGCACATGAGGAAAAAGATAAAACAGAAAGAACAAAATACAGAATATGCAGAAGAGATGAAAAGGAACCCAAGGGGGTTATAAAAACTCTTCACCTTAAAATAAACAAAGACACACACACAAAAAAAAAAAAACAAATGAAAAAAATGGTGGTGATAAATAAAGATACAACCAATTCTGATTCAAGTCCTATACAGCTCCAGTTAGAAAAATAATAAAAGTGAAGGCAGTAGAGCCATATAACTGAAATCCAAGCCCATAACTGTCTCTTGGACCATGAAGCAATTTTATGATTCTCTAGCATGTGTCATTTTGATGGACAAGGTCACTCTAAACAGGATACGAGTCTGTTGCAAGTTTCTTTCAGTTTTCTCATGTGGAGCTCTCTTGTCAAATTTATGTGTATTGTTTGCTTTGAGACCATACATACCTGGCAGCTGGGCGGAAGTTTAGAAAAGTAATAAAGGTAAGAGGCCATGAGCCATTGTGAAAGTTATAACAAACCTGTGACTGTACTGACTCTGGAGTCTGGTCTCAAAGCTACTGTAGCTGTGTTGAAGAAGCCTGATTTCACTTTTAATACATTGTATACAAGGTCCTATGTGTGCACAGTAAACTGAAATTCTGGTTTTACACAATCTTGGTCTTATTTTCATAGTTATGGCCATCATTCTTACTGGTGGTAATACCACTGTCCTCAACAAGATAACTGTTGAGAAAGTGAAGGCCAACGGTAAAATGTTTAGTTACAGACCGATGTCAGCATTTAGCTCAAAGCACTGCGGTGCCTAATACAGCAGTTAAAATGTTTACCTGGTTCACCATCTTAGTTTTGGGTGTCAACATTTGCTGTTCAGAACTAAACACAAGTATACACAAAATTAAAAATGTTGACCTGATGAGGGCACTAGCGGAAAACACGACATGACATGCATGGTGGAAGCAAGTATATCTCGCACATCACTTCACTAATATATATATATATATATATATATATATATATATATATATATATATATATATATATATATATATATATATATATATATATATATATACACACACAGATACTGCTCACTTTTAAATTTGAATTTAAGACAATCACCTTTAAATGCGGATGGTGATCTATGACCAAAACATGGATTCTAATAACCTTAGCACTGACAGTGTACAGGAGTCCTCTACTTTCCTTTTTAAGACATAAAATCTCAAATTTTCATGAGACTCAAAAGACAAAGAACAAGGATAAGAGAGTAAATTGTTCATGGGTATGTTAGACAGTTTGTACGGACTAAAAACCTGCAAGCTTTCAGCCAACCTGCAGTCCTGCATCAATTAAGTGTGATTATGTGAGGATCAGTGCAGTAGGCTAATCTCATAATATATATCCCCAACCCACACAGAGAGAGAAAAAAAATCAACAGCAACCCCAGCAGTGACTAATGACTAACACCCACTTGCTTGGTCTAAATTACACAGTAGCCACTTCAGTTCAATGGATATGATGCACTAATGCACATTGCTATGTTGTATACTGGAAATATATGACAGACATGGGCACTGGAAATAACTGTGAGGGTACTTTGGCCAGAATGTCTAAAGTTATATAATATAAAAATCAAATGAAAAAGCAAAAAACATAAGAGTGTCATAACCATAACCTTATTTTTGTCAAACAGCTGCAGTACTGTAGCTGGCAGTTACATCAGCTGTACTGGCCATCCATGTTCTTACCTTTATATTGATTTTATTTAGCAGATTTTTCAAAGCAATATACAATTAGTGGGAGCAATTTTGGGTTCAGTGTCTGCTTCAAGGGTGGACTAGAGGATCTAGGTATCAAACCACTGAACCTACTGAATAATAGGATTCAGCCCGTGCCAACATCTGAGCTACCGTCACTTTGGTGCATAAAACACAAGTTGTCTTTATTTTTGAAAATCTTACATTGCATCTTTTGTGCCAATACTTCTTATAACTTTCACAATCGTGGTTCATTAGATCACTGAATGTTTCAGGGTGGTGTCTTTACTGATTTTTGTCAAAGTTTTGTAAATAACAGGCTTGTGACTGGAACTTTACCATTTTGATCCCCCGACCAGCAGGCTACATGTGGGTGGTGACAGTGAAAAAGCAATGCTCGCCATTAAACAAGTGTGGGCCTCAATTCACCAGCCACTCATTATCATCACCAAGGTGCATTTGACCAAGGCCCTTAACCCTACTGTTATCCCCAAATTTACTAACATATTTTATCCTTGGGGACAATTTGACTCCACCAATTTAAACATCCAGAAAATGATTGTAACTTAAAGTTTATGTGTTCGGTACTTTATGTCTCTTGTTGACTACCTAAATACCCCTTTAAATAAAACATAACCCCCCTACCCCACCCCCCTTATACATCCAGAATATCCACTACGCGACTATGGAAAAATGTACAAATCACCATAAAACTTCACTGATTGACCTTTAATTGGAAAGACACATCTTTTTGTTGTTTCAATGACTTTATAGTGATTTGAGTACAGATTTTGTTATTTGGAAAAAAAACAAACAATTCCTGTTATCAAGGACAGTAACAAGTACTAAATTTAAAATTTTAAGATCAGTTTGACCCCAAGAAAAACAGGGGGGTGGACAGCGCCCATGAAATGCAATCAGACATTCATCTACAGTCACGTGGGGGCCTGGACTCTAAAGAAAGCGTAATCACTGGACCCACTTGTCCCTCACTTCCCGTATTGCCCATATTGTTTGTCACGCTCTGTTCGTCCCTGCCTTGTTTCTCTGTTATCAAAGTGTATGGCTTGTGAGAAAACGTGGAAAGTCCTCAGAGTCCTTTCCAGTGTCAGCACTCTAAAGGCTTGCTGTTGCTTCACCTTTTGGATTGTCCACTCATATCTTTGACACGGCTGACAGTGCATCTTGTTGGGCCTGGAACCATTTTAATCACATTAGCAGCACTAAGTCTATCCTGTCGTTCTAGTGGGCAGAGGGACCATAATAACTTTCACTTAAATTTTTGGAAGGAAACAAGTCCACTCTTGGAGGCTGAGTAAGACCAGCTGCTGATAGTTGAGAGACAACAAGAGGGTCAACCCCAAGGGTCTCATTCTCATCAGAGGAGGATGCCTCGTAATCAGGGTCCTCAACTTTATCCTTAGTCTCAGACACATTCTCCTATGTTACTTTCACTGTCAAATAGCTGTGACAAAACAAAATTGGCAGTAATTTTCAGGTGAGAGAGAGTGTATAAAGAGAGAACTCACAGACCACCAAGAGAAATGGTTTAGAGGGTTGCTGTGCAAGCTTTTATGTGTTTGCCTTTTCCCCATATCGTGTGAACTATCAGGGGTTGTTGCACTTCTATAGGTATGGTTGTGTCAGGTTAGGGCGTGTGATAGTGACTCCATCCAAAACAACCTGATCAAATTTAAAATGTTAATTTTTTAAATATGTTTTATACAGATAAAAGTGACCCCAAAGAAAACTGATGCGTACAAAATGTGTAGAAGACATTCAAAACATGTCATGTTCATTTTACATTTACCCAGTTGTTCCCCTCAAATTAGCAAATGTCATTAAATATGAAGCAAAAGATGAATAAAAAATGATGTCAATCATTTATTCAGAGACGTTAAACATTGAATGGGGTCAAACTGACCCCAAGGATAATAGGAGGGTTAACTCACGACTGCTCCAGTCGGGCAGCGCTGCAGATTAAACTGTGTTTGCAGTCAGCAACTTCCAGGTGTGAACATGTGTAAGTGAGTGTGATCAAGATGTACCTGTGAAAGAAAGCCTGGCTCTTTGAGAGACTGCCCTGAATAAACACGATTTAAAGAGACATCTCTACAGAATGTATACAAAAACTTTCTTTACAGGTTCTCTTAGACTCAACATTCATAATACAACATTCACCAACAACAGCAACAACTTTTTAAAAAACTACCATGGAATCATAAAAAAAAAAAAGAGTAGTGGTCCTGAGAAACTGGAACTTTGCTTTATAACCATATTCTCATGACATAAAATGTTCCATAAACACTCCAATATCCAAACAGTTTGCTGTGTAGCTTATAAATTGAAACATATATCTTTCTTCTTTTACATGTCATAGCCATAAATAACCTATGATGCACCAGAGTGAGTTTTTAACTATATTTAGATTCATAATAAAAAAGAATGTAGCCTATTTTAATATTCCTTTAGCCAATAAATATTTTCCATACTGGATTACAAATCTATGGTGACACATTTGGATTCTTAAATGAAACACAGAATAAAGTGGTTATGCTCACAAACACCTGCAACTGTAAAACAGAAGGTGTACTCAGATTGCCTACCCGGTTAAGTAAAATCAATGAATTAATGTATGAAGGAACACATCCGCACATATGCACTTACATACAGCATGTAGGTGTATGTCACTTGTATGAAATGCTTTAAGAAAGCAATGAAATTACACTGACTCTGTTCAGGAAGGAGCCTTTAATTGGGTCTGAGTGTATTGACCACTGGCTGCGTTATGTGCGGTCGATACACCGGGGGTAGCAGTCAAAGGCTAACCCGCCCTCCTGCCTACATCCTCAGCTTCATGTTTCTGCCCTTAGGTCATGGGTATTTCTGTCTATCAAGAACAAACGTAGAGAGAGGAGCCCAGTGAGTTTCCCTCCCGGCGTTCGTGGTGGACTGAGCCCATACGTGTACAGCTGAGCAGGTTGAATTTGGCAGCTATCTGACCTGACTCCCTACACAATAAGTTCAATTAGGTCAGGCATGGACCCATTCGTGGAGTTCAACTTGAAGCAATGGTGCCTTGCTACCAGTTTATTGTCTTCATTTTGTGCTTTTGGGTTTCATAATAAACTTTATTTAAACATTCTAAAACATGTATTTTGTAGAAGAATATCAATGAGCAATGATATAATAATCCATCTGCGGTGTCCTTTTGAAGTTGTCAACCTGAGAAAAGTTTCCTAAATAGTACTAATTCACACATTTCATTAATTACAATTAATTAATTAAAAGATAAAATGCTCCAGCACAAATTCAAGGTCTTGCATTAAGCTGTACAAGTTAAATGCAATCAAAGGACTGTGATTCACAGTGAATACAATTTTCTGTGACACCCCGTGTACAAACATTCAAGACGATGCAGCCGTACCTGTGAAAAATCTCAGCTGTGCTACATGTTGACATACTTTTTTCTTTGATGTCATGGAAATACATCACAAAGCTTAGACTGCTGTTTACTTAACAACTAGATGGTAGTTTGCCTGCTCCACGTGTTAAAAGTGGATGCGAAATGCCATTTTGCATATTATCAAAGAAAAAAAAAATGCTGATTACATGAATACCAAGTAAACCCATTATTTTCATAAAAGATGTGTGCAATTATGAGATGTTTGGTGTGACAAGATAAGTGTTCCAAACCATGCCTCACATTGAAAGAGCTACAGTGACACGCTGTGAGTTCCCACCATGCTATGTGTGTGTTTTTGTGCACAAGATTGAGACTAAAACATCACAGTATTGTGTCATTTACGAATAGGCACTTTTAAGCTGTACATTCCTTTGTTCAGTTGGAATCACGCCTGATATAACCTGTTTCATTATCACAGCATAATTGCAGTCAAGAACATAGTATGATTAATCAAAGTGTTTTTCTAAACCGGCTGGAATTGTCTCTCTCTCTCATTCAGAGGAGCACATCCAATCATGACATCACAGGCGCATCACAACAAATTAGACGGGGCGGTTTCCATCTAATGATGTTTATCGCTTGATGTGTAGATGTAGGGACTTAATCACATTTCCTTCACTTGGTGTGAAACGAAGTGTTGATCCTTGAGCCGGGCTAAAACATTTGTGTTTAGTGATGCTGTAAGTGCATCATGACTGGAAAGTTATCTACAGAGGACGTTCAATTACATCCTGACAAGAAGGGAGGTTTTTGAAACTCCACGCAAATGCTTTTCTCCTTTAAGCCAATTAACGGTTTTGACGAAAACACTTCTTTCATTATTCATCATAAAGCGTGTCGGCCTTGTCAAGTAGGACTGCTCTCACCCTGATCTAAGTGCTGTTAAACACAACACCACTGTGAATAGTGAAATGTGTCAGAAACACAGATACTGGCCCCGGGTGCTGCCGGCCTGTTTCTACCAGCCCCCGCCAAGGATTTAGTCCTGTGAAGATGGCCTGCCGAGCTGACGGTAATTAAACTCCACATTTCCATTGATCTCCTTCATCTCTTCCTACATCCTCCCTGCCTCCTCCCTCATTCCCCTTCTCATCCTAAGGAGGGATCTGTATAAATAATGCAGGTTTCCAAGTGCGGGTGTGTTAATTGGCCTGTCTTCATGAGCCCAGAGGGTTCCTGCTGACCTTTTGCAGAGATAGCCAGTAGCCCAGGGCCAGACGCCTGCAGAGGGACAAAGTGAGAGCTGTTAGCCATGGGATTGTGTGGAGGCAGCTGCCCTGAACCTCTACACTGGCAGGGATCAAGTCCGGCCTTTGAGCTCATCATGGCAGGTCTAAAACCAATTACCTGTGGTCATCCCATGATCACTCCAAGACAATTGGTGGCCATATTTATTTGAACCTTTATTTTTCAAATCATTTCACCTGCAAACATTAAACAACCAATAATGCATTACTTTGCCTCCATTCAGTTCAACACATTCACAACGCGGGGGGGGGGGGGCACACAGTAAGTGTAGTACATGCTAAATGAAGGGAGGGTTTTACTCAAACTGCTCCCACCCACTGTTTCCCCCTTTAAACCGAGGAAAACCCCCAGCCACAACCTCTGCCAACCATGAGGCTACCACCGCAGACCAAATAATATGCGGTTCTCCATACAGAATCGAAGCCCCCCCATAATCACTGGTCATGTTTTTTTTAATGAATGCAACACATGATCAGTACCATCATTTCAAGCAGTAATGGGCTTTGAGGGTGTACAGTGCTGGGTTGCCTTGATTTGGCTTGAATTCTGCACTGATGCTGATGTTTCTTTTATCTTCAAAAATGAAATCTTACTATTCATGAATAATATCCATCCTGCCCACTGAGTCAATATGCTACCAACACACCCACAAAAATGCCCAACAGAGCCATAAAAATGCTACCCAACTGTCCATCCCAGCGTGGTGCCTGGCTCTTCACTGCGTGCGACGTAAAGGGTGTCACAGGATGACATATGAGCCATCAATCGCTTATGATTTTTTCTGAAATGTCATTGTTTTCTGTTGTAAAGTGGCACAAACCATGACTCTGTCCACACATGCTCCCCGGTGCCTGTTATGAGTAACTTAATGGATTTCAATCCATTGTTCATTAATTTCAGCACTTGGCAGTAGGCTCATAAGTGCTTTGTTTTCAGATGACAGAACACCATGTTCTTTATGAGGGATCATGCTAACATGGGTAGGAGTCATTATTTCATTTAGAGTGGATCATGTATTGGTTTTAATTTAAATAGTGGCAGCCATGTGCGTCTTTAGATATATGTTTATGCCCACTGGGAAAGACATTAGCTCTGCCTGTTGTGAAATGCAAACTAGAGTCACCAACATTAGTAAGCTTCTACTTTAAACCAAAATTGAATTTGAGAAAAGACCTTGGATTTACCATCGTCCCTGTTTCCTGGATAACTAAGTAAAGATTCCTCAGGCTAAATCCCTTGTGATTTTCCATCAATTTCATAGGCAAAGCTGGCAAAGTAAGCAGATGCATCCTGCCAGACTCAGGGCTACCCAGCTTCTTCTTTCACTTCCTGCTCAGGGCTACTTTGAAGCCCCTTGTACCTGGGCAAGTTCCTTAAATCAAATAGACTGCCTCATCTGTAATTCATCTAGGCAGACTACATGTGAAATGGATAAGGGAGATTTACACAGTATTTCTAGGAAATGATGTATATTTATATGTTCTGCTAAGAGGCTTTTAAGGTTTGTTTTTTTTTTTGGCAGGAAGGGAAGATTTTTTTAAAAAAGAAAATGAATAGTTGTGCAAGTCAGACTGGCAGATTACTGACAATGTGAGAAATATAGCATGTATTTTTGTGGTTAATCATGTGCGGGGATCATTCTTTTAGTGACAACGGGCATGCAATCTTGATGCTCGAGTCTTATCGCCTTTTGTAAGCTTAGAGAAAAAAAGATTTTGATTCTATGTTAGATTGATTGTACATTTTCACAGAATCTCTATCTCACAGGAAACCATATTATTCTGAAAGATTTAACAGCAGACCACATTTAAATTTGAACATGGACATGCCATCGGACTGTATCAATCTGTGTATACTGCTGCGCAATACATGTATGCTACACAATATTGATGTTATAGTATGATAGCATCTATATATCTAGGGAATAAGAAGATCTCATTATATGATTTCACAAATCATAAACTCAGTAACTGTGGCCAGGGATTGCATTTGAATTTTAATATTGGACTCCAGTGGATAGAAAGATCATAAATTGATAAAGCTGTCTTAAATAACTTTGTTGCATTTCGTGTTACATTTACTGAGAAGGAATGACTTTAGACGGTAATTGTGTTGAGGAAATCAACAAATCTGATTGTGCTGGGAAAAAGCTTTGCATCATTGCACTTCTTGTGGTGCCTTCCCCGAGACTAATACAATGAGCGGACAGAAAAAATAGACTAAGCTCATAATCCAATCTGATTCAGAACTACAATGAGATCTGCCATCACTCAGCTTGTGAACAAAAAGAAGCCCCAAAATAGCCTGGAATTTGGTGGCGAATCCAAGACTCCCTAAATTTGATAGGAGGAAATGAGGCAACCGCTCCTTTGGACCAGATGTAGTACGTAGTGAGTGTGACTTCTACATTTAAAAGAGAACCATACAATACTTTGGGCATTTCCCAAATAGTTTTTCAGGTTCTAAATTTGATAATAAGGAAAAAGGCCACGTCAGGAGAGGGAGCGATTGAAGTGAGGCTGGCAGTGGAGATTACACTGAATGAAGTGAGGCAAATTACCTAATTCCACTTAGAGACGGTGTGTAATTGGCTTTATCTACCGTGGAGATGGTATTAGACCCCGAAATAATCTGGAATGAGAAGGATTTAAAAAATAAGGGACCGAGAGAGTAGTGCCTGAGCTGATACTTGTCAGCTCTCTTTG
This sequence comes from Lateolabrax maculatus, assembly GCA_031216445.1. Lineage (NCBI taxonomy): Eukaryota > Metazoa > Chordata > Actinopteri > Acropomatiformes > Lateolabracidae > Lateolabrax > Lateolabrax maculatus. The sequence goes on from CM062217.1 coordinate 5,603,990, forward strand.
TAGACTTTTAATCTGGCTTGCATCGACCTGAAATCCAAGGGAGCGCAATATGGCTTCCTTAATGTAAGACTCCATTGTTCTGACTTGTTTTTTACAGGGAAAGTCAGGACCAATTGTTCTGGTGTACGGTTGTTACACAGGAACACAGAGTGGACTACATAAAAGTGTTTGATCTTAATGGTGGTTGAGTAGCTTTTTTTTAAAATGCAATGACCACACTAAGTAATAACCAATACATCCTTGTCCTTTATGAATAAATAATGTTGAATTCAAGAAAGCCTTTCAAGTGACAAAGTGCTCAGAGAATAGCTCACAAAAGATATGTGTAAAATAGCATATTTAAGAGCTGTGGATAAAGGCCCATACAAAATGTTGTTTAATGTTTGCTCTGCTACAAAAGGGGGCCTAAGAAGGATCGCTGTGTGTCTGTCAGTCAGGCTAAACCAAGATGTCTCCATAACTGAAGGCAAAATTGACAACATTTTGGACACTTGATCATGTATTTTCTAAAGGCACCACTGTGAAGCCAACATTTCCATTTTAAGCCATGCTTGCTAGGGACGGCAATGTCCTGTTGATCCACCACTTTGTTCCAGACTGAAATATCGGTCATAATATTTTGTAAATACATTCATGGTTCCCAGATGATAAATCCAAATGGCTTTGGTGATCCCTTATCTTTACATCTAGAACAGCCAGTAGATCAAATTTTTAAGTCTTTTTTAATGTTTTGTTTAATTACCAAATATCTGCAACACCAACAATTAAGCCACCAACCTCTGCTGTGCATTGTTTTCAAATGTTAACAGGTTAATTGGCTAAATTTAGACAGTGTACTTAATGGTATACCTGCTAAATACCAGAAATCAACACAGTTTAACATCATTTTATACTTTTTTTAAATACATTTTATACACTTTATCATCATTTTATATTAGGAAATAATGCAAAATACTATTGATAGTATACTATTCAGTCGTGATTCGTAAAAAAGAAACAGATCATTAGGTTTTATACTCTGACATTGAATTTTAATGAAGAATTTGAAAATTTACATTTTCAAATTCTTCATTAAAAAAGATGGCTATATCAAGTGCAATTTGACCGCCATATTACCAGCCTAAGGCCATATGGTCAAATTTATTTCAAATGTATTTAATAACAATAAGCATCCACTGACCTGATAATTCCTGAACAACTGCAGCTTGCACTCATTTATACAGGGCAGGCACAGCGAACAAATTGAAATGCACACAAAAAGGCACTTTGGAGTTGACCTCAAGCACTCTGACAATATGCTTAAATCCTGTATTCTCTCAAGTATGGTTGCATATCTGCAGTAATAAACACTCCTAAAGCATTAGTTATTGCCACGGCACAGTTTGTATTTGCAGTGAAAGTCCTCCTCAACACTGGGGAGAAGGACTTGACTTCCTCCCATCGTAAATTACATGTTTGAAGTGTATCCACACACATACCCGACTTCAGCTGAACAATGTCAGCACATAATTTGACACTGATCGTTGTCCATTTTCACTGTGACAAACCAGGAAACCGGGCTAAGGCGACTAGCATGCTACAGCTGAAGAATTTCTGTTCCGAGTGTAAAGGCAAAATGTTGCCACATCAATGACTTCAGGGAAGCAGAAAGATTTTCCAGTTCTGTTGTTTCTGTTGAAAGCTCATTTCGATCAATTTTTGATTTAGAATCAAAATCCTGACACCCCTAGTAATTAGTAAGCATACTGCATAGTTTGAGTGTACCCAAAATCTGCTTAGAATTAGTATGCAGTACGGATTTGGGACTCACTCATAGTCTTGTATTTACACATGAGATATCTTGTATACCAATGCTATGCAATTTGCAGGGCACATTCATGGAGCCCCATGGCATTTCATAGTCTAGAACCCTCAAGACAAACTAGAAGAATATTTCTATCCCTAAGGCAAGGTAAGAATAGCATCAGTTTGTTGTTCCAATCATCCAGCACTTTCACATGAGGTGTAAAGAACACTGCAGCCTCTGTGAGCTGCTAGACCTTAACCGCTTTTTGAAATAATACAGATGTAAATCTGTGTACTTGCCAAGAGCTTTTCACAAGCCCCTAAAAACATGAAGAAATTGTTTAAAATTCATTTCAGGAACACAGATAATCTTCATTCAGTGAAGATTTAGTCACTAAAAACCACCCAGAGACAGCAAATGTGTGCCAACAGTGAAATATTCTCTACTGGAGATTTGATTTTCAAATTTAAATACATTTAAATTAGATGTTCTCCGTTTGAGTTGATGGATTTTAGAGTTTGGAATCAAAGGCTTGATTTAGATCTGTGGAAATAAGAGATCTGATTAAATGTTCCTGTGCCCAAAGGCTTAATTTGTGCACCAGTTTCCATACAGTAGGTGCCATGAGTGATGCACAGGGGAACAACAGGAACACAGGACCCAAATGCAGATAGCCAAGACAGACAGGGACAGTTCAGTGAGTTTAATGTCAAAACCCAGGTGAAACAAAAGTTTACTGATTTGTGTGGCAAGCAGAAAATCCAAAATCCCCCCAAAACAAAACATCAGGCAAAGTCCAAATCCAAAACAGCAGGACTCCAGCAAGCCAAGACACAATGCATATGGTAATACAATCAATGATCTGACAAAGAACAAAGGAAGTTAAACCGTATATATGGTGAGTGGCTGACGAGGGAAGGAGCTGCAGGTGAGGGGTAGGCCAGGTAAGTGCAGGGCTGATGAGAGAAGTGGGGACAGGTGTGTAGATGGGTGGGGCAGTCAGATGATGGGGGAAGGAGGAAAAGTCAGTGGACATCTGATGGACAGCTTGAGGATGGCATGTCTGGAGAATTGGGGCAAAGTCTATGGCCTGGGTGAAGTGAGCAGGGGCTGGAGACAGGGACAGAGGGGAATTCAGAGTGCTGGGGTTGAGTGTGAGACTGAGGAACAGATTGTGACAATAGGTTTTCAAGATTTCTCGCTGGCAGGCAGATAAGCAAACTTCTCTAAAGGGTAAAATCATGATCTTCTTGCTTCAGGTAATAAGTTGTAATCAAATACGAACCCTAAATATTTCCCTGGAATCGGGTAGTCATATGTTCCTGAATCGATTCTACAGTAAGTTGGGAATTTTGGTTCACATGTTTCATGTCAAGATTGTGAGTGTACACTGCTGTGGACTGAGAAAGGTAGCAGGAAGAAGTCATGGCTGACATCCGCTATCTGTGCCCCTATCACCCAGTAGACAAGACCAAATCAAATCCACGAGACAGATGCACAAAGCCTGTGTTCATCCAAGCATCACTCTCTCTCTGTCTTTCTTTCTCTTTTTTTTTTCTCCTCTCCGACTCTCACTTGAAAAGGACAAGAAAATCAAGGTCAGGCCACCGAGCACGTGAAGTTGCAGGAGAATAAATTTCCACATACTTGTCCTTTCCGACCCACTGACAGTCTCAAGGAATGTAGCCTTGTCAAGCCAGGTAATATATGACTAGTGAACACATATGGCATGTTTACATGGGGCCATTCGTTACCATCTACCTTCCCTCTCTCCTTTCTCTCTGCTCTCACATGGCACTCCATATAGGGAGTGATGGGTGGGTGGGTGCTTAATTCATGAGTCAAAAGCAAGTCCACATTGTCAATGTTTGAGTAGAGGAGAATCTAATTAAAATGGCAAATGGAAAGAGAAGAGAGAGAGAGGGCGAGGGAGGGAGAAAGTGAGTGAATCAGCATAATTACAGCTTAATGCAAACAACTCCACATTGTCTTTATTCCAATGAGTTAATGAGGTTACAGACTGGAAAAAACAATTCCATCACTGCTATTGTCTTCTGCAGGCCACCAAGGAAAATGAGCTGTCACCCGATCTTAATGGTGACAGGGTTTTCACCCAGGCCAGAATTAATATCTGACTCCCAGGCCTAATGAGCAAGAGCTGGGAGAGCAGAATGAACTCTTTGTCCTGCAAGTTTGGAGAAGAAAAGGGAGGAAAAGCAAAAAAAATAAAAACAAGAAATGGATGGCACAGGGAGTAATGGCACTTGTGAGGGAATGCTTTGCTTTGATTGGATTCTGCTCCTCAAGGGCAATTTCAGCTCAAAGATGCCTTATCAGCGTGACTATCGGAAAATTAACAATATTCTTGTTTCACTATACACTGAAAAACTATAAACAAAGATATAATTAGGTAGTAGCAGCAATAATGTTGATTATAACTAATTTTACCACTGGTGTCCAGCACCTGCACATACTATCCTATAGTCAGGTGTTACCCTACATTTACAGTGCAGATACATATGCACACATATTCTTACACTGAAACCCAGTACACAGGGCTGTAGCTACCACTGAGGACACAAGTTATAGGTATTTTACATAACTCAGTATATTAAAATTCTACTACTTTTAATTATGAAAAGTAAAGCCTTTGTCAACAGAGCACAAAGGCTAATTGGCAATGACACACATACATTTTGAACAAGTGTAACTCTGTATGCCAATATTTCTATTGATTTAATTTCACATAACTTCCCATCGCTCTGAACAAAGGTATTCTTTAAATGGGTTTTTTTGCTTTTGTATCTTCAGATGCATCTTATACTATAGACCTGTGTGTGTGTGTGTGTGTGTGTGTGTGTATGTATATATGTGTATGTATGTGTTTAATGTGGCCTACAGGAACAATCAACCAATTTCTTTATAATGTGAAGTGTTGCAAGACCAATAAAATACAGTATTGCTCTGAACTGGTTGTACCTATCATATTTCACAAACACATACTGTGAAACTCAGCCAGCAGGGAATCCCTCCCCAAGGAGGATTTGCATTTTCTCTCCTATTCTTTGTACAGATTTCTTATTCTATTTCATTTTATTTCTTTTGTTCTTTTATTGAATTCAGGCATTTTTTTTTATCCTAGTCACCCCATGTTTTGGGGTGAAGTTTTAGAAAGAGTGGTATTGCCTAAATTACAAATGTACTATGCCAGAGAAAATGTTACGGAGGCAAACGCCTGCATCTCTTGTACCATTCTTGAATGTTTACATACTTTGGAGGACTGTTGAAGAGATGAAGAATGCTTAGTCAAGAGGAAAAATGAATGCGCCACAATCATGCTTAATGTGAGTGTATGATGGATTGATGACCTCTGACATATACACAAAAACACAGACATATACCACCAACATTATGTTCTACCTTCTCAATCCATAATCTAGAGTGATTCAGTTTAGCTTTCATTCACAGACTGTAATTAACACTGGTCCTACTGTAGCTCCTGTGGCAGCGGGACACAAGTAACTTTCCCATTACCAAAGGAAGTCATTTATGGCCCCCCTCTCCTTTTGATCTGTCAGACTTGTGATGAAAAGAATAGTAGAGGCTTTGCCTAGGGATCCGCTGCCTTTGAGACTCAACAGCTTGACTCATTTCATTACTGTCATGAATTAAAGATCCCCAATCTCCTTTTTTCCATTCGCATGGCAATGATCCACCCTTAGTTAATTTACAGTCGCTCCTTGTGCAATGCCTCCAGCCTCAAAGCTCCCATGACAATTTACCTGTGTCCTTTCTCACTTGCTGGCGCATATCATTGTGATATACTATAATGGAACGAGCGAAGGACTCAGGAGTGAGTGGGCATGTTGTATAATGAGGTGGAGGAGGTATAGTAATCAGTTACAGTACACCTTTCACTTCCTGGCACAAGCAGATATCTTAACCACTGAGCAAAATTAGTGTTTTTTTTCTAGCTGGGAATATATTTAGGAAGGGATTTACTCTGGGAATGTCTTTTTGTGGCCCATTTTTGTGATCATGTCAACACTGTACGCAGTGACTTAATTAAGATCCTTTTTTTTACATGCAAACTGTGTTCTTGTCCTTTTTAATGATGTTTCTGTTTTAAGCAAAGAGTTACTTACCACATACACAAATGTTATTTCACAGCAAGTATGTAAACAAGTCTGCAGAACTGCTGCAAATATATGGATGTTGGTTTAGGAAATGCAGCATTTGAATGTGTATTCTGTCTGTTGCCCCCAATCCCTGTTAGTAGTGGTGATAACAGTTCATAATAAATTTTTTTTTTTTCTTTTTCTATTGTGAAAAGCTTTATAAAATCCGGCAGACAAAAAATGCCACTCTGCCAGTCCAACGTACACTCCGGGGCACACAAACACACAGCATACAAATGCCTGACAGGATTATGCACACAGGTTTTCCGACACGGATGCATTCAGATAAAGCAGGAGGGACACGGACAACTGTGAAAGGTGACAGCATTTCCTATTCTCTCGGGGTGACCTCGTTCTCAGCGGGTCGCCGGGCGGCCTTGGACTGAGTCTCCACTGGCCATCTGGCCCTGCCGGTCTCCACTGTGAGCAAATACCAGGCGAGTGGCTCTCTGACATATTCTGATGGTGCCATGCAATATTGGTGGTAGTTGTAAGCTCAGGATTAGCCCGCTGCACATACATCCATTCCACCTGACTACACCGCCCACCTGGCCGTGGTTTCCATTCACCTGCTCCCGATGGTCATTTTCTCGAGGGTGGGGGGGGGGGGTTCAGTCTCAGTCTACATACTATTGTGTAATTACCGCAAGCATTTGATCCTGTGCCAGTGTATCCCATAATAAACACAAGCCATTTTCTGTGCGTGGCACAATTCAACAGCTAGGCTGCAATTTCAAGTGAGAGATTGAGGATGCAATTTTGGAAAGTTTCCCGTGTTCAATTATGAATATGCATGCGAGCAGATGGACATATTCCAGATTCCCTTATAGGAAATGAAATTAAAATACACACAACATAGTCTCCACTGTTTATTCAGTCATTCATCTGCCAGAGTTTACACACACATACAGTATGATTCCTGGCTGTCTCTTTGGGCGAGCAGGGAATCATCTCCCACAGATGAGGATTCTCTGTCTCTGTCCACGGGGCTCAGCAGCTCATGTTTTGCTGTTTGCCGGTAGGGGGCGTGTGGTACCCAGAGATCATCGCACCGCCGCTGTGAATCCAGTCCTCCCCGGGTGTCAGCACGCCGAGCAGAGCTGCAGACTGGAGCGACGCTGAGCCGGTGCTCGGTCCAGTCAGCATTGCCTGAGTGTGTCTGTGCTGCTCGACGCTCTAATCACTGTGTAAAAGCAACCATTATCATATCAAATGCACGGAAACGGAATGTAAAATGTCGGATTCTCTGGGAGGACATACGGAGCTTGCAGGCACTTTGAGTTTCCATATGGAGAAAATACAGTGAAAAGAATGTCTGTCTGAGATGAAAGATATAATAGTAATAAAATAATAGGTGATAATATTAATAATATACAAAAAATGGGGAAATATGTTCTAGACAATTCCAAAAATGAGTTATTATAATGAAAAAAATACAGATGTTAGGAATTAAACAAAAAAAACATTTTTTTGCAACAGTCTCAGGTAAGTTTGAGGGTTTGAAATGTCTCCCTGTCTTTGCGGTTAACCGAGCGGAACTGAGATCTTTGTTTTTTTCCTGCCTGTTTTTTAACAACTCCGCCCACGACATCAGAGCAGCCAAATGGTCCGGTCCCCGGGAGGATGCGCGGGTCCCACCGGCGGGCCTGGCTCTTCACCTGTCTGCTGGGGCTGTTTTCGTATGCATGTGCGTGCGTGGACGTGTCCGATTCCAAATAGATTCGCCTCACGTCACCTCCCCACCCACCCCCTGCACATAAAACATTCATTAGAGCGCAGCCCTGCGCTGCAAGAAATGTCTGTCTGAATAAGTCATTAAGTATTTAACCCCTTAAAATCTTCAAAGCCCATCAGTTATGTAAAAAAATAAATAAAAACTTATTTTTCCAATTGTCTATATTATAATTTGAATGGATTTTAGAGAAATAACTGTAGTGAAACCATGTGGAAAACACAACAAATGTAATAAGTACATACAGTCTTTGCTCTGCTTGATATGAACATTCTACTTTGAGATTCAAGAGGAACATTTTTTGCAGCGTGATTTATAGGTCTACCCATAAAACATTCATCTCTGAATTCTCTCTCCCTCTCTCTCTCTCTCTCTCTCTCTTCCTCTCTCTCTCTCTCCCTCTTTCTCTCTCTTTCAGCCAAACGCACCTCTCCGCCCCGCCCTCCCCCTCCACCTCCCCGTGGTGAACGCGCACTGACGCTCAGCAGTGCGGCCGACATCCGTGCGCATCCACCGCACTTTTCTCCGCGTACTTGGGAAATATACGGCGGGGCAAGTGATCGGACTGGATATGTGCTGCGATTTTTAAAACATGGATCCAATACTGATTTTTCGCCTGTGTCGCTGATTTCTCCACTTGTGCGTTAACACTTTGAGCTCTTCCCCGGAGCTGTTTGCGCGTCCCATATTTTGGGGAGGTGTCGACTGGTGTGTCGAGTCTACTGATCCCAGTTTGGATGTTTATTGCTGACTGTTTTTCAATTCCTCGTCCAAATGACTGAGCTCGAGTGCAGCCCGAGACGTGGCTCCCCGCTCGGGAAGACCTACGGCTAAAGTTTGAAGGGTGCAGGGGTGCTCAGGCTGTCCGTCTCCCACCGTGCACTGGATCTGCAATCACCCATAAATTGCAATAAACAGCGGATATCCTATCTGTCTCCACACACGCTGGGATTCAATCGACTTGGATTTATACAGCGTCTGGATTTCACCCCTATCTAAATCATGAAGACCGTTATTTTCGATGGTGAGTACACATTAGACAATAGGACATCCTTGTAAAGTTTTCCCATAAAGCAGACAGCAGGACCCCGCTGGGTTACTGCGCAATGATCAAATCCACGTCGGGCAGTGTCACTGCTCTGTGGAGAACAGACCCAACCAAATATAAATCAGATGTCCTAATTGGAGTTTACTCTGCTGGCTCCTCCGAGGTTTGGTTAAACTGGCACATGACAGACAATATGCGCAAAAACACCCTCTAATCTGCACAGTAACAAAGTATTCTTTTATTTTATTTTTTATTTTTTTGTGTTGGGGGGGAGACTAACAAGCAGCGTCAGTATCAGTTAAGGATATTGCGGCTGTGAACGACCTTGACTCGGTGGCTCTTAATTGAGTCATAATTCTGAGCAGATTTTGTGTGCGTGCCCCTCTCTACCTCTTCCTCGTGTGCGCGTGTATGCCGGTGCGCGCGTCGGGGAGCGCGGGGCCATGTGGTGTTGGTGGCGGTCAATATGCTCCGCATGATACCGCAACTTAACCCGGGCATCCGATCAGCGCGTCTGGACGCCGTGGGCCGAGCCTCTGATGGAGTGTGCAGATGGTCCGCCTGGCGGCCCGACGACGCCGCTCTGCTCTCCAGCGCCTTGGCTCGTAATTGGCGTGTTTTTTTTTTTTTTTGTGGCATCGTCCCACTCAGGGTGCCGCCAAAAAAAAAAAAAAAAAAAAAAAAAAAAAAGACAGGAAACGGGGCCTTGTAGCCTCCACAGAAGAAGCAATGCTCTTACATTCCCACCGGAAACGGTTAAGGATCTCATTTCTCGGCAGGCTGCGTGCGCGTTTGGCTGCGTGCGTGAGTGCGCGCATGCGAGCAGGGATAGGTGCAGGGAGGAGGTGGCACCTGGCACGTCGGCGCGTGTGTCCCCGCACGCCTGGCTGCGCCGGTGCCTGTTCTGTGTCAACATATTTTAATGCAGCGCGGAGAGAATAACGGCACCGCGACGAGATAAGTGCATGTATGTAACATCCAATTTGTTCCATCAGGAGCTTGTGGAAAACCCTCATCTCCACCCTGCCCCACCCCTGCTCACACTGCCTCAACCACACACACACACACACACTCACACACACACACTCACACACTCACAGGGAGAGGGTTAGGGTTATGCAACATGCTGTACACACTCCCTCTTCCTCACGTTGTTCATTACTTGGCTAAAACTGCAGGATTATGGTAAGAAAGCCGCAGATTATTGTGGGCCTACAGAGTAACTTTGCATTTCACAACTAGCAAAATCAAAGAGACACATCTACTTGTGCATTCTCTTTGATATGTCACAGGGTGATGCAAATTCAAGCGCACACCCCGTCATTGGCACAGAATGGCTTTGGGTCCCTCAGACCCTTCAGGCAGGTTTTCATCATCCAGCTGCTGGTGTGATTTAGCACCAGGTTCCTGACACACACCTATGTCTGTTTTTTTTTTTTTTTCCCCTTACTCCAATTATAATTGGTATCCATCTTTCAGGCTCCTGATTTGGCGGAGGAAATATGGCGTGTCGTGTCTTGTGTTTAAGGTGCCGGGGTGAGGAGGGACTTTAATTTGCACTCTTTTTCACCCAGTCAGCATATGATCAAATGACTCTGTGGGAAAGCTGTTGCTCCGGGGGGGCCGTTGCTCCCTGTCTACTGCCAAGCAAAGCCAATAAAGCCCAAATGAATGGATAAAGCCATTATGGTGGAACTGAAAGCTTTCCGTTCAGGAGTCTTAAACCACTACACAATGAGGGCATTTTTTTTCAATTAGTTAACTTTGTTATTGTTTTGCCGGTGCCTTGCCAAAAACTCTGCCCTATTTTTAAAAATAGGCCACAAGATGCAGCTTCTGAAGTGGCGAGATAATTGTTTAGAACGTATCAAGCTGTAAAGAAAAAGATAGCAAAAAAAAAAGAATAATAGCTAATTTGCATAGCGGCTTTAGGTGGGATCAAACATTGTGCCATAAACTGACAATGAGACACAGCATCTTCCGCATCCTGAAAGGGAATGTGGAATTGATCCATCATTACGTGTGCATGGGTTTATATATGAGCACAGAGGGAGGGCTGGGAGGGATAATGTGTGTGTGGGTGTAGGGGAGGTCTGACGAAGGGAGAGAAAGTGAAGAGAAAGAAGAAAGGAGGGCCGAATGCATGTGAATGTGATCAGTGTGAAGGTTACGCGACTTATCTTGCCTGCTATTTGTGTGACTTGCCACCACGTGTTTTCCAATTAAAGTGTCTTCCATCCCATGTCAGTATTTCAGCTGCGTGGATGCTGCAGCATAGTGTGAGAAATTTGTGGCTCTGCATTTTTCTTTAACGTTGAATCCATCCATGAGGAATGTGTTTACATTCTTTCTTTCTTTCTTTTATTCTCAAAATTGGCCAAGATCAGCAATGATGCCAATAAAAGCACAACCCTTCTCTTGAGGTATTCAAGGGGAAATATGTAGGATTTTTGACTCCTCGCCGTACCAAATGACAGTTATATATTAGTAGCTGGGAAGGTTTTAGATCAATACAACTGACTCATTGATTACTCTGCCAGATTCTGAGATTTCTGGCTTTCATTTCTATCTTTTTTCTGCCTGAATTTCTTGACCCTCCCAGTCTCCCTGGTCTCATTTATTCACTTCTTCAAGTCTTTAACAATTGAGGATGGTGCTATGAGCAAGCCCTTTCAACTATGATGAATAATAAGCCTCATTACCTGTGCCAAAGACCTGGGCAGCACCAATAAGAGGAGATCATAAGTTCTACTAATGTTGTTGCAATTCCTTCTGGTCACCAATAGAGGTCGATAAAGGTCACAGATTGGTTATTGCCCCTTTGTGATGAAGTTTTGGGGGTTAATAGGAGTAAACGTAGCCTTGATGAGTGCAACATGTGGTTTGGCTGCAACCCAAGGCCAAATCACACTGGAGAAGGTAAACAGAAGGTTTAACATGGCAATTAAATTGCCACAAAACACTGAGGTTAAATACAGAAGGGGGTTTTAGGGTTAATTGGCTCCAATGCAGATGTCGAGCCTCCGTTCCACTTGCCTTTGTCTTATCTGCATAACACTGCATATTTTTCACAACAGAATCTATTTTTTTTCAGTTTCTCTCACAAGTCTGTAACATTATGATCCAAGCACTTATTTACCTGATTACACAGATTCAAAATAACAGAATATCACATTTTATTACAGTCTAATGACCCATTTTATGGACAACTTTTGACTTAACATTGCAGGATTATTATTGTTATTAAAGTTAAATTGTATTATTGTTTCAATTTTTCTTGATGATTTCATATCCAATTAAATTAGCACTACATTTGCATTATACACATACAAGAGTTTATGTAAATGTGATTCATAAACTTTTGTGATACTGTGAGCCGTTGTATTCATATTCCTTATCGACTATTCAATGTCTAATAGATGAAGATGTCAATACTTTGTGCTACATAAGTTTAGTGATATTAATGCCTTAGTTACAGTGACAGACTGCAGCAGGCTATCTGAGAGTGGATCTGCTATGTTCACTGCATCCTGATGAGTACACTCCTTCAGGGGCTTCTTTTAATTGGCCGCGCCCTTCAAGTAGCACTGCATTTGTTTACACAGTACATGCACACACATACACACACAGATTCCCACTGATACACACACACACACACACACACACACACACTCACACAGGCACGCTGGCCTCAGATATCCATGGAACCATGCGCTGTAGGTTATCCCTGCCTCCCAGCCCTTCACTGCTAATCAGCAAGACAGAGGAACTAAGTGGATAAACGAGTAAAATTCTATTTGTTTATACAGAGGAAGCTAAGGGGCGAAAAAATGCAGAAAGCAGTCGAAATGGAATACACTATTCCCCCAGATTACCAGTCCTTAATCCTCTCTGTGGGTTATTATTCTACTGTCGGAATATTTGGAGGGACAACGAGCAGAAAACAGTGTAGATGCGAACCCCCACTCCCCACATGCCTCGCCAAAATAAAACTGAAAAAAACACTAAGTGTTGGCTCTTGTCTTGTGGAGGGTGTGGGAGAAGAGGGGGGACCAGAAGAATTAGTGTTATGCAACTTTAGGGTGGTGAGGCATTTTTTACAAAAATCCACTCTGACACTGTATCATAATCCTTTAAAGGTGCCTACGCATGACAGAGCAGATCAAAACCTCCAATGTGCCTCAGCCTAACCCTTAAATAAAAGACAAGTGAAATTTGCACACAATATGCAGTTACATCAGAGCAGCGCTCACACCCGAGTCGTGATACACACCAACCGGCTGAGCCAGCACGCAACACGAAAGGCCCCCCCCCCCCAGGGGAGCGAATGTGCATCTGTTGATTCTTTAAACACGGCAATAACATTATACGGCTGCAGCGCCTAGCATGCACAAACAGAGCTGGCTAATTTGTCGAACACGTCGCCCATCTCACTGCACAGCACAGTGTCATCTTTCAATCTGGGGTTTCACCGTCGCTCTCGCTGCGTCCTTGGAACGCACTCTGCCCGCTTTCCTGTCCGTGTATCCATGAAAGTTGCATGGTTGTTCTAATCCTATTGCAGATGCGAAAGTGTGCACAGAGCTGGCTGAACGTTGGTGACGCTGATTATACCACAATGGGGCGGCTGACTGATGGCCTAGTAAATTGTTAATTAGACAGAGCAGAAGCCGCTCTTAAATTAGACGCTTGAATGGAGCCGTTGTCAGACCTATAAGTCAACCCTGCTCCGCTCCTCATCTTGCAGGCTGCAGTGCCACTCAGATAGATAAAGTGGCTGGTTGATCCAAGATGTGAGCACAAGAACAATGTCATTGGTCACAGTGTTAAGAGGAGGGTTAGCAACACTGATCAACCCCAAAACACACATAGATAGATAGACACTGTATATAACTAACTATATAATAAGAAAGGGGCATAAATGTTTCATATTCCAAACTAGAGAGTATCAAACAGGATAATGAATACAAAAATATTAGAAACAGGGTTACTGCTGTATCTGTCAAACCCTGATAGATATAGATACATGGTTTTATAAAGATACAAAGCAAGATTGATATGTCTAAACTTTGGATACACAGTGTACAATATGTGTATTACAAAAAATCAGCTCTCAGATACAGCAGAGACCTTGATGATAGCGAAGTGGCAGGTCCATCAATACTTGGCTTCAGTAAACACGGAGGACATTTTGATATAATTAGCCACATTTTGCTGACATATGACCTGATCTGAAGTCTGCACTCAGTCAGTATAGTCTGCTGCACTTTTAAAAGCAGGACTAGAGGGATGATATCATGAGGAAGAACCCCTCAGATTTTTTTCCTCCATGGAAGGATAAATATTCTCTGGTATTTTAAACTGTGTTGATCTCATTAGGGTTCGTCCCGCAAAATGGACTCCCTAGCAATCCTTCTGATCATCCTATGTAAGTCTGCCTGTGGTGATTAGTTTGCAAACTCGACAGACGGGATTTGGTGTTTTTTTGATGCCGTGTCCCTCTCAGTCCCTCGCACCACGTCATTGAGGCGCTTAAGCCAAGGGGGTCACCTTTCTCTACTGTATGCTGTATGTTTGGAACCTGTTCTTCTCATTATTTATCTTCATGGGTTCTGGTTCTGAAGGCCCACTTCAGAGGGCCTCTGCGACTATTTGCATAAACAGCTGCATATATGAGTGCTTTTATGTGAAGGACAAATACTGTATGCGGAATTCAGAGACTGCATAGTTTGGCAAGCTTTCAAAGGGCAGTTCTACAGCGTGGGGTGAAAGAAAAATGCACCTAAAGATGAAGGAGTACGGAGCCCAGTTATTGACAGGGAGGGATGCTTACTCAGACAAGATAAATAGATGATAGATCGATAGATAAATAGAATAATTATAATTTTTTTTGATCAACGTCCTGTTGTATACATGGGTAGTTTATCTTTCTACGTATGGCATAAAAGTCTTCCAAGGTGGTTTATTTGACTCATTTTTTACCAACACAAATTATATTGTTTCAAGACTTTTCTTTAATCAAGTGACATGTTTTGATTGCAGTGCAGCTATCTGCCTTTCCAGTCTTGTTTCAAGATAATTATGCTTATTTTTAGAAATTTACTTTAAGTATGAATCAGTGTTCAGTCTTGGTTGATTTGGTGACACTTGTGGCTTACAGAAAGCACTCCTTGAGCAGCTACTTTGTAAGAAATACAGTAGAAGACTAACTGGCGTATCTGTTTACAGTGAAATCAAGAGGTAAAAGAGGTGAGTCAATAGTAATGTCAACTGCAATCTGAATTCCCGCTGAAGGTGCAGGAGCAAGGCACCTTAAAGTTTGTACCTTGCAGAGAAGTTGGAGATGTGCAGCCTGCCACCTGCAGCTCTTTTCTAACAGCTCACTGATGGCTGCTCCTTCTTGTTCCATTACTCCCTTTAGAATTTAAAATGATGCACTGACGAAAAATGCAGAAAATGGCCGTTCATGTTTTGTAGACACGTTTTTGATGAAAGATCCACTGACCACTGTGATAAACTGCATTTGCTGTAGGATGTTCCATTTGCATTAGTCATAACCTAATATAGCTTTGACACGGTGTAAAAAGAGTGAACAGTAAATGGTTAGGCTGTTATCAATTTGATAAAATTGCTTGCATGCCTCGCTTCCAAGAATTCCTGTGATTCCCTCGTGCCTTCCTAAGCATGAATGAATTCACATCCCAGCATGGTAATAGCGGACTCTGCCACTACCAATAAACTACCATGTAGAGAGATAATTACTGAAAGTAAATACGTGGTATGGTTATAGCAGAAAGATTACAACCATAAATAGTATCAAAAATGGAAGGTGGAATTACCTGACATCTGGCAGGAGGCTTGAGCTGAAAAAAGTAAGATCTTTTTCTTTTTCTGGAATCAAATTTGAGTCAAAGTGACACGTAAAGATGGATGTTTTTTTGCAGTGCATCATAAATATTCGGCGGGGTTAAATCTTGTAAAAATAGATCAGAAATTTCAGAAATTCTTTCAAAAATTCAGTGACAGATTGTGCTTTCATACAGTCACATTGCAGTAGATTCACAACAATAATGTGAGTCCCTGTGAGCTTGGTAGGTAGTTCACAGCTGAAATATGTATGGGCAGCGCTTCAAAGGAAATAGGTCGTCACTCCTCGGCTCAGGAGGAATTGATCTGTTGTAGATGTGAAAGCTCATTCCGTAGGTGCTAAACATATATAATATATACCTGTTCTGGTGGCTTTACACAAGAATTCCACAAATATTATGTGGCAGGTATAACTTTCTTCCATACACAAATCAATGTCCTCAATGGCAAGTGGGAGTAAAAGGATTTGTCGAGCAGGAAATGCATAATCCTGCAACTGCTGCAGGAGCAAAGTAAGACTTTTTAAACACATTCACAAGCATAAAAGTGGAATCAATGAGGATCCCACTCGTCTGCTACAATAAAAGTGCCCTATAACCTCGATTTTGAAAGAACAACACCACTGTTTATCTACGTGTAATGGGACAGGTCTGCCCTCGCAAAGCAAAATACAGTACGAGGGAAAGGTAACTTCCTCCAAGCTAACATGCAACGTCTGTGTTCATGACCGTACATTTGAATCAGGTTTTGCTCTCAGTCATCTCAGGGGCCCAAAGTAGGCCGTTCTTATTAAAATGCAAATCTGACAAGTGTGCTTCATCTGTACTCTCCTTTTGTCCCGGTGGATTGTGTGCCGAATGCTTATTTCTTCAGATTCTTTACAATCTTTCCTTCACTTTGGCTTTCTCTTACTCCTCTCACATTGTGTTGGTCATTCTTCTCATTTTAATGCTATTAGTGTCTCACCAATATACACACTGTCGGTCATCTTCCTGTCTTCACTCTCAGGTGTAAATGCTGATTATCTTGTGTAGATATCAGGCCACGGCAAATTAAATGTGACCGCAGCTAGCCTGCCAGGACGTCCATTATAATGATATCTGTAATCTGCTGGGCTCAGGGGAAGCAGCAGGGAGGGGTAGGAAGATACAGGGATGATGATGGAGAGGGATTCAGTGTGTGTATCCGGTAACTGGCAGGAGAGTTGCGGACATGGATTTTCCTCCACTGATGAGGTTTGCGTGGACTACAGGACCATATGCCATCTGTGGGTTTAAGTCCCATGAACCAGAGTAGTAACAACATCAAAAGCTGAGGTCATGAACCATTGTATACAGTATGTCGAGTCAGTGGATAGCTGATTCATTTTTTCTCTTATTTTAGCCTTTTTTTCCCTTTTTGGACTATGACTTTTATGTTAAGCGCTCTTTGTTGCTGGGTTTCCGCACCATTAATAATGGTTTGACATCTTAATCCTTATATTTTCTGTTGTAAAGTGTCAGTTTCAGTAAGTGTATGATGATCTTTGTCTGTTCAGCCAAATGGTAACAATCAGCGATCATGATAACTACCTGTTTTTTATCTTTATTCCAACTAATGCTGCTGCTAGAATCGCAAAATGTATTGCTTCCTGTTCCCCAGGCGATTTTTACCATGAAAGATCTACACTGGGTGTTAGGAAACACAAACACAGATGTTTTTTTTCTCCCTAATAAGTTATCAGTTGGTGATAGAGTCTCAGAAAGGAAATGTATTCGTTTGAAAGTATTGTGGATGATTATATCAGGGCACTGTGCACCATCGAAACAACAGCGTTTAGATCCTGCAGTGCAGCATTTTGACACGACTCTCAGCGCATTAGAGCTGGCGACAGACCTGTGTAAAAAAAATTTCGTGGAATCCCTTTGACATTCGGGATCGGAGAGCACAAAGGAAGACTTCATCTGATGAACGTAAAGATCGTACTGGGGATATGTCGCTGTCGCTTGGCTCGATTTCCAAAACTTCTAATCAGAAATGGTGCTTGTTTTCACACGCTTGTCCGTGTTCCCAGCAAAGCCTATCATCACAGCAATTATTCCAGTGAGGGAGATGAGCACTGCCAACACTCCATCTCCGAGCTGTAAACAAATTATGCTGAGGGGTCTTGTTGATGTCTGTGTGAGAAACAGAATAATATGAAACCAATTCTGATGGTCCCGCTGTGACTTCTTGGGTCCTCAGCCAGCGGATACCCGTGGGGGTGAAACTGTGCCGCCACTGGAAGGAAGCTGGCTGTTACAGCGGTGCCTTCCAGGTGTATGGTGTATCTCTGATGTATTGGGTGTTTTGGTTTTTTTTTGTCTTCCCAAGCTGTATTTACCCATTTTGCATCTTTCATCAAAAGTACAGACTCCGCTCCACTTGTTTGGATAATGAGTTTCGACAGATCAAGCCTTTTCTCTGTTAGGATAAATCAAAGCTTAAAATTTCCACCTGGCACTTTCAAGAAGTAATTGATGAAGATACAATTGCCATATGCACCCTTAAACGTAATATAATTCAACTTGATGCCATTAAGTCAGAGAAGGTTAATTTTACTGACATGATTTTGTAATTAGTCAAGCAACTGGTGGCTTGTGTTTTGATGTATCGCATGTTTAAGCTCTTTTGTCTTGCGGAAATTTCTGGTGGTTTTCAATAAATCTTTCAGTGGTTTTGCCGCCGGTAATTGACAGGTTATGTTTTCTCCCCCTCCATCGCTCCCTTGGAAGGCATTAGCATATTGAGTTTCGTGCCTGACTGTGAAGCGATTCCCACCATGCCTTTAAAAGGCATCGCATGAATAGGCGGCACATTATACCGCAGAGAAATATGAGACGGGAGGGAGAACACACTCTTCCTCCACTTTTCTTCTCAGCTCATACACACTTCAGCGGGATGAGCTTGACATGCGTGCGCGCGCACACACACACACACACACACACTGGCTGCTCGAACCCCCTGCTGCTTGCTGACTCACACAAGGTTTAGGAGGCAGACCGTTTTCTCCAGGAGGGGTGGGTAGTACATGTTACATTCCCATCTCCCACAGTTAACTCTGGAGAAACAGCCATGAAATAGGTACACTTTCCCCTCCGAGTTAAAGACACCTGAGCCTCCCCTTGTTTTTCCCTCGTTTATTGTTGCCTACTCTACCGTGACACTGAAATTAGGGCTGGAAATGCTTGAGAATCTGATCAGCAGTTCAAAGTCACACCTACGAATTCAACTACTGGACTACTGAAAACACACTAGATTTACTGTCAACAGCCCAATGTACCTCTAAATATATTTCTGACACAGTTTACAAATGATCTCATGTGGTGTTTATAACAACATTGATTTTCAGTGTTTTCAATCACATAAATTAACATCAGAATAATGTAAAAGAGCTGTACTCTTACCTCCAATAAAACCTTTTTATTCATCTATTTTCTTTTTTGCAAATTTCAAAGCATACTTCATCAGAATTATGTAGGCCACTATTCAAATCAATTATGCCACAAAGCAATCAACATGAACATACAGTATGTAAATAGAATGTGTAGAGAAGTCAAGAAAGGCCTTTAATGTCCACATATCTACATTAGTTATTCTAGGAACCAGCAGATAACAAGAATCACAGAAAGAAGATTACAAAGTACTGGATAGAAACATGGATGCATACATTTAAAAAGATGAATAAGCAACAATAGTATACAAGAATGCATCACAATCAAGATCAAAAGCACAAATCCATAGTACAATATTTAAAGCAAAGTAGTTAAAAAGCAAAAACAAACTGTTTGCTGTAATTGAACTTTAAGTAAAGAAAATCAGGGTAAAAGTTGCAGAGCAGAAAATATTTAGATGCATGCATTTAAATAGAAATGAGTGAATAATGCATTTCCACTCAGACGGCACATCATGCAGTTTTAAGATTGAGATATCTGCTGTTGAGATTTTTGCCTCGATTTTTTGCCTGAATGGAATTTTGTTTCCCGTGCTCAAAGAATCTAATAATTACATCTCAAAAGCAACATGTCCTTTACGAAACAATGTCTTTGTTATTCGAGTTACTCGGGAAGATCCAAAGATATTTTTCTTTTTTCTGAATGTAGAAAATACTGACAGCAAAAACATGATTTGGATTTTTTAAATTGCTGTGCACAATATATTAGAAAGTATGCTTTGACTAAATTTTACTTTACATTGGAACTGACATCTGCAGTTTATTATACTGTAGATTGTCTTGACTATAAGCTGTGGGTTCCATATAGAGATCTGTGTATATTATAACAGATTATCATTTTACCAGTCACCAATTAGAAGTAACAGTTTAGCTGGTTAACTTTTCTACTTTATAAACTCTATATAAAGTCTGCAAATTTTGTATAAAGTTCTCTTCCATTAAAAATGCTCGGTTGAATGGGTCAAGACGTATACATTCAGAAATTCTAGGAGGTCACTTGTGGTATCACCGTATTTCCAGTCAATGGTTTCTATCTGCGCACAATGTAGTAATAGAGACCTGTTATTTCAAAAGCTATAGCATCATGCATTAGAAACCATAAACAGCCATTAGCTTTCTCCAGTGTGAGAGCACTGCACCTCACCACCAGCTGGGCAAGGCATTACTCAGCAAATGGAGGGACTGGAGACTGGAAACTTTATTGCCGATGAGCGGATGAAAGGGGATATGGTTTACTGACATGGACTTTATGGGTCTCTTTTCCTCAAAGTAGCCTCATTTACTGTATCTGCAGGGTTTTTATTCGGTTAGTATTTATTGGGTGCACATTGTCGCCTAAAGCTGAAATAACATTGATGTGTTTGTGTTGGCAGTATTGTTTTAGACAGCTTTCACTCATGAAAGACAGGGAAAAAACAGGCTTGTATTGTAGTTTTCGTTATTTTTTCAATTTAGCTGTACCCATATTCTTCGTCTTTCCACTCATCCAAAGGATATGTTTACTTTATTATGACAGGAAGATGTCATGATAAAGTCCCTTACCCTCTGCTGAGAATAGGCCCTGTTGATGTTTTGTCTCCTCCAGTGGAAAGTTATTCTGCATTATATAACTGACATTGAAACAGCTTGTCTATACGGATTCCTTTGTCGATACAGCAGCACTCTAATTATGTCCTTTTCATATCAGAGCAGTGAGTGAGTACTGCCTGAAAAGGTTCTGGAGTATGTGATACCTTCTTTATTACTGAATGGGCTTATCCAGCCCGCCCTCTGCCATTGCAGTGCAAACTATCCTCCTGTGCACCACGTTCTCAATGAGATGGAGTCAGAGCTGTGCATATTAGGACTGTATTACAGTATCGACTCCTTATCCACTTAACGGGAGAATCAGCTCCGTTTACAACTAATTAAAGCCATTAAAGGGGGCACACACTAATGCATTTTTTGCACAGATAACAGAAACATGGGCGGCAGTGGCAGCCGGGCTCATTTTACCGGCAGGTCAAGATGAGAGTAATTAACTGGGTATTAAAGTCGCAGCGTGACGTGTTCGCCAGCACTTGGATGAGACAAGATGGAGGCTCGGGTGCAGAGTCCTGATACGGGTGCCGTCAAAACTCTGGCGGATTGCTTCTCACACTTCACGCCTTTTAGTTCAATAGCTCTCCTCGAGGATCCTCGGGAAAAAAAATAATGCCTGTAATGAGATATGCATCAAATGTTTTACTAATTAGAGTATTAGATGAGTAGAACTCCATATTTATACTCCGTATTTATATTCCGTATTTATACATTACTCTATATTTGTACTTTATTTACATGACAGTAATGACAAGAATATGTTAAGACAAATACAGAATGTGCAGCAGGTAAAGGTGGGAAAAAGGTGTTTCCAAAGGTATTACAGATGCTGCTTCTCAAGAGTAACTCTAGGGAAAAATTATAGGTTACATCATCAGAATTTACATATAATTGTCTGGCAATTAATTAACCCTTGTGTTGTCCTCTGGGTCGAGGTGATGTATCATATGTTTGTGTCATCCTTTTCCTTTATTCTGTTTCTTACTCTGTTCCTATTGTCAAGAAACAAACTAAAAACAAAAGATAACCGCTTCAAGAATCACAAATGTCATGCATAACAACATTTACATACACAGAAGGACATTTTCGGCCACCGGGTCACCTTGACCCAGAGGACAACACAAGGGTTAAGTTTTACGCCAGTATACCAACTTGTTTCTACTTTATAACATTTTCATTATCCTAAACTGTAACAGAGGATTATGCAGGTTAAATACATGAAGTACTTGCATAATGGCTACGACACAGATAGCACACACATTGTCGGTATTACCTTGCAGCAATTATTCCAGAAACTGTGGTTGACAACAGCCTGCAGCGTGAGTAGAGTGTTTTACTTCCCCTACTCGAAATACACACATCATGCATACCGTGAAGGAGGTTAATCTATACCCAGTGGTGGAAAGTGACATTACTCAAGTACTATACTTCTATTTCTATTTTTGATACTTGAAGTACACTTTGCTAGAAGTACTTATATGTAGAAGAGTATGACCTCAAATGTCCATTTACTTGTAAATTAAATTCTTACACCATGTGGAGTTGCTACTTGTAGTTAAGTAAAAGATCTGAATACTTCTTCCACCACTGTCTATACCTTTTGAAAATCCAGCCAGACAGGTGCATCCCGTGTCTCTCTGCAGGGAAGGATGTAGGAATAAGCAGAAATTACATAAATAAATATTCAGTGTCCAGATGTAGATTAAAAAGACAAAACAAAGCCTGGTTTCTGCCACAAGGAGCAAGATGAAAGCAGGGGGCTTTAAGAGTTCCTCCACCTAAGGTAAGCTGGTGCTAAGCTGAGTCTGCAGTTATCTCTTATCCACTGTGCTGAATACAGGAAGAGGGGAAAGGGAAGGGAAAATAAGGGCTAGGCATTCTGTTGCCAGATTGACTCCATCTTCAAAGAGATATTAACATAGCGCCAGTTTCCCTTTTATCTTCCTTTAATTTCAAGGATGCCAGCCCAAATTAAAATGCAATGCGACTGAAATGAACCTAAAATATCAGAGACACAAAGGAAGGAGAGAAGGAAAGATAATCAAAAAAAAAAGACATGCAGGTTGGAAACATTGATCTGAAAGAAAGAAAACATCTCTCGTTAACTGCACCAACTCGAGATCTGATAAACGTCTCCCCAAAACCTCTTTCACATGGACCACAGGGTCACTACACAGACCCTGCAGAAACTCAAGGAGGATGCTGATAGACAGTTAAATGACAGTTAACTAATTTATGATCTCTGTAGGACTCACAGAGGATGAGCAATGGAATTTTGAGTGCTAATAGGTGACAACTTAAGGTTGTCTTTTGTTTACAACTCACTTTCACTGACCCGTGCCTAGTGCCACCTACTGTGACACCACACTTTTCAGAGAACATCGCTGCTTTTCATTGAAGACTCCAAGGAAGCTAAAACTCCCACATTCCAGGATGTGGTGTGAGAGGAACTGACTTTGCAATACACAATAAAGTTCATATGAATTCATGTGTGTAACTAACCATCTGAAAAGTACTGAAGTTGTTTTGACACATTGATGTTGGATGGTGACAGTGGAGGCTGTCTGAACAACAACAACTGGTAGAGCTCTGTCTGCAGTTCAAAATGTACTGTCCTTCCATCTTTTCTCACATGTCAAATGTTTTTTTTTGTGTTAAAACACTACATCTCAAAAGCATCTCACATGTCCATACTGAATGTATGATGTTCCACTCATCAGTAAGTGTTTGCATTAACTTTTCCGATCAGGAAAGATAAAGATGCCATGTGTTTAGAGTCTTTTAGTTAGTTAATGAAACTGGAAATATGAATGGATTTATATAATCAGCAAAGTGGTTATTGCTCATGATAACACCAAAGTGAAAGTTAAAGGGCCAATTCCCACTGTGTGTGTGTGTGTGTGCTAGTCCACTTTGTCTGCAGCCCCCTCTTCCCACCCGTCAAGGAGGAGACAGAAATCCCACATTCCTTTGATACTATTGTGATGACACTTTTGACAATTTTACTCATCGATGTGAATATGTATTCAGAATTTCGGATAACTGGTGAATTGATCACAGCTTGTAATGAAAAGAAACATTAAGGTGAAATGTCAAATCTGCTTTTATCACCCCTCCTCTTTTCAATCCTCTTCTCTCAGAGGGCAGATGTGTCTGCATGACTGTTCTTAAAGAACAGACGGACATTCCTTTTGACAAGATAAAAACACACATTTCTGTGGTACTAGTTTAATTATTCCAGTCATTTTCAACTTCTATAACTTAAATATTTGTGTACATGAATAATCAATAAATAATTGCAAGTTTTAAAATATAGGACTTAAATCATAAGTTGTTCTAGAAGCAACAACAGTGACAAATTAAATCAAAGGGAATTTATACTGACCAAGTATATAGGCTGAAGCCCAGCTTATTAACTATCCTTTTTACATTCATCAATTTATACAGATCCCTTTAGATTTATACATTGAAAATATCCATGTATTTTTATATATGTATATTATAAACACCCGAAAGTCCCAAACAAAAATGTATATACACACTAGCGTCATACTTCAGTTTCATATTTGTTAATCATCTGCATTTTAAATATCTGTTGTTAAATCTGTTTAGTGTATTACACATTTTCATTTTTTTCTTTTCAAAACAATTTCACCAAATCTCTAAATTTGAGAGCACGTGGATTTAAAAAGAATATGTCGTTTGGTTCAGAATAATCAGCCCTGTTTACAGCTCTTATAGCTCTCTCTTCTGTTGTATAAAATTGAATTTGTGATTGTTTTTATATCTTGTTTATGTAAATATATTCTGTTTGGTATCAGTTAGCGGCAGAGAATATCATGCTTTCAAAACATGGTAAGAAATTAAATTTTTAAGTAAACTTTATTCATTATAACTTCTTTAGGAAGACAAAAAAATAGTTAGTAGTTAAATTCCGTAATATGTAATGAATACTGATTCTTTTGAATCCGTTGCAACTCAGCTCCTCCTCCTTAACAAAATAAAAGTTATTTACTATAATACTTTAATGTTTTATGCCTACGGATCAAATTTTAAAAACTAATGGACTCTTGAGAATTCTGACTGAGGAGAAGATATTTTTGAAATTACAGTTATTGCAAGTTTAATAGTTCAATCACAGAACTGTCAGGTTCACTAATATTTTACCATTATACGATTAAATCTGCATGAAATTTGAGCCATGCTAAACCGGACACTTGTATCAGTATTGTTATTTCCAAACTTGTTAAGAGAAATTATTATTTGATGCTTGGCGATGGCATCAGGAAGTACACCTAATAACCTAATAACACTGACTTTCAATATTTACCAGGGTGAACTTGTTGTGAATTCACTGGATTCCCAGGTGACAGTGCTATTTCATTGGTACGCAAGATGGGATCTACAAACACTCCAAGAAACTGCTTTAATGACTGTTTTCCATGTCGGCAAGAAAAACCCCAGACTTGCAGCTGTTCCCCACTCAGTTTGTAAAAAAAAAGAGCTTCTGATGAGGCAATGCTGGGTCCCCAATGTGCTGTAGAAATTAAAAAGAAGTTAAGCCAAGTGCAACTTGTTCTGAATACCAAAGACAGGCTTTAAATAAAGACCATATAAGTCAGCACAGGCTTCCTATGGGCTGTCAGATCAGCAGGGAAAAGAAAATAGCCTATTTTGGATCGACTGCCACCACAAAACAAAACATACATCTACCAGTGTGACTGCAAGACAAAACCTTTTTTCTCTCTGTCACCCCAGCTCCATATATATTTCATCGGCCTTGCATTTCTTTGAAAGTTTCTATGCCTGCTGTGTTTGTATCTCAAAACTTGTTGTAAATTTTAACCATGCCCCCTCGGCAGGAGTATACATCCTCCTTCTTTCTCGGCGGAGCCAACTGGCAGCATAATGTTAGAGATCGAGTGTCACAACTGCTTCCTGAGCTTCTCAAAAGAAGATTTCAGCTGCTCTCTCCCCTTGCGACGTAGCTGTCACCGACATAGCATGTTTAAGATAAAACAGGGAATAAGGGATCTTGGAAGATGATGTAGCAGGGCTGGTGATGGCACAGAAGATCAGACTGCAGTAGAAAAACACTGGAAACTGAGAAAGACAGAGAAGGAGAGGGGAAGCATGCATACTAATGCCACCCTCTGTATTCTTGTCTCTCTTTCACCACTTTGCATAGGGGTCTTTACTGCAGCATCAGAATTCAGTATCTTCATGTAATGTTGCCTCCTACACAATATTCTTTTTCCCACTTAACTTCCCCACTGAGATTGTTTCCATTCTGTGCCATCCATCTGTCATCCTGATTCCCCTCCAACTGCCTTTACCTTGGTTTCAGCCCGATAGAGGTGTCTGCACTGCATAGAAGTCATTTACCCATGCTATATTGTAGGTAATAACTGACACAGCATATTGCCTGGGCTAATTGACTTAGAAATGATGGTAGTAAGAAGATAGATGGCAGGGTGTCTGTAGTATATTTGTATCATTAGCTTCATACTGTATCACAGTGAATACCTGAGGAGGTGCTCAAATCTGTCTGAGAAGAGGTGATGAAAACAGATGAAAGTGACTGATGCTTGCGTCCTCTCAGCATGGAGGAGAGGCAAAGATATAACAGACCCATATGGCCATAGCCATGGTCATATGCTAAGATACATCGATCTTGTCTTTAGTAATGGAATTGTACTCACAAAGTTAATTCCTGATATTTAGGAAAAATAAGTCATATGGGGCAAGAGACACATGAGACAGACAGTTCAGACAGTTCTACAGGATTTAAACAAACCTGCAGTTTAGCCAAACTCATGTGGAAGAAGGATGAAGGCATCCTTATGATGATGTCATAATGACATTATTTTTTTGGACTTCAGTGCGCTCTCTTCATGAGACATGAGACATTATTCACCTGTTTTCACAGGCAGAATAGTACTCTCCTCATGGTCAGTAAACTGAAATTCATGTGTAAAATTAGAAGAGTGCACATTCAGTTTAGAGAGGCTTACTTTTCTTTGACACACTTTCGGTAGCGCTGTTGGACTAACAGGAACAAGAAGTCACAGACTTGAGTAAACACCAGATTTGTTAACTTTCTGTTCACCTCAAAATCCATTGGGTTTTTTTAAACTAGAAAGAATGGAGTACACAACAGTAGGATGGCATCTTAAAAACAAATGTGCAGTATGAAAAGATTTGACTTGACTTGTGTAAAATACCAAATGGCAATGTTTAACTGCAGGGTTCGATGTTGGACAGAAAATGTCAAAATACAGTTCTGAAAGAAAAAGTAGGTCAGAAGTCGGCATGGGACCTCTGTCTAAATTCATTCACACCATCAACACAACGCCTCAAAACAAGTTCCAGGATTCCCCAGCAAAATAAAGGCAGTGTGCTTCTAACTGGCTCACAGACACGTGTTCAGATTTCGGGTGACATCCGTAGTCAACAGGTGCCAGAACACAACAGCTGCTGCTGCTGTGACTCGCCTGCTCTGAAGTTGCCCTGGGGAGCCTGATGCCAGAGCTGGTTTGGGTTCATCACACATCCCATTTTGCATTTCTGCAAAGGTTGTTATGGCAGAATGAGACGTGACAATGAAAAGGCTGAGGGGAAGTAGAAGTTATGTTGGGGGGGGGCGGGGGTTGAACTGGTCTTTTAATATCTTCCTTTTTATTCGGAAATGTGCATGGCATTTGATTTCTCTCCTTAAGGTATTGGCAAATCTTGCTTAGAGCAATCACTTCAGAAAAATCAGCATGCCTTCAGTGTGAGTGATAGAAAAAGAAATTAAGCGGAAAAAGAAGGAGAGCTCGTTTTGGGATTCAGAAAGTGTTTTGTTCTCAATCAACACAGCAGTGAATAACCTAAAAGTTCTTGAGGGTATAATGACCTCCTGACCTTTCTCTAAATAAGAGAGATTGAGAAGGTCTCCAGTTGGCTCCTTAGGTGTCTATTTAAGGAGCCGCTCCCTATTTTATCTGAGCTACAGAGCATCCATTGGAGTCCACATGATTGATGTGGTCTCATCTCTCAGGCTGTCACGCTCTCCTGATGAGCAGATACTTTATCGACTCCGTTTTGGGGAGTATGTCTAGTCTCACCGCTCACAAGAAAGTATAAGCTCTTTTAGGGGATAGACTCCAAATGGTGACCTCGGCCCTGATCTTCAAAGTGTCGATTTAAGCGTAAGGTCCCATCAGATAAGTTCTCCTGGTAGGATATTAGTCTCGAGGAGAGGGCAGGAATCAACAGACTGTTAGTGCTGGGTGCCAGATGCCATTGACAGAACAGGAAATACTGGAGTTTGAATAATGGCATTAGCAAAGGTGACAACAGTCCATTGATCTAGTCTTTTTCACCCTGACTATTGGCTCCATTCTGCTGCCAATAATGTTTTGCAATCCTGCAAGCTTCTCAGAGGAATGAATCCCTTTCTGTATGCACACATATGGAAATGCCGAACAAGAAACAATTTTACACAGAAACAGGCCTGGTAGTACATGCAAAATTGCAAGCAGATTTCTTGCTGTTGTTTGCTTATCCCTGCTTTGTGCTAGAAAAAAAAATTAAAAAAACTTTAATCCACAAAGACTCTTGCAATAAGATGATGGCTTTGCATTTTCACTCCTAAGCTCTACCGGCTATATCAGAGGGCAGCCTTAGAGGAGATTGTACAACCCTGTGTAATAGGCTACTTCAGTTATAGAGGGCAGGTGCTTATCTTGTCCATATAGGATCCTTTGGTCAGACTAATCTGTTGTAGAGACATTAGATCATAACCTTCATGTCCAATTCTGTGTCGACCAACCATCTCTAGTGGGAGAACAAGCTCTCTGGTAAAAATCCAGCGGAAATACTGTGGAAAAATCCATTGAATGAGATGCTTTCTTTTGTGAGAAACATGTGCTTTTCTTCCCGTGCCCCTTTCCCCTTTTGTATCTTGCACTGTGTGAGGGAGTTGTGGTTAAGACAACCAATTTGTTCCACTAAGGGAAGCAGAAATGCTTAGATAATAGGTCTAAGTATCAGGGGGTTCTCAGCGTTGTTTTTTCTATGCCCTGTTAAGTCATAATGAGAAGACAAGACAAGAGACAAGACTAAAAGTTAAAAGAGTGAGGTAGAAAATCAGTTAGCAACTTTTGATTAGGATTCACTAAGACAAGACCTTCTGCCACATTATGCTACCAAGGCTGTCTATTTTATGCTGTTACCATGGTTGTCTATCAAATTCTTTTGAGTTCTTATGACACTGTTTCTAGACTTGTTAAAGAGTGTCTTTCATTCTGGTATTTGAATAGAATTTTTATTGCAAAATCACACAATGAGCAGCTTGTTTTTACTGCATGTACGCGTTTCCTGCCCTGTCCGAGAATTGGCCCTAATCAAGCAAGAATGTTGACTGGAAACCAACATTGTAGACAGTCTCCAGTGTTAAGATTCCCAGAGTGCAAAGCCTAGAAAATAAAAACACCACACAGTAACAGAGTAATAACAGGCCCAAATGCATCTATTAGCGTAGAATAATATATAATAGAAATATGAGGTTCTGAAGTACTGTATTGACTTTTGTGGTGTGCATTGGTCTAGCGCTGGAACAATAATTGGAGTAATTGATTCGTTTATCAAGCAGAAATGCCAAACATTTCTCTGGTTCCAATTTCTCAAATGTGAGGATTTGTTCATTTTCTCAGCTTTGGCTCAGGACTTAGAGTGGGTTGCAAATAATCACAGGGTAGGCAGTTTGATCCCCAGCTCCTCCTGTCCACATGTGTAAGTGTCCATGGGTAAACACACTGAAACCTTTCCTTGTTTAAGACATGAACACTGAACCAATGATAAAAACAACTGAATGACAGATACATCAAAAATGAAATTAATTGTTACTTGCATCTCTACATTGGTCCATAGCCAACAAAGTATCATTTTAAGTTGACAAAGTTCCTGCCATTATTGATATTTTTCCTTTTTGTTTCATGGACTGAAGCAACATTCTTTACATACAGTACTTTCATGAGAGGCACCACATTAAAAAAAAATCAATTCCATCCCATGCCTTGGCTTACTCTTTCAAGCAACTGTTTTGTTTACAAATTGACTACTGATCGGGGTTTTGTCCTCTTGTCTGTTAATATAATCGTCTAACTGGAGGATAAATCCCGTCTCAACAAGATGTCGATGATAGGAATTTACTTAGAATAGGGCTATTGACACTTTTCACTGATATTTTTAAAAACACCACTGATAACCACGTTAAGCTGATTCTATCACGTTGCTGTGATTTGCCTTTTATACCACTGGCTACTGGGATTTGAGCTGTCAAACTGCAATGCTTAGCTCAAAACAAAGAGATTCAAAACGCAAAAAACATTTTAGACTATCTCTCTGGTGTACAGCATGGACACAACGGCATCATTTCTCATGAACATGCCTTTTCACACGCACAGACAGATGAAGACGAAGAGCCCTGCAGACATTCCTCTGCACTACAGATGATCATAGTTTATGCTGATATGTTGTATGACAGTATTTTCTTTTTCAATTAATCTTTTGTACCTTCTAAATTAGTGTTGGACTGTTTTTACAAACTCAATGATTGTGGTAGTTATATTGATCATGACAGTGTCTCCATCCAATTTGGTTTTCATTAAATAACTTTATATCATTTCCCTAGCCCAAGCATGTTCAATGTAAATATTTTTTGGTGTTTTCTTCATTTGCCTTGCCTGGTGCTGACATTTCAGTGTTGAATCATTGCACATTATTAAATCAAAACTGCTGCTGGCGATACAAAATGGAGAATTTCCAGAGCAGAGCGGAAGAGGGTCTCGTTAATGGATCACATTCTTTTTTATCTTTCAAATAATGAATCTTTCTATTAATGTAGTGCTGACTTTGATGTTGATCCACAGGCTTATACACCATTAGTTATGAAGCTGTCTACTTCTCACTCTATTTTGTGTTTTCTTTTCACTGTAGAACATACTTTTTTCATGGCCTTTGATGCCAGACCACTTTATTATTCGTCAACATACTTAAAAACCCAGCAACAGATCTATCTATCTATCTATCTATCTATCTATCTATCTATCACCACCAACAGCAGACATTATACCTTGTTACAGTTTTTCTCAGTTGCTTTGGCTCAATTCTCGAATGACAGTTGAAGTCAACAAAACAACATGTGAAACTCTTCACATTTTGTTACCTGTGCACAGCAGAAAGGGCATTATTCATATTTTGTTACCATTTGCAAATGTTTTAGGACATTTTGGCAAATGACTAGGAATAACTGTTTACAATTTGAACAATTATTGGTTGTATATGTCGTTGTGATCAACATAGATTATGTTTATTCCCATTTGAAAAGTTTAATTCTCCAAAATATGTCATCACATGCAGAATAGTCCATCTAATTGCCTAAATCTGCCAAGCCCACATTTCATAAATGGCATTGATATGGAGTGACCATAAAATCTGCTAATTGATAAATTTGTTGTCAGGTGAAACTCAAACTTCACTGAATAGGGAGTTTCTCACATCTCTGTCATCAATCAGTAACACGTGCTGTCCAGTTAGCTTGCAGGTGTATGAGTATGGGTATTGTAAACACATTTATAGAGCTTGAGTGCAACAGAGTTACTATAATTTGTGAACAGTCTGCTCAGATATTCCATATTGTACTGTGTCGTGTGACCGTGGCAGGAAAAATAAAACATTTTTCCTCTGATTACATGCAAATCTAAGTGCTTTTTTGCTTTAACCTTGGACTCTTGAAATCAGCCTCTGAAGAGTATTTACTTTGATATACAATAGCTTCAGAAAAATACCAGTCTGGTACAGTAAGCATTCAGTGTCACTGAAAACATTTAGGACAAGACTGTTTGGAAATAAGGAGATGGGAACACAGTTCTGTCATTCTGACAGAAACATATAAACCATCATTTGTATAATTTTGACCACCTTGGTTTCACACAATGTCAAAGGCACGTGTCATTTTGGTGGCAATGACTTCATTTTGACACATGAAGTAAAGATTTCTGGTGAGTTACAACCTTTTGCAGGCTAACTATAGGGTTATGCTGCACGTACTAGCTGTTTTGGGAAATGCATCTTTAGTGCAGAAAATATGTTTCCAGAAATGTGCCAAAGCAATTGAGAAAAACTGTAAGATGGAGATTTCTTTGCACTGTGTTGTTCTGCTGCCATCAGGGACTGGGATGAACACTAGGGGGCAAGCTTAAGCCTTTCTCACATGTACATGGCATATTTAGGCAATTAGATCTCCTCTTTCCTCTCTCATCCTTTAACACTCTAGATGGTGTGTGTGTGTGTGTGTGTGTGTGTGTGTGTGTGTGTGTGCGTGCGTGTGCGTGTGTGTGTGTTTGCTTCACAGTGATATGTCAGACTGTGAACTCACACATTTGTTAATATTTGTTTGGGTGTGGGTTTACTTGTGGTAAGCCAACCACATTAATCTTAATCCAAAAATATCATTATTGGGCCATTTACCATTCTGATTGAGGCAAGTTTTGCGGACTTCTGGCATCTCGGATTAAAAATGGATTGCAATCCCGAATCTTTCCCTCTCTTTCTTCCCCTCCCTCTTTCTTTCTCTCTCTCTGCAACCCTTACACACACTGTCAAGTCTCTGTTGTTGCAGGCTGTCTCTTAAAATACACTAGCCTTTCTCTTTTTCTCTAATCTCTTCAGTTTTGAGGCTCACTCATTGTACGGTGGCCACATTCTCTTTCTTTCTCTTTCTCCTCCGTGTCTTGCCCCAGCCCATCGTCTCGCTTTCTCCCGCTCCCTCGCCATCGTGAGGCTGTCTTATTGCACGGCGGCTCCTTTGCAGTGTCTGCCTCAATTTGCATCATTCCTTGGTGTGCGGTGTCAGCTCAGGCCTCCTGATCAAATCCTAGCAGCTGATGACTGCTTTCATCCCACATTTAGCTGCCTTGCATCTGTGTAGCTGCCTCCCTGTTTCCCACAATTCTTTGCTGGTGCGGGAATGGTGCCCGCCTGCGTCTGCTGTGTTGGTCTGTCTGTTGTTTGTTGCTGGGGATCGGAGAACAGATGGTGCGCTACGTTTCCCCCCGCAGAGGGTGAGTGCTACAAAGTGCAGCATCATGAAAGATGGGTTTTACTGCAGAAACGAGTACCACAGTAGATCTCATATACTTTGTGTATTCTGTCAGCACAAATAAATAATACTATATCGTGTTTTATGCACAAGATTCCCATCTCATCTGTATACCTACCTCCATAATACAGCATTCCCTCCAGTTCTTTAAAGGGTTTATCCGCATATTACTTACTTACTTAATTACTTAGTTAATATTTTATCCAGGATCCTCATAATGCCTCTCTAAAAGTTTTCATTCCAAATTAAAGCTGTAAGATTAAAGGGTTGTCCTTGACTGTTTTCAATGGATAACTGGTGATTTATTAAGAGCTTTGTTAGGGGAACTCTTTGTGCTATAGTATTTTGAGATCCACAGTCTGACAGTTTCGAGTTCTGTAGAAATTATAGGCTTCGGAAAAACTCCCTGGGCAAAGCCTCTGTAGCTAGAAATATATTTGCGAAAAACTAGCATCAGTTCAAGCATGTAGGCAGGACATCCCCCCCCAGGAGGATGAGTGGGTTAGTACGGATGATAACTCTCAAGAGGCTCCTCTTGCTAAAATATTAACAAGGTGGATGAATTAATTTCACTTAAAAGAATTAATTTAATTTCCTGCCAATGAGTGTTGTCACTGATATCGGCAAAACACATGAATGGCAAAGGACGGTAGATTGGATGATACAAACATCCATGCAGCCACCGCCATGCAGCGCTGTAAGTGCATTTTTTAACTGCTAATGAATCAGTTGTGTTCGACCAATGCCAGGCACTCAGAAGCCAAGATTAAAACTCTGCTCTTGCTAATCATAACAAAAGCCATGGGATTAGTCATTGGAGATTGAGTCAAGGTCCTTGCCCACACAGCTAATTGAGCTCTTATCTGGGCCCAGCCGGTAATGCCATTAATCATAAATGGCATGTCATGTTCGTGAGAAAGAGTGGAAGCTCCGTAAGCTCCTGATGAGGTCTGAAAGTGCATACTGCTTTGTTTTCAAAAGCCCATGCAGAGCCTTGTGGATATTGTATAAAGATTTGCCTATCAGGGTGTTCTGTTAGTTAACTTGGACTCATATGAAAAGGTAATATGAACACGCTGTGATTTGTTGCTCTCCTTTATGACCAAATTTGTGTTCAATATATTGCGGCACAAGCCTCTTGTCTTGCCTTCTGCTGGCTGGTGAGACTAATGATAATCTGTGGGAGCATGATTTGTTGCTCAAAGCAGGCACACAGCCTCTATTTTCTTGTTAACTCTACTTTACCAGGGGCGGTTTACCATAGATGTAGCCAACAAAAGTGGAAGAGCAAACATAATCTATTGTTAACCACTTCAGTTGCTGCACAGCTATTTCTAGATGCCCTGTAGAAATGCATGTATACCTGTGAAGCTACATGTACTGAAATTAACTCTCCCTGCTTTATGTATTATCTGCCTCTGAGCTATTTTCCTCTTTGGAAAATATGTGCATAACCACGCACTGTTGTCTTATGACCTTTGATTGAGCAGATTATCCCCAGGACGGAGCAGAATTATCGCCTTTTGTGCTCCTGTTTCAAATCATGCATAACTTTAATTGCCAGCCCATGATGGGTCTATGAGAAACCTCTAAAATGTGAGTGCTCACATCAGTGTTCACTAGTAAATTAGCATGACAGTGGCGGGTGGCTGCGTTGGGAGTGAGGGGGAGGCGGCGGTGGAGACGGGGTTACGAGCTCAGCAGAATGATTGAAATCCCTGCTGTCAGGTGATGGCTGCTCAGGTGATGCAGCACAGCGCTAGCGCCTCTCTAAGCAGAATGCAGACGGAGAGAGAAGATGCCGGGTTTCATACGAGAGGGGATCAAGAGGGATTTCGTCCTGTGCTGTCTGTCTCTTTTTTTTTGTTTCTTGTCAGGGTTGCGTGTCACATTTGTGTGTACAATCTGCCATATATGTAGGACTGTCCATGCTGAGCGAGCAATATGTTAGATATTATAAGTATTAGCATAAACAAGGATATGTGGACAATCGAGAAAGCGAATCAAGACCCTTTCAGTGTATATTTTATAATTCTGTTCTACATTTAAGCAAGAAAATGATTTTACTTTTTATACTACAACAGTTATCTGATAGCAACGTTTACATAGAAGATTATTATTTTTATTTACAAAACAAACGATTAAACTTTGAATGTGCATTGTTATAGATTATACTACTAATCGACAGGTAAAATAAGTCCACCTAGACCCGCTACACAATTAAAAGGCAGCTTTCACTGTAAGGAATCAGTACAATAAAACAACATAAAAAAGAAAAAAGTTTAACAATAAATATTAAGATTTTATTGCCAGTCCGTGTTTTAACTTAAGTAAGGTAGTAATATTGAAAAAAAAACAAACATGAGTGAACAGGTGAACATTTAAAACACAAGAATACAAAAGCCGTTTCAACACTTTATAAGTGTGATGAGTGGTTTTTTGATATAGGCAAACATGAACATGTAATCTTCTAAGGGTGAAATCCATTTTTTTAATTGATGCTTCTGGCAATGTGCTGTGCAGTTTAGAGACAGAATTTATTTAGCTGTCTTTCATTCTTGCCTGCATTTGTTCTATGAATCAATATTTATGTGCCTGTCTTGTACTGTCAAGCTGTTAAGTATTCTAATAGCGTACCAACAGTGCCCCCCCCCCCCTTTTCAAAACACTTACCTGTTATAACCTGACAACACACGAGCACCATTGCAGTGGCATTGTGCAGAGCATTAAGTGTTAATCAGCAGCACATAGATGGACCAAAACTACCATTAAAAAGCACTGTAATGTATTTGTATTATGCAGATATATCAGGCCCATTAGCACACGCACTAGAAATGGCATTCATATTACAAGCCACCAAGAGCTTACAAGCTGGAGCTCCAGGGAGAAAGGAACAGCTGAAGGATGCAGTTTAAAAATACCAGATTGTTTTTCTCCAGGGCTGGAATGACTCATTACCCAGGCAGCAAAGCAGGAAGCCTTGTCAGTTGGGTCGTCCCACAGTACAGTTACACGCAAATTGCGCCAGCGCATCACTTACAGTGCCACAGTCTTTTTGGGACTGTGACAACAGCAATACACACACACACTCGTACACAACTTCACATGAACACACACACACCTGTGTTGGAATCCAGGGAAGTGATGTGTGCAGATTGTGGGAGATTTTTGTTTTTCTGGGAGGTAGGGTAAAGTCTCAGGTGGCTGCCGTATGCTGACGTGTTTATCCCTTATTCTCATCTCGTGGCTCACTTGTTCAGAAGCGAGGGGGGTTGGGAGATAGCCTGACCAACCCATCGCTCAGATACTGCCGTGCCACCGTGACGACTTGCCACTATTGGATCTTTACTCGGCCCTTATCTGATGGCCGCTCTGCCGTGAGGTGTTGTGAAACCGGTGCTCACACGTCACCGGTTCTCCTCGTATCTCTCTGGATGCAGCCCAAGGAGGTGTGAGGGAAATGTTGAAGGGGTTGGAGGGAGATGTTGAAGGGGTTGGAGGGCATATTGGGGGCAGTTTGGCATGGCATTCAGCCTTGGATCATCCCTCACCTGGGAGATAAAGAGCAGGAATGATGACTTCCCAGCTTGAGCTGAGCTTTGGGCCAGCGCTTGACCTTTCCAGTAAAAAAAAAGGTGACTGATCCGTAGAGGCCTCTGATGTAAAGAACTGCCCTTATCAGGCCAACAGGGAGGAAGAGGAGGAGATAGCAGACAGGCTGGTGTGAAGAAATTTAACGGATTCTGGGCTTGGCTGGGGTTGGGATGTTCCAAATGTCTTTCTGTCTTCATCCCCTCCTTTTCATTTATCTACCCTTTCCTCCCTCTATCCTTCTTATCTGAGCTCCTCTGCAGAAAAATCCATTTTCCTGCAGTAGGCCGCTTTGTCTGCACAGGGTGCGACGGTACTGAGGCGGGTGGTAAATAATGCACAAGTCTCCAACAATTCTTACGAAGGAGGGAGCGCTCACTATAAGGCCCTTTCTGAAGTGGGCTTATTAAACCAACCAGGCAGCAGCTGTTTCTATTCCTTTTTGGGGTTGAGGTGAAGTAAAAGTTAGAATGTCCCTAAAGAAAATATCTGCAGCAAGGGCCCATTATCCCACTCCCTTACCCATTGAAACTAAAAGAGGATACCAAATGGGAGATGCATAGAGCTCCCAAAGTCACTAAGTGTGCCATTGCTGTGGTGCACTGCAGAGTTCCTGCAGTCAGGTTGTGCCTAATCCCTTGCCGAAAGATGAGACTGCTAACTTGCTTGTGGATTCTCAGACAGTGCTTTGCCTTGTAAGTTTTGGTTCATGACATTTGGAACAGAAAATACGAAAAAGAGGAGCAGATGGCCATCGTCTTCTGGACAGGATTCAAAGCAATCTTTGATGAAAGTCAAGTGTGGAAAGCTTGCTCACCTTTCCTGACAGGCAGCGCTGTAACCTTGACATGAAAGTGCTGAGACTTACTCAGGCATGTCCCTTTTGGGCTTTTCCTCCCTGTTCTGAGTATCATCATGGATTTTCTTTTACCTTATTTCATATTTGATCTCGTCTAGTTTTTCCATTTGCTCTACAAAAAGAGTTTGTGTTTTTTTTTTTATTTATTCACCTCCTATTTTCACCCAGTTCCGTAACTCTACTCCAGTGATGTTTCATTTTCAGTCAAGATTATGCAGGGGTTGTCATTTCTCTTTAAAGCAGAGCAGAGAATAGAGACCTTCTAGTGTGCTTGAAGGTCCCTATTCTCCGCTGTGCTTTAATATATACAGTAAATACTGACTGAGTCAACAGAGGCGGCCAAATTCAGTTTCAAAGCTGCAGTTTCCACATGCTTTGGGTTTAAGTGGAAGGTCTAGGATAGAGAATGAATCAGATGTATGCGGAGGCAGGGGAAGATATGAGATCCTATACCTCACAAATGTCAAAAATCCACCTACATACGCTCACAGAGAGTATTGCAGCCTCCACAAATATTTACCGGATTTTCAATAGTTTTCATTGCGCAACAAATCCCAACATATCTCTTTCACAGCACTATTTTTGAAAGAATGGCCTGTAAAAAAATCCAATGTGATGGAAGCAAAGCACTGCTGAGAACACAGCTCTTGTTACAGGGCAGAACAGCAGAAGTAGGCCTCGTGTTATTGGCCCTAATACATTTGCTTGCAGGAACTGACTCAAAAGATGAAAGGAAGGGAGAGGTTTGTCTTTTTCAGGTCAACATGCCTCCAGGGCTGCCTACACATCCAAAATAGATAGATCTACAAGAAAACTGACCAGAATTAGTTAACGCTCACACAATGATCTACCTAATTTATTTACTTATTTCATTCTTTTCATTTTCTGCTAGTCTCAGGACGTCTTTCTTCCTCTGGCAATTTCTTACGAATGCTTGTGGGCACATTGTTTCTCTGTATTCCTTCCACTGCGTGTCTGATGAGTCATGCACCGGGACCAAAAACAGTCATTGTTTGAGATAATGGATAACTAATAGCTACCTTATGAGATGAGAGCATGTGTCGTGTGAGATGGAGCAATTGAATATAGTGTAAATATGAGTTGAGAGATTAAACATGCTGATATTCTGATGTGATGAAATGGACTAATACCAGCCACACAGCAACAAACCGGACAGTGAACACAGACTGCAACCTCATCCCAGTTATTTGCCTCTTTTCCCTCTTCCCTTTCTTAGACAACATTTCAGTCGCTTTCTGTCATTCAAACGTCATAAAAATGTCCTGGCCTTCTAGAAGGCAAGGGCCATATATCCCACTTGATTCCGTTTTCATCTCTTTCAAATTAACACGCTCCCGTGTGTCATGGTGTAGCTGAGCTGCTTTGTGGATAGTATCACAAATAACAGCTTGATGAGCACTGTGCTGTATGATATGTCATCTCATGGTGATGTCATTCTGTCATTCAGCCATTGCAGTCTGTTTGCATTTTCGGTGTTAAATATAACTGACTTACTGGAAGAGTCTGCACGTAATCAACCAACGTCTTTTGGCACAGTGTGTTTTAATGAATACTTATTCCTTGTTTTCTTTATCTGCTATCCAATGAGGACTAGACACAGATGGCCAGCTTTGATATAGAAATTTTAAAATAAATGTCCACAACAAAATGTTACATAATTGTGAAAACTACCACGCAGTCACTGAATAGTCATAGAAAGAGGGAGAGGACACGTAAATATTAAAAACCTGCTAAGTAGAAATCAACAAAACATTATTTTATTGAATAACTATTTAAAAAATAGGCTATGTACTGCAATGCTGAAATCATTATTCATCCTCAAAAACACAAAGTAGGACCAAATGCCATGCCACAAAGACCATGTGCCAAAACACGTTGGTTAAGTAAGGTGCAGACTACAGTTGGATTCCTGCACCTTTAGGGCAGCAGAAACAAGCTGTAGACACACCTTTGACATATTAACAACTTTTAGGTTGAGTCGAGTGATTATACTTTGTCACAACTACAAACCCCTTTCACATAGTCACGTAGTGATTTGATTCATTGTTAATATGAAAAAATATATATTGATTTTAGCAGGTTTAATTACCTAGTTGACTTATGCAGTGGCAACTTTTTTAACTCGGATACATTTAGAAATGTCAGAAATAACATGCAAGCTTAATTTCGTGAACATTGTGGTAGCAGATGCAATTGCCTGTTTAAATCTTTTGAACCATATGGATCTGTGCACATGTGTATGTGTGAGTGTTTTTGCGTGCCATGACATACAGTATGGGAATACTATGCATTGTATCCACTTCAGTGAAGATGAGTTCAGTGATGTTTCCGATTCTTTGAAGCCACACTTACTGGTCAAAGCATGTCTTTCTGGGCTTGCCCAGTCTCAGTCAGTCTGAGGTGATTGCAGATGACACATTTGCAGCCAGTCTGCATAGTCAGCTGGCCAACCAGCAGAGTGCAATATTGCGAAACTGGAGAAGACTGAGGATGGTTAGATGACACATTATGGCAGTAAAAAGGGTGTCAATAATGGTTTGTCTTGTGAAGCATTCTCAGCCTCATTTTCTCCACCTCTCGCCTCAGGCAATGGATCGACCTTTATCATTCATTTCATTTTCACATGAATGAGAAATCTGCCTACTCAAAATACCACTCCGTGCTGTACAGTACATTCACCAATGCATAACCTTGAATGACTAATGTGTGTGCTTGCAATTGTTTCTATCCTGGGCACAAGGGCTTTGCAAGGTTAAGCAGAGCGTCCATGTCAAGAACGAAGCAGGGGAGGTGCTGGTGATTTAGAAATCCTTTTTTGGTTTCCCCTACAGCTACACTTTCCTGCACAGCAATTCTCAAATCCAAAAAAAATCATTCACAGAATGACTTTGGCTTACTCTGGACTGGTCAAAAATTAAGTGTTTGTTTGATGTATTTTTTTCCTCAATTGTAACTCACACAAACACAACACTTCATCCAGAGCTAGTTTCTCTTCGACAGGCACAACAAGTGCCAGTCTAAGAGGGCTGCCAAACACAGGAATTTTGTGGTAATGAAGCTGTCAGAAAGATGTGGAGTGTATAATGTTTGCACCCGCTCCACTTCCAGGCCTGGAAAACAGAATGGACCATTCTTCGCGAGCTCAACTATGCCTACAGCAAAGACAGACTACAATGACATCAAACAAGCATCAAACGGTGTAACCACTCATTACAGCTTGTTCTCCGCTCAGACCACCTCTATGTGTTTACTCATCTTCACATGCCCAAATATGCAAGGCTGCCTGTGGGTACTGTCACTGCTCTTTCCCTCTACAGCTGACACTTCACATGAGGAGGTGTTAGCATTATCTGAAGCTATTTACTGGGGCCGTTATCTTTTTTAGCAAATACAGCAGTGATTCATTAGGCCTCATTTGCTTTCATGCCGTTGCAGGGCATTAACTGTGAGGGCTCGCAATCCTCACCAATTTCGAGTTGTTGACACGAGAGCCCCAGATCTGTACGAGAGACCAGTTTTCGGAGTGGTGAATCATGTTTTTGTAGAACACCTGAAATGTAAGGACCTCATTCAAAATATGATACATCCCTTCTTCAGAGTCATAACTGAGTCAAATGGGAATGCACACACATGATACTGCCGGAATTAACACATTTTATTAAATCCAGTGATATCAATGTTTATTTTGACAATAAATCTATAAATTAATGTATCAGGTGCAACCACACCACTCATGGACTCCAAGGCAACATAATACTTGACAAAAAAACATCAAAATTAGCTTGTATCACTATTAATTATCACAATTTTTTGATAGTACTAAGGCGTAAAATATCCTTAGATTCTCAGATCACTGGTAGACATTCATTTCTATCCATTCAAATCCAAACAATTTCAAATTACAGAAAGCATTTCCTTGAGCATGTATAGTCTCACTCACATGAACAGGCAATTGCATCACATACCAAACATTGCACCAAACATTTCAAAGTAGCTTAAATAAGCCAGAAATACCCATATATGGCACAGCTACATAATGACATATAGGGTTAGAGTTCAGTTAAAGCACTGGGTTGGGACACCTTATTTTATAGTTCAAGTCTCAACTGATACATAATCCTGTTTCCTCATTTTTGTCTATTTCTTTGCAGGATACATTTTCATCCAAATCCTCTTAGTACTTGAGGAGGATGACACTTGCTGTTTTAAACAAAAAAAGGATGCCTCCTAAAATGCTGTTAACACCTGTGCTAAAGTCTGCCTGAGAGCTAAGCTACACCAAGACACATGGGGCATGTACTGTAGCAGCTACCCTCATTTATTTTCTCTCCAGCCATGTGTAGATAAGATAAAGCCTTACACACTCTGTTAAGCAAAAATGCTTGGCTGCACTCCTGGCAGCCCGCACGGCACAAAACCCAAAGTAGGGCATCCCAAATTTTTGCTCCTCTGTGGCTTGAAGAGTGCATCTGGACACCCCCACACACTCATGTTCGGTGGATGCCTGCATTATTTTCATCTTACCTTACTTGAATTATGCATTTTACATGGTTTCACATGTGAAAATTCCCATGGCTGTGACATGTGAAGGCGGCACAAAGCTGGATTTGAGCCATTCTGCAAAACCTCACGGGTAGACTTGACTCCCAACGCCTTCCATGGAACATTTCATAGTGAGCTGTAGCAGCACTGAGGGCGACTTGGTTTGCTGCCAACTATACAATAGAGTTGTGAGGAATGTGCCATTTTTGCCCCCTAATCCAGTGGCGCTATGCCACCACACTACAATTAATCTACTGTAGTGGCATTTAAGCGTACCTAACTCTATTTCAGCTTTTTTAAATGCAATATAGAAGAAAAAGCATTGTCATTTTAGCAACTACACTGATTGGTAGCTGCAGGAAAACTGCCCATATATACAGTCAGTGGTGTAAGAAGTACAGGAACCCTTTTTTTACCTAAAGGGACACTTGACCAATTGCACATCATAGACTATTTTCTTGTCATGAGGAGTACTACACAGTCCGTGAAATCAGTTGAATATGTAATGTTTTCTGTGGCTCTGGAGGAGCTTTGTCAAGTCCGAGAAAATTATGCAGGTGACAATGCTTGAGTATCTTAACCTTGGCTTGTAAAAGCCTTCAATACAAAGGGTCGTGGGGTTTGAAAGACAGAGATTTACCAGGCAGAAAGGGCAAATAAAGGATGTTATTGATTTGCAGTAGTAGGTGTGGGATCAATCGTTTCTGGAGCTTGACCTGGGGACTAAAAGTCAGAATATCTCAGTCTCTGCTGCATCGATTTTGACCGATCTTTTAAAATATCTTCCTCAGTCTCCCCACTGCAAGTTTGATAGGAGTGCAAAATGAAATCACTGTAGTATTAAGTCAAAGTATCAATACCACAATGTAAAATACTCCATTTCAACCCAAATCTTACTTAAAAAGTAAGCACTTAAAGTATCAAAGTAAAAATATGCAGGCAGAATGTCAGTCTGAAATTATTATTACTGAGGAATTAATGCACAAGCAGCATTTTATTGTTGCAGCTACTTAAGGTAAAGCTAAGTAAATTTACTTTATCAAGTTACTTTCCACCACTGTATACAACAGTGACAGTTTGTAAATGCTGAGCATTACACAGTCTTGACTGATATCCCGCCAAGTGAGGATTTGAGCAACTGGGAGGTCAGTGCATCTCTCAAGGGTCGATTGTAATTTGATGGCAGTTGCTGAAAGGGAGAAGTCTTCACTTCCACTTTATCTTCCAATTGTTTGCCAGTCGAGCAGGGATTCGATCCGACAGCCCCCTGATTGCGAGCTCATTCTCTCACTGTCAGGATATTGCCAACCCACTGCTTATTGTTACTGCTGTCACTTCTCAGTAGTGTGACATGAAAACCTTCCTGCCTACTGCAGTTATGCCGAACCAGAACTATATACTGTATGTGTGTTGCTGTTGATTTTATTTTTTCTCATAGACAAGAAGAGACTTCCTGGTATGTGCACACACAGATCTATGTGGACTCTCTTTTTTGATACACACACTGTTGCCTGGCTCTGTTTTTCCATCGCCTGCCGACCTCCGGTTCCCTCAGTTATTCATGAGCCATCTGCTTGGGCAAGTGCTGTGTCAGATGTGTGTCAAACAGGACCTCATCTGTCCCCCCTGTTCATCTTCTAATTGTGTCCTCGTCCGCCTGCTGAAGCCGCCACTGATGGCCCTGAAACATCCATCCATGGTTAGCCAAGGGA
Source organism: Lateolabrax maculatus (assembly GCA_031216445.1). Lineage (NCBI taxonomy): Eukaryota > Metazoa > Chordata > Actinopteri > Acropomatiformes > Lateolabracidae > Lateolabrax > Lateolabrax maculatus. The sequence continues at coordinate 5,647,527 of CM062217.1, forward strand.
CACTAACTTGACTCCCTGGTCCATCATGTTCTAAATAACCTGTTTAATCTGATGCATGCATCTTTATTTCAGATCATAGCATCTGGTTCATCAATGTTGTAAGGGCAAGCACAAATCTGTCTTTGTGTGCTTGTCTGTGTGTTTTCTTTTTGTGTGTTCTAGGAAGTGTGTTGAAGATGAGTTGTGATTGAAATGCAGAAATACAGACAACTTTTTTCAATAATAAACAATAATCCACTTATGGTTTAAATCAAAGGCAAATGGTTGCGCACTCTTCATTACAGCCATTATCGCAAAGTAGTAGCTAAGACACCAGGAAACGAAATCAGCATCAGGCATCGAGATTGAGAAAGTACTGGAATGTACAAGTGAAGAAACGTACTTGACCTAGAAGTAAGAATAATTGTGTTGAAAACTGAATAAAAAGCAGAGAAATAGCTCTTTTAAGCAATACACGCTCAGTGACAGGGTAAATATGGTAGGCAAAAAAAGGGCCAACGCGGCCTTCTTACAACCTTTTCCATATGAATATGCCCTACCAACCAATCCCTCTGCAATTCAGTGATGCTCTTGAAAGTGAAGACCATTTCTTCTCTGTAATGAAACTTTTTCACAGGCTTATGAGGGGAAAGAGGTTCAAAGCAAACCTAAATGGAATATTCTCCTGGTCTGCCATGACAGTGTGACTGTAGGCTACTCTGTAATTCTTGCTTTTCCAAAAGCAGTACTTTATCAGAAGCTGTACATGAGTGAAAGTAGAAGTACTGATTTTAGAATGTACCTAAAAAAGTTTAAGGAATCAAAAAGGGATTCATTTACAGTGACAAAAGTAAATTTAATTAGTAGCTTTACATCCAGGACAGCATCACTCAAACTCATGGTAGAGTCCCAGTCAACTGCTTGTCTAACTAAGGTATAAATGTCGAAGTTGGAAAAATGTATACAAGAATAAACGAGATGCAGTTTAAAAATACGTAAAACAACATAAACATAGGGTTTTCTAAAGTAAACAATCTAAACAGGATATTAGTGGAGGTCATGAATGTAAATTTACACGTTTTTGTGGTCATTAGAACTTTGTGTTGGTGAGTTTGTGAGTTTGTGCTGCACCGAGTTATTGCCCTTTATTACCCTCAGCTCAAGAAAAGCTCATTTATAGCTGCCTTGGCTGTGCTAAAATTGGACTTCATACAACTGTCATATCCTATATAGTTTCTCATTTCAACATGATATAAAAACAATTTATGTATGCATGGTTGGATTCACACAAGATACATGACCTTAGAGAAAGGGATCATGACTATATTAAATGCAGGCCCGCCTCTGAGCAACACAATAATGTATGATTTCAGAAAGAGGCCAGGAGGTCCCTCTGGAGAGCAACTGTGATTCATCTCTGACAGAGACATCACTTCCACTCCAGGCCAAAGGGATAAGACTGTCATGTTAGCCAGCCCTGCCCAATCCCCAGCCCTTCAAAGTAAAGCCACCGTGATGAATCGGAGGCCTACTGAATGTGCTGTCCCGACATGCCCTCGGTCTTCATTGCAAGTTTCAGAACATGAGGAAGGGTTTGAATGTGTGTTGCATATTCATATTAAGACAAAAGAGTGCTGAGAGTTTGTTTAGAGCTCCAGACATGCCGGGGACACATGCAAATGAGCGAGGAGTCTGGTGAAGTGATGCACTCATACAATAAGTAAACAAAGCTGTCTGTGCCCACTCATACAGTACCACTCCTGTGGGCATCTCTCTGTTTCGCTACTAAATGTAGTGTTCTATAGCCGTTACTAGAGAACTGATGTTTTTGGATAGAAGGTGCAGTTTGCTGATATTTAATGTAGTGAAATGTGTAGCAGAGAGAAACTGTGGGGAGAAAAAAAACATGTTTTGGCCTGCAGACGACCTGTAGGCTGTTTTGCCTAGGAGATAGAACATGGTGGTTTGTAAAATGAGCTGATAAAGGCCACAGGACTGGTGACGCGGCTCCAGGTGGGCATGAGATCATGGTGCCCATGGGACAAAATTCTCCTTAAATCCATACTAATGAAATTTTTTAAGGTGAGATGGAAGGAAGGAAGGACAACGCAGGTTTCACTGCAGGTCTTTCAGATTGTCATGCCTGAAGCTGGCTGAATAAAACCATCCTCCACCTTCACAATCCAAGTAAGGGACACTGTGATGCCAATATCCAATTTTTGGTAGAAAACCAATATCAGCCCAATTTAAAGTCCTAACCAGTAAGTGTCCTCAGCAACATTGCATGATTTTGGAGAATTTGTTTTGACAGACAATTTAATTAGTCGAGCAAGGAAGCTGTATCACCAAAGAATACTGGTCGCCCGCAGTTCTCTACCCTGCCATATATTGTAAGGCTCAGACTGTAAATAGAAGTGCTTGTCTTGGAGGAGAGATGGAGGGTGAAGTGATGTACTTTACTCAAAGCTGAAAGGGCTACAGTGTCAGTCAGGAAACAAAGAGGCTTGTCTACTCTTAAACAAAGTGATGATTGCCTCTGTACAATAATATAGAAGGAGGCCACTAGCAGGGTCTAAAAACAGGAAGGCGGTGCCTAAGGCCTTGTTTTGACACAGCAGATAGGGAAAGATTAAGAGTTGAAACCAAATCTGGCAGAAGACGATAAGGAATGGATTTTCTTTTCACCCACAACCTTGATACTGTATTTTAAGATATTAGTAAGTTTGTGTCAACAACTCTACAACAGATGTGAGGACAAACAGCTTAACATTAGCTCTTTTTTTATGTAATCTTTGCTACAATTTAGATTTGATGCAAAGACAAGAACGAAGGCACTGATCAATAGCATGAACACAACATACAGTTCTCCAGAGTGGAAGGTGAGAAGTCTAACTGCGAAGTCATATAGAGGTTATTCGCTAATGTGATTATGAAAGAGTGAAATAGCACAAAGGTGTCAGGAAGCCATGACACCCAAGTTCAGGTTTATAACATATGGTAATGCAATCAGTGTGGTGCAGATGTGAAGATGCTGTTAGTGAGCGAAAAATAATTGGGACGGAGTTGATGACATTGTGGGGCTTATGCTGTCATTCAACAGACGCTAACAAAGACAAGACATATTATGCCGAGAGCTGAGGAAACCAAGCTTTGACATGCAACGTGTGGGTGGAAATAGCCTGTTAATGAATAGACAGTAGAGGGGGGAAAAATGAAGACGGCAGAGGAGATACACGAAGCGTGCTGTGCGATAAAATATTGCTATTGTTAGGCAGTGCTGAGGGAAAAGTGCTGCGATGCAGAAAGAGTGGAAAGTCTTGACAGCTTTCCGGTGGCAGTCTGACGGCTGAGCAGGGAGATTGGAAGGAAAGTGCAGCAGAGGGCTGCTGTCAGGCCACACCAGAGCTCCGTTTAACAAGGTCCAGAGATGAGCTGCACCACAACACATTGCAGGGGAATGAGAAGAGGGAGAGTGGGGATGGGGGGGTGCTGTGTAAGGCTCATGCATTTTTCCAGAACCTCACTACCTGTCATGCCTGCAAGCCTGGGATTCCTCACAAGTGCATGGGAGCAGAGATTGGAAATCCTCAGAAGGGACAGGAGCTGAGGAGGATTGAGAGATATGGAGGAGTGCCTGTCATTATATTCTGATACTAGACATGCCTGTGACACCTTGACACCATCATCTCTATATGAAGGAATAACTGAGCCCCAATAGATGCATTTCATTTTTATCTCAGCTGTACCTGCAACAGTTTAATGTCACAAGTGATCATTCACATGTGGTAATCCAGCCCATTTCTTTCATCGTTGTACTAAGCAGCATGCTGATCTGAACCACGGCAGAAGACAAGCAGAAATAATTAATGAAAGCAAATGCGGACTATGCCTTATTTTAAACATGGATGCCTTCGGGGCAAACACATACAAGAATCTTTACAAGCCACGCTCTGAGTGCTACCACACCTCTTGTATATCTCATCTTCATGCTGCACTTAGAAAAAAATGCTTCAGTCATGGCTGCTCTGTGGAAACTCTAGCAGGGCCTCTGTAGCCCTCTTTCCACCTTGGCCCCAGGCATCAATCTCTTAGCCTGGCATGAAAGCTTATCTCCCAGCGTCAGGCTAAATGTCAACCTCAGGAACGCTGAAACACCATTAGTTATGTCCGCCCTATTAGAGCAAGATAATTCCACATAAAAGCCACCCACCCAATTTTAAATGAGTCTGCCTTCACAGGAAACCCTTCAGCTGTTTAGGTCTTCACGTCAGCAGAGGCAGCAGGGAGGAGATGTGTCCCCAGATCCAAATAACATCACTGTTAAAATACATGCTGAATCATGGTTATAAAGAGGATTCCCTATTCTGTAGTAATGTGCTGAAAGTTACACTTTATGCAAGAAAATGTTTTGGATTTTTATGGTTATGTAATTTGACAGCGTGTGCGGAGTCATTGGCTTAAACTGTGCAAATTGAGTATTGCTCATACAGTGGCTTAATGTAAAAAAGTCTTTTCAGGCATCTGAACATAAAAAACATCTATTTTATCTACACTTTAGAGATACCCTCATGTTCTATATCAGACTGACTCTCCAATTATGTTGTCTGATTAAAATTTAGGGTGTTCTTTCAAGTGTTTATGCATATTACATTCTGACCTGAATTCATCTATTTCTGCGACTATATTAGAACTGTGACTTTTAATATTTACATATATTATTTACTAATCCACTGATGTCTTTTTTTTTTTTTTTAATCTCCGTAGGGGGGCGACTCCTGTTTCTGGTGATGTGGCTGAACCTTGTGCCTCAAACTGACAGCTGCCCTGCCAAGTGTGTGTGCTACAGTGAGCCCAAGCCCACTGTGGCCTGCCAACAACAAGGACTATTTTCCATCCCTACTGAGATCCCCGTGCGGAGCCAGCGAATATTCCTTCAGAGCAACAAGCTAACGGTGGTTAGGTCCACCAGCTTTAGCTCTTGCCACAATCTCACTGTTCTCTGGCTCTATTCCAACAACATCAGCTACATCGAGGCTGGAGCCTTCTACGGCTTGGAAAAACTGGAGGAACTGGACATTGGAGACAACAGCAACCTCCGCACCATCAGCCCTACAGCCTTCCGGGGCTTAACAAAGCTGCACACCCTCCACCTGCACAGGTGTGGCCTGTCAGAGCTCCCTGTTGGGGTATTCAGAGGAATGTTCTCCCTACAGTACCTTTACCTGCAGGACAATTACATTCTAACCCTGCATGATGACACTTTTCTGGACCTTGCCAACCTCACCTATCTCTACCTGCACAATAACAAGATCAAGATAGTAACGGACAACATGCTTCGAGGCTTAATCAATTTGGACCGACTGCTACTACACCAGAACCGGGTTATCTATGTTCAGCCAAGGGCTTTTAGTGATCTTGGTAAGCTGAAATCCTTGTTCTTGTTCTTCAACAATCTTACTGTCTTGACGGGGGAGACCATGGACCCGCTGGTGTCTCTCCAGTATTTGCGTTTAAACGGGAACCAGTGGATCTGTGACTGTCGTGCGAGGACCTTGTGGGACTGGTTTAAACGTTTCAAAGGTTCAAGCTCTGAGTTGGAGTGCAATGTTCCTGAGTTCCTGGCAGGAAAGGACCTGAAACGTCTGAAAAGTGAAGACTTGGAGGGTTGTGTGGAAACACCTCAAATCCAGACCAATCTCTTCAGCTCCAAGGCACAGTCCGGCAAATTCCCTTCCACCGAAAATCCCCTCGGGGACACCATCCCCAGGTGTTGCCTTGGAGATAACGACAAGTCCTCCATCCTGTCTGGCAAAAGCCGCCAAATCACCAACAACCCCCTTAAGGAAAAGGAGAACATGTCGAAGACTAAATATAAGGAGCCGGAACGAACGAAAAATGAGACCCAGAACAAGCAGAATGATGGACCTCTGGGAACCTTGACCAACACCCTGGACAAGTCTTTGGAAAATCTAAACCCTGACCTGATAGACAATCTGGAATCATCTACAGCGTCAAACAAAAAGAAAAAGAAGTGTTCCAAAAAGCCCAAATCAGACACCCACTGCATCAAAGGCCGGGGTTCTACTTTGCAAGTGCTGCGCTTTCTCTTCATTCCCATGATCTGGATATCTCTAGCCATGTCTTAGGACTCCTAAACTCACTCTGAACACAGAACTCAAGATTGTTGATGCTCATGACAATGATAACAGAAGATGCAGTGACATCTCAACAGACAGTGACTGAAAAACGATGAGTTGCGTTGACCCAACGTGGGTGAGGACAAGCAATGATGAGGACGTTAGAGTACATTTAACAAAATGGATGCCTTTACAGAACACTACAGATCTAATGTATATAATGAATCGGTGCCCAAAATTGTTTGTTCTCTATGTACTTAACTGTACTGTGTCTAAGCTACACTTCAGAAACTCCTCCCTTTTTTCCTCTCAAAAGCTTTTATTGCTTAGACAGACCACTGGAAGAATTAAAAAAAAAAGACAAAAACAAAAAAACTAATACAGGAAATCAGAGACAGAGCACACACAAAGAATGTTGGGTCCGTTTAATGAAGATAAACGATCTCCCCCCATTATTTATTTAAAGTGATGCATTTGTTGAGTAATGTTATGTTTTTTTATGTTTATAAAAACAAATGTTTTACCTCCCCCAATTTTAGTTCTATTTTCATGAAAGAAAAGGTATATGGGTAGCATTTACGAAAATAATGCTGTCAGTTTGTTTATGGAGATTGCAATGGAACCATAGATATGCATTTTATTTTACTTGTGTACAAGTATGAATATATTATGAATAAAAGTTCTTATTTCGTAGATGTTTTGATATTGTGTGGTATTTTCCAGACAGAACACATGTATTTATCACCATTATAAATTCACTGTTTATATGTTTTAAACTGTTGGTTGGACAAATCGAGCAAATTCAAGAGTTTCACTTTGGTTATTATAAAAGTGTGATGGGCAAACAAATTTCAGACATTTAATTGACAAAATACTAGATTAATCAGTGATAAAAAATAATCATTTGTTGCTGCTTCATTCCCTGGATACTTGCAGTGTATGAATATCTTCTGTGCTCCATTGCTGGTGTACTGTTTTAATGAGGTGAAGAAAAGCTACTTTAGTGGGGATTGTACTCTAAAGTTGTGTCAGCAAAACTATTCTAAATGAGTACCAAAATGCATTTGAATTTACAAAATGCATTTGAATTCAGTAACAGCAGCTCATAGTATGTCTCACTAACCATATTGAGAGCCAAACAACACTCTTCCTCTCAAACAGATGGTGAGCCCACTGCGGCGTGTTCATTGTTTTCAGGATTGTTGGGAGAGTGATGACCGACTGCTTTGTCAAAACTGGCCTCCTCCCAAACCTCAGGCGTCCAGGTTTTGTTTGTTTTCTCCTCAGCCTCTTTAGGACATTGGCATCGCAGTGCATGACACACTCCAGAAAAGACCTGTGTGAGCTCAGTTGCAGTGAAATAATGAACAGGAATACAGGGACAACATAAATTACCCTTTCATGGATATGCATTTTGAACTTTTCACCTCGACTTCTTAACTGATGTAACCACTTATTCTAGCTTTGATCTGATATTGGTCAAGGAACCGTTGGTCTAAGAATAACTCATTGAAATTAAATTAGCAGGCCTCTGTTTGATCTTTATTAGTTGCACCGTTCTGTTCTTAGTACAATCTCCTAAGGCTTTCTGAAAGATCAAACAAATCAATGATTATGCTATAATATGCTATTTAAAACAAGTTCAACATCCATCCATGCAGTATGTTTATATGTCTTAAGTGACTGCTGCACATGCAGTATGATGATGTTGAATGAAATGCCCCAGGCTTGACAAAATCCAGCATACGATTAGGCCTAGTTATGTATATTACAAACACTGCCACATTTCTTATAAATTTGTGTGAATTATTAAACAGTATATGAAAATGCTGTGGGAATATTCAAAAAGTGACTTCTCACATCACAACCTTCACTTTGAGAGCAGAAGACACCCTCAAGGCGTCATATTAAATACTGTTTTGCTTTCTTGAAATGGAAAATACAGTATGAAGCATTTGAATACAGAATAATTTAAGCTTCTAAATGTCACCTTGTCATACAGTTCTGCTAAGGCAAGTTTCCTGTGGTGGGTCCATGCTGGCGTGTCCACAAGCCAGGATAATGTTGAGACTTATCTTCTGCACCAAATTAAGTCAAGATCTTGTCAACAGCCCTAAATTTATCTTGCACAAAGTGAAAGGATTAGAAGGCAGGGTCTCCACAAATCCCTGGAGCTTTCCATTGTCGTCGATTAACCCTGGAAAGTAAGAGGACTGAAGGGGACCTGAGAAGATATTGATCTTGAGTAGGAATCAACAGGGAAAATCAACAAGGCTACTCCAACAGAGTCCCAGTACCCTCTGCTGATACAGAAGCAGCTGCAGGCTGAGAGGATGCCAGTAACTGTGTCTTACTCAGTCAAACCTCTGCTGTATATCTGCTCAGGCAAACATCCTATGTGAGTCCCATTCATATGTTAACATGACTGTCGTGTGCATATGGGCCTGTTACTCCTCTACTCTACAACTACACCTCTACTGTAATGTGTAAACAAGTTTGTGAAGTCTGGTAGAGTGGTGATAAATTAAAAAATTACTTTTTCACTGTGTTCGCCAATATCTTCAGAACCGAATTATTTAAATCAACAGCCTATTGGTCCTCTACTCTGCCACCATTACATTAAACCTGCCTTCATGTCACAGATTTTTCTTTTTGTCAAACTACATATTTTCCATACATGCTGCAGCATTATATTGATGCAATTTCCAATATATCTCAAATGTATTTTATTACACAACTCAAAACATATATATATTCCAATACACAGTGGAAAATACAAATTATTGCCTCTTTTAAAAAAGCATTTTACATAAATATATATAAATAAATAAATATAGGAATAATGGTTTAAGTTCTTTAGTAAAGTTTTCTGTCTCCAAAGAGGTTCTAGCTATGGTGGCTATCACTGCTCATGCTACTATGTATATCCTTCTGTGTATTTTAAACAAATCACTGCAGCTGTTTTTCATTTAATTTTCATTTAAAAATACCTGCTGATGCTGTTGCAAACATGCACTGGGAGGAAATTACTACTGTGTTGTGTGATACAAGTCCTTGTCCTGCATTATTACTTAAAAGACACTTTTCTGATAAAAATATTATGAAGCGTCTTGACTTCAAGAGTATACTTTTAAATTAGCTTGATCATCAGAAGCATTTCCATGCTGGCAAACACAAGGCCTGTGGATTTGATACTTTGAAAAAGAGACTCACGCTGAGAGGAAGCTAGAGTTCCTTCTAGCATGAATAACATTTGGAACATTTGGCAAGATACAAGGATCCACCCTCACGAGTACATATCTCATTGACACATTGAAGTTTATATTTTCTCTTTACATTCACACATTAGATTTCTTATTAGTCTCCCTCTAATATCTTTATTCTCTCAGCAGATACCTGGTTTTCACTGAGCTCTCTGTGGATTTTCCAATAGGATTTCTTTCAATTGTCTTTTATATTTTGGTAATATTTTGAAATGTGATTTTGTAAGTAGGAGTTCTGTAAAAAAGTAAATGTTAACTAGCCACGGGCAAGCAGAGGGTCACATTTTGGGATATGGTGGTAATTCAAGGCTTCTCAAAATTAAGACATAACATGACACATTTATGGTAATAATGGGATTTTGAAAGGTTATTTGTCATTGTACCAAGTGGGTTGGTAATTGCTCACTCTTTTCAACCTATTTAGGCAAATTCCCCTTGACTGTGGTCTTCATCTAACTCCACTGTTAAGCTAGAATTCTACTTTGCACGTCAACATAGCCATGAAGTTGGATGTGACATAAATGTTGTCAGATTGTATACGCCAGAGAGCGCATTAACACGTCCATCTACAGTACGCAGATACCCAATATAGTGTAAACAGAACTGCATGCAGGTCCACTGTCCATGTCCATGTCCATTTTGGAGTATATGCAGCCCATTGAGGATGTAGACAGCCATGCCATCAACCACTTCTTATCTCTCCCTTTGGGTGTTCTTATCAACCATTTTTATTCGTTCATTCAAACCTTTATTTAAGAACCTTTGAAGAACCATTGAGGTTGCCCTCATTTACAATGATGTAGAGTTAAAAATAAATAGGACAAAACACATATGAGAATAAGAAAAATATGTTAAAGTAGTCACACAATGAAGCAGGGAGGTTTGAGATCATGGTTTTAAATTATCCATGAGTTGGTAGAGTACTGATTTTAAGCGTGTGTTGAAGATCATTCCAACAATTTGGGGCACTAAAATAGAAGGCTGACTTTCCAAAATGAGACTGTGCTCAGTCTGAATATCACATCATTCTATTTGGAGTCACTAATAAAGTGACATGGACAGGATCCTCACTGGTTTTCCACCAGTAAACGTGGCCCTTGTGTCCCAACCAAGCCAAAGGGAAGTATATATATATATATATATATATATATATATATATACACATATACATACATATACATATACATATATACACACACACACACACACACACACACACACATACATATATGTCCTTATTTCTGGACCTTCAAAGTTGATAAGTGTGTCTTGCTGCCACACACACACCAACACACACTGCAGGATCATTCCAATTTTCTTCCAGCTGACTGCCCAAAGAGACTAAAAACCCATCAGCACTGGCCTCTTTACAAGCCCCTTAAGTTGTCGGCAGAGGCTGTGAGGTCTGACAGCAGCGCCATGCTGGGGCCACAGCTCCATTTAACAGTGCCTAGAAACACGATGACCTGAGCCTGCAGGCTCCTGCTGGACGTGAAGAACTTTCTCATCAGAGGGTGCGATAACTGCAACCCACCCCTGAGTAGGAGTGTATTTCTTGGTCTCAGTAACAGCTTTACCCTCCTCTTGGACTGATGAAGGGAAATGAAGCTAATTATGGGCCCTCCATCTGCAGTGAGGGTCCGGATGCAACATGGATTAGCATCTTGGCAAGGAATCAAAATAACTACAGGCTATGGTAGAAAGTCTGATAAAGGAAAATAATCAGCATATGAAAATGTTGCATTTAGCTGTTCCTCTGCATTCTGCAGCTGGCATCTATTTGAATCATGCTTTCAACATACGCCAGCAGCCATTAGTTATACCTTAATATGAGGTAGGTCTATCTCAAAAAATGTAGTGGTTCAACAGTTATGGGTTTGGATGTGAGTAGTTTTGGATAGAAGACACCAGTATTCAATCGAATCCAACTAACCATTTTAATGCCAGAATCTGTTTTCTCCCCATCCAACTGTTGCAGAGTATAAATCATTTCGAAATGATAGACTTCATGACACACTAAAGCTCTCCATCAAACTCAAAACAGCTTTTAAAAAAAAAAAAAAAAACGTTTTTTTAGCAGGGGCGAAGCAGATGTTACTAACTGCCACTTCCGAAACAGGTTGAATAACACTGACTGACTGATTTTAAACTGAAAAGTCAAGGAGATGTGAACCAGCAAAAGCAGTTGGAAGCTTTTCACTGTTATTTTCTCAGAAACCATTCAGTAATACTTCCAGACTGCTGAAATCCCAAAATAGCAAATATTAAATGCATAAAACATTATGACATAATCATATTAATACATAAATACATTTAAAAATTAACCATACATTATGAAATAATTCAATAAATTATTAATGCTCAGCTCATATCTTATTTCTTTGTTATCTTCACTGTGACAAGAAGGGCAAATAAAGAGTGCAGTGATATTCTGTTTGGTGCTCAAGTAAACATGAGCTAGCTGATGGCTGCTGACATGCTGAGGGCATGTGATTGTCTGAAGGGCGAGGGGGTGGAGATTGGTGACAACAAACTCATGAAAAGTGACATGAAATAAAAGTGTATCTGCCCAAACGCCACCTTGAAATACCAATAGACCCTCTCAAGCCATCTCATACTTAGATGGGTGGTGCTTCTGCCCTGTACAGCTGGAGTAAGAAGATTCAGGGCAGTCCGATGGATCTGCCTGATGGGCCAACTCCCTCCTACAACAAGTCCTCCAAATTAAACCACAAAATATGTCGTTTAATAGTGCCCTCCTGAAGGACACATATAAGAGTTTTCTGTTCTCACATCCCTATCCTCAGGGCCTAAAATAAATGCTTAGTTGAAGATATAAAAACCTGTTGGTTTGGGTTGAAATTACTACTTTGTTAAAGTTCTTCGTCATCATGGTCACAAGAATAACCACTTGGTAAAGGTTAGGGAACGTCCGTGGTCATTGTTCAAAGAAACTTACATTAACTGTCGGTAGGTAGGAAACGGGAAAACAAACGTCCCACACAAAGCCCCACATTCACTGCCCCAGTCCTGCCTCACTGCCTTGGCCTAGCTTATTTCATCATTATTACTATTATTAATATTTTATTTTTTCCTGCACCATAGTCACATTTCTCCTTTTTTCTATTTCTCTTCACTCTTGCGCACATCCACACAAACACGCTGCCTGAAACACATGTGAAAACACGTTTAACCACACAACCCATGACCCCTTTTTATTGGAAGTGGAGTTAACCCTCACACTTGTCTTTTATTTGAGTTTTGTTTGGTCTGTGTTGTGTTTTTTGTTCTTCTTTGTGTGCAACTTGGATGACTCAGAATTTATATTACAATAAAAATATACATAAAATAACATTATACTAAGCTGATGTCATACTAATAAAATGAAGTTAAATAATCTATAAAAGCACTTAAGCATTTGTTGGTGAAATTCACCATTTCTATATATGTATTGTGTTATTGTTTGTTTAGTAATGTCTTCATTTATCTGTGTAATATTGGCCATTTCAGAGTTTCACAGCTTGCATGACATCTCAACATATTCTAAATATGGCCACCATATATTCCACAATTGAATTTAAACAGTAGAGGAGGAGCATCTTTCCTGAGATTTATATCTATGAGCAAGTTTAAATTGTGTTCTCACAAGGCCAGGAAGACCTGCAGAAGACAACACAAGATATCAAAAGATATAACAAAAAAATCTTGTGTGTTCAGACTTTTTCTCTTTACAGGTTACAGGGTCATGTGACTGACCCTGTTGAAAGAGATTCAACACTTCATTCCTTATACTTATATCTAGATTTCATGTATCTCTGTTTACCCATGTAAACTTTCTTCAAAGGAAGTGAGCTTAAAAGCAGGGAAAACAACGAATCCCCGCCTGTTTCTGGATGTCTCTCTATTCACTGAAAATGACCCGCCTTCAACTCCTAATGCAAATTCTAGCAGACGCTCCATGTCTCCTCCAGAAAACACCAACCTTTGATCATAAGTAATAAGGCATTTTTTTTCTTTCGCTTCAGTGAATGTGACTGAAATATTTGAGTTCATGGCTTGAGGCGAAGGCTTATATGAGAAAGTTTAGGCCGCTCACTGCAGAGGAGTCCCAGACTTCGACAGAAGGGCTAAAAGTGTTTGCCTTTGGTTCTGCATACTAAACACTCCGATGCTATCTCACTTTCTTTCTATCAAATCTCCCTCCAGTTACCTCTCTGTCTATTTATTTCTGTCACTCTCTACCTCTCCTCCTCTTGCTCACCTTTCTGCACTAGTACACACGCAATAAAACAGATACTTGGAAAGTCTCTTTCCAATATCTGTAAAGATCAGCCACTCAGATGAGTTTTTGATGTGTTTTGAGGCTGTTAAACATTTTTGCAGCATTTGTAAACACTGCGGGAAAATTAACCAAGAGGTTGGAAAATTTGTAAAAGGTATAATTATCATGTAGTTAAGTGTTTTAAGCAAAGTGAGTAATTCATTCAAACTGTAGTAGAAGCAAAATAATTCCAAAAAATAAGTCAAAGTGTAAGACTTTGTTCCCTCTTTAGGCAGTTTTTGACTTTTTTCACTTACTTGCTTTCTGGCAGAGAGAGTTTGATGAGAAAATTGATATTTTCATGTCCATTAAATGTCAGGCTACAGCGAGCAGCCATTTAGCGTAGCACCAAGCCTGGAAACGGGGAAACAGCTTGTGTGGCTCCGTCCAAATATAAAAAAAAAAATCTGCCTAGCAGCACTTCTAAAGCTTTCTTATTAACAAATTATATCTTGTTTGTTTAAAATCATACAGAAATGAAGTGAAAAGAACAACAAAGTTTTACGGGGCATGTGTGCCAGACTGTTTCTTAGCTCTGAGTGGTTGACTGGCAGCCAGCACAGACTCCAGGAAGTTCGTGAGCCTCGCCCAACACAAAACCCACTGCAAAACTGCGGGTTTCTAGTTTCAGCTAAGCAAATCAGCCGCTGGCTGTGGTATCAATCTTCTCACCTAACCTTCCACCAAGATGCAGATAAGCATATTTCCCAAAATGAACAACTCCTTTAAGTAAATGTTGATTAAAAAAAAAATATTTTGACCAGACACAGTAGGAAAAGCACTGGTGTAAATGATCAAATCAAAAGATAGCTGAATTCAGTTTAACTAGGCGCTTGGTATTGTCCACACTGTCTCACTTTCACACTATCATGGCTTACTGAGACGCTTGAATAAAGAGGAGCCATTGTTAGTTAGTAGTACACCTGTGCTTTTAGACAAGCCAAAATATCTGCTGGTACAAAGACTAATGGTCTTGTGTAGATTAATCCAAGATGGTTAACTACCAGCCCTGTAGTCACACCATATAAATTTGCTAAATTATTGTTTTATTTGTATATATTTTTCTGATTTGTCCAACAAATGTAACCATATATGAAGAAGCAGCAACCTCTAAAATGTATTTCATACATCAGGTGAGTGGTTCACTCACATTATGAACATAGGGGCTAAAATCTTTAATTCCACCAGCAATCACAGTTTCAGTGGTCTCTGGAGCCCACTCCAGAGTTGTGACTGTATTGGCTTTAGTCCCCACTCGAAAGGTCATATCAGCAGGACCTTCATCCTGATCCTCTTCTAAACGATGAGGATCATGATTCTATTTTTGCCATTAGTGCTATCATAGCATGAAATGCTGCTAAGGGATAATCTTTAAGCATTTTAGATGGGAGTGGACTGAGAATGAGGCTTTCACCATCCAGGGAAGGTCAAAGTCTAACTATCACAGTGTTTGTACCAAGCTGGAAATGATGCAGAATCGGATGCGTTTGGGCACAATAAAAAAAAAAATTCACAAATCCAAATATCACAAGATTCATTTTTCTAGCTATGGTTAAACTGACATCAGTGCTGTGTTTTTCTCCTGGTGAGGACGGTCTATGTCTGACTCACACCAAGGTATTATCCAGGCTTATTATGTTCATGATAAGTCTGAATGTTATGACACTGTCTGACGTCCTGGCCAGGAAAGAGGTGAGCTGTATAATTCAGAAGGGGATAATCTTGTGAACCATTTATGTGGGCTGAGCTGCTCATTATTTCTCAATCAAGCCTGGATTTGGGAATGTAGAGTGGCAATTTTTTCCCAATCCTAATTCAGCCAAATTAATGCTGCACGTATGTTCATACCCAGGCCTGCACTGAGGGACACAGAGTCCCCAACAAAGCTGCAACTGGAAGCTGCAGAGATTTTGAAGTAGATTAGGCCAATATCCAATAGGATTTGATCCCGTACACCTCATGAAAGCACTGTGTAAATGGGTCCATCTAATGATCTAACTTAATATGATTAAAAAGAATAAAGCTACCCATATATGCATGCTCTCTCTCATTCCCTCTCTCTCTTTTTCTGTTGGTCCATCTCTCTCTCTCTCTCTCTCTCTCTCTCTCTCACACACACACACACACACACACACACACACACACCATTACCCAGGGCCATTCACATTACCCGGTTTCATGCCAGTTTGTGCAGTGATTTGTGCTGATGTGTGGTTATCCTCACACGGCCAACAGCACACGCAGAGTCCCATAATCTGCTCCAAAACAAATGTCCACAATCCGAGGGCAGGATTCATGCCACGCCTACTGAAAAACACCCACCAGCACCCTGAGCGGCTAATCCACTGTGACGTAACACACAAACACAAACCAACCGGGATGAATGTGAAGTGATAATCTGCAAATTCGTGTACTTATTTATGAATTCATAATTTGTTTCTTTTTATTCATTTCCTTATGCAAAATCTTCAGTGTTAAATGGTTATTGCTGGGAGGGTTTTTGCACCCTCACTCAAACAGTGAAGCCAGTACTGTGATGTGTTTTTCCTTGTATTGTTTGTTGAAGCAGCTTTAGTTCCTGGAAGCTGTGCTGCTTTTCTTGTCTGGTCAAAATTAAACTCTATATATAATCTCTATAACTAATGGTGCATGTCTCTGCAGCAGGACACTGTGAGGGTAATTGTATCTTGCACAAGAGCCAAAGTTTATATCCCTGAAATCTCCACTTCCTTTTGACCATATCATCCCATACACATGCAGGGTGGCTTCTTTCTTTCTTTTCTTTTTTTTTTAACCATTAACAATGAATGAACCAAACCAAGGAAGGTGGATAGAAGCACATAAAATATGGAGCAGCCTGAACAACAATATGTGGATGAAGATACACTCTTGACTTATAATAAACATACATTTAGACAAAAACCTTGATGTCTAAACAATTTGTGCAACAAACACAGCCTCAGGAGTCCCTTGTGCATAACTTAGAGCATTTATGAAGTGACAGAGACAAGAAGTCAATTATTCAAATGAAAGGTAAGTGATTGAAAGTAATAGAGTGTCATCACCTTTTGAGTGTCTTCTCAAAAAAGTATGAATATGTTGATTTACCCAAACTTTAGATTAGACTGTCTTGACTGCAGTCCAAAAATGCATGTTGATATCAACGAGTAAACAAAATATACCTCCTATAGTTAAACAGAAAATTGCCATCAAGTGTTTTTTTTTAATTATTCTTGTATGAACACTATTCCCCTCAGCTGTGTTCACCTGATGCACTAAGCATGTTGATTTGTGTGGTTCTGTCAGGGAAGAGTTCCACTGCTAAACTGTGGAAACAAAGAACAATAAATCAGTCGCATCATTGGTCATGCCTATAACCCAATTCTTCTATTCATTTTTGCCGTTTACAGTAAAATTGTCTGTTACTGACCACCATCACTGGATGTTTTAAAAAAGCAAATGCTACAAAATTTATAAACTGGATATAGGTTGAATCACTAAGCGTTATCTCAGTCTGTGGTACCGAGTTCCAAAAAGATATATTTATATCAAATGTCATGGATTATCTCTTTAAATAGGACTACAGGATTGGAAAGTGTGCGCCTTTTCATCAAGAACAGCCACCATCCAAATCCATAAATTACAGGATAGAAAATATAATGCAGGACTCAGCTGGCATGAAGTAACATGTTGCATTAATGTACTCTACTGCGAAACCATCTTCACGGGCAGAACATGCTCTTAACTGAGAGAGCTTGGCAAGTCAACATTTCTTGATGTACCTCAGGGGCTTAGGGGGACTGATGTCCAATTCTTTACACTTCCGTGGCTCCAATTTTCACTCTCTAATGGAGTGAAACATGTTTCAGTACTAAGGAGTTAAAAAAGGGAGCTTCCGTTCCCTACAGCTCTGCAGGGCTGCAGACTCGTAAAACAGTCAAAATATAAATAGATATATTTTCTTCTGTTGGTTTACTACAAATACTTTTATGAATAAATTATGTTCCTTTTAAGCCATTTGACCATTGTTTTATTTTATGTTTTCACTCTTAAATCCTGTTAATGTCATCATTAATATTTATTTATGTATTACTAGGATATGTAAACAAACAAAGACCTCGTTCTGTCAAAAGCAGTCAAGACATGTTTGTGTGTTTCTTTTTTTTTTCTTTTTCTACTTTTCACCAAGATTGGCTCTCAATTATGCTCCTCCACTGGCAATAACCTGCTCGTGCCTCGCCACAGGAGGCATCTGTCCTGCTGTTCACTCCTGTAAATATGACTGATTCCTTTTAATCCGCACCATTGTGTACTCGTCGCTCAGGTCCTCCTAAATCTCTTCATTCTTGGGTTTAGACAGTGAAGAAAGCAAAAAGAAAAATAGAGGAAAAGAGAAGTGGAGAGAGGCAGGGAGGGAGGGACTTGTGATGCTGTTTATTGCTGGAGTAAATCCAGCCCAACCTATCTCATTAGTCTGTTCGTGATTAAAAACTACTCTCGGGCTGATATCATTAACCTGCCCACACAACCATACACTCTCAATGGGGCCTTACAAACTAGCAAGAAGAAATGAGCTTGTGCCTTGTGTGTGAGCTCTAAATTCACTCATTTTATTCACAGCTGCACCAACATGATCATTAAGGGTGTTTTTTTAGATACACTGGAAAAATAAACAGGCACATATATATACACACACACACACACACACACACACACACACACACACACACACACACACACACACACACACACACAGACAGACAGACAGACAGACAGACAGACAGACAGACACACAGACAGACAGACAGACAGAGAGAGATTTTAGATATTGGATTGGTGTATATAGTGAGTAGCCTGGGATAAGAGTGAAAGAGGACATTGGGCATCTGACAACGATTACGGTAGAATCTATACCCTTTTTCCCCACTGTCACCATTTATAATCCCTTCCTATGTTCCCTTATCTGATCGCGACCCCAGTCACAAGCTTCTCGGTGTGAGATTACAAACATCTGGCGGGTCATCTACTCCCAAGCTGTTATGATAAACTCAGCAGCAGAGAGGGCTTCTGGACAGCCACAGGGATATTTAGTGATGGAATATCCCACGCAACCAAAGTCCTAATGCAATGCTTCGTCATTGCAATGAGATACACCAGCTAATGCCCTGCTGGTGTGGATATGTGATTAAAAAGCGTAATCAGAGAGGTTTGTATAGACTGATATGCAGTATATCACTTAACAGCCAGAGTTTCTCCTCTTAGCTGCGTTTTTTCTTCAGTGTTATCTCGTCTACTAGGGTGTCAAATGTTGTATCTAGACGGCATTAGTGAAAAAAAATGAAAACATGAAACATGCCCCTGGATGTTTAAAGAAAACACTGAACACTATAATGAGCGGAAGGATTATATGCTCCTCCTGAATTCCCTAGTCTATATACAGCCATTACCATCTTCAGCTCAAATAGGCTGTTGAATCCCATCCAAAACCTCTGACACGCAGGGTCTGGCAAAAGATCAAACCAAACAGCAAATGGAGAATTGAAGCTTGTTAGAAAGTTCTCGCAGGGCTGGGCTGTTATTAGGCTCAAAGTTAAAGAGAGCATTAGTAGAGTTTACATAGCAGTTTGTGTGCTAAATATTAACATTTTAATCTTAATCCTACACCCTGTGACAGGAAGTACATATGGTCTATTAAGCCATGCTAGGGTCAAAGCTTGAGTGATGGCGATATTCGTCTCTCGGTCGGTCACTTTGGTCCAGACTGAAATATCTTAACTATGACATTGATTGACATACATTTTGTTCCCCAATGGATGAATCCTAATCCCAAAAACTTTGGTGATCCTTGGACCTGTCCCTCCAGCACCACCAGCAGGTCAAAGTGTTCACTTTTTCAGTGAAATATTTAAACAACTACTTGGTGGATTGCCATCACCGGTGATCATGGTAAACATTACACTTTCATAGCATCAGTATGACAGTTTCGAAAATATTACTCTATTTGCACAATTAAAGGCTGTGAATCAGTGTGCTCAGTTTAAGTTTAGTTTGCTGAGAAGTACCTGATTCAGCTGCATTTTGCTGGATGATGTGCGGAGAACCTTATTTCTATAATATGTCTGTAGACTCCTAGGTTTTTATTGTGGAAATCTGAAAAATAATACACACAGCATTCATCACACATTTAAAAGCAGTTCTGAAAGGTGAGATTTGATTAGTGATTTGAACATGTACAGATCGGTACAGTCTTGGATCAGAAGGTGGGGGCAGTTGTTTGGTATCAGCCATTTTTAATGATTTCATCCATATAGAAATCAAGACTAAAAATAAACATTTCCAGTGTAAAGAACAATTACTTTTATTCTGTATTATGTGCAGATCACAATCAGGCTACATGTCCGCCAAAATGTATATCTAAATTACCCCCAAAATCCAAAGGGATACGGATTTGCATTACTAATTATTTATCATTTTAATTACAGATGAGTAAGCAGATGTCCAAACAGCAACTGTAGCTTTGAGCAATTAATCACTGCCCGAGTACTAAATCTGACTCTTTTAATTCCATTTTCCATCTACTTTCATCAAGGCTGAAAAAGGACAGATGCACCATAAACTGAGATTTTACACTTTGGGCGAAGCTGCAACTCCAGCCAAGCAAGTGTACTTCAGCGAGCACCTGAGATACAAATTATGCATCCCTGCTCTCAACCCACTCCGCTCCGTCTCCTTGTAACAACTTCATAGACATTCGGGAAACAGAATTTCACTAACACCAAATATAACTCTTGAGGGTGGCAGGAGACTCAACCAGGGAAACTTTCAAATGAATCCACCTGCTAAGGCACCCTTCAAGGTCTCTATCAAAATTTTACTGTTCCCTCTCAGTTAGCAAGCACTGCAGTGCAGATGCAAAGATTTTTCAGGAAAGAGAAAATGAAGGGGATGGAGGCAGAGACAGGGTGAGAAGGAAAGAGACATTAATAAACAAATTGTGAATCTTCCATGTCTCTATCATTCAACCCTTTCTTTCTGTTATTCTCATCCAAATCTAACAGCTGGTGGCACAAAAAAGGAAGAGAGTTTGTTTTGATGTTTGTGCAGAGTTGAGGCAATAAATTGGACAGGGATTTAGCAAATCAGAATTCATTGCAGAAACTTTCTGATCCTGGAGGTTCAAGGGCTCTGGATAAACAAGACTGATTGTTTCGGAGGCATGCATATATTACCCCTATTTGAGCCTGAGCTATTACATGCAGACAGCTAAGGGAATGTAAGGCAGAATCATATTGAAGCTATTTTATAGAAAAACATGGCTGGATCAGTTGATTTCTCTATACAAGTGAAGCAGGCAATGAGAGACATTTCTTACAAAATGCTCGAGCCTTGATACATGACAGACACAATGTTAAATGTCTTGAGTCCTGCTCAAACAATATGCATGACAGAAAAGTTCGTCAGGGGCCAAAACAAAAAGAACAGCTGTCGTGTTCCCTTTTCATCATAAATGTTACTGACAATAGCTGACAGCAAAATATGGAAATATTAAGAACAGACTCAAAATATCACAGCCATCATCTCCTCCATCCTTTAACATGACCTCAAGTTCAGAGGAAAGAAAAAAAGCAGCTCTAATAATACCATACAGAGGGTGTTGACAGGCCGAATTCACAACATTTTGCCACACACTTCTGAGGACAAGAAACTTAATATTTATGCAGTTCACATAAGGAACACCGAGTTAGTTCACCAACTTTCCACTAAGACTGAGCCTGCATCTGAGAGCTTCATTTTCTAGAGAACATAATCTCAGTGAGGTTATTTAATTAGCAACTTTGTCACCACTGGAAGGAGAGTGCCCTTCCAGACGAGTGGAAACTCCTTTTAGTGCCGATAAGCATGATTTTAACTGCCCCATTGCACCAAATGTTCGTAATACATGTTGAAAGGGACACCGTTAATGGGGTTGTTGATCGATACCATGACTCAATGATTACCAGGTGCTGGGATTTCTGGCTTTCATAAATAGGACCAAAAAAGTCTGTGTCCAGTGAGAGAGAAAAAGTCTGTGCCCAGCGGGATTTCAAGGCACTTTCACCCCGACACACACACACACACACACACACACACACACACACACACACACGTACCAGTTGTAACTGCTCGTTTCATCTACAAGGATTTTAAAGCCTCATTATTAAGCCTTTTAATGTACTACAGTACTGCGTTTTCCTTTTTCTATCTTGCCTATTCTGTTGTGAAAATGTGGGTTTGCCGTCTAAGTCAAGTACAGAGGATGGGATGGGTCAGAGGATGCCGTGTCAGAGTCTTGTGTAGGAAGAGATTAGCTGTATTGATACAATATATTAAATCCTGCTGGTTTCCAAAGTGGTTAATAAAGAAGATCACAGATTACTTTATGCCCATTTAAAATGTGCTTTGTGCTACAATAAGAGTTTATCATAGCCTTAAAATTGGTTCAAAAATAAAGATCTAGAGTGTGTTAAATATATGAGTGAGTGTTATATAAGAAATAAAGATTCTGCACATGAAATACTTTGTGAACCTTTTCGTATCACCTCTGCTCTGCTCAGCAATTAGGCAAGTCGTGCATCTCTCTTACCAAACAAACATTATAGCAATTACAAACTTGTTACAGTAAACTTTGTATCTGAGGTGCTGTCTGAAGACTGTTTAGACAGGACTAGATGGATCTCCACATGTGGTAACCATAGAAACAGCTGCAGCCCCAGCTGCTAAAGGCACACAGCTGTAAACGAAGTTAGCAAAATCTATTTTGTTGTTGTTTTTGATTTGATTCATTTCTCTTTCGAGAATAATCAAAGGAAAATCTCTTACTTTAAAGAAACAGTGATTGTAGTAGTTTGCCAAAATGCAAAGGGCAATTCCAGTGAGTTTAGTTAAACTTACCATAACTTTTAACTTTGGACCTCAATACATAAAGGCCTGATTGTAGAAAATGACTTTAATTCTGGTGAGTAACTTGTAGAAACAATTCTGAGGATGGAGCTCTGGCAATCAGCATGTTGATGACAACAACATGATACAACGAGCCAATATCAGCTGTACCTGAACTTCAGATGCATCAGTCACAAAACTGCCCCATGTCATGGGGAAAGGGATTGTTAGCTCAAACATCATGATAGTTTAGAAAACTTTATTGTCCCCAGAGGGGCAATTTGTAGTACAGCACATACACAGAGGTACATCACAATAACCAGTATAATTGTATATAAAAAAAAGAACTAATGTTAATTGTGACATGTCTGTTTCACTAGTTTTCAACATTTAATAGACAAAATGATTAATCAATTATTCATAAAAACACAGAATCAAAAATAATAAGTCACCCTACTGTACTGTACATATAGTTAATTACAGAATTATATAACATTTCAACACCTTCATATTGTAAGTGCACCTTAGCCATAATTTTTCTTTCCCTGGTTGTAACTTTTCAACAATAGCACCGTGGGACTATATAGCCTCCACTTGTCTCATCCTCATCTGTACTGCCAGTTCTATATTCAATTTATGAGTGCATTGTGCAACGTACTGTAAGCAACTCCTCTCCTCCTCCCCCCATATTTCAGTGAAGTACATGTATTTTCTGTTGCAGCTGCGGATTAATTGGTTTGAGAGCAGAATGTCATTATTAATAGTATCAGACAGATCTCAACCCCTGGGATGAGGGGTACAGTGGGAGTTCCATTACACTCTGCCATGCTTCATCTACCACCTCGGTACACTGATAAAAACAAACCGTTTAGATGCACGCGCCACATCAACGCCATGCATGCCATATCAGATTGCCTCAGTTTTCTCCATGAATGAATGACTTACTGTAACATACCTGCAAAAGCTTCCAATAGTGTATCTATCAAAGTGTAAGATTTTGGAAAATTACATTTCATAGGCATCTGAGAAAGCTTGCATCCCTGATCCACTGTAAGAACCGTATTATGTATTTGCTATATCCCATATGTTTTATGTAAAGCCCCACTGCACATGATGCACAGTGTAAATGATCGAGGTCCCCTAAATACCACTCATATTGAACAGGAAGGATTCAACAATTCCCTATTTCGGAGAGAGAAAGCATAATATTCTTGGTCCAGATTCCTATTAGACCCTAAGACAGAGAAGTCGTTTTTATAAAAACCAAATGGATGATAGCTTAACTTGCACCTGACAGAACATGACTTTTCAATATGACTGCTCCGAGCCCTGTCGCAATACCCAGGTGTTTTTGTGGAGGAATTCATCAGCTTGGGAAGGTCATCCAAGAGGCATTCACCCCACAAGCCCTTCTTGGAATAGAACACATTAAAGAGGGATGAGCCTCCACTCAGGGAGGTGGTTTGCTGTTTTCATACTTTAAACTGAAATATCATCGTATGTCAGCACAATTGTAATCGGTCACCGTTTTAACCAGAAATGACAAAAGACTCATTTTTAAACAGTAAAACATTGCTTTCAAGCCGCTTTCTGTCAGCCAGTAAACACGTTGATGTTATTAATTTAAGAAACAGTTCTAAACTGTTGTACAACAGCATTAATTAGGTGAAATGCACCTCATGTTTGTATTACAGAACCATTGAACATAATGCAGACTATTACTGCAAATGAACTACATTACCACTTTTGTTTCTATTAAAACAAAATATTCTCTGGGTGAAAAAATATTTAGCTTAAGCTGTCTGTTATTGAGTAACTAATAATAAATAGAAGACAACAATAATTTTCATCGTATTTGTTAACATGTCATCAGAATTCATTAGACCTCAACATTAGTTTAAAGCTGCATTTATTGATTTTTTTTGGCCACTTGAGCACAAAAAAACAAGCTGTCTGACCTTGAGTTGTTTTGGTATACCAAATGGTGGGAAATATCTGGTTCTCCAGCTGTTAGATGCTCCACTATGTTCACCAGCTAGTCGCTAACCTTGTGGTTTCTGCTGTTTGGTGCTGGGCAGGCAGCGTACACTCGGCTTGTCAGAGCTTTTTCACTGAAAACAGCTGCTGCTGAAAATAATATTGATAAGAGTGGAGTTATGGACTGGAAAAACCTAAACAATGCACTAAAAGACGCTAAAACTACAAAAGATACAAAAGTTGGATGATAATCCTCTATGGGTTCATCACAATGAGCAACATTTTTCACATTGCATTTCCATCCATTTTTCATACTGTATAAGAATATTGATGAGAGCAGCTTTAAATCCTGTCAAGCTGAACTTGTACGAGTACACTGCTAATGCTTTGCTGTTTCTATTCTAGTAACAACAGATTTTTCACATTCTGTTCAGGCTGACAGAATTATTGGTGATATTTATGAATGCTAATTACGGCCTGGACATATGGGCACTACATGAGGGGACATGTAACATATTTCACAGCTTCATAAAAATGTGTAAGGGATTAAATTGATTGTATTTTTACTACTACTTGACTACTTGTTTTTACTTTTTCTGTGCCACATGGAAATATGTTGTTATTTCTGTTAAAGCCACTGAATGTCCCTAAGACTCATCCAAAAAGTTGGATGTAACTTTATTATGGCACATACAAATTCAAGCTGAACCTGAAAGAAGATAGGACACATCTTATAGCTGAAGAAGTAAAATTATTATATCCTGCATCAAGAATAAACAAAACAAAATAAATAAATGAATAAAACTGTTTTATGAAGCTCCAGTGCTTTTTGGATGCATCATCCCATCATACTAGAACCACAGATTCAGGCTCGGTTTCCTTTAGCACTAATAACATCTCTGCTGCTTTCAGAATATTCTGCCGTACTCAACTGATTTTTCACACAATTTCCCATTTTTGCATACAATCAGCATTTATAATGTATCCTGATTACTTCTATGTGTTTGAGAAGCTGCATTTTGAAGGCTCCAAATGCCTTCCTAGAGGAGCCTGATGAAAGCTTCCTCCAGTGATGACAGACAGGATACTGATGTCGAACTGTGGCTCAGTGCAGGTAAAACTCATTAGGTGGCTTTCGCACTGGAACATTACCCAATGACAAAACTTTATGCTTCTTTATGTTGTGTGACGGCATGTGGTTTGTGTGGTAAAAAAGGAATTCTTGGTACAGAATGTGAAGATTAACATTGTGTTTAACGTCAATTTGTTTTGGCTCATCCAGGAATGCAAGGTGTGTTGCCAGAAATGCCACCTGGAACAGGGAGCCTTGTGTGATTATGGAGAAAGCTGTGAAAGCTGCCAGGTACCGCAGCTACCATTTCCCTCAGCATATTGTTAT
Source organism: Lateolabrax maculatus (assembly GCA_031216445.1). Classification (NCBI taxonomy): domain Eukaryota; kingdom Metazoa; phylum Chordata; class Actinopteri; order Acropomatiformes; family Lateolabracidae; genus Lateolabrax; species Lateolabrax maculatus. The sequence goes on from CM062217.1 coordinate 5,673,522, forward strand.
GAAGCCTTATTTTATTTCAAAGGAAGTGTCTCAAACCTGTCCTGCAGCACTGTCTCCTTCAGCATATTGATTTAAAAGTAAATGCTTTCCTACATTTATTTGCATTTTCTGGCTGATTTGATCATGATCATCAACTGAAATGTCTAAGATGTACAATATTGAAAAAAATTAAAAATTCAATTCTCGCAATCAACATGCAGAAAGTTCAACAAAAGATATGTGAAATTTCAGGAAAACATGTATGTGATTGTCAGAAAATTGTATTGTTTTTACTGAAACCATGCTACTTACAAGAGGACATTTTACAGGATTTTAGACATACAAGGTATCATACCAAAAATAGTTATACTGTATGGACTGTATATAAATCAAATAAACATTTTGAAAGATTTAAAAGGAAATCAATTTTACAAAATGATGAATAATGAGCTTTCGGTACTCCTGACTGAGACAGTCGCAATAAGAGGAAGGGATATGAGCATGGATGACCTTCCCTAAATCTGTGGAGTAGGAAAGAAAAAACAACCTGATATTTGATGGTTTGCTTTAGCAGGAAGCAGGATAAACTCTGCACTTCACCTGCTCTTCAAAGCCGTGCACTAAAATCCAGCAGCACTGCACTAAGGTACACTTCTGCTCAACCAAAGATAGTGTCCGTTTATACCACTACAGTTACTCTGTACAGTAGTCACAGATGCAGTTCAGTCTTCAGATTTTATCACACAGAAAATTGTTGCTCAGTAATAAATGAATCCACAAAAGGAATCGACATTACTGTGAGGACTTCAACTAATCTGGGTTTTAGTGATGTCTCTCTCGTGTTTACTGTTGGAACAGCATCACTGAACAACAGCATTCACTGTGGGTGAAGGCTAAGCAAATCATTTCACCTAATGTAGAAATAAAATCTGAATCTGTTTTACTGACAGAGTGCATTTCCATATACTTTACAGGAAATGTAGAAATGTTTAGTTTGGATCCAGATCTCCATCAAAACATAAAAAAGGAAATTGAGTTCCTTTCATTAAAGTGCACTCATTTATAAATAATACTTAAAGTGTTTAAGAATGCCATAACTCACTATGTTAAGAAAAAACAATCCTGAATCCACACCAAAAGTAATGCCTGTTCATTGGCCAAGATTTCAGATTTCAGATTTCAGATTTCTTTTATGGGAATTCATCGAGTAGTTTTTGAGATATCCTGAGAAATTATGAACTAACATAAAACTTAAAGTAGTCATTTAAAATCTGTTATTTTATACCATACACAAACAAATCAATGGGCAAAGCTATTATTTTCTGTCACTGTCAGAGTAAACCCTGAAGTCTTGCATTCACATGTCTACTGTACACCACTATTACCAGAGCACAATCGACATCAGCAGTCCATTTCTCAGCCGCCCACACAAACACACCCTACTTCCAGTAAGCCTGCCAAGAGACGCATCGATGAAGTGTGTTTCCCTGACTTGTGAGACTGACCGGGGTATTTGATTTTAGCCACAGTAACTGGGGTAATCAGAGGGTGGTGAGGAGTGCACAACGGCAATTTCCGGAAAGGTCACCACTCTAATGAGGAGCATTAGCCCACTCACCAGCCACAGAGGGGATGAGAACCATTTTGTGGCTCATAAGCCAGTGGAGGCTGGCAGCTGAGGTGCCTTCAGGAAGCAAGCTTTTCAGGTGATTTCTCGAGGGTCAACCATAGTCTGTGCTGATTTAAGAAAAGGCAACAAAATAGACAATAAATGGTTTTTAAAGCAGTTTGTGTGCTTCAGCCTAATGTGTACTGTACTCAAGGTAAATGTTTGAGTCCATCCATAATGGAAATGGGTAACATGTCTGATGACAGTATACATTAGGTGCAAATATTTAATGATAGCGCCAAACTTTAATATGCACAAATCTTGTGAAACAACACACACAGCACAGAATTTGTACATCACTCTCAAGCTTTATTGTCATTTTCTGTGGGCTGGGAAGGGTACATACCCAACAGCAGAATACATATCAGTTAGTGGGAATATTTATTTATTTTTTTTGCGGAATTACTTTGAGATTAACAGTCAGTCCCAGCATCGAGTTAAAAGGTTCTTCAAAAAACACTCCAAGGATATGATTTAGAGAGGCTACCAAGAGTGCAAGGATCCTTTCAAGAATCTGTGACAATCAATGGAAAGGTGAGCCATTTTGGCTGGCATCATTAACGTCAAAAGAGACTAAACCTAGAGTCAGCCCCTCAAACTTGAGTGGCAATCTGAGTGTAAACATTGGACCTGTCAGCTCATTACTGAGGCTTCAGTGTGGCAGCAAAGCTGTTTGTAGGATGGACGGCAGTTGCCTTGCAGCCAGGGTAAATACCTTGCCCTTCTGCTGTATTCCCGGGATTCATTATACTGCAAGCCAACACACAGGAGGAGCTGTCAGGAGTTACCAGTTCCATTACCCACTAAATCCTTTAACAGGAGCTTTAACTTGTTGAATGAGACTGATATTGATTTGGGGCGGGGGGTGAGGATTGGGAGCAGTAGATAGGTTGATTCAAACCACTAAAGTACTTGAAACAGACCTTTGGAAAATCAGATCCCACTGAATTATCCACACCTTCGCTATCAAAAGTAATTTTTGCATTGCAACCATTATAGTAGGACTTTTCATCAATTTCCATTAATCCAAATCGCTCCTCCGATGGCACTCAAAACTAACTTATTAACACTGTTAAATAATTTGGCCCATGAAAAACAAAATCCCTTTAATTGCAAGGCAGATAAGCTGCTTACTTCATCTGCAAAAGAGCTTGGCTCAACCTGATGCAAGACTTTGTTTTCCTTTATTTACTATCGAGCTAATGAAGTGATTTACCCCAAGAGTGCAGTCACCCCCAGAAAAGACCGAGCTGTGTGTAGTTTATTTATAATTTAGTATTTCTTCATGTGATTTGGAAATTCTTCATCATTTGATATGTGGGAAAGAGCAAACATTTGATAAGCAGTGGTGTTGTGTTTGACTTGTTTACTGGAAGTACACAGGAAAGTGGAGACACAAGTCGAGAATCACCCCACACAATTCCCAATGCATTCATTCCCTGAACATTTCGTAGTTTACTCTATAATAAAGTACAGTTAAAAATGTAACTATTGACACAGTATCCTCATAATACTGTTTACATGTTGTGTCTTCTTAACAAGTATTTAGGTATTTTTTGAAAATTCATAACTTATAAATCCAATTTTTATATATAAAAATCAGATTTTTTTTATACTTATTATACTTTATTTCTCCTTTCACTAAAAAGCCTGGATAATGATTACATTTAGTGTTTTGTGTAATACACTGTCTGAAATAACTGGCTTTGTTCTGTTTCTTTAAACACTATCACATGGCACACTTAAAATGTTCTTGATCTTGTTCAAATTAAGCATATTTTACTGAGTCTAATACCCTTTATGACTTAACAGGACAGCAAACAAAAACTAAATTCAGTTGTGTGGAGTGTTTGATATTTACAGTATGCAATAAACACAACTGTAGCTGCTCTATTGATAAACGAGCAACTCCAGTGACAAAGGGCTCTTTAAAACTATAAACCTTGTTTATATATCTATTTATATTCACATAAATGTTATATAAATTCCATTTTCTTCTTCGTGTGAGAGGTGTACAGTAGCTGTGTGTTGTTCCTCCTGGAGGCATGTCTTTATATCACTGAAGAGCCATTCTCCATTCTAAGAGTATGACTCTCCCAGGGGAATACTTTGTGTGCCTGTGATTTATGATCCTACAATGTCTTGCCTTGAAGGTAAACTGACAACTTTCTGCAGTAATTGAGGTAAATGATGGTTTTGGCTCTTTTTAATTGATCATTTTTACCCATACTTCTTTGAGTGCACAAAGTATATTACGTGAATGTCAGCATGCTATGCCACAGGAAGGTGTGCTTATGTGCTTGCTTCATGTAAGAGAGAATCACTGATGTGTGCAGCGAGCTGAGTTTAGATTGTCTATGGTGAGATTATGAAGACCTGACTGTTACAAAAATGCAATCTAGAATTAGACAGACAGTCATTGATTTTGAGTATACCTTGCTATAATTCACAATTATTTATCAGTAAAACCTGCAATAAAAAACAAGATCTATGACCTTCTGGAACTCAGTATTCACCTCTCCGTCTTGGGCGTTTATTTTACACATGAGCATCATTCACCCTTGACATCTCTGCAAGTGTTTGAAATCCATCCAGCATTACAGTCTTAAGGGGCACTATTCTGATTAGGAAATGATCAATGCCATAACAGAAATTATCCATATGCCACACATCATTAGCCGACTCTCCCTGAGCGCATAAATGTGCCATGGTATGTCTTTGAATCCATCACTCTCAGTGTTCCCAGTGATCACCTCTCAGATCTGTGGCGTTCTCTGTCCAATCTCTCTCTCTCCCCCTCTGGGCTTTGTGACTGGAAATGCACACAGTAGCACAGGGTATGACAAAGCTCATGGGATACACTCAAAGGCGTCAGTTGAGTCACGTCTGTGTCAAACCTGCAAACATTGTTATGTTACCTCTGACAGTCATATTGAGTGCTTGCGGGTGGATGCGTGTCACATTCCTGCCACCCACTTTAGACCACCAATACCTTTCTCTGTCAACTAACTGCATCAAAATGATAAACACGCTTCATCTGTTGGTAACATTCGCACAAGATAAATGCTATGCAGTTATAGCCAGGGGGAGAAAGATTTAGAATTCATAGATGTTGCCAGAGTTATACGTTTTAAGGGCAAGGCGGCACTTATTCTGCAAATTAAGGATGAGTTTTACAGCTCAGCTGCTAGTTTACAGATGAACAGGGTCATGCTCAGTTCAGGAGGTGCACAGTAGCTAGTCTGTTGGATTGTTTGAGAACAAAAGGCAGGACAATGTTGGAGCAGGGACATGCACTGACGAGCGAACACCTAATGTTACCCTTTTCAAGATCAACCAGCAGTAGCCACCTGTTGCTCTATGGATATGGCACAGCATTTTAATCACTAATCGTGCCTTTGGGATGGGGAAAGCGTCCCAGATTCAGGCTGACAGATCAATTTGACATTATATTAGTGGGAGCCTCACAGCACTGAGAAAGCAGTCTTTAATCCAGTGTGCTACAAGGAGGGAAAGTGCAATGAGAAGCACAGCAACAAAAAAAAAGGTCTCACACCAGAGGGTTCTGGCAATCAAGAAATTTAAGCCAGTCAATTGGTTGCCTGTGAGAGAATGAGGGTGTTGTATTTGTATGAGACATTGTATAAATTTGCATTCAGCAAATTGTCCTGGACCAGGAAAATGAATGTACCAGTGACTGAAGTCCCTTTCTAATTCAAACTACGTCCTATATTTGTTCCCTTTAATGTTGACTCTTATGCCACAACAAGCATTGTTAAGGTTGATGAAACTAAAATTACTTAAGTTTATAGATCTATTTTGTACCTTAAAGACACTACAATGTAGTTGTTTAAAAAAAAAAAAAGAGGCATTACACGTGTCATGCTGTCTATAATGGAACCTTTCGATGCGTTTTAACAAACTCCAGTGTGTCCTCCAATATAATGAGGTTGTGTATTCTCCTGTGTAAATACATAGCCTGGCTCCTTTAATTATTTGCCTGACTATTGACTATCAGGTGTTTTGTTGGCAGATTGCTGTTGGCCAGTAAGAAGTAATTTGCTCTCTTCCCTTGATTTGCTATTGAGTACACCTGTTACAAATGAAGGCAATGCAACACAGCTGCTGGCTACTATGGACTGAAATACTGGGAGTCTTTCAACTTATTGCTGTTTTGCACAAATGCACTGTAATTTTAAGCTCCAAAAAGGAAGTTGCAGGGTGCAGCGCTGAATTGGAGTTATGTGTTTGATACATTTGTTACTTTGTTTTCCTCTTTTATTTCCATTTGTTATCAGTTGATCCCTGGCGTAAAGCTCTTGTATTATTTTATTTAAAACAAGTAATGGACCACATATGGTTATTTTGAATCTCAGGCAATGCAATCTTAAAAGCTACACTAATCAATACTTTTATTTTAATCTATCTCCACCTATACAGTATGTACCCACTTATACAGTATATTTTGTCTCTTTCATTTATTAGTTCATTTATAGTTTCAGGCCCAAAAACTTTGTTGGCATTTCATGCATGGCCTTGTATTAAACTGGTTCATCTCATCTTTTTAATAACAGCAGTTGCTTAAGTGGAATACACATCATTAGTCAGCAGCAGGGTTGTCATACAGTATACTTGGGTCTACTGTTAGATGGTGACTCACATTTTCCATGCCTATAAATAACTAACGAAACTGAATTACAATTAGTTGTGTGCAGGCCTTTAGGAAGCTGTTGACTGGATGTACTGATTAAATACTGGTTACCTTTTCTTTTTAATAAAATATTCAAAAGTTGAAAGTAAAGTTTTTCCTCTAAGGACTTTGGATAGCCACAGCAGATGATAACTTTGTATTTTTCAGATTGGATACACAAAGAGTTTGAAGAGAACTTAGTAGCAAAGACACATACACTGCATCCATTTTCAAATAAGGTGACAAGAAGTGGGATTCTCAGTTAATGGGATATCTAGAAACTGTTCATAAAAACAAACTGAACTTGCTGTTTTGTTTTGAACACCTCATTCATTGAAGAAGCGGCATCACTTCTAGGTGAAGGTGGGGAATGATTTTCAACAAATCTATACATTTATGGCCGAATATAGTATACAATTTTAAAACAAAAGAACCTCAACATACTATTCAGAAGCAAAAATGTCATGAAAAGAGGGGGAAAAGGTGAAAATGAAAATTGTATATTGAAGACTAAAAGATTCTGGTGTTGTTACAATACCGACTGGTTAGACACGGCAACAATCAAATCTCCTCCATCCTGCTCATTAAGAAAACGACTGCCAATTACAGCCATGTGGGGTCAATCTCACACTCTCTCTCACACACACACACACACACACACACACACACACACACACACACACACACACACCTTTGCTGTTGGTTGAAGCTGCAAAGTCACCGGTCAAAGTTCACCAAGGACCTGTAACTTTTATTTCACTTTGTCCCCTTTGTTTACATGGAAATACTTTTAATTTTATTTCTTTTAATTATGCAGATAGTTGGCTAAACATTTCTAATCATGCATGTAGATATTACATGACCACAACTAGAAAGTCCAAACAATTTTTGTAGGGCACACAATCACCCTTGACGCACTTTACAAGCGTGTCACCATGAGTTGATCTTTGATCTTGAAGATGTTTCACCACTGATTTAAGAGGCTTCCATCAGTCCTGGTAGGGGGTCCCAGACATGTTCACCCCTGGGGCTCATTCACACCTTTATGTCACATAAGCTATTAACTAAGCTATTAAAAGTAGCATTGCTTTGTTGGCATTAATTTGAGATGGACCAGCTGTTGCATTCAAATCAATAGAGGCCCATCCTGGGCTGAATGCCTGAACCTCCCAGTTATGCCTTGAAGGAATTGGCCCATCTCAGATGACACAGATGATAGAGAAATTTGATTATGATTTTATCTCAATAATTTACTCAAGTGTGGGGGTTCAAATAACACCAGATTCACATTAGCTTTAATTTCTTTCTCACTCCCTGATACTATGTATCTGATAATTTTTTTTAATAAAGTAACCACCTGCAGTTTAACAAATACTGAGTTCTTTCTAAATAAATGTGTTGCAATTATGTGGCAAAGTAATAATAAAATGTTTCAGGTCCACATTGATTAAATTAATTAAATTTGATGTTTCAAACTCTGGAGTTGGATGGGTCTTTTTTATTGGGGGGGGGGAGGGGGGGGGAAGTAATGTGCATTTTTTTATATATATATATATATATATATATATATATAAATATAAATATATATATATATAAATATATATAAATATATATATATATAAATATATATAAATATATATATATATAAATATATATATATAAATAAATAAATAAATAAATAAATAAATTTCAGCCACAATGATTTCTAGGAAAACTTAATTAAACTCAGCTGTGATATTGTAACATTGTGTTGCACAATTATCCACAGTTGTAGTAAAAATACACTATAAAATGGACCTAAAAGTACAGCATGGGTTGTCAATAGCCATTTAAACAGATGATAATGTATTAGGGTGAATCTGAAAACCTCTTCAGATATGCTTTTATACATAATGTATACGGCCATCATGATTCTGTTTATTGTTCCACAATGCTCATAAATAAAGCAAATTCATGTTTTGTTCTTTTACATCATGAAATCACATTTAAGCCTTTTTGACACTGATCAAGATTTTAATTTTTTTTATTCTTTTATAAAAGTCACTTGAGGTGGTGGTCTAAAAAACATACAATTATTAATTTAATAATTTAACAGAATCTTTTGATTGCTTATCAACCTTTTTTAAGTAAATATATCTAAGATTTGGTAACTTTGCTTGGTCTGGACACTGCAATATTTTTTCCATTATTCTTTGCAAAATTCTCAGACACCTAATCTTGTGTGGAGACAGCGAGTGAACAATCTTGCTAAAAAATCTCTCATGGTCATTGTTTTATTGTGCTCATGGTTGTTTTCTGGCTGGAAAAGAACTTCTCCCAAGCCACAGTTCTCTTGTTCTCCAGAATTTCTCTGCATTTTGTTGCTTTCATTTTCCAATACACATTCACCAGGCTTCAGGGCCTACTGCAGAAAAGCATCTCTATCACATTTCACTACCACATTTTGTTTGACAATAGCACCTACTTTACAAGATGCCAAACAAAGCGTTAGATATTTGCCAATCACAATAGCCAAATATGGAAAAGGGTTTAATTGATTTTTACATTTCCATATTAAAATACATTTTCTGAATTGAAATCAAGAAACTTTATGGATAAAATAAGTAAGTTGATGTTTTGGTTGTGGTATTCCAGCAAATGAAATAACAAATCAAGGTAGTTCATCACATCGTCGTAAAAACAAAATCTAATATTGCCATGCAGCAGGACTGCTTTTTTTTTTTTTTTTTTTACAATATTGCATGTGACCTAATACACCCAGATTTTATAACTTCTCTGTATCTCACGTATATTCTCAACCCTAATGGCCAAAACACTACATGTTGGCCTTATTAGACTATGGAACCTTCTGCCAGTCTCATTACTGCCTTACAAAAGATGTCATGAGTGGTTTTATTTAAATTTTTTAACAATAGCTTTCTCTTTGCCACTTTTTATAGTTGAAACTGGTGAAGCACTTGGACAATAGTTGTCATTACAGTGTGTGCTGTTTCAGACATGGAATGGTTTGCCTTCTAATTGTAGGAAAACCACAGGTGTTACTTGTAACATTAACAATGGCTGTGTTCTTTTCAAGTGTCTCACAAAGCCATGACAGAGAGCCAGCATGCACAATACCAGGACCCTAAAACGTAGCTAAATGGAATTCATCCATCATTCATTTCACAGTTTACACCTGTGCTTTTCTTGCTGTGACATGTCAAAATGTCTAACATGAAAATTATTGGCAACCTTGTCAGTGGATTTCTGGAATGTGCCTTGGTGTTAATGTTTTATGCCAGGAAATTGACCAAGCAGCAGTCAGATACTGGAGTGTTTTAACTTAAACCAGTTGTCACACCTTGATTTACGCACAGGTGTTCACCATTAAGCAAATAGGTGACTTTATTGGCTGTAGCAATAATGATGATTTAGACATGTCAGATGTAAAAAGATAGTAAAGAAAGTGACTGTTGCAATCTATTACTATAACCTTGTGACCCTACTTTTTTCCTTTTTGATGAATTGTTGTTATTATTAGGCTTATTTTACTGGGTGCATCAACATGCAATATACCATGTGAGTGACTCATCTCTTAGTCTCTTAGTAGTGTCATTTCCCTTTGTAAGATTTTTGAAGGATTAAAAAAAACATCTGTCGTTTGGGTTTCTGCAATAAACTCCGAGGGATTGAGAAGTCATGTTGTCAGATTTTCAGCGCTCCCTGTAAAGTATGACAAACATGTGACAACCAGACTCGCACGCATTATTCCCCCAACACGCTCAAGAGATGTGACAAAAGTATTCTGAAAAGTGCTCTGTTTTATTTCACTCAGCATGAGCACATTTGAGATTTATTTTGAAAGTTTTTTTGTCAGATTGTTCAAACTCAGAAGGTAAGCTTGTGATACCTAATAGCTGAGTGATTTTCAATAGGAAACCACTAAGCACAATGATAGAGCATAAAATTCTGTTTGGCCAATCAAATAGAGAAACATGTGACTTTGTTTTCATGTATACAATAATCAAAATATGCAAAACCTAAACTTACTTTAATCCATGCTTCAAAAAGGTGTTTAGATTGGTATTGTGTCCACTGTGTGCTCCTCTGAGGTGATGCAGTGTGGACAATTAATCAGATCAACGGCAGGGGTCCAAATTCATAAAAGGTGATTTTTGCAAATAATTAAACATATGCCTGGAATGACTAGTTTTGTGGCACTGTTAAAGGGAAATTAAAATATGTATTTAAAACATACATATCTACATAGCCTATCATTCAAACTTATTTTGTATTTTTTTTTTAATCACAATTTTTTTTTTTTTTTTCAGCTACTGACTGTGAAAAACAAAATAACATAGTGTCTGTAATTGAAAGCCATAGCATGGAGGTACTGATCAATTCAAAATATTCAGCCAGGCCACAAGCACCCTGAGATCACTGAGTTGTTTATGCTGCCTCATTAGTTCAGGATTCGGCTATCCTGTTGAGTGAGTAAACTAGCCATATGTGTGCAGCTTAGCCTACTGCAACTGAAAACTCATCCCTTGTAGGCTGACATCTTCTTACATAAAGTTTCAATAAAAACTGTGTCAAGGATCACGATCTACCTTTTCATTTAGGCCAATATTCTATTATCAGAATTAGATTTATTGCCATGTAGGTTTTCACATGCAAGATTTTCTGTGGTGTATTGGTGTGAAACAATAAAACTTAGAGGAATAAGAAAGTAGAAGTAGGAGACAAGTAGTGCAAAAGTCAACATAAGAAATATAAAATAGGAATAGAAATAGTTACAATACAGAAAATGAAAAAATATTAAATGTGCTTTATATATTTTTAGGATGAAGATGAAAATGAAAAACTGTGCAGGAATGTGCAAAATATTGTCCAGGGAATATTAAGAGTATGATTTGATATTCTCCTCTGACCATGCTTCAACACTGGAATGATCTCCTCCTTCTGGATATTTAAAAGCAAAAATTCAGAACATAACTCACTTCCCAAAACACACATGTTCAGACTGACCTGGACTCAGTCAATAACCATCTTTCATTTTCTTTGTGGTCCTAAATTTTCTATCTGTATTTTTATTTTGTTTTCATGACGTAATATGTTTGTGCTGTAATTTGAACACTGAACATATAAGTGTAATTTCCTTTGTGTTTCTCGGACCAGTAGTCCATGTGCGGAAATCACCTTCAGGGTGGGAGCAATTAGGGTACATGAATGTTTTTCAAGAGCAATTCCTGAGGGGATACCAGAAGTAACACAAAGTATTGCTGCCAGTGCCATATAATATTCGTGGTTCACCACACCAAAAAAAAAAAGGTCGGAAGACTTTTTACCCCAGAAGATTTGTTTTAACCATTGTAGCGTTAAAATGCACACTCTAAGCCTTGCCACACATCCTTTCTAGTATTTTCTCATGTACACCTTCTTTAAATAGAACTTAATTACAAGAAGTTAATTCCAAAGCCTGCAGAAAAAGCTAGAGAAAGCCTTGGGCCATGAGGAATATGTGAGATTACACCCACCACGTTCAATTAAAATTTGTTCAAATAAAAATTTGATCAGGCTTACGTTCCAAAATTATATTGGTAATCCTTTACACTACTGAGAGATTCTCTGAAATTCTGAAGGCCATGAGATGCAGAATTAGTCGAAACATTTCCTGGAGAACAAAATTTGACTAACCATTCCCTCAGTGATTTTTTTATTTTTATTTTTATTTTTATTATTTTTTTTGACCGATGAATATGTTAATGTAGTCATTTTCCTTGATTTTGAGATGGGTAAGAACTGCAGAGAAGGCTTAGCAGGCCCTGACAGTTCGTCACTGAGAGGAAACTCTACTTACTACTGGATAATTGATAGGTAAATAACTGAATGGATGTACCTTCACCAATGGAAGTACCATCTGACAGGTTTACGGTAGTCCAGAATGAAGAGTAAGTACACTTTTTATTTAAAAGAAAATATCAGTGACCCTTAACCTTAATAGGTCTCGTGACCTCGGGACATTATGACAAAAAATGTTTTATTGTTTTTTGCTGAGCCCAGATTGTCATTTCAGATGATGGGAACGAGAAAGAGAAAGTGAACAAGTTACTGGGAAACTGAAGCACACCTAAAAACAAGGCCAGCAGTTTGATTTAGCTTTCCATTAAATAAGAAAAGTGAATTAACTCACAGAAACATGTAGCCTATGTACTGCATATAACTGCAGCCCGTTGGTGATCAGTGCATGAAATATTTCCTGCTTGTCCATTCGATGTTGGTACCTTAATCAGGAGGGTTATAGCTAATGTAAGCCAGTTCATTTCTTTAATTCATATGTGGTGACGCACTCTGATTTGCAAGCTATCAATTGTACTTTCCTTCTCAGACCGGTGATTTTGCTGTCCAGTGATAAGCACTTGGCAAGCAAGAAAGAAATAATTAACACCACTAATGAACAGTTACATTACACATGGCAATTAAGGACAGCATTTACTTCTATGGACAAGAGGAAAAGAAAAACTTGTCTTCGGTGTCCCTTGGTATGCACCACTTGTATAAAACTATTTTAGATCTACTCATATCCTCCACGGTTTACTTTTTTAACCTTCTCTACCAATTTGAATGTCAACTGAGCAACACAAACTGTCTATATAAACATATGCACATTCGGTTAGTATTATTGGGATCCCTCAATGTTGTAACAATTTGTCTATTTCAGCTTTGGATGTCTGGGAATACAAACATGTTGGACAGATACTCTCTGTAGTCCTTTTCCATGGAGGCATCAGCCCTTCCTTTTTTTTTTTTTTTTTTTCCCAGAGAGCCTTTGCGTGTCTCTTGTTGTCCAACTCCTTAAATCAGTACAGAGGAGGCGGATGACTGGGGACTTAGGAAGAAGCAGCTAGGGAGAAGTGTTACCACAGAGTGGGATGAGTGGGAAAACATTCACCTGGCTTATTTATTAAAAACCTACTCACTAAATATTGTGTTTTGGCGATACCTTGTTTGAGAAGGTGTGTTTGGCAAGATCATCATCACAGATTGTAGCAAACAACAAAAGTTATGCTTATGTTAGAATGTAGCACATGCCATATGGCCATATTATAGTTTACAATAAGGTGTCACAGTGCATTTATTGTGCCCTTCGGGACTAACAGTCTATATTGCTGAATATCACTTTATTGTCACATAGATAAAGGATGCAGAAACACTGCAGGATACATGCGATGCTGTTATTGAAGCTTCTGGCCTACTGGAGTTGCTTGGGTGTCCTGGGTTCCTCCACACAGTGGAGCAAAGACATGCCCTTGTAGAGGAAGCTGCAAAGGGCCTGTGTTGAGGGGCGAACACAAATGACCTTGGAACAGTAATTAACAAATTATGTCAGAATTTCTTTACTTCCATACTCAATTTTTCGCTCTTTAGGCTTTTGTGCACAATGAGGCAAATTAACATTTTGTAATATTTGTCAAATTCCACTTGCATTAGAGATGTATTGAACACCTTACATTCAGAAGAATTATAAAATAATGTAATAACCATAATTTGTTTGGAGTGCAAGTCCATTTACTCTCAATTATACTAACGAATGCCATCACTGACATGGTGTCACAGTTCAGAGGCAACACAACTCCAAGAGCACAACTCAGGAGGCAGTTAGAAAATAAAGAGTCTTACTCAGGATGTACAAATCCAGGCAGGCAAACAAAGAACAAAGGGGTCAGGCTGAGGCAGAATCCGAGGTACACAGGCTCGGTCAAAAACCAAGTGCATGATCAGAGAAAAGCATACGAGCGGAAAACAAACGCTGGAAAGCTATGGCACGAAAACAATCTGGCAAAGAGCTAGTGAGGGGATGGGGAACAGGTGAGAGGGGAGCATGAGCAGGTGAAGATAATCTACTAGTGGAAGGGCAGGCAGGTGGGAGTGACCGGGTGTGACATGACAGCTGAAAAGAACATGACCGTACAACCAACCAACCAAACTGAATAAAATAAGCTTTGCAATTCACAACATGACACATGGTTCCCTGCTTCATAACTACACTTATCCTTATAATAGTACCCTTATGAGAGCAATATTTTGAATGCTGGCTACTCTGTCTTCCCCATATTTATCCACTGATAGCCTTGTATGTATCCTGACTGACATTTAGGATTTTTTTGCTTATTTCAGACTCTTTCTGCTTCTCCTCCCTTCCCTCCTGCATAGGATTTTCCTGTTAAAAGGGAGATTTTCCTTAACTGTGCTTGCTGTAGGGGGTGTCAGTGTAAAATTGAATTAAACAAAAGTCTGATATCTGAGTGGTCAAAGCTCTATAGTGGGGATAAAAACATCCCTGTGACATCCAGCTGATCAGGACAAAAGGAGGCCTATGGAGGGAATCCTGCTTAGCTGTTGATTTCTTAAAAGAAACACTGACTGTATTTTTTGACCGTAATACTTCGGCTCTGTCAGGTCGGTGGATAGGTTAAAAATCCTGGGGGTTGCAGAAGCAATCGAAAAGCACCCAGAAGCAACAGAACTCCTCTTTGGCGGCGAAGAAACCCTTGAAATGCAGGACCTGCTTGACCTTGTCAATGTTTGTTTCTCGGATCCTGGGAGCAACAGAAGGACACTAGAGAACAAAGCCCTGATGTTCTGGAAAGATTGGTTGGTTGGTTGATTGAGGTGGATGGTATGCTATATGTTTTCTTTATTGTGCAATGCTTAAAGTTTATTTTAGTTCATGTTCTGTTTCTTACATTTAAGTTTTCTCACTTTAGATTTGTGATGTTGAGAAGTGATGGCGTACCATTACTGTAACTATTGTTTTTGTATCTTCTCCTTTAGAGGGAACTACACCTGTGACCCTGGAGGCTAATACTGATGTGTGCCTCAGGGACATACATCATACCTGCACTTGGGTTTCCCCCCCGCCCGGCCATTTAGTTTCCGAGACTATCCCCAGAGGCTAATACTTGTCAGGTGACATTGTGCCTGCCCCTACATCCATCCTACTCGACCTTCATAGAGTATATGGAGTTGGGAATACTCCAGCCTCCAACTTTTTGGATTTCTTTGAATCCTTGTGAAGGTAAAACATTCTTCCTTTCTCTGCCATGTCCTATGCATTATCTATAGCAATAACCCTAAGGCTTAAAATTAGCAGGGAAGCTTACAACCTCTGCAGAGGAATGCAGTCTTGTATCAGGATGAATTTATGCATTGCACTGCTAGCACATGATTGGCCAATAGGGTCATTACATGAGCAAACAAGTATACAAGTATTCCTTTTAATTCCTAAGCATTCACTGTGTGTACTTCAGTTATTTGTTTGGTTGACTTGGTCTCAGATACAACATAAAACAGACAGCAAGTATTGCTGCAAATGTTATGCTGAGATATAACAGATGTACGCATAAAACGAGTGGAAACCATGAAATGTAACCGGGAGATATTTTGATCAAGACAACATTCTTCAGGGTTGGTTTTAAATACTGAGTGCTTTTATTATCACCAGCTTTGATGTTAAAGAATGACGTGAAAGGATGCCTTAAACATAGAAGTATTTTGTCTTTCCTGTGTTTCGTATCTGTTTTCCAGAATCTTTCATACCTCAACCATGAAGAAAGGAATGTTTTGTAAGTTTATAATTTTTGTTGTCTGATTCACTGGCTGCTAACAATGCTATTTGCTCAGGTTTGGAAAAAGGTTTTCTAGCATCAGCTTTCACCCAATAGAGTAGAACTGAGTGTGACTCTCATGTATCAATAATTTTGTTGTTCTTATGGATGAGTTGGTAATTAATGTCTACAAAACAACAGACTCACTGAATCCTTGTTTTAAGGGCTCTGACACTTTTATAGCTCTCCCAATACAGTTACAAAGTATTGCTTTAGCAGTGGGGCTTCTACCTGTGGTCTTTCCTGCAGAATTAAATGATGCAAGCTGTTTCCTGTGATCACTAGAAGCAATGCATTTGGATGACTGAATTGTATGGATGCTATATTACGACCTACAGACAAGTGAAATTCCATTGTCATGGGTGTTCTGGCTGAATTCTGACCACTGCTGAAAATTTACCAAGATGCAAGATGCTGAACACCTCTCAGTAAGAATAAAAATGCCTGATGCCACCTATAAAGCAAATGTAGATCATGTGTTTAAATCTGATCTTTTATATTTTCCAAATTACACAAAATTACTGACAAATTTTCTAGGGGTTATTAAAATCCTGACCTCATTCATAAAGACTTAGAAACGGCCAGTACATATCTTAATGATTAGTAAACAGGACAAAAACCGCATGTAGCAGTTCTTCATGATTGCAATTGTTTGCCTACTGATTCTGGTCTTCTAAAAATCAGAACCTTCGAACAAGCACAGCGCTGCATGGGCTATTACCTTTTTGTTGTGTTGGATGTTTAGTAGTTGGAAAATAATCAAACAAAACATTGTTGATGATGAAAAGTGGAGTGGTAGTAAAGTGTTAGATTCTGCACTAGTCAACACAGACATGTTTCAGTCACTTTTTGGGTCAACTGTTTCAGAGTTGGCTCTCTGTGTATAATAGATCGCCGTGCTCTGTACAAACTAGGGGCACTTAAATTAATTTGAACACATCAATATTCATGGTGGAAAAAACCTGGAAAATAAAGCCCCAGATATGAATATCTGAAATTATAATAATTGTTATTTGTTGACCTATTATAAGTGAAATAAAGATGTGAATGTCAAATTTTTATTTTTATTTTTTTCTTCCTCTGCTTCATTTGTTTTCTCCCTGTGTCTGTCAAGTCTACCTCCCAAGTGTTACATGAAGACTGTCTAAGGAAGGCCTATTACAACTGCTGTAACTATTTCTACTAAAAACAATGTTTTCTTTTACCACAAACAATATTAGGCTACATGTGGGTTTACATTTACTTCAGAAGTTGGTGTGAAGTGGGCTATTCACGCATTTATTTATTTAATGGACACTTATTTAAAGTGATGTACAGTGAAGTCCTATGAAACGGTTCGAACAGAAGTGTCACCATTATCTAGCAAAATAACTGATCTTTTTAAGCCAGAAATGGTGGGCCTTGATTCAGTTTCTTTAAAACTTTTTCTTCAAAAAGATGCACAAGGGATCAATTAAAAGCTTTTCTTCAAAAATGTTAGGCTGTGTGCAGACGAATGCTACTATACCCACTCAATTGGCCTACAGTCATGATGATGTATCCGAATGATCTCATAGTGCTTGAGGGATAATATCCTAAATTAAGCACCTCGACACT
The DNA here is from genome assembly GCA_031216445.1 of Lateolabrax maculatus. Taxonomy (NCBI): domain Eukaryota; kingdom Metazoa; phylum Chordata; class Actinopteri; order Acropomatiformes; family Lateolabracidae; genus Lateolabrax; species Lateolabrax maculatus. The sequence goes on from CM062217.1 coordinate 5,691,103, forward strand.
TTTGGGTTTTAATTTTCTATCCTGACCTACAGACATTACAATCTATGCTATGTTATATGATTTTGTAAAGGAAATGAGACAAACCCCCTATGTAGACAAACCCCTTATGTAGACTAATTAGGAATGTTTTCTAGTGAGGATGCAGGTAACTGTGACTATTTCTAGGACTTATATTTATTCAGCCTAGAAAAAGTATTGAAATCCAAACTTTTGATTTTGGCAGAATTTGCCTTTGCATATTGTTGAATTGTCAAAAAAATGAAACTGTATTGGAAGTAGCCCTACAGTTAGACTACTACGCATTCAACAACACCGTCAAGGAAATAGATAATGATACAGCAGCACAAGAAGCAAAACAACACAAATGACACATCTGGACGACATACAGAACAACAGACAGGATGACATGGCAGGGCAGGCTGTGAATAAACAGCAATTTATTTATTAAAAAAAAAAAAAAATATATATATATATATATATATATATATATATATATATATATATATATATATATATATATATATATATATATATATAATTTAAAAAACTCCTGGAAAAAGGGACTTTCTCTCCTCTCAGGAGTCCAAACGGCAGGTGATCAAGCCCCTTTCGAGGTCTATCTATGCATGTGCATGTTTCAATGACAAAAAGAACACCTCCAACACCTTGTTAGTGGTCTCAGGGTGTACATGCCCACTTGTCATAATGACCACCTTCAGTGCTACTGATTGGAAGCTGTCTAAATTGAGCTGGATTCCTTTTCCAAGCGATGTCTGCTGCAGTGGATACTCACTTCCGACTTAGTTTTTCACCAAATTAATGAAGAAGTTACATGCCAGACCTGCAATTGTAGCTCAGCAGCTGCACTACTCACAAAGCATATGCAATGTGATTAGTAAGGTATGTTAGGTATCTTTGATTCAACTCCAAGACGTTATGTGCTTCCTTTGCAATTTACAAGGCTTTGATAAATCTCTGTTGTGTATTTTATGAGACAGAGGAAGGAAATTAGAATAAAATATATTTTATAGTACAGCTGAAACCGTCTCTGTACACTGATAACTTAAACAAATGAAAATTCCTGTAATTTGTTTATGTTAGTTTACAACAACTAACAATAACATTTGATTTAATTCATATACAGATATAAAAGGCTGTACACATTAAAACTTGAAGACCAAACAAACTGTCCTGCTTTGAACTAAATAATCTTATCATCAGGGAAATCCATCAGTCAGTCAACAATTCATCATCTCCTCCCTTTTTATATAATGTACTACAACCAATGTTAAACAAAAAAGCCATTCTACAGATAAACTGCATCTGCATCAACTTGAGTAACATGCGCTCAAGCTGTACCTGGCCACCATATAATAGGGATGTACCCAAATCTGAGTTTGTTATTCGAGGAAAGCACAAATAATCCGAAAGGAAACAAATCTTTCTTCTACCCAAAGTTGCTTGTTATTATTTAAAAAAATAAATAAATAAATCCTGTCCATGTTTGACAGGTCTGTGCATCAGCCAAATCGATTGATATCTTTGTGGATGGCCACAAGATAAAAATTACCATTCTGTTTGCAACTTTGATTTAACTAGTTAGTTATTTAATTTACTATACATTATTGACAAGTGGTCGGCTATATTTTGTAGTTGCCCCCGGTATCGAGCCAGGTCTCACTAGCTCCTGCACATGACGCCTCCTCCTCCACGATGCAAGAGATTCCCTGAGTGATAGCTGGGAATGATCAGCTCTCAGCCCGCTGCCTGCTGTGCGCTGACAGAATATAGTAATCACTTCTCAATAATGTATAGCAAATGAAAAGACTTTTGACTGGGTATTTGTGGAGTGGAGGAAAATAACACATATGGCTGGGAACTACAGGTTACAGCTTCATTTTGACGTGTTGGTTTTGTGTGTGTGTGTGTGTGTGTGTGTGTGTGTGTGTGTGTGTGTGTTTGAAAGAAATCCAGCTGCCACACCAGACTTTTGTCTCTCTAGCTCCCGCACCTGACTGACATAAAAAACAGGCCAAAAAAGGTCATGAATTACTGTTTTTTAATTACTGTTGTAAAGTAGTGATTGCCGTTTCCATAGCAAACTGCAGTAACATTGACACATCAAGAAATGTGAACACAGCATTTGAAACTCCCCCAGTTAAGCGGTAGTTCAGTTTATAAAACTTAGTTTAGTCAAAGATAAAATAAGAGAGAAAGAGGGAGATGAAACAGTATGAGGATGTGGATATTGATATACCAATATTAAATCAATTTGATGCTTGGAAGGAACAATAATTGTATTGCGAATTACTGTTAGGTCAGAAAATAAAACATTTGCCCGATAAGCGTGGCTTCAGGTATAAACGACGCCCATTCTTCTGTACGTATACAGTTAATGGTGTCTCCTTATACCTCTACTATATAGTGACGGAATCAGGTCCGCCTAAAAGCAGTGTAGTAAGGCAAACCATATTGCCTCTGAGTAAAACAAATGAAGTCATGGATTTGATGAATGTAATACATCTTTGTAGATCTGGATTAAGATATTTGGAAATGATTGTGCGTAGGATGAGGAGATGTCCATTTGTAAGCTGTCAATATTTGTTTACAGCTTAGCAGCTGTTCATCAGAGACATCTATTATTATATAACATAACGCCTTTGTTAACTCCCTAATAGGCCACAACATGCAAAAATGCTGTATTTAAGCAGCTACATAGAGCGAGAGTTGTCTGTGACCTCAGTATACACAGGACAGTGAGAGCAGCATGAACCGCTGGCCCTTCTAAGCATTAGCTGGTCAATATCTATCATCTTCTGCTTTCACAACATGTTATAAAATGATAGCACAAACATTAAGAAGAGTACATTATGTGTTGGCTCGGTGTAGGGCAGAGGCAGCCTCCTACTCATCCCTAGAGGAAGCAGAGATGGGCTGAGACGGGGAGAGAGGATGCTTGAAACGGGGTATAATATTGTGATCTAATATAAGTGTACTGTATATCCTCCTACCTTGATTGAATGTACAGTACCGCAGGAAACTTATTTATGGTGTGATTTCTACCACATTTCCTGTGTGAGGCCTGATTACCGAATGACTCAGTGGGTTATTGGCCGTCAACCAAATCCACACAGCAGATTACACAGTGAGTGAGCTGCTGCAATTAAAATTTACATTCATTTGTTACATGATGCTATCCAGGCAATCCTAAAAAAGTCAGGTAACAAAAAAAAAAAGTTTTCTCAGGCCATTCAATAACTTTTGTACATGTTCTGCCCTTCCACGTGTCTGGTAATTCAAACATTAGTCTCTGGTCTTGGCCTATTAAAGGTCTTTGAGTCTTAATGGTAGAAAAGAGTACAATTAATATTACTATACAAACAACACCAGCAGGTACTATGTACTGCATATGCAGTAATGGCTTATGACATATAATTCCAGATGAGAATGATACTTTCAGCTTCAGTGCAGTAACCATCCAATACAATATCGCTGGGAGTGGTGATGTAACTGTCCATGTTCCTTATATTCTGTGTCGGTGACCGGTCAGGTCAACAGTATTGATGTTATTGAGACCTGTTAAACTTCACTATATTTTGTGTGTGTGTGTGTGTGTGTGTGTTGATGTCAGTCTGCCTTACAGTACGTACTGACATCAAAGTGTAGAAATAGGACTGCAGCAAATGGTATTTGAAAAGTCAGGATGTGTGCAATGCCCTGGACACAAATAAAGACAATAAGGTTTAAAAGGAATAAGACAAAACCATCACAATAATTTTCAGCTGAGGCCTATATATCACATGTATCCTGTATTAATATGAACATCAATCAAACATTACTGGCTGCTAGATTTGTGGCAAAACGTGTGTGTGTGTGTGTGTGTGTGTGTGTGTGTGTTTATATACTGTATAGCCTTGTCTCCCCCCCCCCCCCCCCCCCCATCAGTTGTGTTAAATTTGCAGCATGCTTCTTGTCTTTGTTCCCCGTTCTATTTGCGTTTTTTTTTCTGCTTACCCTGCGTTTGGACATTTTGCCTGTTTTGTTGGATTCTGGACTGCTTTCTCTGTTTGTTGACCCATTACTGCCTCACCTCCTCGTAAACCTTTGTTTGATTTTGGTTAATACATTATTGAGGTTCATTTAGTGTGCCTCTGGCATCTGCAATTGGGTCCAATCCCCTGAGTTCCTGTAACCCTGCTTGCACCAGCCATGACAACAGTCCTAGACAATGCAATATCTGAAATGTTGCCATAATACATCAGTGTATTTCAGTGAGAAAAATTGGGTTTATAAAAAGTGAAACTTGAAATTGCCTATCAGAAATTAAGTGACTTACATTGGCTTTTTTCGATTTCAAAAGCATGTTTGACATAGAGGGAAAAAGTCACATTTCAATAATTCTTCCATATTTATGAAAGCACAGAAGACGCATAGTATAGCTTGTACCTGTTAACCTTAAGGTTGGTGGAAAACCTATAGAAACTTCTGTAAAAGTTTTGTTGGTTATATCATAATTCCCTGAATGTAATAACTTGATGAATCCTATAGTCGTTCAATTGAATACATCGTCTTGTGAAAAGGTGAATATAAATGGGGCTGTCATCTAGACATTTCAAATTGATGCATAAAAAAATGAATCTCCCTGGACTAATTACAAAGCAATGAAAAGGGTAAATTGTCCATTATATTTTATGGGCTAATTCTAAGAAACCGATAATAACTTTCAACTTTTACCTAAGACAATGGCACATAAATGTTCCTAATACTCATACGTGCACATCAGCACCTTCAACGTATTTTAACACACGTCTTCATGTCATCATTTATATATCATATCATATGTAAAAAGTCAATTATGACTTCCTTATTACATATCTAAATACTGCTGCAGTAGCCGCATGCATTGTTCTATGGAGGTTGCTGAATGTAATTAGTGGGCTGTATTTCAAAGACCAACTGAATACATTCATTTTACTGGCAGTTCAACAACTGTTATCGGTTATGAAGTCATTATTGTCTACAATTTCTGTGGGGAGCCTGACTGACAGGGGAGTAATGGCTGTAGGAATGAGGCAGGTCATTTAGTCCACAACTACCTGATATCTTCTTTCTGGCCTTGAGGACAGTATCCTGTTGTTCTATAGATGACCTTGGGAAGGTAACGCTTGGCAACACTACTTTAGGGATTGTATTTTACCCCAGCTGTTTGCTCTAGAAGACTGTTTCACATACAGTATTTGTAACATCAATTTTCTTGGTATTTTCCCTGTGGGATGAAGTATTGATCTTTTTACATTACAGCAAACTCACACGAAGTAAACTCGAAAGAAAAAAAAAAGGGAATTAGCCCTTTCAGCAACTGAGAACTTATATCATATCATAATAACAGTGATTTTGTCTGCAACTATCAGCGCAAACTCATAAATTGTCTCATCTGTATTCCAGCTAAGGCTTTCTTTTCGTTCATTCTTTTTGTTAAATCTTGCAGCTACGGAGTGATTGTTGCAGGATTTATTAATAAAACATACAGTGCCCTTTTCATTTTTTCAGCTGTCTCCCTAACCAGTGATTATTTTTAATGACAGGGGTGCAGTTTTGTCCCAGGAAACCTGATGACAAAATCACATGACTAGAGGTGAGCTCAAGCAACCACATATAAATGTCCTTCCTGGCAAACACCCATAAAAACCTTCACTGAGTGCAATTAGATTGAGACTATATATCAACACATACAGGCCAGATCAATAAAAGTGACATGTACGTATATAGCTATAGCCAGGCGGGAGAGATGGCAACACCTTTTATTTTGTGATTCATTAAGCCATTAATGAGGCATTTTACAACGTGTCAGCTTGGTGATGATTGACGAGACTTTATTTATTTAGACTGTACAATATCCCAGATCCCGACTCCCAACTGTGAAATGCCTTTATCACCGCTGGAAGAGACTCACAGCCTATGCTAAACCAGTAAACTATGTGGAAGTGGCAGAATCTTAAGAAAAGAATCAGGAATATATTCCACTGTAGCCATCAAAATTAATAACTCTAATCTCTGTGAAATTGGACACATTTGTTCAAAAGTATCAGATACAAAGCTTTCACCCTGAAGTGCTTTTTATCAAATAATAAAAGGGCTAAGGCCTCTAATATGCCTTTGTATTCAACTGATAATGAGCATAAAAATAATGTAATAGGACCTTTTTTATGCATGATTAAGTCTTTGGAAATTGATGTGTGTATAATAGCTTTGATTTCTATTCATTTCAGAGCAAAGCATAAAGGTAAGGCAGAAATCACCACATGCAAGACAATGTGAAGGATAATAAGAGACAGGATGAAGAGTAACTGTCTGGTATTCATCATCAAGCACTGAGACAAGCAGCCTGACAGTGCCGACATTCGATCCCCAGCGTACCTGATAGGGCAAAAACCATCGAGCAGAGTGAGTGTACCGAACCCGAACTGTATCGAGCAAGGAACGAAGGTAGTTGGGGGATTAGAAACAGGAGACAAGAAGGTAAAATTGATTGTGCATTTGCTGAGACGAGGCAGGGCCAAAGCTTGGCAAATGCCAAGAAATCTCAAAGCTGCGCAGGGGTTAGTGTATCAGTGTATTTGAGCACCGTTCAGTTGATGGAGGAAAATGGCATGTCAGTGAATGGAGTTGTGATTATAGCACTACGGATCGTGGCAGAAAAAGTTCTTCATTACACAAATTGTAGTTATCATACATTTGGATCAATACTGCAACACAGTCTTATTCTGAGGAAATAGCCTTGTTTTCTGAAGCACTGAGGCTTATATCTTAGTCATAAATAATGCAGCGTCCTATGACTTTTCAGTATATGAGTTGGACTGTGTCCACACTGCGCTCAAATCTAATTATAGGTGTATTCTGAAAACATGGGGTTGTGCATGATAAATAGAACCACTGGCTTTATAGGGTTTTATGTAAAAACTAGCACAGCCCAACATGCTTACATTGCTTATAGCACAGCAACTGCCTTTTTGGCATCATGCATATTATATATGTTACTTCTATGTTCACATCAAATGCATGCATGGAAGCACATTTAGGTATTTTTCTCGTGATGTACAGTACATGTCTGGGTGCAACACTTAATATTTCATGCATGCCTTAAGTTTCCCAAAGAGACTGCAAACCAAATCCACAAGGTGCTCTTTGCAACCAAACTAATACTGTAACATACTGGCGATGAAAAACTCATTAATATTAACAATATGAAAGCGTTAACTCATTAAATTTAATAAAAAGGTCAATTTCTAAATAGTTACTATAATACTGTTCATACTTGTATTTGTCCAGCAATAAATCTCAGGTAGCCAACTAGTGTTGATCCTTGTCTATTTATATTTTTATCATGTGTATTTGTTTTAATTAATGTCACATATCCATATAGCTCTTGGAGGAATTGTTATGGAATAACATCATCGGCCATCTGAGCTTCAATAATTTAACCTGTGCCAAAACCTCACAGTATGTAATACTATCTGGATTTACTGTAGGCAGAAATAATGAAGTCCTATGTTGATTCATTACTTCATTAAACCTTCGAGAAACAAAACGGATGACTGCTAACTATGCATTTACAATTCAGCAGCCTGACACTGAAGTGTAATTGGAAAATGCATGAGCTGTATTAAATGCCTTCAGAATGAATGCAGTAATTTACTAAAAAAATTTGACATGTTTCTCTCTGTGTATAGTCTGATCCATGATGTAATTTTGTGAAACATCTATTCACTAAAACAGAATTTTCTGTTTCAAGGAGAATTCTTGACTGTATTGATCACAAAGCTCTTACACGACACGGCTGAAAGATCCAGAGAGGACTGACACTCTGAAGAGTTAGCACAATGTTTGATCTCGGAGATTTCCAAAATGTCTAAGCACAGTGGTAACTACTGCAGAAATCATGCATGCATTTATTTTCAACAGACCCTGCATTCGTACCGCAGATTATGATGAAATTGCCTCTCAGCTGACAAGTTACTGGCAGTCCATTGTAATTTTCTGATGAGTTACGTTTAGGGGCATCTAAAAGTAACTGCGGTGAAACTTTAGCTACTTGGTGGGACAATGGGGTGATATTATTCTGAACTGGCGATAGCACTGATGTTTGCTCAATTTGTGCATTTACCACTTTAAATCTATATGAGCTCTATGGATTCAATGAACTGTGATGATATTGAACATTGAAGGTACCCTGTGGACATGTAGTTGTCCGTGAGGCCAGAATGCATGTCATTCCTCAAACTGTTTGCAAACTTCTGCACCCACTAAGTTTTCTTCTTTTTCTTTGCACATTACTGCAAGCCACTTTCAAGTGGGTTGGCGTTAAACATACAGATGTCAAATACTTTATTTTTCCTCCATGTTTTATGGCTCGTGTCCACTCCACATTTGCATTTCAACTAGTGGAAAGGAATGTGTTTTGCATCACCAACATGCTTGTTAGGATTGGGTTATAGTAAACAGCAATGTTGAAAACATTTAGATTGCTCCTCATCCTTAGCCGACGCTGATTGTTGCTTTGACTGGTTAAAATCATAGACTGTATAAAAGAACCCATTGGTTTGTGGATGAGAGGGTAGCCTTTATCCTGATCAGCGGTCACCGTGGTAGCGACTCATTGATCCCAAGGTAGCCCTGCCCTAAACAATACACTGCTGTATTGTCTATTGTCCTCTAAACGGGACAATAATTTACAAAATGAACATCATGCTGTACTGAAGAAAACTTGAAACTAGTGACATAAGTGTGACATTAAACTCATTAGAAGAATGTTTACTGAGGTAATAAATCATGTGAGAAGTAGGGTCATTTTCTCATTGACTTCCATACAATTGGACTTCTTTTTGCAACCTGCAGGTCATTAGAGAGAATGCAGGTTTATGGCACTTCCGCACTGTCTTCACTTTTCAGACTTTTTCAGAATTTTTATCTTAACTTAATTGTATTGCATTGGGACATCCAGTATTTGGAGCAAATAGCTAATTTATAATAAATTTTTTTCTGTTTAAATAATTTTTAAACTAATAAATTAACCCTTTAGGTATTTGTTAAAATCTAAACCTGAATAAAAGGGGTTGAATAGATACCGATTCAATAAGAGAACTCAATACTGGATTCAGATTCAATTAAATGCTATCAAACGCCAGTGCAAGTACATCTGCGTTATTGTGCGTACACTAATAGAGCACAAGATACAAACAAAACAGGGACCTTCTCATCAGGCACTAGTGGTCAAAAACTCCACAGGTTACAGTTACGCAAAACAATTCTGTCAGGAATGTCATTGAAATTCTGAATGATTTGGAAGTGTACAGATTTTAGCATCTGGCATAATAACTATTTACTCACTGCTGTTAATCACTCCCCTGTCAAACCCTCAAAGAGTGTTTTTATACTGAAAGTTTGATTTCATGATCACCTGTTTACTGCATCAACATCTTTGTACCCTTCAGGGTTGATTTCAAAATGTAACTGTTACAGATTACCTGTTCTTGAATACATGCTAAAATACTCTTGCTATGACTCTGCCAGAAGAAATTCTTGGAATATATCTGGTGTTTGATGTTGGAATACATCATTTTGCTCTTCGATACCTTTTTCAACATCATAATTCCTGCAGCTAAAATGCTGAACAGATGCATTCTTTCATTCAAACAGATCGATCGTTTTACAGATTGGCAGACAAGAAAGAGGACAGATGCACACTGTTGGATTTCTGAAGTTAGCAGTTATCATCATAAGATAGTTTTGGAGTTATGGCCAAATCATGTAGAGAGCCTAGAGGGTGATCCTCTATAATCCAAGCAGTCGATACCGAGGATCAGGGCTGCTGTTTGGCTTTTTTTTTCCTATTTGGCCTTTTGACGGCACTTGATTGATCAGCCTAGTCTTGCCATTTGCCAAAATGGATGATGAGCAAAAACAGCTGCAGTCAGGGGTATCTGTTGCCTTTGAGAAGCTGACCTTCAAGGCTGTGAGGTTGCCAAGGGCCAGACAGCTTTGACTCCAGAAGTTTGCCACGGCATTTTACCCCGAGCAAATGCACACCTGCCTTCATTTGATAGAAATTAGAGTTTGTTTGCCATCTGTCCAACTGAATTCATTGAATGAGCCAGAATGTGTGGGCTATAAACATTGATTTTCAAATTCTGGCCAAGGACCCTGAGTTATCTTTAATCTTTCATTATTTTTATCATAAAGAAATGAAAGGTTTTTGGATTTTCATTTGGCTTATGAGGGTCATTGTGAGGGTCATTCATATTGTCCAAATGTATTGAGACGGTTTGATGTGTATTGGTTTTAGGCTTATCATTTGTTGTACAATAAGAAAAACATAGAATATCTCCAGTCTTATCCTTTCTACAGACAGTGTTTTTATCTATTTACTATCTTCTAAAATGTTCTAGTGTGTGTTTGCACAAAACAAACAATACTGTTGCACAACCAGTCGGCCTACATGCTGATGCAACTCTGGGGCCATCAATAGTGCCAACCATATTTTCTGCCTCACCTGATATTTTATTCAAACATTCTATGTGTTTAATGGTGAGACTCTGGGGCAAACATACAGAATAATTGGTCCTCCAGGGACAGGTGACAGCATGCCTGGCACTCAGTGACTCACGCCTTTCTCACAGGTCCAAGGTGCGTCAGGGCTGGGAATATCTCCCACAATGCATTGGCGATGTTGTGCTCGCAGCTGTGTGATGTAACTGCCCTTTTTTGTGAGCAGCAGCAGAGAAGTGAGAAGATCAATTCCAATGCTATACGCTCTCTTTTTACTGTACACATTAACATCTTAGTTGCTGCAAAGCCACACAAACACACGCTCAAAGAGGAAGAATCACACTTAACAATGACAGTTTTTGGATCACAGCAGATGTTTTAATGTGGCAGGACTCAACTGGCTTGTCAGCAAACTCTACACAAAAGTGTGGGAGTATTGATATTTTAACGTTGAATCCAATTTTGGAGTCAAACATCTAAGGTGCTGTTCTTCTTTTTCTTCTCACCTTAAAATTCAATATTGATTTCCAAATAAGCCTTAAACAGATTTTGCTATTTAATCATCTCAAGAATAAGATATTGAGTTTGTTTTGCTTCATGGTTTGCCTCTATAATTGCCTCACTAAGGTTTTTTTTAACACGGTCCAAATTTTCTTTCAGGGTGCATCCATGCCTTGAGGTTTAATGACAATTGTCTGCTCAATAATCCAGTAACTGAATCCCAGATTGGCCACATTTTTTATCAGGGCTCTTTTTTTCTTTTTAGTGGGGGGAAAATAGACCCTAATTGATTCCTCTGCAATTAAACACAAAGACAGCGGTTGTTCCGTAATTGAACCATTACGTACAACTCAGTCCAGTAATAATGGCGCCTCCAATACAGAAGGAAGGGTTCAGCCGACAACAGGATACACTTTTTTTTTTTTTTTTAATCAAAGCAGCGGTACTGCCCAGCAAGACAAGCTGGCGAGCCTCTGAATGTTTCACAACAGCACGGTAATTTCAATGAATTATCTCTGTGACAGCAAAACAATAATTAAACTGGCAGTGATGCCTCCAGGCAGGCAGAGGTGTGGTAGCCTTTGCGGTAATGCATTTTCACTTCCTATTGACAACTACACCTGTTGGGTTTCAATTCTAAGCGTCCTACAGTACCACCGCTCAGTGAATGTCAAACCAACGCCCATGGTTAGTCTACAAGTGTTATTGATTGCTGTGATGGAACATTGTGGAGGAAATCTGTTTTGGTCTACAACTTAATGTCAGACAGAGCCGTGCCCCAACTCTGCAAGCTTTAACCAACATTCACCTGCAACCTCTGTCATATTTTGTCAGAGCAATTGGATAAACTGTTCTGTTTGGTCCCCCACTGAGAATGGCAGAGTGAAAGTGCCTGACAGCTGCAGCTGCCCTTTTCCCTACCATGAGGGCTTTTTTTCGTGAGGATGCGATCAGACAGAAGGGGTGCAATCTTTGGAGCATGCTGCGGTGGATGTTTCTACCTCGCTCATCCTTCAGGATTAGTGTTTAAACCATGACCCAGTGGCTCAGGGATGATGAGAACACTGTTCCAATCTCCTCCTCCTCTGAAGGCTTGGCAATCCTCGGCATGAACACAGAGAACGGGGTCCATCAGCAATGACTCGCCCCCTCCACCGCCACCACCTCCAATTAAAGTTAGATTTTTTCAGACCTCTAAAGTCATACATTGGTCTAATGCCCAGATCCAGCAGTAATCCTTATCTGAAAATGAACTGAAAATATCAGTTTCCTATTCAGATGTAGAGCATTGTGATTCAATAACTGTGACAAAGAGTATAATGAAGATTTAAATCTACTTAACACAGATACACTCCGGCTTTGACTCCAGATTTTGGTTTCTCACTTGGATATATACACCGCAATTAGCATAACAAGCCCCAGCCTTGTTATGGGGAGAAGATCTGCTGTCAGTGGTAACTAAGCGGGTTATAACTCACTTCAGATTCTCAGTGCTTTCCCCTCATTCTTTTCATGTAAGTATCACAGCTTCGGTGTGTTATTCTGGAGTTTGTCACATTAACTGTGTAATTATGGCAACTGAATTGGTTTCAGGTTCAGATTCCTTTGTAGTTTCATATCTTATGGTTTGGTGTATAAGACTGTGAAAGTGGTACTATGGTGTTGATTTCAACATAGCATATAACAGTGCTGGTAAATCATGTGTCTGTGTTATCTTAGGTCTTTCTGCCAAAGTTAATTGATATACAGTAGGTATGTCATGCACAAAAATGTCTGCCTACCAATCAGTACGTGTAATATACTCAAATACCTCTTAAATCGAACATGGTAGTATAGGTTGTTGCTTTTTTGTTTGCTCAGTAGTACATCCAAAATGTATTATCTTTATTGGCCATCAAGCATTAGCATCTGTATTAGCATTTTGCCAATGTTTGATTAAATATTTTACTCCAAATCCACAGTTACAAATGTTGGTAAGCCATTAGGAGGAGTAATGTGTCTGCCATTATAAATGTTAATAAGTTGTTAAATGGATTTTGGTCCAGGCGCTCTGCAGGAGGGGCGTCCTGATGAACTCAAAAGACAAAACAGTATCAAGCTGGAGGAGAATCATCACCAAGAGAGAGATTTTTTACATTCTTCCGGTCCAGAAGTTGGTTTTATTAAATGTATCACTTATTATTAAGCATTTATAAAGTCATTAGTTAGAACTAATAAACCTTTTTATAAAGGGTGCATTATTAGAGTATAAGTGGTAGCCTTTATTTCATCTAAGAGCAGCCGAATTCAGTTTAGTGTCATATAATGACAACGGCCTTGCAGTGCAACTCTGTCTCCTAGAAAGTATGTTGATACGAGTTTGCAACAGCAGATATGTTTAAAAGGAAATACCTGGGTAAGTTTAGGTCTTGGTTTAATGCAGATTAAATGACATGTTTACTTTATTAACCCATGTTCTTTCCCTAACCTTAACGAAAGTGCTTTTGGTGTTTAAACCTGATTAGCATGTATTGCATTAAAGCACTTCTCTCACTTGCACAAATTCAGGCAGCCGTTACATTTTTCATCACAACATAATATGGAAACAAATTATTAGTATATACACCAAATTTCTAGTAGACAGTGTTGTGCAATGGATGATCGAAGATCATTTAGTTGACAATTTTAAATCCACATACTTGACTTAGGGCAACAACAAAAAAACAAACAAAAAAAAATCAATAACTACATGGTCACAACAAATCAGAAAAGTTAAATGACAAAATCAAGGACAACAAATATCCACTTTTCTTATTTTCCATTTTTAACAAACAGCCCATTGTTTTCTGATTTTTGATTTTTAAACGAATAATGAAATAACGGTCCTTCATGGTTTTCTGATTTTGATTCTAAATAAGATCTGAAATGATCAAATCATACATGAGTAAACAACAGTATTCTGCTGTTTATCTGCCATTTCTTGAGATGTGTATTCTTCAAATGTTGTCACACCAAGGTTCAGTTTCACTGCGTTGCTTTATGATGCCATTTCTGTGCTTCAGTTGCTTAGTCTTATATGCTAAGAATTTCCTTTAAATCAAGTTATGTCACAAATAAGCACTCAGGAAGAGCACTACACAAGCAAATAGCCCTCTCAAACCCCTATTACAAACACAAATGATGTGCCTCTGCTTTAAGTCTAATCCGCTCATTGCTGGCAACTCCTCTGAATGACAAATCCCTATCAACAAGGATTGTACGTGGCCTTTCATATATATAATGTTATATGTGGAGGAGGCTAATATTGTAAAGTGAATTGAATGCAGCTTCACTTTCCGTGGCCTTGCTTACATATAACGAATGTAGGCTTAATAAAATGTGCAACTGATTAACTGTATTCTTGACTATAAAAGGCATGTGAGACTTCATGTTAAGACCATTCATCACTCTCCATTCATTACACAAGGCTATTTATTGAGAAGAGCCATGGATGTTGGTGCTTATGATGGAGGACATGCTATTCCCTTCATAAAACCTTGAATCTAGGCCCCAGTCTTCGCTGCTCCTCTCCTGCCCCTTGCATAACCTTAGCTGGATGGCCTGTTCAGCCCAGCTGGTGATGGTTCGGAGGCACACACAGCTGTGCGGGAGTTGGCCTAGAAGGCACTTGTTCAGGGACCTGAATACGATTAGTCCATCACCCAGTGCTTCCTGCTTCAAGGCTGTTGTCCAGGGTCCCTGAAATGGGGTGCCAAGGCCACAGAGCTTCCTGTCTAAGCTTCTGCTTCTTTCCACGGCCGTGGAAGGGAATAGGCAAGCTACTGTGCTTATTTTAAACAAGGAGAGAACACTTCAAAGGACCACTGATACCCTGAGCCCCATTTCCACCACTTGTTTACTGTCTTGACAACTAAAAAAGAATTTAGTCCCTGGGAGCGGTGTTCTGTGTGAGTAATTACTTGTATCTGTTGAAAATGGTTTCTTCTTTTTTTCCACTCAATAATGAACATGCCATATTGAAAAGATTGCATTTTGATCACCTTAATTTTCTCTGAGCTCTTAATTCATGCATTGGAAATGAACTATTTAGGTCTTTAGGGGGGCACTGATTGCTATGTGCATTTTTGGGCAAACAACACTTCATTAAGCAACTGCTTAATATGTATAAATGTAAGATGATCTGTTCTTTAAAAATCTGGATGCAATAAAATAACCCAAACTTTTCTAATGTGGAGGTGAGCTTGTTTAAAATCTAGTGTCTTGCTCACAGAGTTTTGTAATCTGCTAAACTCTTTGCCAACAGTGACACCACTCATTAAACATTCACACTGTTTTCCGTTTTAATGACCCACATCAAATAGACATTTTTTAAAGTTTAAGAATGAATAATTGACATCACTTTTAAAAAAACAAAGGAAAGCACAAAACTCCATTGAAGTGATTCTTTTACGGAACAAAAAAGTCTTATAACTCTCCTTTGAAACAGGAAATGCTGTCACCTCAGGCAGATTTCAAAAAACTTTAATTGAATGCTATCAAAAGTGCTGTCAATACTGCTCACTGTATATTGTGTAAAGTGGAAATAAATTCTGTCAGTGTCCAAGAGCCCAGAAAAAAAGAATATTCCTCTCATCTCATCCAATCTGAAGAGCATACACTCAGAGGAGGGGTGGAGAAGCAGAGCGAGGGAGGGGGCTTGCGAGCAGAGGAGGGGGGGCGAGGAGGCAGAGAATCTCCTCTAATGAGTATCTGGTGGGTGTTCTCCTGGAGTCGTGACTTGTTTGTTCTTCTATTATTCCCTGAGTCCTCTATCCCTCATCCCTCCGCAAGTGAGGACCCCGGCTCAGAGAATAAGATGTCGCTGCAGCGTTAGGCTTGTCATGGCCTGCTGTCAGAGGCAGCTAATTGGATCCAGTCGGATTGACCCCAGATCTTTTCCCTATCTCAACTGTGACCTAATCCCTTTGAGTGGCCCCTTTGACATGCATTTAAATGCTATGCTTCCATATTACACTAAAAACGACTTGTTAAAGTTCTGGAAACCAGTTCCAAATCAGCCTCTGTGACGTTGAACACGGATGTCCCTGCAGTTAAATGTCCACAAAAAAGATGGCGAAGGATCAAGGGTACTCGAGCATTGTTCCATATTTATATATTCACCATAAAGCAAAAATTAATAAAAAGCCGCTATCAACTTTCCCTTGGATGTTCCAGCTTCCAAGTTTCCATACGAGCAGCAGTTAAACATTTTCATTCTACAGTGACTTGTTTTCTTCTTGTGGTTCCTCAGTTGAATGACTTTAAACTTCACTCTTTTAAACTCCGAGATCATTCTTACCGACCCATTTCTCTCCACACGTATCTTTTTCACTAGAATAGGTTGGATTCAGGTATCTAAGAGAACCGGAAAAAAGGGAAGAGAACGTGGTGTGAGCATATAGCATCATCTCACCTAATTAGCAGGCAGGAGATAAAAGGCTGTCATTCATAATTGAAGCTGGCGGAGGAACCCTGTCATCCCCGAATTTGCAAGTGAGAATGTTGAAGCTGCGTGATTCCTGCCCTGCTTTCATCTCCAACAGCACAGAGAAGGAAATCTAAAGGGCTAGATGTGTCAGTTTTTCATGGCATGAGTGAAGGGAAATTAAGCCATTGTGCTTCATTTAAAATACATCCGCACAATATTCCTACACATATGCCATCTCCCCATCTCTTCTTGAATGTAGCTGTTGTTTTTTGTCTCATTGTTTTGTTGCCGAGGGGCAGTAAACATGAAGAGTCTCCGATGATTTGGTTTGGTGCAGAGCAGGTGAACCCGCTCTGTGGAGTTACGCAGTGTGTCAACACTTTGCAGAGAGATGATCAATATACTGCTCAAGCAGGGCTGGTTTCCCGCTTCCCACAACTCTACAGTGTTGTAGCAGTTTTTCAACATTTTTATTCTGAGTCACGACAGGTCTTCTGAGATCATCTTTCTACAGCAAAATTAGCTTACTGGGAAATGAGTGGGGGGTATTAAATTGCAAAAAGAGATAAGATGTGGATGGCAGTAAAGTCAGTAAGTAAATGGATATGTGGAAAACATTATAAAGAAGCCACACAAAGTGCATGAAGAGGACTGAGGTGGCAGCTTTTATAGTGACTGGGAGCAGTGGGCCCAGGTGCTCCCAGTCAGCCCATGAGCCTGCAAGAGAAGAGCAAATAAGGCACAACCAAACGGGCCTGAGAGCTGTAACAGTAACAAACCAGGTTTATTCTCTCTATTACCATCCTGCTCAGCTGCACCTGGTCCATAGCCCTGACTTTTAATGATAATTTAATACTAGAGTTATTTTGTAGGGAAATTCTCGGCTCATCGCACTCCTCCAGGGAGAGCTGATCACCTACAGCAGGTCACCTATTGGCCACAGTGGAGGTGGATGGATGGATAGATAGATGAATAAGGCATACACACAGACAGACATACACTATTTACTGCTAGTTCTCCTAATGTTAGCAATTTACTTTACTTTACTTGATCACTGGAGAAATGGCTATAATGTTATGTATTTCCCCTGGATATATAACGGCTTATTGTTGCAACTGGCTTTTAATGTTTCTATTTCTTCTTGCACTTAATACATGAATTGGCTGCAACTTCTTGTTTTGCTGTTTTTCTCAGGTCTTGTGTCGGGGTTTCATGAAGTCCTACATCATGATTTGTTGCGAGGAAATAATAGATATTTATTTGAAACCTTGAGTTGTGCGGGGCACATAAATCATGAACCAGTAATGCTACAGCCATCAAAATACAGGCTGAATAGTTCACAATATGTCATTTTGTAGAAATGCCTCTTATAATTCATTTTATCATAGCATGAGGGAAATTGAAAGAAAAAGTGCCAAAACCAACGTGATGCTGAAATTATCAAGATATGGATCACTAGACTGTGCATTGTTTTAAACAGTGTAAATACAAATAGGGTATTCTAAAACTTTACAGAAATTTGCATTATCATTATCATTAAAATATTTTCCTACACGCTCTGTTCCATTACTTCATCTCTAAGGGGATTATCTCAGAGATTTGTGTGCTGCTCTCTTTATCACTTGCAAAGAACAATCAGAAAGTTTTACATTATGTATGTTTTATGTATCCTAATGTATGCACAATACATTTGATTATAGTATGTCTGTACAGACACACACACAAGCATGGGCATACATACTCATATAAACATCTTTTAACTACACATTTTGATGAAAAACCCAGATCAAAATAATAAAGAACAAAATGTTTCACTCAACAACAACCTACAAAAGGCAATCATTTTGGCTGTATTACACTAAATCTCAGTGTTACAGCCTATAAAAACAGTGTTACTTCCAACTTCAACAAAGGTATCGAGGAAGAAATACTTTAGTCTTAATGATTGAGCTGTTGGCTGGCTGCTGCTTTGAAATCAGCTTCACAGAGAAGTTCTTCCTTTGGCTTTCTCCCTCAGCTCTTTCTGTCTTGCCCTCTGTTGCTTCTCTTTTTAGTGGGCTGCAACAAAAAAATGTGCACCAGGCAAAGTGAAGATTCATTTTTAAAGCCACATTAACGTTAGCCAACCACAATCAACAATTAGAAATATTTTTATTACAGTGTTAAGCCAACATGTCTCATACGATCTAATCAAATTAGTAATAAATATCTTCCATAATAATGCCGTGATTCTAATTCTTCTAAAAAGAATATAAAAGCACTGTAAATTTCCCCCAGATTTTCAATATTAATACACAATATAAGAAAAACAGGAAATATAAATGAATAAAATAAATACAAGAATGATGCCCTGTCATATTACTCTACTAACACATTACTAACACAGTCTTTCACACACACACTGGCCAACACAACCAAACATAATTACATCCACCATGCACTGAACTCTATGCTAATTAACTGATTAATGAGAGCCATTTTAGAGCAGAAATTGTCACGTAACATCAGTTTCAGGCAAACCAACCATAACTGCTGAAAAAGTTGCTTAAGAACTTTCATCATGTTCATTTGTGTGCAAAGTAAGAAAGTGTGGAGGGGTACAGTGTGTGACGACAGCGTCACCACTGGTTTAAAGGAGAAGGCAAGCATCATTCTATATCTTTGTTGTTGTCAAACAAATCCCATGAAAAGACCAAAACCAACAACGTGTCTGTCATTCATTACTTTCTGAATTCCCCTGCTTCTCTGTGGAACTGAGCCCTGGCCTGTTTCTACTTAAGACGAAAATATTTTAAAACGAGTGCCAAAAAGTCTAAATCATTTCCCGAAACAGCTGGGCAGTTTTGAGCAAACACTGCAACGGAGTATTTATGGCACAAGGATGGTGTATGTGAGATCAACTTAACTACAGTGCCTAACGATGTGGCTCACGTGGTTTCAATAGTTTTTGGAGCTGTGTAGCACAGAGGAACAAGCTATATCAGGCTTTGGCTACACAGACAATATTTCAGATCACTTTGGCCAAACAGGATGAAGGGTTAAAGGTCTGAGCCACAGTACTCTGCACATCCCTGCGTAAAACCCTGTTACTTACCAAAGAGCTTTTTAAAAGCCCTACAATGCAGCGCCACTGCGGCTCACTGTGACATTCTCACACTGAACCCACTCGATCGAGCTCTGTCTCTAGACGTTCTTGCTTTTTACTCGTTGTTACCAATCCAGACCAATGCACTCCCATCTAAGTGGTTATCCTGAGTCTTTTTGCTGTGATTGCTCTTGAATGGTCCCTGTGGCCATCTGTGGTGTAATGGCTGACTCCCTGTGGGACAAACATTCTCTCAGGAAAGGAGGAAGGACAATTACTAATCAATGTGTACAGCTCCCCGATGACACCCAGAGGAGTGGTGTTGAGGCTGCGTCACATTTCACCCCCAGGGCTTTTTGGAGGAAGCGGTCTTCCCCGAGAGGTTGAGTGGATGGTTGTGGTCAATCAAAAAAGGGAAAAAGTATTACCAATGAGCGATGGAGCATACAAACAGGGATAATGTAGGATGCCATTTTTATTTTTATTTTTCACTGTTTGTTTTTTTCGTTTACTCCACACTTGCTGTTGCACTATATCAATTTTTGTTATTTATTGGCTATGGTGCTGTTGAAAGCACATAGTTTCTGTCAGTAAGATCAAAATTCTTTAATATTTGACACTTTTAGAATTGGAATAAATTAATTTTATAACTAGATTTCCCTACCTCATCCTAAATATTACACTTGTATGATTTATCATAAATCCTGAAAGAAAGTATTCATATCAAATGTTCCTTCATTTTCAAATAGCTTTCATTATTGAGAAGAGGAGAACGTGCAAATCATGTACATATCTGAAGTTATTAAAAGACTTTGAGAAGCAGATAAATGGAAGTTGTACAGAAACAGAGTTTTTGGCCTGGGTCTCAAAGGATTGAAAAACTTTCAAATTAAAAACTCCAATTAAACCCTCTCACCTACATTAAATTTCGAAGGTATTGAAATTCAGACTGTTGTGTCCGACTGTGAGATATATTGCTTAAAAATGCTTCCTGCGGATGTGGTTCACACTAAAATACAGTCACATGCATCCCACTGTTTTCACTTTTACCTGCTGTGCATGAGGAACAACACTTGACAACAGAACACATTCCTCTTCAAGGTAGTGTGGAAGTGCAATCTGTCCGTTCTTGGTTTCTGTCAACTCTTTCATTTTGGCTGTATTACTCCCTCTTGTCAAAAACACAAGGAATGAACAAATGTATTATTTGGGTTATCTACCTCGGTGGGTGAGTGAAGCGTATCGTCTACAGCTGATTACATCATTCTGTTAGTGCACCTGTGTCTGACAGGAGGAGCTCCACCTCCTGCAATGAAAAGTGCTGGAACAATCCGATCTGATTCACTTACACGAGGCAAGCTGCCGTCACAATCTAGTGACATCTGCCTTCAGTCAGGCATGTTGCAGACTGACAGCGACTAAGAAAAAACAGACAGGGAACGGTCAGGATGTTTGTCTGTCATTGTTTCTGTCCGCCTCCTGAAGTCAAGGGCAAGATGTTTGGTTTTAGCATGCACAGGCCTTTTTTTCCCTTTTAAACACACAAAGCAGAAAGATGGAGGCTGCACTTTGGATTACTCAAGACGATGACCTGCCCCTGCTCTCATATACTTCTTTTCTTTTCCTTTTCTTTCCTACGTGCTATGATTCACCACACATTCATTCCACAATCTGACATGCCTCAAATTGATACATTCGTACAGTCTGACACCAATTGCAACCAAGAATATAATAAAACCACATCTGAGAGTGTGACATGCAATAATCATACGCAATTATTGTTGTTACAAAGTCTAAAGGCACCTTTTACATTAGTGACTA